>CM064482.1:45669096-45948948 GCA_032716605.1 Paralithodes platypus | reverse complement strand
TTAAGAAGCACGTTCGCATCCACTATTAAATAGTCAGGTACATATAGAATTGTATCAATAATGAAATAGAGGAGGGGCTAGTGTGGGAATGGGAAGAGTATAAATTGTAATATTAAGGACCACGGCAAGTCATAGGTACCAATTAAATGTGCAGTAGAGGATCCACTGGTCCTCTAAGGCACAGACTTACTCTCCCACTCACCAATAATATATTTTTGTTCAATGCTTCACCCATTGTATTTCTAATACACACCACACAACATATTAATATTAATATATATATATATATATATATGATCTATTTATATATATATATATAATACCCCCGTGTATATACAGTATATACGGGTTATATATATATATACGGTATATGATAGTAGATGCAATAGCACTTGGATAATATCAAAGGCATTTGTAGCGTCTAGCAATCAAGCATTATGGTCGAAGAGTCACACTACGCCTTTGCGCAGCATTAGTTTCCAACTAAATTTCTTCTTATCTTTCATATACCGTAAAAATACGTTGTATGGTAGATGCCTTTATTACAATTTCACTCAATGACAGCTGGTGCGGTCCCCACAGGAGCAGTTGTTGCAACACGCACTCGGTTCCTCATTCATATCAATGATCTCAATACACTCATACTCCATACATCCTACGCAGATGACTCAACACTCCACAGTTCTTCACATTTACAAAAAAATCTTTCACCCAACCCGATCTTAGAAATTCAAAAATAAAACACTGCAATTTCTCTGAACCAGGACCTCCTTTCTAGAATTAATGAAATGGGTGACAAGAGAATCTAGTTTCCTTTAATGAACAGACAAAAAACCAAGTACAGTCAAGTTTCCTAACCGACGTAATCTCAATGACTCCCATATTTTTTAATGATGTAAATATTTACCAGCTTCCCATAGTATGACATTCTCGCGATGTAACATTAATACTAACTTGAGCTGCGACACATTATGTTAGAAGCATTGCTAAGAATGCCTCCTAAAAAACGGGACTCCTGTACCGAGTTCGAGAAATCTTCAATGACGACGCAGTTGCCGTAATATATAAAAGTAATGTGCGCTCTCCGATGGATTACTGTTACACCTACTAGGGGGGTGGAAGTGGAGTGGTTGCATTGAGGCAGTTGGACAAAAATTCAAAAATAAAGCTAGTAGATTAATCAATAACCCTGCAATCAACAGAGGACCGCGACATTAGCCATACGAAGAAACGTTGCATCCCTTGCATTAGTCGTACAGATATGTTTCACAGCAATTGTTCCGAGGAACTTGCTGCAATGTGCCGACTCTCACTCTTTCCCCGGAAACTAGGGCAGCTGAGAGGGCCCTATGAATTTACACTTTCTCTCCACAATGCATGAACTTCTGCTTATCAGAATTCATTTTATCCCGAGCTGACTATCTTGGAATGCACTTCCTCGAATTGCTTTCCACAAAACTTACAATCAACAAATTTTAATACAGTTGTTACAAACAGTTTTGAACTGGAGGAGCATCTTAGGGGCACATTGGACCTTTTGTTGTATCTGTGTGTTTTTCCTTCCTGCGTGCAGTGGTCTCTAGAAAAAAAAAAAAAAAAAAATAAAAAAAAAAAAAAAATTATATATATATATATAGATAGATATATATATATATATATATATATATAGTATAGATATAGTATATATATATATTAATATATATATATAATATATATACCGGTATAATAATATATATATATAGATATATATATATATATAGTATATAGTATCTATAGAATATAAATATATAATATAGTAATGTGTTTGTGTTTGTGTGTTGTGTGGTTATAAACATTATAATACTTATTTAGTGGGGACTGACTGACTTATTAGTTAATATTTGCTAGATATTGCTAGAAAGAAGAATAGGTAGAGGAAATAATGGTAGGTGTTTTAAAGGGATGAAAGGCAGAATAAGAGAGATATGTATATTGTGTTATTATAGCTTGTAGTAACCTGCCTTTGGTCTCCTAACAACACAGATAAAGAAAAAGAAAAAATAAGAAAATGGTTGAGCCCGCATAAAGCCGATTGGCCCCACACAAGCAGAGATCCCTCTTCTCCAAACCCATCTTGTCCATATGTCTATCTAATTGTTTTTTGAAGCTCTCTATCGTTCTTGGATCCCACTATGGAGCTAGATAGCCTGTTCCACATGCACTACAACTCTTACCGAACCACTATTTGCTGATGATATTCTTTGAACGTGATAAGTGTATCCTCATTGTTGTTACCATTGGTTTGAGTTTTCTAGCTATCGCTGAGCTTCAGTACATCTTTCATATCCCCTTTATTGAGCTGTATCATCACTTTACCCCACTTTGAACACCTCTTATCATATATCATATCATATATAACTCTGCGTCGTTCTAACGAATGTAGAGCCTAGCTTCTTCAACCTGCTCTTCATATGGAAGAATGGATTAATATTACAGATCATGATTTGTCATTCTCAGTTGTACTCTCTCCAAGTGTGTATCTATGTTCATTCTCTAATAGGGACTCCAATTTTTGACAGCATTAATTCATGTGTAGTCTCACTAACGCTAGATAAAATTCCAAGTATTGAGTCGTCGTGTTCTGTTAGTCACAATTCTAGATATAGCATCCCAGAACTCTATTTGCCTTATTTCGAACACTGATGCATTGCTTTCTTGGGTTCAAATTCACAGTTGACGATGATTCTCAATGTTCTTTTTCATTAGTTGAGTTAGGTATATCCACGTTATCTTAAATGTATCATGCATTTCCTATCGATTTACTCAATTTTACTACACTGCATTTACATACATTGAAACTTGATCTGCCAGTTTACTACCCATTTGTGTAATATGTTAAAATCTATTTGGAGTTGTTCCATTTTAGTGTAGTCTGTAAATTTACTGATTTTGCTAGTTATTCCTACATCAAGGTTGTCCTCTCGACTCTCCTCTCTCCTCCTCTCTCTCGCTCTCTGAGAGAGAGAGAGAGAGATTCTGTAGAGAGAGGTACAATTTACAAGTAGGTGTTAATTTTCTGGATTACCTGGATTAGCTTGAGGTTGGTCAGCGGGTTTGTTTATTGGCAACCTTCTTCGGCCGCACTACACATGGTAGCAATATATATGTTTTATAATGCTATAGATTTACCAATTACAATCCCTATCCTAAATTCACCAAACATCAAATTGGATGCCAATAATCACCAGCCAATATATGCATCATCAATTGAGAAATGTTACCTATTATCTTCTATGTTGATTCACTATATAAACACACACAAACTCATGCACATTCACATTTTCACGCACACAATCATTCAGGAACACATATTCGTATTCCTACCCACAATGTCATTAACTCGCATTGCGTGTATTCACCTTGACGAACAAGTTCGGTGATTTATATTCATATATCTACACACACACACACACTTTTAGATTACCACTCGACAACGCATATATATTCGAACATACATTCACAATTACACACTCGCCTTCACATTTCCAATCAGATTACACACACACACACATTGATATTCCCTCCCACAATCGCACCCACACTCTAATGTTCTTTCAGAACCACACGCACAAATACATATTCGCATACCTAATCACAAACACAAACTCACATTCACAAAAAGACAAGTCATGTGAATGACTCTCATTCTCCCTCTATCACACACACACACAAACACATACACACACTCACACCACACAAACATATTGTACATTCATTATTAATTTTGTACATCAATTATACAAACACATATTTCCACTCACCAAACGTACAGGCTTTATGCTCGTACATGCACATTCCTACTCGTGCATGCAAGCTTGCACTGCGCCCCCCCCCCCCCAACTGGCTACGCAGGGCAGATCCAGCTCACACCCAATTAATTCATTAAGCTATTCAGTATATTCTTGAAAGCCTACTGCTACTGAGCTGATCACTTTACAGTGTACTTTGCAATTTCTTTCACAAATATATAATTTTGTTCCTTCCAAATTATGACCCAAACGTACATGCCATTACACACGCACATACATACTCATGTAGACATGCATTTGAACATCCATATAACATTAGTAAACAAACATTTATTAACGCACATATACGGTATTTGCATTACTTTATATTACACTCACAAACATAATTATTTACACAAACACATGTAACTATCCACACATTGACGCACTTGTGCTTGTGAACGTCGTCAAGCTGTTTTATAGCACGTTATGCAAGTATGAATGACTACTTCTGTTTGATTATACCATAATGGTAACAGATATGTAGACAATAGACATGTGGAATAGGCTACCTAGCGCCATTGTGGGATCAAGAACGATAGAGTTTCAAAATGAAATTAGATAGGCTAAACGTATAAACGAGATGGGTTGGGTGTGAGAGGGATCTGCCTTGTTTTGGCCAATCGACTGTCTGCAGACTCCCATATGTTCTTATAAAATGGATATGAAAGACGAAGAATATACACACATATATAACGGCTATACATAAGCCTAGATAGATGTATAAATAGGTATGTGTGAGTGTGTGTGGCGTAGGGAGTTGAGTGTGGAATAGGTCTGTATATACAACATGTAGGATTATAATTTAATAAAGTCCAACGTTTTTAATGATAATAAAATAATAATCCAAAGAATTTCGATTCAACAGTCTAATGGTGGGTTCACACATTCACGTATATTGCTCCCGTCAGCTCCCGTCTGTTGTAAACGAAGGTATATTGGTAGTTGGCAACCGATTACGTAAAACGTAATGGCATAATACGCAAAACTTTAATGAAATGACGGCCAGTCGGGGGGGGGGGGGGGGGGGGGGGGGGGAGGGGGTTACTCTCGCATGGCGCGAGTAGAAACGAGTAGCCCACGTGGGTCGGGAATGTTGTGGGTGCGGCCAAGGCCGCGCGGTTGCAGGAACGTGGCTCGCCCTCACGTATGTCAAAAGACGGGGAAACTTACGACCGACCAGGCCACCACGGTCGTCTGACCAGAGCATCCTCGTCGGACGTAGCAGCGACCACGTGAGACGAGAGCTGCTCTCGTCAAATCGTAGAAAGTTCCAGTCGAACGTGGAAGTATACGTTAGTTAGGCCGCATCTGGCAGAACCGCCGCACTGAGGGTTGGCGGGAAGACGCGGCATCGTTGTACGAGGGGACAACGGGACCAGCGAGGGACCCTCCAGTCACACCTCACCACACCGGAGCAGGCAAACCAACAAGCCAACCCTGCCACCCTTCTGCACCCTGCCGAAAACAAATCGTAGCAGCGAAACGACTGCACCTATGGCTTTCATATTTTTACCACATGTACCTTACCCTTTAGGCTACCCACCACAAAAATCCCAAATCCCTCCTCCCACCCACTCGCTGACTGTCGGTCCCGTCAGAAGGAAAAAAAAAGGAAAATCTGTGGCGGCGAAACGACTGCACCAATCGGTTCCATATTTGTGTGACAAGTCTCTTACCCTTCTGCCTTCCCCCCACCACACCCCCAACCTCCTCCCACCACCCACTGTCTAGCGTATCCGTACGAAGAAAAGGAAAAAAAAGGAAAAATCTTGTGGCGGCGAAAGGACTGCACCAATCGGTTCCATATTTGTGTGACAAGTCTCTTACCCTTCTGCCTTCCCCCCACCACACCCCCAACCTCCTCCCACCACCCACTTCTAGCGTATCCAATACGAAGGAAAGGAAAAAAAGGAAAATCCGTGGTGGCGAAACTACCTCACCAATCGGCTTCATATGTGTAACACAAGTCAATTACCCTTCTACCTTCCCCCAACCAACCCCAAAACCACCCTCACACCCATACATTCCGATACCATAAAAGTCTCTGTGGTCTATATGGGCTTTTCAGCTTCTTTCGGGGACCTCGGGGGCCTGATTTCTGGCGAGGGGAGTGTTTTTTTTACCATTTCTCTCCCAACTTAATAGATTTTAGCCAAAAAAAAAAAAAAATATGGCACTGGCAGAAGCACACCGTCAAAATTGGCTGGCCACTCAGCGGGTTACTCCTCCAGGATGAATTCCTCGATGTATCCGCAGCGATGGAATTCCTCGATGTGTGTTGTTGTTGTTTTTCCCCTGGCGAACAGCCCCAAGGCCCCCGAGCAAAGGCCAACACAAGGTCCACAGAACCCTCCCCGCCGACCACATAAAGCCTGGGTGACCGAAGCCACTCCACGGCGGGGAGCTGATGGGTTCGGAAACGCCCGGGAAACCAAAGCCTAAGGCCCTGTGCCCCTCAGCAATATGAAGAGAAAGTTGAGGGGCAAAGGAAAGATGTGACCTTTGGCTTTAATCCTTGGTAGTTAGGAGGTCAATCCATCAGAGACGCCAACTTGATCTAGAAAATATATAGTAAAAGGAACAGTCAGAGTAAGCTATGGACTATGGCAGAGATCGCTCAGTTCACTCTGATAGACCAAATAAAAACCCAATCCTCATCTCAGCTAGGAAAGGCCCTAGAAAGCCGCCTTTGGCGGGGGGATAGCTCCCCTATTTCAACCCTTTTCGGGGTTGGGCACCCGCCAATGTTCCTCGATGTTGTTCATGGTGCCGATGAAGGACTGGGAATGGGAATGGTGTGGCCATTCCTGCCCTTTTGTAGTTCCCAGATTCCAACCCAGACCTACGTGGTTGACAAAGACTGTCTTTGGCTGTGTTTGGTCAGACGGGGTGTGCCTACGATTGGCCAGAACCGGTCCAGGTACGACCTAACAAATCCCAAGACATGCGGCCTCATCTACGCCGGTCTTGAGGGGGCGTGGCATGGGCGTGGCCTGTGTTCCCGCAAATCGTGCAGCCCATGAGGTCGAACGGGGCTATGCTTACGCACGTCGCAAACACGTACGTAGTTCAATACGACTCCATTACGTCTGACGTAACACTGGCCCCGTTACGCTACGTCTGTCGGTAAGTGCAATAGACGTGGAAGAACGGTCGTTCAACGGCAGAAACTACTCGCGTCTTTACATAAATTGGCGATACGCCGGACGGGAGCAATATATGTGAATGTGTGAACCCACCATAATGGGCTGCGTGACACCACTGGTGGTGTCCCGTAGCCACTTCGTTATGTTATAGCGAGTTGAGAGCCGCGCGTTCCCGAGTGTTTAGCAGTGTGTCTGAATGATTTGTGGTTCGCTACGACTGCCGCGACTACCTCACATTGGCTGGTCCAATGTGTCCTTTCTTTGCACTTCCGACAGTATGGCGAACGTCCTGTCGAAAATTAATGACTTTCCTTCTGTTTGATATGGCAATTAGAGACCTTACGGCCTGCATAACCACAGTAGTAACACAAGTCGGCGTTCCCAGTTTAGGTTTGGCCTGAAAATGAGTGGGAGAATGTGGAGTTAGCAAAATCATGAATCAGAGCAAAGTCACCTCTTGAGTTTCGTGCAAATTTCTCCCAAAACTCGTCTTTGAAGGTTTGATAAGTCGTGCATTCTAACAACTCGTCACAAGCTAATAAATTACCGGCTGGAGTTCTACCCTTATCAAATTTAGAGCGAAATATATCGATTTTACCTCTGTCATCTGTGACCCTTCGAGCGGCGATCTCAGACTCCATATCACTAAATACCGCAAAAATCGATCTATTATTATCTAGTCCTGTAAATACCTTTTGCGCCTGACCGTGAACAACATGTAAATTTAAGCTTTGTGCCATGTTTGAAGTTAGGTTAATGGGGTTGGCAGGAGTGAAATGGGAAAACGCAGGTGTGGGGTTGGAAAGCACAGGTGTGGGGTCTGGCAATGTAAGGTGACGGTTACCAGAACGAAGTTCTCTGTGATGAATATCATTTAAAATAGGTGGCTGTGTTGACATAACATGATCGGAAGGTATCGAAACATCGTCACAATTAGCATTTACAACAGGGAGAACATTTGAAGTACTGGAAACTGAATTATTTATTTCTGTATCGCCTGAGTTATCGTCCTGAGCTGTAAGATCGGCCTCAAAATGAGGTAGGGGAGAAGTACTGAAGATATTTCGCAAATTGTTCATGAGTTAGAACAAACACAATGAAATATAAATGAGAGGCATCTCGCATAATAAACACATCATATATTAGTGAATTTCGATATGCACATCAATGTAACACATAATTAGCACTTGCACATATACTGTATATTGGCTTCTTATAATTCACTGGGTAGGTCTCGAACAAAAGTTTGCAAAATTAGTAATAGGGAATTTACAGAAAGTAGACCTCCTTTCAAAGTATAGAAAAGGAAAGTCATAGAGATTATGAAAGGAAACTGCAGTGTTGTGTCTCACCCGATGTTGTTATGACCGAAGGTGAAGGGGTGATGACAACACACCTCTGGTACAGGAACGGGTGGATGCGGGTGTGGAGTTGCGGGTGTGGTTTGTGGGTCGGGTGTGGCGCGCTCACAAGGCCGCCGGTTGATTGAAGGTCGATCGTCCGGTTGATTGAAGAGTTGATTTTGGTTGATTGGTAGAAGTGGAGAGTGAGAAGGAAGCGTGGAGTAGGCACTCTTGTCTAATCAGTTGTTGTAGAAAGAGACCATCCGCTGCCAGGCATGTGAGGTTCTTTACTCCGATGACACCGTGTTGCTGTGGATCTTCAGTAGGCCTCTCTGTGATGAATAATGTTTGTAGAAAACTGGCACCACTAATAGTTTATAGACATATTAGGAGTCTGGAATCAATCAACCCATGCGATCAGTCTTTCCTTTATTTGTTGTATAAGTATGCAGGAACACAGTCAGGAATCAAATCAGGTGTGAAGTGATGAAATGGTGAGGATGGTGAAAGGGGTGTGTCAGAGAGCGTGGTGAGTGGACCTCAGCCCTAGACTCGTGTCTCTCGAGTTCTCCTCTGTGTTTGCCGTCATGCCTAGGTTCAACCGCACCTCGCCTTCCGAGAATGCATAACCAATCATGAAAGCGTGAATAATCCTGAATGATGAGTGAATAATAATTCATGACGAGTGAATAATCGTGCATAACTCCAATCCAGGGGTCTCCTGGTGTTTAGGTTAGCAATTCGTTAATATAGGAATGTAATGATTAATCAGCATGTCTACCTTAGCTATTGATAAGGACACCTGTGGTCTTGCCTCTGGACCACAGCTAACAGCTCCTTGTACAGGCATAAACAAAAGTCGTGTCACAAGTATGAATTGAGTTATGAGTTGTCTAAATATGAGTGAAAGGATCGTATAACAGTACAATAAAGACTTAGTACAGTACAATACAGACTTAGTACAGTACAATACAGACTTAGTACAGTACAATACAGACTTAGTACAGTACAGTACAATAAAGACTTAGTACAGTACAATACAGACTTAGTACAGTACAATAAAGACTTAGTACAGTACAATACAGACTTAGTACAGTACAATACAGACTTAGTACAGTACAATAAAGACTTAGTACAGTACAATACAGACTTAGTACAGTACAATACAGACTTAGTACAGTACAATAAAGACTTGCCACAACACAGCTCCATCATGTCATCACAGTGGCTGATGTTGGTATAGTAATAACAGACTCAGCAAGACTCAACAAAGTCCCCCTTGAAGCACTTGCACCTGGCGAAATCGCACCACACCATCCTTAAGGGAGACCACCTCGCTTTTATTCTTTTTTTCTCCCTCTCTCTTTGGCTTGTATCCATTCGGCCACATTCAGCCTACTGTCTTAAGACGTTTACCCCCATCCAGGTGTCAATATTTTCCTGGCGAGCGGTAGCAAGCCAGCATATATATATTTTTGTTTTCACAGCAAGCTAAATTTGTACATTTTTCGATAGAAAAATTTCTCCGGCAAAGCCGGATTTCTCCAAACAATGCTAGCTCGCTATCGCTCGCCAGGAAGAAATCGACACCTGGATGGGGATAAAAGTCTTAAATTAAAATGTAAAACTTGCAAACAAAGTCAAACCAAAACTGGGACAAAGACAACATAAAGTCAAAACAACATATCAAAATCGCTATGTGGAAACAACGCTTACTAAAATAAAATTTATGAAATGAAAGAACACAATCCACCACATAGGGTGTACATTACTACATGAGCAAGTTAAACTGGTTCCCAAGCAAACTAATTGCACACATAACAACGCACTATCGTCACGTTCAGGGAATTAGTCAATTTGGGAAGTCCGGGACGTTCTGGCAAATATTACTAAACTCTGCATGAATAAAAGAAACTACAATTATTGTTAAAATGTTCATTTAAAATCAAATTTGCAACTTGACAAGACATTAACAATAGTACAAAATAAAAATATTGATAAGATATATAACATTACAAAAAAAAATATATATATAGCACTCACTAACGATAGTGCTATCAGGTAGGTACCTGTAAGCATAGCATGCCTCAAGTGACCCCTATCAATAACTACCCTACAAATAACCTACATTTATCGTACAAATAAACTAAGGAAATCGCAAAAGCAAGCAATTGATACTATCGACAATGAATAGATATAATATAAAGACAAATAATTACTAAATATGAAAAAGTAACAACAGATTTAAACAAAGAGTACTCTTTTAACATGAACAATTAATTTTAAAAAATCATCAATATTAATAATAGAACAGTTGGCTGAATGGGGCCGAATGGATACAAGCCAGGGAAAGAGAGAAAAGGAGAGAAAGATAAAAAAAATGCCGGTGACCCCCCTTAACCGTGCTACAATAAGGCAGTAACAAGAAATCATCGTAACTGCTACAGAGGCTGACTGCACCACCTCAGTAGCGGGCGGTGGGGTCGCTGCATCCATACGCCAGAGAGAAATAATGTATTTGTAGCTAATTCATGACTGTAGAGGTAATAATAATAATAATAATATTTATTCAGTTAGCAATTTACAGAGTTGGTACCACATAGTATGTTACAAATATGACATGTACCAGCCTTGCATAATTCCAACTAAGGATAGCCCAATAAGGCCGTTAGGCGTATTTCCATTGGGGTCCTTGTGGGATTAGGTTAGCTGGGGAAAATGGGGAGGATAAAGAAATAGATACTTTAGAGAAAGTATTTCTAGGGGGTTATTTTAAGATACCTTACATCCTATAGTAAATATCAGTAATCCGTAATCAGTAATCATTTCAGTTTGGTTTGTCTATCTCTTATGTCGCATTTAGTAGTCGACATAAGCTTGGTGCTCCCTTCTCGCAGCTGTCCGGTTCAGGTGTTCCTTCAGGCTACGTCTGAAGGAATACATTGTTCTCTTTTCACGGACTGACTGGGGTAGGTCGTTCCAGTCTTTGATGGCGGTGAAGAAGAATGTTTGCTTACCCTGTCCTTGGATTCTCGGGACCTTAAAATTAAACATCCTGTTTCTTGTATTATGTCCACTCCTCTCATTTGCTTTAACAAAATCATTTTTTAGATACTCTGGAGCTCTGTCATAGAAAATTTTGAAGGCATTAGTGAGCCTGATTTGTTTGGCCCTGTCAGCGACATTGAGCATACCTAGTGACTGAAGTTGTTCCTGGCCAACATGTGATCTGGGTCCTAGGTTCAGCATGAACCTAACCATTTTATTTTGAGTGACCTGAAGTTTGTGCTGTGCTGATTTAGATGATGCAGAGTACCAGGATGACACAGAATAGTAAAAATGACATTGAACAAGCGCTTGGCAGAGGGTCTTTTGGTCGCCGCGGGCAAGCATCCCACCTGTCTATACAGGTATTTTATACGTGCTCTACACTTACTCAGGATAGATTCCAAAATTGTTTCACCTGACAAACTCGTGTCCAGTTTTAGTCCGAGATATTTAACTTGTGACACTGTTGTTATAGGAATATCATTACAGTTGACCGAGAAGCCCACAATGTCTTTCAGTTTGCGTTTTGTTCCACATAAGATGGCTTCCGTCTTGCCCATGTGAAGAGATAGTCTATTGTCCACTAGCCATTCACTACATGATTCTAGTTCTTTGGAAAGTGAAGCGGCAATACTTATTGGGTCTTTTCCTGAAACCAGGAGCACGCAGTCGTCTGCATACAGTAATAATTTACAGGAGACGCTCAGTTCCATGTCGTTCACATAACAGAGAAAGAGTAAGGGACCAAGGATGCTTCCCTGCAGGGACCCCACAGTTAATTGGCATAGGATCAGATATATTATCGTCAATTTTGACTCTTTGGGTTCTACCACTAAGATAAGATTTAAACCAGTTCACAGACCCTATGCCCATTGCTTGTAGTTTATTACATAGGATATCATGGTCTACTGTGTCAAACGCTTTTTGTAGATCAAGAAGAACCATACCGGTGTAGTTACCTTTAGACATTTCTTTACGAATGTGATCCGTTAAGTGGATGAGACAGGAGTCTGTCGAGTACATGCATCTGAAACCTGATTGAAACTTATAGAATAGTAGACATCTAGAAAACTGAGGGAGTGGGGCAGGACTCCCCCCCCCCCCCCCCCCCCCCCCCCCACACACACACACACACACACACACACACTTAAACCTATTCTGGCACCCCCTTAGTATGAATGCCAAGTATGGTCTTTCCATCTTGAAAACTGAGGGAGTGGGGGGGTTCAGAGGAAATTTGTTAAAAAAAAAACAATTGTTTTAATTTTTGCTAATATTCAACATGCCTACGTTTTTTTCTCCTAGTTAAAGAGAATATACAAGTCAGAAACTAGGTATGCTATGACCTCTCACAGAGTTTGTAGAGACTTCTGGGAAACACAGTTTAAAGTGGATGGAATAAAGGAGGGTGGAGTTTTGAGCATATGAGAAGATTGAATTACATTTAAGAAGGTCATTTATGAACACAAGATTTAAAACAGGTAATGGGACAGAATCCTGAAGAACAGCATAGTTGATAGATTAGGTAGAGGAAAGATGGTAGTTCAAAAATAGAATGGGAAGCTAGAGAAAAATTAACAAATAGAATAATAAAAACAGTAGGTGGGCAGTTAACAAACCATGAGATTTGTGCCCAATTCTATCAAAAGGTTAGATAACTCCAGCACATAGCAAAGTCTCACCAAATTCCTGGAAGGAGGAGGAGAGTAGATAATGTGAACAGAGATACTAAAAGAATATTTGACTGCATTCAAATATTTTGGAAGGGCAAATTGTACTGGATACCTGGACTTTTACCCCTTTAGGAAAAGCAGAATAGATCTGTGTCACAGTTATTGTGCTGTCAAGATGAGCGAGGCACATCAGACTGGCATTTGGCAGCAACAACAATAATTGAAGAACAGTAAATTCACCGCTTGCTCCTGTTTATACTATCAACGACAAAAGCTTGTTCCCCTAATCAGCCATTGTGTGAATCCGAAACACCCGGAGATTGAAAAAAACGAAGCATTTGTCAAGTATAAATTGCACTTCATTCAGATGCTTCGTATTCGACTCCCAGGTGTTTCGGATTGACACAGTGGCTGTTTGGGGGAACAACTTTTGTCGTTGATAGTGTGACGTCTACCAGCGTGGGCAGAATCGCCTCTCGTTAGCCACTAGCGCTCGCCAGGGACATTGAAATGGGCTACAGTTATCCGAGAATGTTGTTCTTTCTTTCCTTGTGCTCGCATTGTCACAGACAGTCCAGTGGTGGTCTTTGTTTTTGTCTGTGACAGCGGGAAGTATTTTATATCATTAGTAGAATATAAGATGCATGGTGCAAAGTTAAGGAGAAAGAGCGATAGAGGCAGCGTGGTGGTAGTGTGTGCGTGTGTATGTATGTTGCTGCCTCCCTCGCTCAGAGGAGTTTTCCCGCGCCCTTGATTGGCTGGCGGTTCCTGGCGCGTCCTAGGGGCCTGCTGCCTTGTGACGTATCGGCCCGTGATTGGCCGACCATCGCGCCTTTGTGGGCTCCTGTGTGACTTGCCTCCTTTGTGAGGGTCCACGGGAGCTGTTGTCCTCAGGACAGGCTAGGCGCGCATGCTTCTAACATCCCTTTGCAAACTCTCTCCCGATCACCCCCCTTTACCACTGTCTCTCTCTCTGAACTTCTTCTTTTCCATTGCTTCTCACCTTTATTCAATTACTTGTCCCCTTGGGTTCTGCATACGGTTTCCATAGCCGGCCCATTGTATTGTATGAGCCGTCCTCTGAGATATTTACATGTACTTAGAATAGGTTTTGAGGGTTCTTAGTTAGTAGAGGTTGGGAACTTAGTGTGTCTCCATTATTGATTTAGTGTTTCTGCTCTTTGATTTAATGCTAGACTGGGATAAGGTAACTGTAGTCGTCGTCACCGATGTGTGTATGGTTTGCTTATACCTATACGACTTTGACCGGTCCTGTGGTAGCCTGTGTTGTCTTTTCGCTTGCGTTCTTTATGAGTGCAGCATTGTGTTGACTGAGGGTTTTAGCCTGTTCCAGTTCCACACTTTGCTGCCTCTTTGCTTGTCTTTAGAGGGTCACCAGGATAGAACCAGATACTTGTGATCTGGATCTATCAAGAGAGCACCCTAGTCAATTAACGTAACTTAAAGGATGCAGTCTTAAGGACATCGCTAGGCTAAGAGCCTGTCTTGCTCAACCACAGTTCCTTACCTAGAGTATTCCAGCTAGACATTATTAATCGAGTAGACACTTATTAGTATTTAATATAAGCTCTTTGATATGTATGCATTATTATTCACAGCATTTATTAGTCTAGGTTGTTGTTGAGTTGCACAACCATAGCAGACTGTTTGGTTGATGAGGAAGTACTTCTTTTAGTGTCGAGCATTACTACCGTTGCGCATTTATAGTATTCTTGTGTCAGTTAACATTATATGTCCTATCTTTTAGTGTATTCAGTCTACACGTGTGGTGTCCTGCCTCCTGCCTTTATATAATTTAAGATACGAGCATCTTATGAGCATCAGACTTTCTTCAGAAGTTTCCAGGTCTATGCTGTAGGACTATACTTCACTTTCTTTCAGATAGGAGTGAAGAGAGTATTGTTATTTAGAGTAACTATATTGAAGCATCTTTTTATTGTATTAAATCTTGCAGTGATTTAATTGATCTTTCCATAGATTCCTTTTTATACATTTTAACGTAACTTGCATCTTGTTTGTTATCAGGCTATACCAGTGTGGGTTAGCCTGAAGTAGAGTACATTTATGCCCAGTTAAGGATACCCCGTTATCGCAGATTAACTCTGGAGGGTATAGATGTTTTTGTTCGCCGGCATATAAGTTCGAGGGTTTGGATCTAGCGTACCGTTGTTGCATAGTGCCCTATTACTAGTCCAATCATTAAGTGCCCTTGTTTTATTCGTAGCCCCGGTCGTAACAATAGTACATACCTCAAAACCAGCCTAGCTTCCCCATTAGGTCATGGCTGATTGGTAGGAAGCAGAGAGTTAGTATCAATGGTGTAAAATCAGACTGGGGATTAGTTAAAAATGGAGTACCCCAAGGGTCTGTTTGGGGCCCCTTCTCTTCATTATCTACATAAATGATCTTGACTCAGGCATAAAGAGTAGGATCAGTATATTTGCTGATGATACTAAAATGGGTAGGATAATAGAGTCAGCTAGCGACAGGGAATGTCTTCAAAAGGATCTCCATCATTTGCACGAGTGGTCCATAAATTGGCAGAGTTTCAATGTAGTCTAGTAGACAAATGTAAGGTATTAAGGATTGGAAATCGTAATTTAGAAATGAAATAAAAATTAGACAATGTAGAATTGGATAACTCAGAGTGTGAGAAGGATCTGGGGGTGCTCGTTAGTAATGATCTGAAACCCAGAAAACAATGTATAAGTGTTAGGAACAAGGCAAAGAGAGTTCTTGGATTCATATCTAGGAGTGTTCGCAACAGGACTGCTGAAGTTTTCTTAAAACTATACTTAGCACTAGTAAGACCCCATTTAGTCTATGCTGTCCAATTTTGGTGCCCTTATTACAGAATGGATATCGACCCTTTAGAGGCAGTCCAAAGAAGAATGACGAAAAAGATACATATTATTAGAAACTTATTGTATGAGGAGAGGTTGAAAGCCTTAGCCTTGCACTCACTAGAAAGACGAAGACGTAGGGAAGATATGATAGAGGTATTTAAATGGGTAAAAGGTTTAAATAAGGGCGATATAGATGAGGTATTAAAGCTAAAGAACGGCGACATAAACCGCTCAAATGGTTTCAAGTGAGATAAGTTGATTTAGGAAAGCACTTGTTTGGGAATAGTGTTAACATGTGGAATGGACTGCCCAGAGCAGTGATTAGCTCAGGAACAGTTGAAAGCTTTAAGCATAAGTTGAATTCCCATATAAATGATATGGGCTGGGTGTGAATGGGAGCTGCCTTGTGTGGGCCGCATGGCCTTATGCAGTTTCCCGCGTTCTTATGTTCTTATGTTCTTACTATCTCCCTAATACCCTTCTTTTCATTTCTATCTCATGTATCTGTTTTTAGATCTTCCCACTTTCTCCTCCTTTTCCATCTACTCCTGCTCATTCTCTCTTTGTGTCTTCCCAATTCAGGGTATTCCCCCTCTTCCTACCGCCCTTCTTTATTCCCCGTATTCCATATCCCTATTTCATCTTTCTCGCCCCTCCTCTCTCTCTTGCTTTCCCACCCCCTGATTAACGTACTCCCTCTCTCACATCATGTTAATAACTGTTCAGTAATGATTTGTTGTCCTTTTATCCCTCCCAATCTCCCTCTCTCATGTATTCTTCCCTATCCTTCCTCCCCCTTCTTCCTTCATATTCTTTTATTCTTTTTCCATTGTTTTCATTTTCATCCTTCCTTCTTCCCAACCCCCCATACCCACCCAGCACCAACACCAGACCGCGACCCACCTGCCTGGCTCTATTCCCGCGACTGGGCTCGCAGTGTTAGCACGTGGGCTCGTAGATTCATTGTATGGTCTAAACTGCCTGCTATACCATCTATACATGCCATCACACCATCCCCGCAACCCAGATTTGGTGCAAAACTGAATAAATTTGTGTGCAAACTGCGAAGCCAGGTACGTAAATTCCATGCACCTGACACTCTTTGCACAAAACCTGAGGTGAGTAGAATTTAGTCAGTTTGTTACCAGATAACGGTATATTCAACCACTTAGCAGCTAATGTCTTGATACACAACGGGAAAACATGAAATTACTGTATGGCGAGTTTTCATAATTCACAACATATATCGGTACAAAATCGTCGTAATAGCTGTATGATCAAAATGGGGACATAACATTTACCGTCAGCTGGAAAAAAAATAGGCTATAGGTGAAATGAAGGTGTCTGGGATTCCTCTTGATTATTTTAATCTGCAGTGGCATCTATTTAATCTCCTTTATGACTTTCTACGGCAACAACGTTTAGTGGTTCTCAATCCAACTTGATAGTAAGGTGGCATCGAGAGGTCCTCTTTATGACCTACTAATTTTCCCTTTATAACTTGAATCCCTGATAACATTATATGGAGTCAAATAAAGACTTGATGTGATAGTAGCCAAGACCAATAATTACTATTTTGGTCTTGATAGAAACATTTGGGGTCATCTTCTTTATACAATTTGATGCTGTCATCTTCTAAGATCTAATGGTCTTTTCACTTAAATTCTGTAGTAGCTCTATTTACAACTTAATGTGGTACTGTAGTTCCATATGGGAATTATTGTATTAATTAAATCTATGGTGTCACTCATATGGGTTCCGCATTAAAAATATTACTGTTATGTAGTTTATGAATTCCTTTTCCAATACATTTCTGTGATGGCATCTAGAGAACCCTTTACGATTAGCTATTGAGGATGAGTGTGTACCCTCCTTTACAACACGGCACTATAATAGCGTCTTGGGGTAGGCCTTCTGGTTGTTGAGGACTTTTTAAAACTTGATACTGTTGCATAGATTAGGGCATCCCATTACTTGATCTTGATTGTTGATTGAATGGGCAGGCCCAATTAACTCTGCCACAGACCATCATCCCATTACGACACGATGCTATGATAGTGTCTTGGGGTGCGCTGGTTGTAGAAGGCCGGGTCACGAGCGTTGTCCGGATCACAGGCAAAGTCCCTCTCACAGCTGCCCGCCACCACCACGAAGCAGTCCCGACAGTTGGGCTTCGGACGGCCCTGCACCTCTCGCGGGGACACCACCAGCAGGAACAACACCAAATACATCGACAGTAACATTAGTCGCGGGGCCCTCATACTGCACTGTAAAACATGACCGTAAAATTAATAAAAGCTTGTAATTAAAACTTTCGAAACCCCTATTCACTATTGCGATTTCTTAGCTCTCTCTCTATATATATATACAGTATATACTGTATACAGAATATATAGTTATTGCTAGACGACCTAATGTTCAGGGGTGTGGCCACAAATGAATCTCCTCTATGCCTCTCTGTCATCCGTCAGCCAGCGCCCCTCCTCCCACCCCACACCACTCTCACTCATATATACCTCTCAACTCCATCTTTCCATCTCATTCTCAGTCTGCCTCCCCTTTTCTGCCCTTGCACCTCCCTTTTAAATCACACAATTGAAACCAACCATTTATAGTAATAAAGAGTGTTAGTTAGGTTTATGATAATTGAAATACAGGTAGCCTACTAATTCTTGCTTGTTTTGTAATCGTAAATTTGAGTCATTTTAATTTTTGAGGACTGTTTGTAGTATATGCCAAAGATAACAAGTGTGTGTGTCTGCTTAAAATCACATTTAGTTGAGGGGGGTCACCGGCTTTTTTTTAATCTTTCTCTCCTTTTCTTTCTTTCCCTGGCTTGTATCCATTCGGCCCCATTCAGCCAACTGTTTTAAGACGTTTATCCCCATCCAGGTGTCGATTTCTTCCTGGCGAGCGATAGCAAGCCAGCATTGTTTGGAGAAATCCGGCTTCGCCGGAGAAATGTTTCTATCGAAAAATGTACAAATTTAGCTTGCTGTCAAAACAAAAATATATATATGCGGAAAATATTGACATCTGAATGGGGGTAAACGTCTTAAAACAGTAGGCTGAATGGGGCCTATTGAATACAAGCCAAAGAGAGAGAGAGAAAGAGAGAATAAAAGCGAGGTGGGCTCCCTTAAATAAACAAACATAGAACCCTCCAGTTGCCAGGCACGCAGGATTCAACAGGAGAGAGAGAGAGAGCGAGAGAGAGAAAGAAGCAAAGAAAGAAAGAAAGAGAGAAAGAAAGAAAGAAAGAAGCAAAGAAAGAAAGAAGCAAACAAAGAAAGAAAGAGAGAGAGAGTGAGTATGCTATAGTCCATTCAATATAGGTATAGGCCAGACATCATAACTTCTATCCTCTGTAACTCATAAAGGGCTGGAGCAAATGGGATGTAAATGTCCACACCTATTTCCTGGCTGACCCTTCCCAACTAGTAAAATATAAGCTCGATTACTCCTGTCGCTTTTTAGTTATAGAGGTTAGTTTTCAAATGTTTGCCCTACCTATAATGGACGGGCTATAGTGTGTTTTAAGGGGAGGCAGACCGTTTTTCTGGAACCCCCTTCTCCCTCATGTTTAGCCCCACTAGCTTTGAGATTATAAGACGTTCGGCCCATTAGTTTGGTGATTTTAACATCTTTCGCCCTATTTCGTTGTAAATTTTAAGACCTTTTGTGCCATTTAGGTGTCGATTATTTCCTAGCGAGCCTGCAATTTTAAGAGGAACCGGTCTTCGGCCAGGAAATTTTTCTGCCGAAAAATGTACAAATTTATCTTGAAGGGGGGTCTAGGGGGTGTTTTTCTAAGCTTGATGGAGGTCTAGGGAGGAAACTAAACAAATATATGAATATATGAATTAATAGACCAAACAAAGGGCCAGTCTCCCCTTAAGCCGGTATCATACGAGAGCTTTTATAGTCAACATTCGATGATCAACAGTTTTCTGGCATAATTTCTGGACTATTTTGCACTGGTATGGGAAACTAGACTGATGGTAGATGAACTTAGGTGACCGAAATAGTATAAATGTTGACCTCATAAGCTACCAGACCAGTGTTGAGGATAAATGTTGAGTGAAAAGAGTGAAAAATGCTCTTCAGTTCGATGATGCCAATATATATATTTGTTTTTCTCCCATACTGGCTATCATAATGCAATTGTATTCGTAGGAGTCAAAAGGTTAATTACTTCCGCCAATGAAGTTGAACGGAATTTATGTTTCGGCGCCGTTTGTCTGTCTGTAAGCAAGATATCTCACAAAGTTATAAACCCCATTTTCACGAAATTTGGTGGGCAGATAGGATATGCGCCAAGGATGAAGTGAATCAATTTAAGGGGGGATGTTTCAATTGTGGGTGGATTTTTGCATGCATTCATTATTTGTTTCTAGTTTCCTCCCTAGACCTCCATCAAATTAAAAAAAACAGAAAAAACATCCATTAGATCCTCCTTCTAGATTAATTTGTAAACAAAATCGGTAGAAAAATTTCCCGGCCGAAGGCCGGTTCTTCCAACAATACAGGCTCACTATCGTTCGCCATTATTCAATCGTAATGTATAAATTGAAGTTGTTGTTGTTGTTGTTGTTGTTGTGTATTTAGGTAAGGTAGGCTTTGAAGATCTCTCAAACGTTTTAAAGGTAATTTAAGTTAATTATTTGTATTAATTATTTATAATTTATACTTTGATTATCTCTAGTAAATGTAGGTTCGTAGATGCTGATAGATAGAGAGAGAAAGTGAGAGTGAGTGAGTGAGTGTGAGAGAGAGAGAGAGAATCTTGTGTAATAAAAACCCAACTTTCGTGCGTGGCTATGCATATAAATCACAAACACTAACGTAAAAACCACTATGGTAATGTCGCCAACTGTCCGAAACATTACATATAGTAAAATTGAAATCCTTGTAATACTAGATTTATAAAAAAAAAAAAAAAAAAATCTTAACAACCGAACTACGCTCTTTAAATTTGTGTTCATCTGTGAAAAATATAATCCATGAAAATATTTACTTAGTTTACATACACTACCCTATCTATACTGTATACTCAGGCACATATACTGTATATATATATGTTAGTATAGCCAGGTAATAGATTCTCTTTTAAACAGACGAGGTTAAAGGCAATAGCAGTTTCAGCATTCAGGATTTTATTGTTATAGCTTTCAATAGTTCTAACAATTTTCCTCTGGGGTTCAGAGATGAGGTACAACAGGTTAGCAAAATTCATGGTGGATCCAACGTTTCACAAGTAAACATCTTGCATCTTCAGGGAAGGAGAGGTAATGATTAGATACTTTTTTTTTTTTTTTTTTTTTTTTTTTTTTTTTTTTAAAGGTAGGGGGGGAGGGGGGGGGGAGAGAGAGGCACCTCAGAGTGGGTGGAGGGAAGAGAAAGTAGGAAAGATGAAATACAGTGGAAGAGAAAAGTTAGTGGGCCGTCCACCTTGCTGTTGTTGAGGGATGTTTATTACTTTATTTTGTTTGTCTAGTCTTTTTTTTTTTTTTAAACTTTCATTCATGCTTTATTGTTGTACTTAAGTTACTAAAGTGCTGATAAGAATGATTTTAACTTAGGGATGTCTATATCTGATCTGTTGAGTCTTGCTTTCAGTTTGTTTTTTCCTTCATCTGTGAGAGTTCATTCCAAGTCTTCTTGATTAATATAATAATATGCTTTCCTCATAACGTCGGGATCTTGTTCAAAGACGTCACAGATGAATCCAATACTGCCCAGTGTTAGTTCTGCAAGCTCGATGGTGTCTTCTCCCGGTTCCGTCTCCTTGGCGATTTTTGTTATTGTCTCCGGGTTTGTCGTTTGTAGGGAGGGGAAGGAGTGGTCCTGGGGATCTCTTTCTGGGCGATTTTGGCTTGGTGTTGGGGGAAGTTGGTGGTGATGATGATGCTCTGGCTTCCTTGGGTTCCATTTGTGTCTCGTCCTCTTCTTGGTGTTCTTCATGGATGTGAAGAGTTGTAGATTCCTGTAGTTCTGGAACTCGATCTTGTGTCTTGGGGGGCTTCTTCTTTGTTGACGCCCTTTTGATGTTTGCAGGGGTCGCGGAGAAGGCCTTCTGAGGTATGGTGATGGTGGGAAGATTGTTGTGTGACAACAGACAGGGGATTAGCTGGCAGAGTTGGTGTTTGTCTGGGCCAGCAATGGCCATGGCTGACTGAATACAGGCAAAGATCTTGGCCCTCAGTACTGCTTCCCCATCTGCTGTAGTTGTAGGTGGTGTCGACTCTGGTGGAGCATTCCGTGGGGAGAAAGAGGAGCCCTTGACTGGAGCTCCTTCAGGGCCTGTGATGTTGGTAGCTTCACGTCCCTGTCTCCCTGTTTTGATGGTAAAAGTCACTGTTTCACCATTTCTTAGTGAGGCTTTCTTCTTGCTGTTGTTGTTGATAATGTTGGTGTGGTGGCAGAAGACATCCTCGTTACTCTTCGTAGTTATGAAGCCATAGCCTGCCTTATAATTGTACCATTTGACAGTACCACAGGTAATATTGTTGGTGGCCATGGTAGTGTGGAGAGGCAGGTGGTGGGGCTGCAAGCTGATTAGAATAGGGACAAAGCATCATATTTATACAAAATTCGAGGATCAAGAATAGGGAGGTGGGTGGAGTTACTGGGTGTGTGGTGGCTGTTCATTGGTGGAAGGCAGTCTATTCGCGAGACGGGCACTAAATCTTATCGGTGGTTGGTTGTTGGCTGTGGGTGGCTGTGATTGGTTGGTGTTGTCAGTTGTGTGCTGAGCGCGGAAGCGTACAGGAGGGGGGCACAGGGCGAGAGGAAGGGAGGCAGTATGCCTGTAGCGCTTGCCTGAAGGAAGAATTTGAAGGTCTTGTGTTTGGTTGTTGATGCTGGGGTTGAGTGTTTGGATGTATAGAGCTTCTAAAATAGCTAGTCTTCTGGGGTCTGATTCTTTGTCGAGTATGGTGGTTTGTTTGTCTAGGTCGGCGCGAGTTAGGGCAAGATGGTGGGGGGCTTGATAGTGATCTTTTATAGCGCCAGATTGAAGGTGGAGGGTTAGTCGACGGGAAAGGCGAGTCTGTGTCATTCCAACATAGGATAGGGGTCCACAGTCCCCGGAGGTGCAAATATGCTGGTGTATCACATGATCGTCTTTCGGTTGGTTGGTGGAAATGGGGCGGTTACGAAGGACAAGGTTGGAGGTCTTAGGAGATTTGTAGTAAATAATGAGTTTTATTTTATTGTCAGGGTTGGTGGGGAGGACGTTTTTGTGAATTATTTCTTTCATAATGGATTCGTCTGTTGTGTGGTCGGAACACATGTAGTTTCTGTAGAAAAATGTAATGTTATTGGCCGGGTTGGTGCTAGGGGGGTCTTGTTTGTACCATTTTTCTAGGTGGTGGTTGATGGCATTGGTGACGTCAGTGTTGGAATACCCATTGTTGACAAGGACCTGGGTGAGCCTTTCCAGTTCATTGTGTGTGTCATTCCAGGTGGTGCAATGGGTGAGGGCTCTCCTGACATAGGCGGCGATGGTGGACTGATGGTATCGTTTAGGGCATTCACTTTCCCCATTAAGACATTGGCCATTGTTAGTAGGTTTGGTGTACACTGTAGTTTTGAAGCCGTGGTCGTGGAGGGAGACAAGGAGGTCGAGGAAGGGTAGATGTCCATCGGTGGTTTCTTCGTATGTGAAGTTGAGTCCGGAGGCGGCCATGAAGCGCTGCTGGAGGTCCCTGAGTTCGCCCAGACCCCAGAAGACTAGCTATTTTAGAAGCTCTATACATCCAAACACTCAACCCCAGCATCAACAACCAAACACAAGACCTTCAAATTCTTCCTTCAGGCAAGCGCTACAGGCATACTGCCCCCCTTCCTCTCGCCCTGTGCCCCCCTCCTGTACGCTTCCGCGCTCAGCACACACCTGACAACACCAACCAATCACAGCCACCCACAGCCAACAACCAACCACCGATAAGATTTAGTGCCCGTCTCGCGAATAGACTGCCTTCCACCAATGAACAGCCACCACACACCCAGTAGCTCCGCCCACCTCCCTATTCTTGATCCTCGAATTTTGTATAAATATGATGCTTTGTCCCTATTCTAATCATTACCTCTCCTTCCCTGAAGATGCAAGATGTTTACTTGTGAAACGTTGGATCCACCATGAATTTTGCTAACCTGTTGTACCTCATCTCTGAACCCCAGAGGAAAATTGTTAGAACTATTGAAAGCTATAACAATAAAATCCTGAATGCTGAAACTGCTATTGCCTTTAACCTCGTCTGTTTAAAAGAGAATATATATATACATATATATATATATATATATATATATATATATATATATATATATAGCCTGCACAGGGACAACACAACACAAGAATAGAATACACTACCCTACCCTCTAGTAATTCCGGAAGGGCTGGAGCAAACGGGCTGTAGATTCCCCTACCTATTTACTGCTGGACTCTTCCCAAAAGTGAGAAATATCGGCTCGTCGATTATGCCAGTCTGTTTTGGTTTATTAGAAGTTAGGTGTCGAGATATATAGACTGATCATAATAACCATAGACTATAGAAGTAGTAGTTAAAATGCCATTTCCGTTTTTGGAGTTACAAGGAATATTTAGTATCTCGGTACCCTGCCATTTTCGTGTTTACATCCATAGACTTTATTGAAAAAGCCCCCTACAAAGGAGTACAAAGGAATACAAAGGAAATCAAGCAACAACAGATCTAATGACCCTTCTTCCAATTTCTCCACATGGTGTAATATCGCTTACTACGGAGAAGGGTAAACCATAGAGATGCCGGAGAACAACAAAAAACAACATCAACAATAGAATACAAGGTGTGGCAAGATAAAAACATCCTTTCCTTCTCCAAATAATATAGGTAAAGGGAAGCTGCACAAACACACTGACCTAACCTCTCTCTCTCTCTTTATCTTTCATCATATTTTTTCCAACCACCTAACCTAACCTAGCCTAACTCTTTCTCTCTCTCTCTCTGTATCTCTCTCTTTCATCATATTTTTTCCTAACCCTCTCTCTCTCTCTCATCACAAATCTGTCAAAGCCAAATCTGCCAGTCAAATCGTCCAATTTCTCCACATGGTGTAATATCCTAACCTAACCTAACCTAACTACTGATCCTAATATCTCTAACCTAACCTAGCCTCACCTAACCTAACCTAAGCTAAGCTAACCTAGCCTAACCTAACCTAACTACTAATCCTATTATCTCTAACCTAACCTAACCTAACCTAAGCTAGCCTAACCTAACATAATAGAAGTAGGATTCCGCTAGGCCCCGGTTGAGGTGAAGGACTACGAGGAGGAGGAACCTAGAAGTCTTAGGTTGTCCCCGTCTGGGTATAGGGTTTTGTATCACACACAGGGGAGGCCAATAACAACTCGCCCAATGTAATATCGGGAACTTGTCAAAACTCCCACTCTTAGGTTGACCCCGAATAGATCGCCGGGGTATAGGATTTTGTATCACACATGCACGCACGCACGCATGCATGCACGCACACACACACTACACAAACATGTCAAAAAACAACATCGAAAATAGAATATAAAAATTACCTAACCTAAACTAATTTGCTCTAGCCCTTTTTGAGTAAAGAAAACGGTCTGTTGGTAAAACAAACAAACACACACACACACACACACACACACACACACACACACACACACACACACCCACACACACACAAACAAACTCACACACACACTCTTGGTTCTCGGCCTCTGGACCTCATTCGTGATTAAGCAGCAAGATAAAAAAAATCCTTTCCTTCTCCGAATAATATAGGTAAAAGGTAGCTGCACAAACACGCACGCACGCACACACACACTAACCTAACCTAACCTACCTACTAATCGAGCCAATCGTCCAAGAAATTCTCTCTTTCATCATATTGTTTCCAACGTATTGCTATTCCTAGCCTATCCTAACCTAACCTAACCCTCTCTCTCTCTCTCCCTCTTTCATCATATTGTTTCAACCGTATTCCTATTCTTAGAGTTCAGATTTAAAGATACCAAGTCAGCCCCAAATAGATCGCCTGTGTATAGGATTTGCACTCTCTCTCGCTCTCTCTCTCTCTCTCTCCCTCATCGTGTTGTTTCCAAGCGTGTTGCCATTCTTATATTTTTATTAATTTTGTTTTCAGGACCATATTTGTTTAATCTGTTCATACGAGCCTTAATGTATGCACCAATGAACAATACAATTGTCTCCAACATGGTGTAATATCGCTTACTACGGAGAAGGGTAAAAATAGAGATGCCGGCTCGCTTGGTGTAGTGACTAGCGTCTCGGACTTCCACCCAGAAGGCCCGGGTTCGCGCCCACGCCCGGCGCATTAAAGATTTTTCACAAGCACTGAGTCGTTACCATCCCTCAAGAGCAAAGGGATGGGGTAGTAGTACAGGACCCCAATGGAAATACGCCTAATCGGCCTTATTGAGCTATCCTTAGCTAGCTTAGCATGCGCTAGCTTTAAGAACTATTATTATTATTATTATTATAACAAAAAGCAACAACATCAACAGTAGAATACCAGGTGTGGCAAGGGGACGTACCTGACCTAATAAACGTGTGACAGTACCAATCCGTTTCTAGCAATGTTTATGAGCAATATTTTCAACCCTTTCCCTACAGTCAAATCGGGCAATTGTTAAAACTCCCACTCTAATGCCCCTTTCACACATACAGGACTCGGGTGCCGCATGCAGCAGAGTAGCTAGTCGTGGCGTTTTTTTCCCCCGACTTGGTGGAGCTGGCTCGGTATGCCGCATCCAAAGGACTTCACCAGACTACAGCCGCATACAGCCGACGTTGTCGTCTTGACTCCGGAGAAGTCTTGAGACTCGAACCGACAATGCCCCTTTCACACATACAGGACTAGGGTGCCGCATGCAGCAGAGTAGCTACTCTGCTGCATGCGGCACCCGAGTCGGCACCTAGTCCTGACAATGCGGCTGTAGTCGTCTGTAGTCTGGTGAAGTCCTGGCAATGCGTGTCAAGTCGTGGCACCAGAACAAAGTTTTGGTGAGTTTCAAAAAAATTTCCAGACTTGACATTTGTCTGGTGGATGCGGGGAGTAGTCTGCACTAGTCGGCGCTAGTCGTCACTAGTCTTCTGTACGCGGCTGTAGTCCTTGAGTATAGTGTAGCAAATTGTGTGTCATGTGTAGCATAAAGACTACAGCCGCATACACCCGAGTACAGCCGACAAACACGAGTACAGCCGCACAGGTCTGCCTTCCTTCTTCCATACCTAGCTCTCTCCCTCCCTCTTTCCCATACCCCTACCCCCTTCTTTCCCTTCATATTTGCCTTCCTTTTCGTTCGTTTCCTTTTTTCTCTTACCTCATACTTTCTCATAACTTCTCCATCTCCCTCCTTCCTCCCCTCCCTACCTCTCCCCGTCCTTCTCCACCGATACCTCCCTTTCCTCTCTTCTTCCCTCCCCCTTCCCTCTCTACCTACCCATCCCTTTCTACCTCCCCCTCCCTCCCTCCTCCCCCTCTCTTCTCCCCTTCCTCTCTACCTCCTCCTTCCTCCCTCTCTACCTGCCATTTATAGTCCCCATTCTGAGGTCTACTGTATTCCGTTCAGTCCTCCCCAATACCCCACTCCCTTTCCCCCCATTTCCACGACCTCCCAATACCCCACTCCCTCAACCCCCATTTTCACGGACCGCCCCCTTCACCCACACCCGCCCTTTACCACCCCCGCCCACTTCTTCACCATAAAATATTATGGTCTTTCCTCCGCCCACCAGAGACCCTATCGTAACAGAGATCCCCCCACCCATATTGGAGCCCCTGTACAGTCGGCCTAATAAGTGATGTCTCGGCAACCCAATTACGTTTTGATCAATAATTGGTATCAGCAATATTTACACATGACTTCTTCTTTTTGAGTGAGGTATACAAACATGTTCCTACACTTACCCACCCCTATTCAACATCAGACACACATTAATACAGCACAGAGCGAACCAAACGTAATGACAGCCGAGACGTGACTTAAGGGGACATGGGTCGTTTTTCTGGTCCCTTTTCTCCCTCGTGTTAACCGAGGCCACCGAGACCTCGGTGGCCTCGGTTAAGCCCCATTTGTTTTGGGATTATATGACGCTCGGCCTATCAGTTTGGCGATTTTAAAACCTTTCGCCCCATATAGTTGACAATTTTAAGACGTTTCGTGCCATATAGTTTTTTGTTTTTGGCGAGCGAAAGCAAACTGGGATATTTTTCTACCGAAAACATTTACAAATTTATCTTGAAGGGGATTTAGGGGGTATTTTTCTAAGCTTGATGGAGGTCTAGCGAGGAAACTAAGAAATAAAGGAATACATTAATTAACAGACCCCCCCCCCCAAAAAAAAAAAAAAAAAAAAAACGGCCCATCTCCCCTTAATAGCGTCACTGTACTGTCAATAACCACAGGTATAACACATATATCATTTGGTATATTGATAGTGATATACCTTTCTACCCCTATTATAGATCTTATTATTACTAACCATTCATGTAACCTCCGTTGGCCACAGAACCTGTATGTGTCGGCTTTATGCGAGTGTATACGGATCGACTCTGAAGTCGATCGTCTGAAGTCTTATAGATGCGGGTGTAGTCGGCATGTACAAATGACCGTTATTTCCATTGACGGTTCGAGTCTCAAGACTTCTCCGGAGTCAAGACGACAACGTCGGCTGTATGCGGCTGTAGTCTGGTGAAGTCCTTTGGATGCGGCATTACCGAGCCAGCTCCACCAAGTCGGGGAAAAAAAACGCCACGACTAGCTTCTCTGCTGCATGCGGCACCCGAGTCCTGTATGTGTAAAAGGGGCATAATGCCCCTAGGTAGGTCACCTTTTCCACCACTACCGGACAACCGTCGCCATTTTGGGACACTTCTCCGGTTAGGTTAGGTTAGGTTAGGTTCAGGGGCTTTTTCAATAAAGTCTACGGATGTAAAAACGAAAATGTTTTTGTTTTTTGTTTTTTTAGCTGGATTACTCTGTTCAAGAGTTTTGGCCTAGTTATTTGGAACAGGGTGTTAGGTTAGGCTAGGTTAGGTTAGGTTAGGTTAGAGATATTAGGATTAATAGTTAGGTTAGGTTAGGTTAGGGTAGTCTAGGCTAGGTTAGGTTAGGTTAGGTTAGGATATTACACCATCTGGAGAAATTGGACAATTGGCTCAATTAGTAGTTAGGCTTATGAAAGTTAGCCAGTGACAGTAAAGGGTTAGGCTAGGTTAGGTTAGGCTAGGCTAGGTTAGGTTAGGTTAGGTTAGGTTAGGGAGAGAGAGAGAGAAAGGGTTAGACTAGGCTAGGTTAGGTTAGGTTTTTTTATTTTTTGTTTATCTTGACACTTGATCACGAATGAGGTCCAGAGGAGTGGCCGGTGTACCGTGTGTGTGTGTGTACAATGAGAGAGATAGAAAGATAGAGAGAGAGAGAGCGAGCGAGCGAGCAAGAAAGAGAGAGAGACGGTCATATTTAAAATAGTAAGGATGTATGAAAGTTAGCCAGTGACAGTATTTGCCTTTTATAATTCCCACGAGGACTGATTTATCAGATGCCCTGCCCACTTAGGTAGGTCACCTGTTCCACCACTACCGGACAACCGTCGCCATTTTGGGACACTTCTCCGGTTAGGTTAGGTTAGGTTAGGTTCAGGGTTTTTTCCCCAATAAAGTCTACGGATGTAAAAACGAAAATGGCATATTTGTGTGTTTTTTTTTTTTTTAGCTGGATTACTCTGTTCAAGAGTTTTGGCCTAGTTATTTGGAACAGGGTGTTAGGTTAGGCTAGGTTAGGTTAGAGATATTAGGATTAGTAGTTAGGTTAGCTTAGCTTAGCTTAGCTTAGGTTAGGTGAGGTTAGGGTAGGCTAGGCTAGGTTAGGTTAGGTTAGGTTAGGTTAGGTTAGGTTAGGATATTACACCATGTGGAGAAATTGGACGATTGGCTCAATTAGTAGTTAGGTTTATGAAAGTTAGCCAGTGACAGTAAAGGGTTAGGCTAGGTTAGGTTAGGCTAGGCTAGGTTAGGTTAGGTTAGGTTAGGTTAGGGAGAGAGAGAGAAAGGGTTAGGCTAGGCTAGGTTAGGTTAGGTTAGGTTTTTTTATTTTTTGTTTATCGTGACACTTGATCACGAATGAGGTCCAGAGGAGTGGGCGGTGCACCGTGTGTGTGTGTGTGTGTGTGCAATGAGAGAGATAGAAAGATAGATAGATAGAGAGAGAGAGAGAGAGAGAGAGAGAACGAGCGAGCGAGCGAGCGAGCAAGAAAGAGAGAGAGACGGTCATATTTAAAATAGTAAGGATGTATGAAAGTTAGCCAGTGACAGTATTTGCCTTTTATAATTCCCACGAGGACTGATTTATCAGATGCCCTGCCCACTTAGGTAGGTCACCTTTTCCACCACTACCGGACAACCTTCGCCATTTTGGGACACTTCTCCGGTTAGGTTAGGTTAGGTTAGGTTCAGGGGGCTTTTTCAATAAAGTCTACGGATGTAAAACGAAAATGGCATTTTTTTTTTTTTTCTGGCAGGGGCTTTTTCAATAAAGTCTACGGATGTAAAGACGAAAGTGGCGTCTTCGGTGTTCCTCAGGATTCTGTCCTATCTCCTATTCTCTTTCTAATTTTTATAAATGACCTCAACTGTACCTCAACTCCCATCCATTCATACGCAGACGACTCAACCTTACACTACTCCATTAAGACATGTAAGTTACTAATAAGGTTATTGAAACTGTATGTTAACCCCTTCTGTACTGGCACCGTCCTTTTAGTCACCAGTAGAGAAGGAGTTAATAACGGGGTAGCTGGGGCGGGTAATACTGATTTCCAAGACATTAGCAGAAGGAAAGGATTTATTTTTTATTTTGTTATCTTGACACTTAATCGCGGATGAGGTCCAGAGGAGGAGCACCGAGTGTGTGTGTGTGTGTGTGTGTGTGTTTGTGTTTGTGTGTGTGTGTGTGTGCATGTGTCCGGTTTGACATGTGGTTGTTTTGACGAGTGGCCGATTTGACATGTGGCTGTGTGTGTCCGGTTTGACATGTGGTAGTTTTGACATGTGGCCGAATTGACATGTGTGTGTGTGTGTGTGTGTGTGTGTGTGTAGTGTGTGTGCGTGCATGCGTGCATGAGTGCGTGTGTGATACACAATCCTATACCCAGGTGATCTATTCGGGGCCAACCTAAGAGTGAGAGTGGGAGTTTTAACAAGTGCCCGATTTGACTCTAGGGAAAGGGTTGAAAATATTGCTCATACACATTGCTAGAAACGGATTGGTACTGTCACACGTTTATTAGGTCAGGTACGTCCCCTTGCCACACCTGGTATTCTACTGTTGATGTTGTTGTTTTTTGTTGTTCTCCGGCATCTCTATTTTTACCCTTCTCCGTAGTAAGCGATATTACACCATGTTGGAGACAATTGTATTGTTCATTGGTGCATACATTAAGGCTCGTATGAACAGATTAAAAAAATATGGTCCTGAAAACAAAATTAATAAAAATATAAGAATGGCAACACGCTTGGAAACAACACGATGAGGGAGAGAGAGAGAGCGAGAGAGAGTGCAAATCCTATACACAGGCGATCTATTTGGGGCTGGCTTGGTATTTTTAAATCTGAAATCTAAGAATAGGAATACGGTTGAAACAATATGATGAAAGAGAGAGAGAGAGAGGGTTAGGTTAGGTTAGGATAGGCTAGAGAATTTCTTGGACGATTGGCTCGATTAGTAGTTAGGTTAGGTTAGTGTGTGTGGGTGAGTTTGTTTGTGTGTGTGTGTGTGCGTGTTTGTGCAGCTACCTTTTACCTATATTATTCGGAGAAGGAAAGGATTTTTTTTTTATCTTGCCGCTTAATCACGAATGAGGTCCAGAGGACGAGAACGAAGTGTGTGTGTGTGTGTGGGTGAGTTTGTTTGTGTGTGTGTGTGTGTGTGTGTGTGTGTGTGTGTGTGTGTGTGTGTGTGTGGGTGGGTGAGTGTGTGTGTGTGTGGGTAGGTTTGAGTGTGTGGGTGGGTGAGTTTGTGTGTGTGTGTGTGGGTGAGTTTGTTTGTGTGTGTGTGTGTGTTACCAACAGACCGTTTTCTTTACTCAAAAAGGGCTAGAGCAAATTAGTTTAGGTTAGGTAATTTTTATATTCTATTGTCGATGTTTTTTTACATGTTTGTGTGCGTGTGTGTAGTGTGTGTGCGTGCATGCGTGCGTGCGTGCAAGTGTGATACAAAATCCTATACCCCGGCGATCTATTCGGGGTCAACCTAAGAGTGGGAGTTTTGACAAGTTCCCGATATGACATTGGGCGAGTTGTTATTGGCCTCCCCTGTGTGTGATACAAAACCCTATACCCTGACGGGGACAACCTAAGACTTCTAGGTTCCTCCTCCTCGTAGTCCTTCACCTCAACCGGGGCCTAGCGGAATCCTACTTCTATTATGTTAGGTTAGGCTAGCTTAGGTTAGGTTAGGTTAGGCTAGGTTAGGTTAGGTTAGAGATAATAGGATTAGTAGTTAGGTTAGGTTAGGCTAGGTTAGCTTAGCTTAGGTTAGGTTAGGTGAGGCTAGGTTAGGTGAGGCTAGGTTAGGTTAGAGATATTAGGATCAGTAGTTAGGTTAGGTTAGGTTAGGATATTACACCATGTGGAGAAATTGGACAATTTGCTCGATTAGTAGTTAGGTTAGGTTAGGATCAGGGACGTAGCTAGAGATTTTGAGGCCCAGGGGGCTTGGTGCCTGGAGGGGCCCCCTCCATGGTTTGCTTATTATAGAAGGGGTTGGGGGTGGCGAGCGAAGAGATCCTAATCAGCTGGGGGGTTTGGGGGTTCGGGGGGAGGGGGGGGGGGGGGGCGCGCTGTAAGCCTCCCCCCCGAGAAAATTTTAGAATAATAATGCTACCTAGGTGCATTTTGACGATATCCATGACTCAATAGTGGGGTACTGGTAATAATTTAATATACAATTAATTATTATATCACCGTTATCTAATGGATTAGGAATACATGTACAATGGATGGTACAACACTGTAAAACATAATTATAGGCTATAACCATCTTCTAAAACCCTAAACGTACTTTCCTGAGGTTAAAAACAAAATAATAAATTTTTGTCTATGCAGTATGTATACTAACTTTAGCTATTTATTCATATTTTTTGGTGAGTAAATTATAAAAAGGTTATAAAAATGATAAGTGATTAAGGATTGATACAATGTTTAACATTTGGTTAAATATACATTTATAAATAAAGCATTCTAGTTAAACTCGATAAACAATAATGGGGTTGAGAATTTTCTTCCTACAAATGCCATTTCCTAAACAGAGAATGTTTAGGCCTTATTATCTCTGCTAGGTTATATCACAATTTCATATATACAAAAAAGAACAGAAAAAAAGGAAATCTTAATTCTTAACTTTGACTTAATACTTTGAAGTATATAGAGCATTTTGTGATCATTTTCATCCTACCTACAACTTTCGTCGTGCCTTCTTTGCAGCAAAATCGTCTATCACTTCATTGATTTCTATTTTATCTAAGAGGTCCGACTCCACTGACATCAAAACCAAGCTGCTGAGCCTGTCTTGTTCCATGGTGGTCCGTAGATAGTTTTTCACTAGCCTAACTTCAGTTTTGAGAAGCTTCTTTCACAGGATGTAATGGAGGTTGTTAGAGTGAGCAAAATTCTTATTGCAGTTGCAAGGCTGGGACAGACATCATTGCCGTATGCAACTAATTTCTTCAAAATATCTTCTGGTGCTGTTGGTACTTGTTTGTTGAAGAAAAGCACACGTGCATCTATGATGTCATTAAAAAGTGATATGGGTTGCACATCATCATAGAAGGAGGCAAAGTCAGCACTATGTTTTTGTAGAGATTCCTCATCCATAGACTTCATAAGAAGATCGGTTTGAAGAAGGAATCCAAAGCGCCCCAAATGCTCTCTCGGCCTCTGACATCTCTAGCCAAAGGGCTAGATTAACCTACAAACGAGTATTCAATGCTCACAACTGAGTTCCTTCTTATTTCACAGTTCCTGGGCTTGATATGTACAGCCACCATAGCCTATATAATGGAAGGCGTATGGTAGCATAAATAAAAGTGCTCCAGAGTCTAAATTTGAAAGAATGAGTCATAGTGCTCATAGCCTAACCAAGGTAGCCTACACTCTACACCATTAATGTTGCCTCGCTATGCTCTATGTTAGCTAATGTATTGCACCCATACTTAATTGACTAATATTAAACGACTATACATCTTTTTCACGATAAAGCTAAGGTTTAGTAAGATCATAAACATTGTATAGGCTATGTTAGGCCCCCTACAGTTCGAGAAAAAAATATGAGACCAAAACACAAATTTCAAGACCTAAAAATTTAGCACTTTAGAAGTTTAGCCTACTCTACAAATATCTTCGATACCACTCAACTTTCTCACAAGGTTAAGTACATAGGTTATCTATGAAATATAGCTATCGATTTGACCATTACAGTTCACGAAAAAGAAAATATTACCAAAAATTTTGGTTCATATATTTATATATAATTGTATGTAGGCCTAATCTTCGATTATACACTCAACTTACTAACAATCACCATGTTTCTTGTTGTCAAATTAGGCTATATCTTATTATTCCTTTACACATGCTTACGAAAAACACAGTATATTAACCAACTGCCAAACTCAATAGTGCTATTTTGTAATGTATATAAAGTATAATCATTAGGCCTACCTATAGGCAGTGCGTCCTAAGCAAGTGGCGGGTAGGAGGCTAGGAGCGAGAGCGACGATGTTTCCCCTTGCCCCGCCAAATCAATACTGATGGAGTAATCGTTATTTTTCTAATTTTAAATACCCATGACGTCGCAGGATAGAAGAAAAGAAAGAGGTTAAATCAGAAAACACACATGGTGTTTATTTTACTCATTATTAATATTACTTATATGTACAGTATATACTATTAGTATAATTAATATTATTTTCAGATCCTTCTCTTGGGGGGCGATTTCAAACAGCCCCCTCCCGCCCCCTTAGCTACGCCACTGGTTAGGATATTACACCATGTGGAGAAATTGGACGATTTGACTGGCAGATTTGGCTTTGACAGATTTGTGATGAAAGAGAGAGAGAGAGAGAGAGGGTTAGGAAAAAATATGATGAAAGAGAGAGATACAGAGAGAGAGAGAGAGAAAGGGTTAGGCTAGGTTAGGTTAGGTGGTTGGAAAAAATATGATGAAAGATAAAGAGAGAGAGAGAGATTAGGTCAGTGTGTTTGTGCAGCTTCCCTTTACCTATATTATTTGGAGAAGGAAAGGATTTTTTATCTTGCCACACCTTGTATTCTATTGTTGATGTTGTTGTTCTCCGGCATCTCTATTTTTTACCCTTCTCCGTAGTAAGCGATATTACACCATGTGGAGAAATTGGAAGAAGGGTCATTAGATCTGTTGTTGCTTGATTTCCTTTGTACTCCTTTGTATTCCTTTGTACTCCTTTGTAGGGGACTTTTTCAATAAAGTCTAAAATGCCCCAGAACGAGAAGCCCACCACGGAAGCCACGAGCGAACACCACCAGGAAACGGGAATAGAAACACCCGAAGGAAAGGCCCACAGAACGAAAGGACCAGGTGACCAAGCCAACCAGTTAAGACAGGCCGAAGCCCGCAGGGCTAAGCAGCTCCAAACCACACCTGCCTATCCCTTCTAACCACTGACCTTTCCCCCACCTCGCGTATACACTACCCCTCGTGTCCTACACCTCTACCTACATGATGATGAACATGAATACACCTTAATTTAATACACCCATGCCCTGTCCCTAGGTTGAGCCAATGCCAACCAGTTCAGACAGGCCTAAATCTATGTATGTTTTTTCCATCCAAGAAGTAATATGTTAACCCCCTGTCTTGCCAGACTAAGTTTCTGAAGACCAACCGCCCCCATAAATCTATGTATGTTCTTTCCATCCGAGAAGTAGTATGTTAAAACCCCATGTCCTAATTGATAAGAAACGATGATACCCACGGGTACACCAGTGTATATATATAACCATCGTTCCTGTAAGACCTAGACAGAAATGACTGAAGATGTTAGCCACCATACAGTAACTCTAATTCTTACCCCAACCAGAGATTGTATATACAACCCTCTTTTACCATTGTCTCGACGCATTTTCACCATGAAACAATACCGAAGCTACCCCTACGAACTGCCGCTTTCTTTGGTGTATATGTCATAGAAAATGCAGTTCCCAGGAACAACTAGGTCAGCAAGAAATAGTGTCAGATTAACAGTGTCCATAACCATCGTATTGATGAGTAATAATACACCATGTTTTTCTCTACTTTTATCCACAGTCAAGCACACACCTACAGTTAACCTCCTCTTCCCCACAGCCCCACAGTCCACATGATTCTATCCCTTCCAGACTCATATACCACCCCATATTGCTCATCCCCCGGTAGCGTTTGGCTAACATACTTTCCCTGTCATTAGCCCCCAAGCTACGATACCAACTGTAGTCTAATGCCACCCCTATGCCCAGATACCTTAGGGTCAAACTTCCAAGTAGCCCCCCTTAACCCTCTCCCTCTCGTTAACCCCCCACGCTCCTCGACTCCTTTCCGACCTAGCCTCTCCACCATACCTCCTGAATATCCTTAATTTTTCCGTTACTAACATTCTCAAACCTTTTGTATATATACTCCTATCCAGCCTACCTTCCCCCAGTAGGAAGGAACACCATTAGAACTTTACTAACCCTTTGCATGCCATCTATTCCCTCACAACCCCTTCACAACCCTGTACCAAATGATCGTCAGTGCGAGGCTAGCCGCCTCGCCAGTGACTAACTTCTATTGCCATACTTCCAGATAAATGTGGCAGAGTTAGCAACCCAGTCTCCACCACATCCAACAAACCATGCAATTAACAACCCAACCGATTAAACCAGCTAGTCAAGGCACCTTCGGTTTTGGTATTACGAACACCCACATCTGTCTCATAAACAGAGGGTTATTACAAACACTTGTGATATGGCAAGCCCCTAGCCACAGCCGCCGGATGACCATCACAGAGAGAGGGCGCGCACCTACCCCTTTTTACCCACCCGAGGAGGGAGACCCCCACCCCTGCGGAGGTATACCTGACCCCTGTTTTGACTTCCGGGTCATTGCCAGGTAGCACAGGAATTCTTCCTATCAATGAACTAACCATGCATGACTAACACCTTTACTAACCTCTATTAACCCACAATAACCCGAAGACTGAACAATCTAAGAGAGACGCTCCTATCACAGCTGTCCCAGTCCTCCTCGCAAAGTAGATCCAGTCTCTCTCCCCTAAATACTTCCAGTATAGCCAAAATAGTACCTCTTACTAAGGCTCAGTTATATCACATTATGAAGGCTCCATATAGCCATCTGCCACAACAGTAATCACCACCTTACCTAGTTCCCGTATCCATTGAGAGCTTAAATAAATCCATAAGAACTCGAGATCCCTATGGCCTACAGGGTCCAAAACCGAGCCTATAAACCAAGCTCCAGCCCCCAGTAAAATCAGTTGAAAGATAGACACCAACCAGTGGCTGGCCCCCTTAAGTTGACCTCTAGCTCTGCCCTTGTGTTGTTCCTGAGAATTGAGTTCCAGAGCCGGCAGACTCCGTGGCAGATTGAGATAGAAGCATCTGTCCACGTACAAGAAATCTACGTGCACCTTATAACCTTCACAAACCAGTGGGTATATAAGTATGTAGCCAGCAACGATCACCAAGAGATCCGTCTTGAGAACTTCCTACATATGGACCCCCTGGACGGCCGCGGAACCAGTCGTTAACCCCCAACATCACGGACGCAAGATAACCAGGACCAGACCAATCAAATACTACCCCAGATTCACTCTATCAGTACTACAGTGTTACAGTACTATTTAAAGACTCACTTATTCATATTTCTACGAAGTGGCTATATCTTTGCCCCAGTATAATTCATATATAACCATTCCATTAGGATATTGATACCTTCAACAACTCGCTAAGACTAACTTGTCAGCTAAATAATATAAAGCCAATCCAACTGAGAGACTATACCCCTTTTCAGTCAGAAAAAGTACTGAACAAAATGGGAGAAAAAGCTGATGGGTACATAAATATCACCCAGGTAGTTCAAGCACCGGAACAACAAGTAACTCAAGAGGAAAACTTACCCATCGCACTAGAAACACCGGAATCAGCCGAATATGAAGAACCCAAAGAAGATATGCAAGAATCAACCACTGTAACGCAGACAAATCTCTCAAAAACAACAAACAAACCAAACACACGCGCCACTGCGGGTAAAACAAACACGGACAAACAAGACTCCATCTTCGTGGCTACCCAAAATGAATACAAAAACACCGCTACCACAGACCAACTCGTCAGGGACATCAAACAAGGAAAAGCAGAAGTATTCATCGGGATAGGCGATGCTGAAGAAAAATATAGAAAAGTTACGGCAGAAAAAGGAATCGAACATCTAAACAAGTTTAAACACCACTCGCACCTCTACTCAGGTCTAAAAGTAATGAAAAAAAGTGACTTAGTATTTTCAAATAGTAATAAATAATGGACACATTAGTGATCATGCAACATAATGTTTTAAATTGGAGCGGACGAAAACACACACTATGTAACTTGTACATGAATATAGACCCTCACATAATCCTAATTAACAGCCACGGAGTACATAATGATGCCTCACTTAAAATCCCAGGATACAAAGTACACAAGAAAAACGAATCAGAAAGACACATAGACGGTACAGCTATTGCAATAAAAAACAACATTAATCATAGAATACTAGATGACTTCATATCGGACCTACTAGCTGTCGAAATTCAAACATTAACTGGCAAAATTATCATAGCAACAGTGTACCTTCCCCCTAGTAGGCCTTATCTCCCCACACCAGACTTCTACAAACTGTTCAGGCAAAACACACCGGTCTACCTCATTGCAGACCTAAACGCCAAACATAACACACTGAACACACAAACACAAAATACAGTAGGGAAACAAATAGGTCAGTTAATAATGGATGGAATCATAAGATACGTAGGGCCACACTTCCCAACCTATCATTCCCATAACTCCTCCACCACACCCGACATAGTCCTAACGAACCACAAAACCTACCATAACCTGCACCTCTCTCCAGGTCCACTCACCACCAGCGATCATATACCAATAATAGCTAAAATATCAACCTCACCCATCATTACCCCAATACCACCTAGACCTAATTTTGCACTTGCGGACTGGGACTCCTTTAAAACTGACATCAGCACCAAAATGCAGAACAACACCACACTCAATGAAGGAACAACAGCTGACATAGACGAGACTCTAACAGACTGGTACAACACAATAACAGACAACATAAGAAAACATATACCGACAACAAACTACAGAACATTAACTAACACAAGACACAGTCCAGAAACACAAAATCTACTTGTACAATATACTGCGCTCAGACAACAAGCACAAAATCTACTTGTACAATATAATGCACTCAGACAACAAGCACAAAATCTACTTGTACAATATACTGCGCTCAGACAACAAGCACAAAATCTATGCTGGACTAACGAACACTACAGACGATACAGGGACATACAGTACAGACTACAAATAAACCTAACACAAGAGTGCAATGACCAGTGGAGTACAAAAATAACTGAAACTGCCGACACATACAAAGACTCAGCTACTTTCTGGAGAAAAATTAGGGGACTGCAAGGACACGACACTCACGACGTAGACTACTTGATTAATAGCCAAGGACACAAAATATACCCTCCCAGACTACAGGCAGACATACACAAAAGACACTGGGAGACAATACTAAATGACAATGATGACGTCATGCCTCAAAACAACGACATCAGCGACTTTATGCAAAGACATATCAACAGAACAACACCATACCAAACAATTGACTTAAGTAGACTTGATGACTATAATATACTTACCAGACCTATAACAGAAATAGAAATAAAAAACATAATTAAAAAATCCAGAAAATCATGTCCTGGGAAATCAGGCATAAATAAAACGATTCTAACAAACCTCCCAGACATTGCTATAACAAGACTTAAAAATATCTTCAATGCCACATTATCTCTAGGATACTTCCCCACCAAATTTAAAACCGCTATAATTAGACTAATACCAAAAGCAGGAAAAAACCCACACCATCCAGAACACCAAAGGCCTATTTCATTGTTAGAGGTCCCAGGTAAAATCCTAGAAAGAATAATAAATTACAGACTAAGGCAACATCTCACTGAGGAAAACCTGTACAACCCCACACAATTTGGCTTCAGAGAAGGTAGAGGCACAACACACGCCCTTGCTCTAACCACCGAAATTATAGCAAACAACAAAGCAAACAAACATCAGTGTAACTTAATCCTTCGGGATATATCTAAGGCTTTTGATAAAGTCTGGCACTTGGGGCTCAAATATCAAATATTACATCTTAACCTCCCTACCATAATCGAAAAATTCCTATGCAACTTCCTTAATAACAGAACAGCCAGAATAAAAGTAAAAAATACCCTAAGTGACAGTTTATCAATAAAGGAGTCAAGAAAAAAATCCCTCAAGTGGAAATCTCCCCTTAAAACGGGCTCCAGCAATAAACAGGCTTGGAACTATCTCGCTTAACCCACATTACTACCACAGAGCCTTCATATGATGCACATAAATAGAGTTAGTATATAAATAAAATGACGCCGCCGGTACAGAAGGGGTTAATATGGCTAATAAAAGGCGACTCTGTTCAGCTTAGGGATATAATCTAGAAATCAAAGAGATAATGTTTAGGTTGTTGATGGAACAGGTCTTTCCCAATCTGCATAAGGTAATCGTCTAATGATAACGAGAATACCATGAAAAAAGCGACGGGAAGGACGTCTACCCATTAAAAGGCTACAAACTATCTCAATGAATCCCTTTAGCTACCATGTATTCTTCCTAAGCTTCATAAAATCGTCTAAAGGTAGGTGAAATCAAATAACAGAGAAGTCACCGGTAATGAAAGGGTTAATACGACATAACTCTACCAATAACTAATAGTTATCCCTTTCGCTGCGGGTGACGTTCTGGAACGTCCTGGCAATTTACAGCAATTTCCAGGCTTCAAAAACCTGTAAAAAACGAAAAAATCGAGTGTCAGTGGGCGGGAGCGTGAGGGGCCCACCTCCGTTCCTCAGAGCAGCGAGCGGCCCACTGAGATAGACTGTGTCTCGCGCGGGTCTCTCATTGCCTCTCACAACAGTGTTGCCAAGCGAGCGATTGCTAACAAATAGCGGGTTTCCTGCGTTTCTATGGCACCGCTGCGGGTGAACCAGACCACGTACGAGGCCCGTTCTGGTCTCATTTTGAAGCTATTTTCGCCTAGTTTTCGGCAGAATACAGTTCATTTAATGCAGATGCTTGATTCATCATTCAGGAGTGCCTGACTATGTCCTAAATAGCCCAAAACACCCCGCAGCCAAAGAGTTTAACCCTTTCACGCATTTATGACGCAGAGGTTGCCAGATTAGCAATAAGACATCGAGTTCTCTCACTCTTATAATTACCTCTCCAAAATTAGTTTTCTGACCACAGCTAACTTAAAGACAACTGCAGAGGTTGAAGTAACTAAACTAAAGGTTTCTAAATACCCCTGATGGTAACAAAGGCTTTAAAGTATCCCCAATAGGCTCAAAATTGTGTCATATGTCGGAGAGGGTTAAGGGAGCCCAGACGGTATTGTGCAGCATCATTTACTGGTTCGGCTCAATGGTTTAAGGAAAGGGTTTAGTTTGCTTTCTAAACCTCTATAAAGCTTAAAAAACACCCATAAGACCCCTCTTCGATATAAATTTGTGCATTTTCGGTAGAAAAAGGTCCCGGCCGATTCCTCTTCAAATATAGGCTCGCTATCGCTCGAAAGGAAGAAACCGACACCTAAATGGCATGAAAGGTCTTAATATTGGCAAAGAAATGGGGCAAAAGATAATCACCAAACTAATAGGGCGAATGTTTTGAAATCTCATAACTAATAGGGCTAAACATGAGGGAGGAGAAGGACTCGAAAAAACCAACTGCCTCCCCTTAACACGGCAATCAAAAGCCACAACGGCCATCCAAACTACACACGCATTCCCTTAATTCTCGATCTCGGGGTGAAGCTTATAGTTAGTTAAAACAGGACCTCAGAGGCTATCAACCCTTCTGGATTATTAAGGGGGTCACCTGCTTTGTTTCTCTTTCTCTCCTTTTCTCTCTTTCTCTGGCTTGTACCCATTCGGCCCCATTCAGCCAAGTGTTTTAAGAAATGTATCCCCATTCAGGTGTCGATTTCTTCCTGGCGAGCGATAGCGAGCCAGCATTGTATGGAAAAATCCGGAGACATTTTTCTATCGAAAAATGTACAAATTTAGCTTGCTGTCAAAACAAGAATATAATTATATATGCTGGCTCACTACCACTCGCCAGGAAAATATTGACACCTGGATGGGGGTAAACGTCTTAAAACAGTAGGCTGAATGGGGCTGAATGGATACAAGCCAAAGAGAGAGGGAGAGAAAGAGAAAAAAAGCGAAGTGGGCTCCCTTAAGTCAAGCTTAGCCAGCACACTGTAAGTCAAGAATAACTTCAGGACTGGAACCCCTTTTCGAGAACTCCAGTCCCTTGTTAGTAAAGCGACTGAGTGACCTGAAGCTTAATAATAATAATAATAATAATAATAATAATAATAATAATAATAATAATAATAATAATAACAAAAGTAATAATAATAATAACAAAAGTAATAATAATAATAATAATAATAATAGCTTCACCGTCCCTCTTTGTTTATACCTTCTCCCTGGACTGTTCTTGCGTAAATGACTGAGAAACCACGGAATGTATGTATCCTTCCTTCCTCTGAGTAAATAGCGACTGATAGACCCCGAAGCTTCACCGCCTCTATATACCTTCATCCCCGATCCTTTCTTGCGTAAACTGCTAAAATATCACGGAGTGTATCCTTCCTGTCTACCGGCAGACCTGAAGCGTCACCAATACTATATACCTTCTCTGGACTTTGTTTGCGTAAACGACTATAATATCCTGGAGTGTATCCGTCCTGCCTCTGTGGACGATACTGGGAAGATGGCTCTTAAGGTTAACTGACGTGGTACAGAGAGGGAAGGTGCAGAAAAGGGGGAATCCCGAATATGCAGCATTGTGGGAAAATTGTAGGATATTGGTGTTATACAATAGAAGGAAATAATTTAATATGGATCTCATGTTATATATATTGTTATTATTATTATTATCTTTGACGAAATGCGCTGACATTTGTGTTGGTAATTACTATTACTATTATTAATGCTCCCAGACACCTTGGACGAAAATGAAAGTTTCCTAGTGTTCTCAGGGGAATCTTCCGGCTTGTGACGTCAGTAATGTTAATGACCTACATGGGTTGGTTCCGGAACACGTACACATACACACATGATAATGTACATTTACACACACATTTACAAAACACACGCATGCATACACATACACACATATATATATATATATATATATATATATATATATATATATATATATATATATATATATATATATATATAGTTGATATATATATTTAGTTGATCACTAAACGCCACAGCCTGAGGATGAGCTGAACTCCATTCAGTTGACCCGTGCATCTGGCTCCTAACTGTTGGGAGCCAGATGCATGCATTTTTGGGGGAGCAGTCAAAAGTGGTGTCCCCCAGGGATCGGTATTAGGTCCCCTGTTGTTTCTTATATACATAAATGACCTAGATTTAGGTATAACTAGTAGGATAAGTAAATTCGCAGACAATACTAAAATAGGGAGATCAATTGATTCAGATAGCGATATAGAGTGCCTCCAAAGGGATCTAGATACCTTACATGAATGGTCAGTAAATTGGCAGATGAAGTTTAACATTGACAAATGCAAGTTATTAAAGATAGGGAAGATGCAAACAAATGTTAAATATAAACTAGCTAATTTAGAATTAGAAAATTCAGACTGCGAGAAAGATCTAGCTGTGTTTGTTAGCAATGATTTGAAGCCTAGAAAACAGTGTATAAGCGTTCGTAATAAGGCAAACAGGATTCTCGGGTTCATCTCTAGGAGTGTGAGTAACAGAACTGCTGATGTTATCTTAAAACTTTACTTGTCATTAGTGAGACCCCATATGGATTATGCTGTCCAATTTTGGTGTCCTTATTACAGAATGGACATAGATTCATTGAAGAGAGTACAGCGTAGAATGACAAAAATGATCCATAATATTAGAAATCTTTCGTATGAAGAAAGGTTGAAGAAATTAGGTTTACATTCGTTAGAGAGACGCAGAGTTAGAGGGGATATGATAGAGGTGTTCAAGTGGGTTAGTGGGATTAACAAAGGGGACATGGCAAATGTACTAAAGCTCAGTGATAGCGAAAGAACTCGTACCAATGGTTTCAAATTAGATAAATTTCGTTTCAGAAAAGATATAGGCAAGTATTGGTTTGGTAACAGAGTTGTAGACGGGTGGAATGGACTACCAAGTGCTATAGTGGGATCTAAAACTGTAGGGAGCTTTAAGATAAAATTGGATAAGCATATGGACGAGAGGGGTTGGGTGTGAAGGGGGATCAGCCGGGTTGGGCCAATCAGCGCTCTGCAGACCTCCATAATCCTGCGTTAATCTCTAACCGTTTTGGTAAGATGATCCTCAGGGTATTAGAGTGTGAAGCCTATAATTGGGCTTTGTAATGAATTGGGGTTGTGTGGGACAGGGATCTGCCTTGCTTAGGCCAATCGGCTTTCTGCAGACTCCCATTTTCTTATGTTCTTATGTTCTTATGTTCTTATATATATATATATATATATATATATATATATATATATATATATATATATATATATATATATATATATATATATATATATATATATATATAATTATATATATATATATAAATTATATATATATATATATATATATATATATATATATATATATATATAAACATAAAAACAACTGCATAAGGCCATGCGGCCCACACAAGGCAGTTCCCATTCACACCAGACCATATCATCCATATGGGAATCCAACTTACGCTTAAAGCTTTCAACTGTTCCTGAGCTAATCACTGCTCTGGACAGTCCATTCCACATGTTAACCACTCTATTCCCAAACCAGTACTTTCCTATAGGCCTATCTTTCCTAAATCTAAACATATCTAACTTGAAACCATTTGAGCGGGTTATGTCGCCGTTCTTTAGCTTTAATACCTCATCTATATCGCCCTTATGCATACCTTTTATCCATTTAAATACCTCTATCATGTCTCCCCTACATCTTCGTCTTTCTAGCGAGTGCAAGCCTAAAGCTACGTCCACACTGACCAATGTTCCGTAACTTTGTGTTACAGAACAAGGTTACGGTAACGTATAACGATATGTTCCAAAACAGTTTCAAAACATATATGGGGTTCTGTAACTAGGTCACAGCTATCACTGGGTGAGCGATAACATGTAACATGTTTCATAACCAGGCCTCGCATCTCAACTCACAAGATGTTGATTGATTGGTTTGTTGGTTGGCTGGATTCCTGCCCGTGTGATAAGACTTAAGACTTTAAGACTTTTCGCCCCATTTCTTCGTCAATATTTAGACCTTTCGTGCTATTTAGGTGTCGATTTTTTCCCTGGCGAATGATAGTGAGCCTGTAATGTTGGAAGAACCGGCCTTTGGCCGTGACATTTTTCTACCGAAAAATTTACAAATTAATCTAGAAGTGGGATCTAATGGATGTTTTTTTTAAGCTTGATGGAGTTAAATATGTAGGTCCTACACTAACAAAATTGATTCTAGCAATTTCCCTATAATTGATGCGAGACTAATGGAACGGTAATTTGATGCTATGGACTTATCACCCTTTTTAAATATCGGAATTATATTTGCAAGCTTCCATGAATCAGGAACTAAGCTCTAAATCTAGTGAATTATTAAATAGGTGAGTTAATGGGTAACTTAATTCGTCGTTGCATTCTTTTAATACCCTAGCATACACCTCATCTGGACCTGGAGATTTCTGAGGTTTTAGTCTATTTATTTCCTTAATTACTTTGTCACTAGTGACCTGAACTGGGCCCAATGTGTCGTCTATATTACCGTTAAAACACTTGGTTGACTACTGGAACTTTATCTAAACTTTCGTTTGTAAAAACATAAACTATTTAGAGTATTGCACATTTCAAATTCATCATCTGTAATCTCACCTATCACATTCTACTGTATCCTTTACCTTTGATTTATAAAAATGATAAAATGCTTTAGGGTTGTTTTTGGATTCATTTGCTACCTTGATTTCGTAGTTTCTTTTTTCCTTCCTAATTTCCTTCTTTAACTGCCTCGACAAGTTATGATGGTATCCTATTAGGTGGATTTCGCCTTTGTCTTTTTTTCTGTACACACCTTTCTTTCTACCTATAAGATCTAATAATTTATTTGTCATCTGTAATGTATTAGTATACCATTAGTATACCTTCAAAGAAAACTGATGTAAACTATAAGTAACTGAAGGTAAGGATCCGACACCCTACAAGAAGAATTGAATCCCGTATTTATAGCTGTCGAATCCTTTATACGGAATCCAATACTATTATGATCAATGTTATGCATCAACAGTTTATTGTTTATACTCTGTGCTCTGTTCCCGCCTTTTTACAGTAAAGATGTAGTTTGCCTCACAGTATCATTTATCCCCTCTATTGACAAGTTTGCGACGAGTTAGGGATAATATGGCCTACATGAATAACATACTGTATATGGCAGATAAAGTGACGGCTTCTGTATGATATAACCAACACTGGTATCCTCATATTACAGGTGAGTAATGACAACACAACAAATTGGCGACGAGGATGGGATAATATGGCCTACATGAATAACATACTGTATATGGCAGATAAAGTGACGGCTTCTGTATGATATAACCAACACGGGTATCCTCATATTACAGGTGAGTAATGACAACACAACAAATTGTCGACGAGAAGTGGAGACGAGCTCAGCAGCACCCCGGAGCCTAGCCTAACCTAGTAGCATAGCCTACTCACCACTATTCCTCTGGATGTACCTCCCCCTACGGCATTCTCGGTAGCAGAGGACCCCTCATCAGTAGCACAGAGGTGGAAGAAGTGGAAGACAAGTTTCCATTTCTATATCACCGCCACTGGAGTCACAAACCTTGTACAGCAGAGAGCATTGTTACTCCATGCAGCAGGGTCTGAGGTTCAAGACATTTTTGAAACCCTGCCAGATCCAAAAGGTACTTTTGAGGAAACTACAAATGCTCTAGATACATATTTTTCACCACAGTTAAACTTTAGGTATGAAAGATTTCTATTTTCTCAAACTGTTCAAGGACCTCAGGAATCAACAGATGCTTTTGTTACTAGGCTTAGGAAATTAGCTTCTACTTGTGAATTTCATGATATAGATGATATCATAACAGATCAGGTTATAATTAACTGTGCATCTTCTGAATTAAGGAAAAAGTTACTCCAGGATCCCAAAGTAAAACTGGATAAAGTTCTCCATATTGCTAGATCACTTGAAGCAGCTAACCTACAGGCCAAAACAATAGAAAGTCCTGACAGTAGTAAACAGACAAGCCAGGTAAAAAATGTTTCAGCAGTCAAACAATTTAAAGGTCACAACAAGAATCCCAAGGCACATACAGGTACTAAAGCAAAGGCTTACCATAGTAGTCAACCAGTTAGGCCTACTAACACTAACAACCACAGTCATGATAACAAAGCTAAGCATTTTAAGCCATGTTACAGGTGTGGTAAGACAGATCATACTCCATGGGATAGAACAAAGTGTCCTGCCACAGACAAAACTTGCCACCAATGTGGAAAACTAGGTCATTTTGGTAAACAGTGCAGATTTAAAAAGATTAACTCAACTTCGGAGAGGTCAGAGCAACAGTCCGCAGACACAGGTGTTAGTCAGGCACAACAATGTTCTGATGCTAATGATAACTTTGCTTTTAGGATTAACACTGTAAGTAAATGTAATGATAGGATCATGATGGATGTTTTTCTAAATGGAAAACCAGTAACCATGAAGTTAGACACAACAGCTGACGTAACGGTAGTGTCTGAGGAAGTTGCTAAGGCTATTCCAAACATAAATATTCAACCTTGTACTAAGATATTAATGGACTATAATAATCAAGCTATTCAGGTTAAAGGAGCAGCCAACGTTGATGTGAGTTACGACCAGCAAGAGTTCAAGAGCTTATCCCTAACCATTGTTGAAGGTAAGAGGCCATCACTGTTTGGTCTAGATTGGTTGAAGCACATCCCATTAAATTTACAAAGTGTACTAAAAGTCAACTCTAACATTAACAAAGAAACAGCAGTAAATCATTTGTTAACAGGATTTCAAGATATCTTTGATGTTAATGTTGGGACAGTGAAGGGAGTGCAGGCCAGTTTGTCTCTTAAACCTGATGTCACTCCAAAATTCTGTGCTCCTAGACAAATTCCTTTCGCACTAAAACCCGCGGTTGGACAGGAGATTGCAAGATTAGAAGCAAATGGGACTTGGGAGAGAGTTACTTACTCAACGTGGGCCACTCCTTTAGTTCCTGTAGTTAAGAGTGACGGAAGTATTAGGTTATGTGGTGACTACAAAGTAACACTAAACCCTAATTTACAAGTAGCTCAACATCCTCTTCCTAGACCTGATGATATGTTTGCAGCACTAAGTGGATGTAAAATCTTTTCTAAAATAGATCTTAGACAAGCATTTCAACAGCTCCAAATGGATGAAAAATCACAGGAAATATATACAATCAATACCCACTTAGGTCTGTTCCGCCCAAAGAGATTGCCTTACGGTGTTGCTAGCAGTCCAGCACTTTGGCAACAGACAATGGACAGAATTTTCCATGGTCTCTCAGGTACATCTTGTTTTGTTGATGACATATTAGTAGCAGGTAAAGATATAGCAGAACATCAGGCGAGACTAAAGGTAGTTTTAGAGAGAATCAAAGACAATGGACTGAGGATCCGCCAAGATAAATGTCAGTTTCAAGTATCATCCTTAGAATATTTAGGATTCAGCATTGATGACAAGGGTATCCACAAGACTAGTGAGAAAGTTACAGCAATCAGAGATGCCAAGGTGCCTGAGAATGTGGGTGAGTTACAATCATTCTTAGGTTTAGTAACTTTCTATGGTAGGTTCATTCCTAATTTAGCCACTATAGCTAGTCCACTGTATCAGCTCACACAAAAGAATACTCAGTGGAACTGGACAGATTCTGGTGCAACTGCAGTAGAGCAGATAAAGTCAGAGATTACATCTTCTAGATTCCTTACTCATTTTCAACCTGACTTGCCAGTGAAGTTGGTGTGTGATGCTTCATCAATAGGTATTGGTGCAGTACTTGCTCATGTCATGCCAGATGGTGTAGAAAGACCCATTGCATTTGCTTCCCGTGTTCTAAACAAAGCTGAAAGAAACTACTCCCAGATTGAGAAGGAAGCATTAGCTCTAGTGTATGGTGTAAAAAAGTTCCACATGTATTTGTATGGAAGAACACGATTCACACTAGTTACTGACCATCAACCTTTATTAGCCATTTTAAGACCTAAGGCGGGCTTACCCAGTCTAGTAGCCGCCCGACTCCAACGATGGGCTATCACACTAGCCGCATACTCATATGATATAGAATATAGGCCAACCGGTAAGATGGGAAATGCTGATGCCTTGTCACGTTTGCCAGTGGATAAAGCTCCATCTGACCATGACAGTACTATACTTCTAATTGAGAGTTACAACCTTCCTATCACAGCACAGACCATAGCTAAACACACAAAACAAGACCCAGTACTATCAAAAGTTCTACAAGCTTTAACTTCAAGTCGTAATTTAATGTCAGATCAGGGAGACTGCCATTCATATCTGTCAGTGTGGTCCGAGCTTACCACAGAGCAAGGTTGTATTCTTAGAGGTGCCAGAGTAGTGATTCCAAAATCTATGCAAAACCAGGTTCTCAAGGAAATCCATGCAGATCATCAAGGCATAGTAAGGTCTAAATCAATTGCCAGGAGTTATGTGTGGTGGGCTGGGATGGACAAAGATGTTGAGAAACATGTGAGGGGATGCCCTAGTTGCTCAGCACAACAAAACGACCCCAGGCCAGCACGCATGCATCCATGGGAATTGCCTAGACATCCATGGCAACGTTTGCACATTGATTTTTCCGGCCCATTTTTAGGTCATACATATCTGATCATAGTGGATGCATACAGTAAATGGCCAGAGATAATTCCAATGCAGTCAACTACTTCACAAGCGACAATAAAGGCTTTAATGCCAGTGTTTGCCACGCATGGATTACCTGAGTGCATTGTGTCAGATAATGGCCCTCAGTTCTGTTCTGTGGAATTTCTTGATTTCCTAAAGGTGAATGGCATTCAACATACTAGGTCCGCTCCTTACCACCCAGCAACTAATGGAGAGGCAGAGAGGTTTGTTCAGAGTTTTAAACGCAACATGAAGTGCCGGGGAGCTATACCTTCCAATGTAATCACTTGCATCAGTAAATTTCTGCTAACCTATCGCACTACTGAACATGCCACTACTGGACAAACACCTTCAAATTTGCTGATGGGAAGGAGAGTCAGGAATAGAATGGATTTGATGATGCCAAACACTCAGATACATCTCAACAACCAACAGTGGACACAATTAGAACAACAGGGTAAAGTTAGAAATTTCACTCCTTCATGTCCGGTCAAAGTTAGGATGTATAACACAGCACACAAGTGGTCTCCAGGTAAGATCACAATACAGATAGGTAACATGAACTATGAGGTAGAAGTGGAAGGAAGGATTATGAGACGTCACATTGATCAACTACTACCAGACACAGTTAATTCTGACCAACCAATCATATCCACACCAGTACCAGTACAGCCACACACAGTTAACATTGATCAGCAGCTCACACGACACTCAGAATCTAATAACACACATGTGGATGGACAGACAAGTGAAGAAACAGATCACACTAACAAAGACACAGATATCCCAGATAACACTAACCAAGACACAGAGATTCCAGCAACTCGTAGGGTACTACCTAACAGGCAAAACCGAGGTGTTCCAAGAGAAAAGCTGGATCTGTAGGTTAAGTTAAAGTACTTAAGTTTTAAGATTTAAAAATGTAGATATGTTATGTTATAATTCTACAGAATCATCATTATTATTATGAGAGTACCCTACTGCATGTGTGCTCTTACTTTTCTCACAGGGGGAAGGAATGTAATGTATTAGTATACCATTAGTATACCTTCAAAGAAAACTGATGTAAACTATAAGTAACTGAAGGTAAGGATCCGACACCCTACAAGAAGAATTGAATCCCTTATTTATAGCTGTCGAATCCTTTATACGGAATCCAATACTATTATGATCAATGTTATGCATCAACAGTTTATTGTTTATACTCTGTTCTCTGTTCCCGCCTTCTTACAGTAAAGATGTAGTTTGCCTCACAGTATCATTTATCCCCTCTATTGACAAGTTTGCGACGAGTTAGGGATAATATGGCCTACATGAATAACATACTGTATATGGCAGATAAAGTGACGGCTTCTGTATGATATAACCAACACTGGTATCCTCATATTACAGGTGAGTAATGACAACACAACATCATCCATTTTGATTGGTTTGTATGTGATCTAAATTTTCTTTTTGGTATATATTTATCTTGTTCGCTCTGTAAGGCAGAGATGAACTGATCATACACACTATTCAAATCTTCAGTTGGTTGTCTACCTATCTCAGCTGTGTGACTCACCTGGTCCTGACCTCTCTGGTCTGCTGGAACTAATTGGCATACCTGAACTAAATTTGCTGCCTCACTTTTAATTTTGAGTGGCCTTTTTAATCCCCTAAAATTCGCCTTTCTAAAGTCAAGGATAAGAACTAAAATGCCCCAGAGCAAGAAGCCCACCACAGAAGCCACGAGCGAACACCACACAGAAACACCCGGAAGAAAGGTCCACAGAACGAAAGGACCAGCTGACCGAGCCAGCCATTTCAGACAGGCCCAAGCCCGCAGGGCTAAACAGCTCCAGGCCGCACCCATTTACCTTTTCTAAACTGACCATTTTCCACACCTCACGTACACTAACCCCCTCGTGTCCTACACTCCTAACTACAAAGATGATGAACAGGAATATACATTCATATTAAATCACCCATGCCCTGTCCCGACGTTGAGCCAATGCCAACACATCAGACAGCCATAATTATATCTATGTATGTTCTTACATCCGAGAAGTAGATGTTATATATCTTAGAAGTTAAAACACCCCCGCCTGTCCCTAGACCTTGTATATCATTTCCCATGACGAGTATAGATGTATGTAACCCGTGCTCAGTCGCCCCCTTGCATTGTTCCTCTAGTAACTAAGTGTCTCTATATATTCAATCCTTAGGTTAAGTATTTTTATCCGCCATTGTGTTCACCTTTTTCCATTTACTGTTCCACAATTGTCATACGTCTTCCCCTTGCCTCCTTCGTATCCACAGTCCACACTACGCCAATTTACTTCGTGTCATACACCTCTTACCCCAACCAGAGATTGTATAAGATAACCTGGTTCCCAGTATCTGTCAATAGTACCCCGAAACAATAACTAAGTACCCCTACGAACTGCCGCTATTGTTGGTATATTTATATCTCATAGAAAACGCAGTTCCCAGGGCCAACTAATAGTATCCATAACCCCTCGGACTGATCACATTACTCTATCTTTTCCTGACTCATATACCACCCCATAGTTGCATTCCCCGGTGGCATTTGGCTAACGTATTCTACTGCCTTTTCAAACTTCCATATCAACTGCAGCCTAATGCCACCCCCACGCCCAGAGACCTTAGGGTCAAATTCCCCTATAGCCCCCCTGCACTCCCCCCCCCCCTCTCATTATAAGACCCCGCACTTCTCTACTCTTGTCCGACCTAGCCTCTCTCTCATACCTCTTGAAGATCCTTGAATTGTCCGTTGCTAATGCTCTCCAACCTTTTATATATATACTCCTATCCAGCCTACCTTCACTTAGTAGGCCAGAACAACATTAGAACTTTACTAGCCCCTTGCATGCCATCTATTCTCTTACAACCCATTCACAACCCTGCACCCAATGGTCGTCGGTGCGAGGCTAGCCGCCTCGCCAGTAACTAACTTCTATTGCCATACTTCCAGATAAATGTGGCAGAGTTAGCAACCCAGTCTCCACCACATCCAGCAAACCCTACAATTAACAACCAGCCGAGTAAAACCAGCTAGCCAAGGCACCTTCGGTTTTGGTATTAAGGACACCCACATCTGTCTCATACACAGAGGGTTATTACAAACACTGGTGATATGGCAAGCCCCTAGCCACAGCCGCCGGACGACTATCACAGAGAGAGGGCGCCCAGCTCCACCTTTTTGCCCACCCGAGGAGGGAGACCCCCACCTCCGCGGAGGTATACCTGGCCCCTGTTTTGACTTCAGAGTCATTGCCAGGTAGCACAGGAATTCTTCCTATCAATGAACTAACCATGCATGACTAACACCTTTACTAACCTCTATTTACTCACAATAAACCATTTACCTTTCTTGCATGCTCTGATCACTAAATTAGCACCTCAGCTATACCATAGAATGAAGATTGCACAATCTAAGAGAGACGCTCCTATCACAGCTGTCCCCATCCTCCTCGCAAAGTAGATCCAGTCTCCCTCCCCTAAATACTTCCAGTATAGCCAAAATAGTACCTCTTACTAAGGCTCAGTTATATGAAAATATAAAGGCTTCCTATAGCCCTGTGCCACAACAGTAAATACCATCTTACCTAGTCCCCATATCTATTGAGAGCTCAATTAAGTCCATAAGACTCGAGATCCCTACTGTCTACAGGGTCCAGAACCGAGCCTATAAATCTAGCTCCCGCCCCCAGTCAAATCAGTTGAAAGCTAGACACCAACCAGTGGTCACTACCCTGCAGTTTACCTCTAGCTCTGCCCTCGTGTTGTTCCGGAGTGAGATTCCAGATCCGGCAGACTCCGTGGCAGAGAAGACTGATAGAAGCATCTGTCCATGTACAAGTCCTAACGTGCACCTTATAACCTTCACACAAATTCGTGGGTATATAAGTGTGTAGCCAGCAACGATCGTCAAGAGATCCGACTTGAGAACTTCCTACATTTTGGACCATCTGGACGGCCGAGGAACCAGTCGTTAGCCCCCAACATCACCGGAAGCAAGATAACCAGGACCAGATCTACCAATACTATTCAAAATTCATGTTGCTAGTACTAAGTGTTATAGTACTAGCTTGATACTCACTTATTAACTTTCTATAAAGTGGCTAAAACCTTGCCCAGTGTAATTCATATTTAACCATTCCATTTGGGACGTACTAAGCGATCAGTGCTCTTTAACCTGACAAGCGCGAAATAGACCTAGGGGCTAGGGTAGTTATTTGTGCATTTCTAGCCTTGGATTCTGACAGAATTCGTTATATTTACAATATAGACCATTATTTGTTTTCGGTATGCTTTTATTTTACATATATGATGTATATATGAACCTTCAAGAGTGCTAAAATAAGTTGGAAAAGCATTTGGGTGGTGAAAAACGAAGATATTGGCCACCCGGTCATAATCTCAGGCGAGAGAGAGCCACAGGCAACCCTCCTCTCTCGCTGTCTGTGAGGTAACTGAGACGAGCGGGGCGGTGTGGGCCGGTGTCTGGGTGTTACATAACGATCTTTTCTGCAACCCACTTGTGCTACATTATCGCGGGAGAGAAAAATAACCGATAAATGATGATAATAAGAGGAAAAATAGGTGATAATTAAGGAGGGGAGGGAGGGGGAATAAGGTGGGGAAGGAGGGGAGGGGGGTGGGTGAGATTTACATGGATGAGTACTGGAGGGGAATTATCTCACCTAGAGACAAATTCCTTTGTTTTGATAGGCCCTTTTTTTTTTTGGAAGGTTTTTTTTATGGTCTTGCTTCCGTGAGGCCTATCGCGTTCCCTATAGGAAGCCTTCCGTGAGGCCTATCGCGCTTGCCGGGTTAATTAACAGGTGACCTTGACTCTCGTAATTACCTTATTCAGATATTAAAACTCTAGTGATATCTAACGTTCGCCCACTGATTTGTGTTCTACGTATTTCTGCCATAAGAATATAAAACTTAGATCAGTACCCCCATGAGGTTACTAGAGATTCCGTGTTCTACAATATACGCGTGTCTAACCCTAACTGTGAACTGCTACTTGGGCACGCGACCAGCCAGCAAGAGGTCAACTCAGTGACATTGAATTATACGAATATATTGAGGTCTTCCAGTAAAAATAAACTTGCTAATTAAACCCGTGATCAGAAGAATATACCTGAACGTTGGAAGTGGGAGACTAGGCTCCATCCAGATACGCTAATGCTAGCAGTTCCCTTCTATTATTTGTTTTGTGCGAGAATTACTATCTTTCTATACTCTTTATTTATTTACGTCAATAAACGTGAACTTGTGTCGTGTTACCGTGTGTTTATTTTGTGTTCTCTATTCCTCATACCTTGTATTGTGCATGCAGCCTTATATACCCAGTCATTCAGAACTCACATTACCCAAGTTAAACCTGTAGAAAAACAGGGCATAACAAGAACCTTATTTTCCTTTGGTTTAAAATGTAATTCTTTAGAGATGTATATTGATTTATGGTCACTGTTCCCTAGCTGGTCGCCCACTTCTAAATTTGTTAACGAATTTTCTTTGTTGCTAAGAACTAAGTCCAGAATATTATATCCTCTAGTTGGCGAATTTACAAATTGAAAGATAAAGTTGTCTAATACTACTTCAAGAAAATCTTCGAATTGGTTATTGCTAGTTTGATTAACCCAGTCTATACCTGGAAGATTAAGGTTGCCTAAAATGCAAACATTAGTATTTATTAGTGACCCCTCCATCATTGACGATATGCCTTATACAGTAATGGCACTCTTTGAACTCCATAGTCAGCTGTTCAAATCACCCGCCCCGGAGCGTAGAGACCAATTCATCGTGTCACATCCCTCGCCACTGTGAAGCTTCGAGAGTTTCTGCTGTGCTCGACCCCTTTCGACTCTCTATAGCTCGGCACTCTGAGTTGTTTTGTTGTGCCAGCCAGGGTCGACTATGACGTCTCAGTTGAGTGCGTCAATTTATTCATTTTGTATATTATTTAATGTTCTTAATAATAGATGGCGCTGTACTTGCCAATCTTCTGTTTTCTAGTTACCTTTCTGTACGTGTATAAGGGGGTTCAGGCTGTGACGGAGGGTGTTGTAATTCCTCTTGAATTCATATGAAATCAGTATATACTCAACCAGCGTCTTGGATATATTGGCTCCTGGAGATTTGTGTGGAGGTGTTATCCTGTATTGTGTGCTACTAAATACCGCTAGCTGTGCTGATAACCAGGGAGTAGTGTCTTGTCTGTCATAGCCTCATTCCTATTATTAAGTGTGTCATTAGTTTACATTAGTATATAAGGTTCTTTTATGTTTTCCTTTATTTTTGTTTGTTTGTTCATAGAGATAAATTATTATAATTTATATATTAATATTCATATAAATATATTATTTGCCTTTTTAATCTAGTTACTTGCAATTCTTTATATAATATACTCCTTTTTTATAATTAATTATATATATATATATATATATATTAAAATTATCTTTATTTTTCTTAACCATCATATTATGTGCATTAGTTTGGTACAAAGGGGTTAGTGGTGTGGTCAAGTTTATAAGATCAAAGTGGCTTATGATATAATAACTTACATAAATAAACTGCTATATAAACTATAACTGATTAACTACCATCTCTAAAATAGACTACCGAGTCTTGGCATAAGTCTGTTAAACAGACTATTACTCTCTTCACTTAATTCACTTCTAATCTATTCAGTCTAGTGTGACAATTTGGGAGTTACCATACCCGTAGTGCTTACCAGGCCTAATTAAAACTTCTCATAACTTCCGGGTTGTAACAAATGGGGGCCTGACCGGGATTTGTTTTTTGCCATTTTACTTGACTTCCATTACTGACTTCCGTTACCTTACTGATCATATATTTGTAATTTAATTGATTTTTTATACCACGTCGTAAAGGAATCTTTACTATTAGATATCTTGTTTTCTTGCTTATGTTGTTTAAATATTCATTCCTATCTATAATTTGGTTTGTACAACAAGGTAAGATTACAAAAGTAGCTCTCCCTCACAATTACAGGGAACATTGATACATAATACTAGGATGTGTTCAGGCGCTCATCTCATTCCTCATAATCCTTCATACTTGTATCACCTTTGGCAGACGGTACCAAGTATATCCTAGAGTATCTCGTGATAGAATACAAATCATCACTGTCATCCCCTGAGTCCCCCTTAAATAATTTATTTCAGAGTAGGACTGACCTCATCATATGTCAACCATAGAACAATATAACTATAGGTTAGAGTCGTTAGACCATACACGATTACTATAATTCCTAATCTTAGTAGTATTGATGAGCCATAGTCTCTCATACTTCTTATCCTCTCTCTATAGAATCGTGTGTCCGTGTATCACTGCTGAACAGGTCTCCTTTGATAAAGTAACTTAGCTTTGTCTTGGGTTTCTTTCTGCCCTCAATTAACGTAGTTTAATAGGGAGTTCACATTAAAATCAAAACTAGATTGATATTTAAATGTCCCTCTACCTGTATCATGATGTACACGTCTATACTAGGCAGATCATAATTCTCCTAGATATCTATAATCTCACCTATGCATGTCAACTCATCTCTCGATTCCCAGCGGAACCAGAGTCATTCCCCACCTGTTATCTCGTGACTATCCCAACCTTGGAACAGATTAAAGGGTAATTTTCTCTTCAGAGTATTCTGTAGTTACGCTTAGACATGACGGAACCTTTTAACTTAAAACACTTTTGTAATGAGCCTTCCATTAGTCTTCTCAGGGATCGAGTGATTTCGAAAGACCAGTGGAAGTATATGGCCATCACCTTTGACATTCCTTTTGAAAGTTCCCACACCAAAGAACAAATAAAAACCTTGTCGTAGAAGACTTGGTTAAGAGACAACATTTACCTCCAGAAGCTATAGATGAATTTACACCCATGACTTCTACGACGCAGTTGTCTCTCCAGTCTGACTCTGATGATAGCCAAGCGGATAAGGTTCCTCCACCACCTCCAGCGCACTATCTTGAAGAGAGACTTGCCTTAGAAAAACTCTAACTTCAATATGAATATGAATTTGAACAAATCAAACTTGAGAAGAACCAGGAACTTGAACTAGCCAAACTTGAAGAAAGAGAGGAGGACCGGGAACATGAACGAGTCAAACTTGAGAAAGACCGGGAACATGAAAGTCAAACTTGAGAAAGACCGGGAACATGAACGAATCAAACTTGAGAAGAACCAGGAACTTGAACGAGCCAAACTGGAACTTGAACGAGCCAAACTTGAAGAAAGAGAGAAGGACCGGGAACTTGAACAAGCCAAACTTCATCAACAAAGTATCTCTCACCAGAAGCCGACGACTCTTAACTTGGCTAAGAACATCCCACTACTCCCAAATTTTCACGAGGACAATCCTGATGCTTTTTTCGTCACCTTCGAGAAGACAGCCCAGCATCTTCAGTGGGAGAAGCAGGAATGGCCTTGGTTACTACAACCTAAGTTGGTGGGTAGGGCTTTCACTGTTTTTTCGAATCTGGAAACCTTTGATGATTAAGAGTTTGTTAAGAAGGCCATACTTGATGCCTATGCAGTCACCCCTGATGGTTATCGTAAAAAGTTTCCAGATTCGAAAAAACAGTGGAAGCCCTACCCACCAACTTAGGTTGTAGTAACCAAGGCCATTCCTGCCTATGCCTATGCAGTCACCCCTGATAGTTATCGTAAAAAGTTTTGTAACTATGCTAAACCTGAAAAACACACCTTCTTGGAGTTTGCTAGGGAGAAGTTCCGCCTGTGTAAGAAGTGGCTAGACACCTCTGATATCACTACATAATTATGTTAAGCTAGTTAATTGTGTTTTGGAGGAATGGAAGAGAAAGTTACCATTTAGTTTGTTAGTTTACCTAGAAGAGAAGGGAAAGACAGACTTGATCAAAGCAGCACAGCTGGTATGCACAGCGTATGCACTTATCCACAGGAATCTCCATTGCAAAGATAAATCCAGGACCCTTAATGTAAAATCATCCTCTAACTATAACCCTGTGAATGTGGCTGGTGGACAACAGAGATCTAAGTTCAATAGGAAAATGAATAGCACTACTGATTTCTGTACCTATTGTAAGCAGTCAGGTCATGATATCTTGAATTGTCAACACCCTAAGTGTAGGACTTCATCTGCATATAAACTTACTCTCACAACATCTAAGAATAATCCTACACAAAAAAAAAACAGGAACATCTAATGAGAGACCTATCACATGTGTTGCTACTAATTCTAGAGCTAATTCTAAGAAATCCAAAGATAACCGTATTAAAGATAAAGTCATGTCCACTTTAAATTATTCCTCTAAAATTTTAGACAAAATTAATGTTAACAGTCTTATTAATTCAAAGAAAGTTAAGTCCATGTTACCAGATGGTTGTAAAGATTTCAAACCATTAATAGTGTATTCATATGAACGACCTGTTGGGTCTATTATTTGTAATTATAATAAAGTTTTAGGAAATCTTTCAGATAATGATATTTTCAATAATAATAAATGCGTGTGTGAAAGAGTCATGGATATGCCAGCTAGCAGACGTGATGCACTAGCAAAGTTCATTTATAGTAAGATATGTCACATATTAACAGGTGATGTAGAACTAGTTAAACATTTTGCAAACGACAAATTAGCGGAGCTATGTCGTAAAGGGTTTAAATTTAGAATAGGGAGTAATAAAGTAACATGGGACATAATTTTAAAAGATATTGTTTTTTCAGTCAATAAATTAAAAGATAAATTGTTAAAAATTGCGTGCTGCGATGCGAGAGAACTAGAAGCATGGTCTAAATTATTAATTAAGTTAATTAGAAATAAAATTTTCTCGCTTAAAAATGAATTTAATCTTTCAGATTTGATAGACTATAATTATAATAAGCTTAAAGCTGATTTAATAAATTTACATAAACATTTTGTAATCACTACAGTAGATAAAGCCAGAATTAATTATAGCTTCACATGTAAGAAATTTTATCTTGAAAACATGAAAAAAGAATTAGGTATTAAGGGTAACATATTACGTAAAAATATTTGCGGTAATTCTGTTTATGAAATTCAAAATAATCTGAATATTGATAACTTAATCGATGAACATACCAAGAAAAATATAACATTTGATATTAAACTTTCTGATAAGAACAAGTGCATTGCAAAATTATACATGTTACCTAAATTTCATAAAAGACCTTATAAATATCGCTTTATTGCCGGAGCAAAATTTGCTACTACTAAAACTCTATCAGAACAAGTTGTAAATTGCTTAAAATACATTAAAAGTACTCATAAAAGATATTGTAATACCATCATGAGAAGAACTGGCATTAACTATTATTGGAGTGTTGACAATTCGTTAGAAGTTATTGATAAAATAAATACCATGCCGAAAGTTACCTCGGTACATAGCTTCGACTTTTCGACTTTGTATACCAATTTGCCTTTAGATTTAGTATATTGAGAGCTTTGCTTTATTATAGATTTGCACTTTGACAGGTTCGTTAGGAATGGTAATTATTTCATAAATGTTTATACATATTTTAATAATGCATCACTTAGCTCTACTCCCACTAGTTCTGTATATTTTTGATAGAACTAAACTTAAAGATGCCCTTAAATTCCTCCTTTTCAATGCTTATGTTAGATTCGGGCCGTACATTTTCAAACAAATATTAGGAATTCCTATGGGTGGAAATGCTAGTCCTTTAATTGTAGACTTATTCTTGCTTGCTTTAGAATTTAAATATATAAGACTTAGTTGACAGTAGCAAGAAAAATAAAATCCCAGAAAAATTAGCACTTGCTAAATTGTTAAGTAATAATAGTAGATATATTGATGATATTCTCGTTTGCAATTTGTTAAATTTTAATCAAGTTGCTAAACTTATTTACCCTAATTCTATTCCCCTCACACAATGTAACGTAAATTATAAGTTGAAAATTTTCTTGATATAAATATAGAGATTGTTAATGAACAGTGCATACTTAAAGTATATCACAAAGTTGATGATTTTATATTTTAACGTAATAAACTTTCCTTTCCCTAGTAGTAATATCGATAGTAAAATAACTTATAATTGTTTTTATTCCCAATTAATAAGATTTTGTAAAATCTGCACTAAAGTAGATGACTTTTGGGCTAGAGCTAGGTTACTATACAGACTCTTAGTGGACAGAGGTTTTGAGGCAAGTAAATTGTTCCATAAATTTAATCTTTTTAGGGTCAATTATTGTGACTGTATTCTAAAATTTGACATCAATAATTGTAATCAAGCATTTTTAACTTAAAGTTTCTTGTATAACCTCTGCTTACTTTTTGTCTGTATTTATTGTTTTTTGTCTGTATTTATTGTTTATCTTTTTCTTTTTCTATTATTAATATTAATATTGATTTTTTTAAATTTATTGTTCTTGTTAAAAGAGTACTCTTTGTTTAAATCTGTTACTTCATATTTTGCAATTATTTGTCTTTATATTATATGTATTCATTGTCGATAGTATCAATTGCTTACTTTTGCGATTTCCTTAGTTTATTTGTGCTATAAATGTAGGTTATTTGTAGGGTAGTTATTGATAGGGGTCACTTGAGGCATGCTATGCTTACAGGTACCTACCCGATAGCACTAACTCCAATTGTTTCAACTCCAGCATCCACCACCGCCCCAACGTCATCTGCCAACAATCCAACACCTGCAGTAGACACTGCAGCAGATGCTTCTGACGAACCTGAGCCGACATCATACCAGGACAGCCGCCCTGTTCACCTAAGTCTCTCCCCCACTCCTCGTGCAAGAAGCCTGCTAGCACGAACCGTACCAACCCCTCGCCCCCGTTCCAACCACTCCTCTCCCCGACCTGTACGTAGAGTCCCGCCACCACAGGTTTCCGGATTTACACCAGTGAGGAACGGTGCACGGCCAACGCAGAAAAGATTTCCTCTACCAGTCACAATGTCAAACAGATTTGTGATATTGGTAGAGATGGAAGACGAACCAGAAGAGACCAGGCTCGTTGGGGATTCCATCCTACGAGGACAGGTCGAAGAGTTCTGCGACAGAGTCCCAAATCAACGGAAAAGATTTTGCATCCCAGGAGCTGGACTGGACGACATTGTGGAAGCCTTCGAAGATACCACAAAGGATGCAAATGAAAATACCCTTTTTGTCATCCATGCTGGTTCAAATGACGTCATGCGCACCAGATCCGAAGAGTTGATGGAGAAATATCGCAAGATGATCCAGCACTACAAAAACAAGTCAAGGAATATCATCATCTCAGGCATTCTCCCCAAGATCGACGCACCTGACAAATTCTACGACAAGGCTTTCAGCACATATAGCCGACTAAAATATTTGTGTCTGAGGGAAGAAGTTGAATTCATCAACCTCTGGGACAACTTCTACAACCAGCCTACTCTGTTCTGCAAGGATGGCACTCCTCTAAACCCTGTGGGTTCATCACGCATGGGTCGTCTCCTACACGAAGCAGTCCGCAGCCATGAATCAAAAAACGCCATCCGAGAAGAAGCAGCAGTGACATAAATCATCCAACGCCAAGAAAAAAACAGAGGCAACCGAGGACCACCAGCGATAAGGACCGAAGACAGCGAGTACCGAGGACAGCCATGAACATAAATGTAGATCCGACAAGAACCAAAAATATTATTAAAGAGCGTTCCGTGAGTTCTAAAATAACAAATTTAAAGGTTATCTATGCAAACGCTCGTAGCATACGCAATAAATTTTCAGATTTAGAGGAGCTAGTGTTTACAGAAAATTATGATGTGATTGGCATAACAGAATCTTGGCTCAATACAGAAGATAGAGACTTTTTAGCAGAGTATTCACTTCCCGGTTATGTAATGTTTGAGAAAAGCCGAATAAATCGAAATGGAGGTGGCGTTTTACTTTATATCAAAGAAAGTCTTAACCCTACCCTCTTGTCAAAACCTCAAATTGTGAACGTCGACGCATCTTTTGTGCTAATAAAGGTACAAAAATAATACTTGCATTAATATACAGACCTCCAGCTCAATCAGTGCAAACTGACCGAGAAATTTACGAACAAATTGCAGATGTAAGTAACTCACAAGATACCGTAATTTTTGGCGACTTTAATTTACCTGTGACCAAGTGGGGCGATACCCTTACTTCACACTCCGGACATGACTTGTATACGAACTTGCAAGAGAGTTCGCTTTATCAATTTGTTCGAACGCCAATCCGTGGTAATAACGTTCTTGACATTGTACTTGCAACAAAAGAAGAATTAATAGAGAATTTGAATGTTGGTGATGAATTCAGTAACAGCGACCATCGTACGATAACTTTCACTTTAAATTTTACTAGTAACGAACCAAATAGTAGCATCGAAAAAGTCCCTAATTTCAAGAAAGCAAACTTCCATAAACTTAGAGCTATGTTTAAAGAAACTGACTGGAGCTTTTTAATTAACAATAACGACATAAATACATCTTGGAAGTTATTCGAAACCACTTACCTAAAAGCAGTGCAAGACTGCATACCATCTAAAATTCGGCATCCAGGCCATAATAATAAGCCCAAATGGTGGAATAAAGATATTTCAAACTGCCTGCTTGCTAAAAAATTTGCTAATGATAGATTAAAATCTTCACAAAATTACTAAGAACGGGTGAAATTTGTAGAGCTACGACGCAAAGCCAAAAAGTTAATTAAGCAAAGTAAAAAGACCTTAGAGTTACATATTGCGAATCAAAGTAAAACAAACCCGAAAGAATTCTATAGTTATATCAGAAAGAAAAAAGTAGTTACTTCAACTGTTGGACCGTTAGTCGATGAAAATGGAGAATACACCAAAGACGAAGTACAAATGAGTAATGCCCTGAATACCTTTTTTGCATCAGTTTTTACAACAGAAGACCTCAGTGATATCCCTACACCATCGCCGATTCAGATTGATAATTCAGATGTTCTAAGCAATATCACCGTTACAGAGAGAGAGAAGTATTGAATTGTTTAGATAAACTCAAGGTAAATAAAACGCCTGGACCTGATACAATCTCGCCTAGAGTTCTAAAGGAAGCTAAGGATGAGCTCTCCAAACCACTGACATTACTATTCAATAAATCCTTGCAGTCTGGAACTATGCCTGATCAGTGGAAGCTAGCCAACGTAACACCGATATTCAAAAAAGGCAGCAAATCCCTACCCAGTAACTATCGTCCAATTAGCTTATCCTCAGTTGTATGTAAAATGCTAGAAACGGTCATACGAGACAGACTCGTAAATCACTTAGAGGAAAATAACATACTTAAAGATACTCGACACGGCTTTCGTAAAAAACGTTCCTGTTTAACAAACCTCTTAGACTTCTTCCACGATATCCTCAACCTCTACGATGAGAGTAAAGCTGTAGATATTATATACCTTGATTTTCAAAAGGCCTTTGACAAAGTTCCCCACAAACGTTTACTGCTAAAACTAAAAGCGCATGGAATACAAGACGGTGTGTTGAAATGGATAGAAAATTGGCTCAGCAACAGAAAGCAAAGGGTAGTCATAAACGGTAAGGCATCTAAATGGACCAATGTAAGTAGCGGGGTACCCCAGGGATCGGTACTAGGACCAATTCTCTTTCTAATTTACATCAACGACATAGATGAGGGTCTCACCTGCACAATCTCAAAATTTGCTGACGATACAAAAATTGCAAATAGCGTACTCTCAAAAGAACAAGTTGACGATATGCAACACAATCTAGATAAATTGTCATGTTGGGCCCAAATTTGGCAAATGAGTTTCAATGCGGATAAATGTAAAGTACTACATATCGGATACCTAAATGAGAAAGCAAACTATTCGATGAATGGCACTCGGCTTAAGAATGTAAACAGAGAAACCGATCTGGGAGTAACAATATCGAGTAACCTAAAACCGAGTCAACAATGTTCAGAAGTTGTTAAGAAGGCCAACAAAATAATTGGCTTTATAGGCAGGTCATTTGAGCATAAATCCAAAGACGTTATCCTAACCCTTTACAATTCCTTAGTCCGCCCTCTTCTGGAATACTGCGTTCAATCCTGGTGCCCTTAATACCAAAAAGATATAAACAAGCTAGAACGAGTTCAACGTAGAGTTACCAAAATGATACCTAGCCTAAAGAACAAACCATACAAAGAGCGTCTTAGAGAATTGAATCTATTTCCTTTAACCCAGCGCAGATTAAGAGGTGACTTAATTCAAGTGTTCAAAATCATCAAAGGCATCGACAATATGAACTGTAGTAAGTACTTCACTATCGACCAATCTAATTACACGCGGGGAAACGGTTGCAAAATTATTGGTAAATCTTTTAACTCACACGAATCTAAGAATTTCTTCTTCAATCGAGTTGTCAACTTGTGGAATGGGCTTCCCCGAAACGTTATAGACTGCATCAACGTTGATTCATTTAAACTCCGCGTAGACAAATATCTCGCATCAAACCCGCGACTGACTGCGTTTGTAAATGAATAACTTTATTTTATCCCCCCCTCAGTTACTAACCCATCTGTCCCCTACTAACTTCATAATCCTGCCACGGACATTAGTTCCAGGGCAGTAATTCCCTTTCCAATGTTTCCTTACCCACTCTAAACCACTATTTGGACACTTGATCCTCAGTGTTTTGGAGGACAAGCAACCTAGAAGGGTCACTAGATCTGTTGTTGCTTGATTTCCTTTGTACTCCTTTGTACTTTGTACTCGTTAGTGAGTGCTGTACTGTATTTTATATATTATTTTGTAATAGTATAGATATCTTATCAATATTTGTATTTTGTACTATTGTTAATGTCTTGTCATGTTGCAAATTTGATTTTAAATAATATTTTGACATTTAACATGTAGTTTCTTTATTCATGCAGAGTTTAGTAAAAATTTGCCAGAACGTCCCGGACTTCCCAAACTTGACTACTTCCTTTAACGTGACGATAGTGCGTTGTTATATGTGCGATTAGTTTGCTTGGGAAACAGATTAACTTGCTCATGTAGTAATGTTCACCCTATGTGGTGGATTGTGTTCTTTTATTTAATAATTTTAATTTTAGTAAGCGTTGTTTCCACATAGCGATTTTGATAATTTAATTTGACTTTATAGTGTCCTTGTCCCAATTTTGGTTTGTTTCGTTTGCAAGTTTTACATTTTAATTAAAGATGTATTCTCTGCATTCAAGGTATCAGGTACTGTCTCTACAGGTAAGGGTTTTCCCCAATATCCAGTTACCATTCTTAGGGATACAGGGTCAGCTCAGAGTATATTGTGCAAGAAAGCTTTACCATCAGTAGAACACACATTCACTGGGGAAAAAAATAAACTACTATCTCTAGATGCAGGCAAAGGAGCATCTATTGCTAAAGTGGTGCTAGACAGTGGATTACTCAAAGGGGAGGTAAAAGTAGCCATTCGTGATAAGATCCCTGTTGCTGGTGTGACTTTTCTTCTGGGGAATGATTTGGCAGGGAACGGTCTGATTCCAGAATTGGTCCTGTCAAACAAACCCATGGAGAAGAGTCCCAGTGATCCACTCGATCAAAAACATCCTCATGTCTTCCCCGTATGTGCAGTTACCCGCTCACAAACTGTTACTGCTCCTTGCCCAAACCTATCCTTGCCATCACCTTGTGATAACTTATTATATCAGAATCTGAGCAAGGATAATCTGATTCAGGCTCAAGAGATAGATCCTACACTAGCTAAAATCAGACTTGTAGCAGACACACCCACTGCAGGAAAAAACCCATGTTTTTACTATCATGAAAGTGTGCTTATGAGAAGTTTCCATCCTCCAGATAAGGCTGATGCTGATACCTGGTCCACTGTTCATCAAGTAGTCATTCCCACTTCTATTCACAGTTCTGTTATGGAATTGGCTCATGACGGTTTAGCGGGACATTTGGGACAACAAAATACATATAAAAAGGTACTTGCTCAGTTTTACTGGCCAGGAGTCAAGAATGACGTTGCCCGGTATGTTAAGACCTGTTATACATGCCAAATCGCAGGTAAGCCTAATGAAGTCATTCCCCCTGCTCCTCTTAAGCCAATTCCTGTCACTACTGAGCCGTTTGAGCGCATTGTTATAGATTGTGTTGGACCTCTTCCCAGGACTAAGAAAGGTAATCCGTATCTCCTTACTGTCATGGACACTTCTACTAGGTACCCTGAGGCTTACCCTCTGAAGGACATAAAGGCTGGACAAGTGGTAAAACACTCACTGCACCTCTTTAGTAGGGTGGGTATTCCTAAAGACATTCAAACTGATCAAGGTACAAATTTTACAAGTAAGATGATGTCAGAAGTCATGAAAGAGTTGAATATTCACCACCATTTTGCCACAGCCTACCATCCACAGTCCCAGGGTTGCCTTGAAAGATTTCACCAGAGCTTTAAGTCACTTATTAAAAAATATTGCATTGAAACTGAGAAGGACTGGGATGAAAACATAGACTTTCTCCTGTTTGCCATAAGAGAATGCCCACAAGAATCACTAGGCCACTCACCCTTCGAGCTCTTGTATGGTCGCCAAATTAGGGGCCCTCTTAAAGTACTTAAAGATGTTTGGTTTAAGACTGTTTCTGATCACCCTCTACGCACAGTTTCTGAGTACATCAATTCTTTGAAGCTGAAACTATCTTCTGTGCGTGCTCTAGCTTTGGAAAATCTTTAACGTAGTCAGTCAAAAATGAAGTACATTTATGATGCTAAAACTAAACCTTGTGTATTCTCTACAGGTGACTGGGTTCTGTTGTTTCTACCCATTCCAGGTCATGCCTTGAAAAGTAAGTACTCTGGTCCTTATATAGTCTTTCAGAAATTGACACCACTCAACTATGTTATTCAAACTCCAGATAGACTGAGAGCTCAACAACTAGTTCACATCAATCAAATCAAACCATATTATGAAAGGTCTTTAGAGGATGATTCACAACAGGTTAAACCCTGTCTTGTCACCAATTCTGAAAATGTACCTCCTGGTAGACCTGATATAATTGAGGGTACTGACATTCCATCACCTATAGGAAATCCTGAAAACAGTCAGGTCTTGCGCCATTTAGATGATTACCTCCCTGGCACTACATCATCTCAGAGGGCAGATCTTAAATTGTTACTCCTCAAGTATCCCTCAATTACTTCAGATGTCCCAGGGTTTTATAACTCACAACAGCATGATGTCATTCTAACACCTGATATGGTTAAACCTATTAAGCAACAACCATATAGGCTAAACCCCCAGAAGCAGTTGATCATGAAGAAAGAAATTGACTTTATGTTGGAGAATGACCTGATCGAAGAGAGTTGCTCTCCTTGGGCTTCACCCAGTCTGTTGGTCCCTAAATCTGATGGTAACAGTAGACTTTGCACAGATTACCGTAAGCTCAATAAGGTCACTGTACCTGATGCTTTCCCTCTGCCTCGTATTGATGATTTAGTTGATAAGGTGGGTAGGGCTAAATTTGTTTCTACTATTGACCTTCAGAAAGGTTATCAGATAGGTATGACAGACAGGGCTCAAATCACTTCAGCATTCACCACCCCTTTTCGTCTCTATCAATATAAAGTAATGCCATTCGGAATGATCAATGCTCCCACCACTTTCCAACGAATCATGTCCCATACTATTCTTGGTTTAGTTGGCGTAGACTGCTACTTGGATGACATTGTTGTAATTGCAGAAACGTGGCCTGAGCATCTGGTATGGCTGGAGATGCTGCTCTCTCGTCTCTCCCAGGCTGGCCTCCCTATCAACCTTGCGAAATCCTGTTTTGGCCAGGCCACGGTCACTTATCTCGGCCATGTGGTGGGCCAAGGCATGGCGCGCCCGAAGTCCGCCAACATCGAGAGCATCTTGGACTATCCCCAGCCTAAGGACTGCAAGTCTCTGATGAGGTTCCTGGGTATGTGTGGCTTTTACCGGAGATTCTACAGCAACTTTGCCACTATTGCCGCCCCTCTCACCGACCTAACCAGCACGAAGGTGGCGTTTGTGTGGTCCCCCGTGTGTATGGCAGCCTTCCACCACCTGAAGACTCTGCTGTCCACCTACCCAGTGCTCCGTGCCCCTGATCCTGCCAAACCTTATCAACTGTTTTTGGAAGGACATCAGATCCATGCAAAATTGTAACACACCATTACCTGTCAGTGTTGAGGGGGTTACGGGTGAAGAGAACATTGCTGACTTATGGAAAACTCATTTTAAGGAACTACTTAACAGTGTAAACCAAAGGTCTACTAATGGTGCAATTCAATATGTGAAAGATAGTAATTATGAAGACATTAAAGTGACTGAAAGTGATCTTGAGAATGCCATAAGAAAACTTAACCTAAATAAAGCTTGTGGGCTGGATGGTATATATGCAGAACATCTTAAATATTCAGATAAGTTGGTAATAGATAAACTTAGTTCTTGCATCACCAGTCTATTTACGCATGGTGTCCTGCCGGAGTCTATGATATCCGTAATACTTGTTCCTGTCATTAAAGATAAATCAGGTAAAATTACAGCAAAAGACAACTACCGCCCAGTAGCACTTGCTAGTGTGGTGAGTAAGGTAGTTGAAATGATAATGCTAGAAAGAATGTCTGCATATATTGACACCAGCAGCAATCAGTTTGGCTTTAAGAAAAATCACGGCACAGACCAATGCATATATGTGCTGAAAGAAGTGATTGATACATACAACAAACTAAATAGCTCAATTTTCTCTTGTTTTCTTGATGCAAGTAAGGCTTTTGATAGGGTGTGTCACAAAACCTTATTTGAAAAATTAGTTAACAGGGGAGTGCCTAGCTATATTGTTAGGATACTTATTTTCTGGTATGCTAATCAAAAAATGTGTGTAAGATGGGGCAACATCCTGTCAGGCTCTTTCGCCGTAACCAATGGTGTTAGGCAGGGGGGGATATTGTCTCCGTATCTTTTCAACGTCTACATGGATGATCTTAGTCTGGAGCTGAACAAGACTCGCACTGGGTGCTGTATTGGCAGCACCATTGTAAATCATCTCATGTATGCTGATGACCTAGCCTTAATCGCGCCCTCTGGAGCAGGACTGGATAAATTATTAAGAGTATGTGAAAAATTTGGAATCGAACATTCAGTCAAATTTAATCCTATAAAGAGCAATATCATAATATTTAAATCTAACCTTCTATTGAAATCAAAGCTACCTAAATTCCATTTGTATGAAGAAATTATAGAAGTAAGTAAAGTAAAGTATCTAGGACACTATATTTCATGTGATCGCTCAGATGATAAGGATAAGGGTCGTCAGCGAAGGCAACTTTACATGCAGGGAAATTCAATATTAAGAAAATTTCATATGTGCACATGGGATACAAAAATAACATTGTTCAACTCCTACTGCTCACCAATGTATACAGCACAACTATGGTGGAACTATAAGAAAATGACAGTGAATAGACTAAGTATCTCATATCACAATATCATGAAAATGTTTCTGGGGCTCTCAAAATATGAGAGTACAAGTACGCTATGTGCCTATATGAACTTACACTGTTACAAATCACTCATTAGAAAGCTAACATATAAATTCATTCAGCGCCTTAACACTTCTGAGAACAGGATCATTAAAATGCTACAAACTCCAAGCATAGTGTACACCTCCAGGATCCAGGCACACTGGAGGAAGTTGCTCTATATTTAACCTTAAGTAATGATTTCAGGTCTGCTACTCTACAGAATTAGCATACCGGTACTGATCCTCATAGTGCAGTACAGTACCGATATTCCTATACTGTACTGTAGCAACATACTGTACCGGAAGCTAAATGATGTGAGGCATGGTACTGTACACAATTAGGACAGTGGTTTTGGTACCACAGTAGTTTGATGACCACTGTTTTTGGTTGAGGCAGTGCTGTGAACTACATGATAGCAAGCTGGGTATTATTTAATTTCTTTTTATTTTATGTAGCCTATGTACAGTAGCTTATATATATTTATATATATTTATGTTACTGTAAGGTATATATGGACCCCAGTATGGTCCCCTCTGTACTGTGTGAGTCTGAAATAAAGTACTATTATTATTATTATTATTAACTGCAGGTAGACGCCAGTGGTGAGGGTGTTGGAGCCGTCCTCCTACAGTACCATGAAGATATCCTCCACCCAGTCTCTTATTTCTCCACAAAGTTGAAAAGACATCAGCGAGGGTACTCTACTGTGGAGAAGCAGGATTTGGCTCTGGTCCTGGCAATAAAGAAATTTGATTGTTACCTTCCTCAGCATTCGCCCCACATTTACGTGTATATGGATCATAACCTTCTTACTTTCATTGACCGTATGAAGAACAACAATCGACGGATTTTAAGATGGGCTCTACAGCTTCAGGAGTACCAGCTGGTTGTGCGTCACATACGAGGAGTTGACAATCGGATCGCTGACACACTGTCAAGGGACCTACCACCCTCCTTTCAGTCGGCTTCTTGTGCTTCTTCGCCCTCCTCTCCCTGTTCGGAGGTCTTCCAGGGGGAGGTGTCACATCCCTCGCCACTGTGAAGCTTCGAGAGTTTCTGCTGTGCTCGACCCCTTTCGACTCTCTATAGCTCGGCACTCTGAGTTGTTTTGTTGTGCCAGCCAGGGTCGACTATGACGTCTCAGTTAAGTGCGTCAATTTATTCATTTTGTATATTATTTAATGTTCTTAATAATACATGGCGCTGTACTTGCCAATCTTCTGTTTTCTAGTTACCTTTCTGTACGTGTATAAGGGGGTTCAGGCTGTGACGGAGGGTGTTGTAATTCATCTTGAATTCATATGAAATCAGTATATACTCAACCAGCGTCTTGGATATATCGGCTCCTGGAGATTTGTGTGGAGGTGTTGTCCTGTATTGTGTGCTACTAAATACCGCTAGCTGTGCTGATAACCAGGGAGTAGTGTCTTGTCTGTCATAGCCTGATTCCTATTATTAAGTGTGTCATTAGTTTACATTAGTATATAAGGTTCTTTTCTTTTTTCCTTTATTTTTGTTTGTTTGTTCATAGAGATAAATTATTATAATTTATATATTAATATTCATATAAATATATTATTTTCCTTTTTAATCTAGTTACTTGCAATTCTTTATATAATATAGACTCCCTTTTTTATAATTAATTATATATATATATATATTAAAATTATCTTGATTTTGTTTAACCATCATATTATGTGCATTAGTTTGGTACAAAGGGGTTAGTGGTGTGGTCAAGTTTATAAGATCAAAGTGGCTTATGATATAATAACTTACATAAATAAACTGCTATATAAACTATAACTACCATCTCTAAAATAGACTACTGAGTCTTGGCATAAAGTCTGTTAAACAGACTATTACTCTCCTCACTGAATTCACTTCTAATCTATTCAGTCTAGTGTGACAATTTGGGAGTTACCATACCCGTAGTGCTTACCAGGCCTAATTAAAACTCCTCATAACTTCCGGGTTGTAACAATCGTAAGCATACGCTCATAATTACTTACGGATTCGTCCTTAGGATGCGGATGCCAATACGAAAAAACTAATGAAAAAATAATAAAAGAAAAAGATTGGAACTCTTATCTGTTTACGCTTCCCGTAGTGCAGATGTTTTTGCTAGCGTGGGTTTGCATCAAGAAGCTGCGCGTCGTCTTCCTTCCACTCAGGGGGTTCGCGCCGAGCAGACGTGCGGTTCCCGACCTCTCTTCATTCGTCACTCTTCCGTCCGGATTGTAAGTCTTTAGCTCATTTGTACTAATCTGAGATGTTCCAGAGTAGGTTAAATTAGTTAGGTCGGGTGTGCTGATTGGCGTGACCCCCAAGAGTTTTTTTTAGGGTGCTTTTTGTGGTGGCTTCCCTTGGTCGTGATAAGGCGGGGACGCAATTTTTTGTGTTTTATTTCCCCTCTAGTTTTAACCTTAACTAATTTAGGTTAGGGGCTATTATTATACCAAAAGGGCAGCGTTTTTCGGCCACCGTTTTGGTGGGTTGGGCGTTTTAATTTTTCGTCGGCAGAGCCTATAGTATAGAACTGCTTTACTTAGTAAAGGGTTTTGCTTCTGACTTTCTGCGTCGTCGTCCCTACGTTCCTGTCGTTGAGATGGTTGGAGGGTGCTGGATCTTCCTAGAGGTAAGAGTAATTCGTCGAATTCGTCGTTCTTCTCCTTGCCATAGGCCTCGTGGCCAGCCTCTCATTAGGGTCTGTTTATGGCTAAGCCATGTAATTTTAAGATTTATTATTACATTTTATGTATGCCATAAACTAAGTGTTCCTCTTCTTCTAGACGATGAGATAGTCCTAGTTTTTGAGGGATTTTGGTTTGTCCTGACTATTATGCTATGTGTTCTTCTATCCTTGTCGAAGACTTGATAGCTAGAATGAGTTTTGGATCACATTTTCGGCGGGGCAATTGTCTCGCGAATGCGTTTCCCCCTTGCCGGGCGTCCCACCAGTGGCGGTCTGGTGTTGCGCAGGATCCAATTAACCAGTTCGTTGTCTTGAACTAGAACGAACTCCCGGCGGAAGAGGAAGGCTTCCAAGGGATGTTTCGGCGCAGCCGAAACGACTCTATATACTATTCTTAATGTTCCCAGCGTGGCGGGAAGACTACTAATCTGTCATCATGGCGGAAGAATCACTTGCTAACCACTCTCATATCACGGCAGGATGGTCACTCACTAGAAAGCGCTTTCTAGTCAGCACTTTGGTATAGGTCAATGGTAGTCACTATCATGGGTAAGAAGTCTAATCACCTTCATGAGAAAACCGCATATGGGTTTTCCGTCAGGATACTCTAGAAACTTAGAGTGGTGCTGATTGCTACGTCTACTTTTCTTTTGTATTAAAAGGTGACATTAGGTCGAATGTCTCAGGTTGTCCTTTTGAGCATTGATTCTTGGAAATTTCTTTTCCAGATACACGTCTCTTCGGCGAGGAGCTCCGGACCGTGTTTCCAATCCCCGGCGGGGGGGGAGGACTAATCATGGAACATATTGCCTTCTGTTCGACTGATTCATGTGCCAACCTTCCTGTAACCGGACATAAGCTATGTGTCAAATGTGTCCCGTGCTTAGACAGTTCACACGGCCAGTGGGTTACTAAACGGCGCAAGTTGAGTGTGCGGTTTAAAAACGGTTTCATTAACCACAAAGAGGAAGGGTGTCGTACAGTGTTAGCCGCAATCAAACTTTGTTTCTCAGAATACTGTAAAGATGTGGCTCATAAAGCTCTGCAATGTGATGACAAGACACTTTGGGATTTGCTACTTCAGTCCACTTTCGCTTACCATCCTAAGTCGACTTCTTCTCATTCTGGCACAGGAACAACTAAGAAAAGACTGTCAAAAACCAGTGATTAGTTCGGATGACTCTACAGACAAAGCCACACAATCTACTCCCCCCCGCCGGTCGGCGAAGCGGCTTACGACCAATTCGTCGATCCCACCACAGTCAGGTTGATGCTCACGTTCGAGGTCTCCGCTGCGCAGGGCACACTCTTCTCCGTCCATCAGGCAGGCGGCAAAGAGGAAGCGGACAGGAACGCCGGAGGACGTGACGCGATCAGACTCTAATGCTTCCCGGTCGCATTCCCGAAGGGCGGCTTCAGGCTCTAAGCCCAGGACCTCGCATTCGCCGGTACCAGAACCTACTAGGCCGTCCCTGGCTGAGCCGAAAGTCCAATCCGGCCAGTCGGGGACGGTCCGTAGGGGTTCGGTGACGCCACCGAGGGATTTGCCCAGTGGGAAAACCAGCCATACTGTTGTGGGCCAAAGTGTCACCTTCGGTGCGATCACGGCCCTACACTATCCCCTGCCGCCACACTCCTCAACAACGTGTGCCTTCACAAGTGCTAGCCGCAGAATATAGGGGTTACCCTCATGAACCAAGTGGGGCCCCTATTACGTCATCGCTCATTCCGAACTTAGAATGGTCACAGTTCGAACATGATCTGGAACCTGCTGTCTGGTCTGAGGAGGTTCAACTCCCCTCAGCCCGGTTGCCGGAAAGGATGGAGTATCAATCTATCAGGGATGACAAATCTGAGCACTTAAGAGTCGGGGCAACAGGTGGCTTCAGGGGGGCATTCTGATGTGGACATACAGTCTATGTCAACGGACTAGAACAGGGAGTTTGTGACAAAAGAGGATTTCCAAGCATTCATGGATGTAATTATGAGTAAGTTGGAAAGGGACAAGTCTGTGCCAGTTTCCCCCGCTCCACCGCCGGTCGCGAGGCCTTTGGGTACACTGCAAGTTATACATAAACAGTTATCTACTCCCTCCATTGTCACTACTTGTCCTAGTAATATAACGCCTACCCTTGTTACTTCTAACGTACGGTTGTTGGCAGACACTATTCCTCCTCCCCTTGACAAAACTCCAATTAAGAAAGGTCTCATGCCCTTGCTGTATGGGCCAGATAGATCTTGGACCCCTCTTGCTCCTTTAAACCCACAGGCTGCACAACCGACGGTGTTGGGTAAACCTGTCCCCGAACATTGGAGTGTCGAGCTTAGTGAGTCAAAGAAATTAAGAGCAAAGAATATTTCAGGTGAGGTGTTAGACGTGGTGGTAAAGGCAATTCCCAATATCTACACGCTGGACTATTTTGTATATGCTCCATCACCTGCTCTGCCGCCGGCTTCGTCTGTACGACTGTATTTCGACTGGTCTAAACTTGACAGGTTCAATGATATGAAAGCTCTATTCAGCTTGACACCAGAATTAGACACTCAACTTATTCGTGACCAGTCTGGTAATCCGGTCCTACAGATTGGGACGGTTGGCTCAGGTCCGTGGCAGGACTGGGAGTCGGAGGCTCAGAATTTTGCCAGGACTATTACGAGCAAGTCTACCCACCAGATTCCTCAGGAGCAACATTATAGGTTTGACTCTTGCAAAGAGATAAAGAAAACCTAATATTTAGTAGTGGCCCCGTAATCATTGACGAACATGCCTATTACATAAGGCACCCTCTTCAAACACTCATCCGCCGTAGTTTGAATCTACCGCGCAGAGCATAACAAATTTGAGGAGCCTTCATCATGAGCGCACGCGACCTCACTCATGGCTTCAGTCATTATGAATTGGGTTCTCACTACGAAAAAACTTCGTAAAAAATAAAAACAAAAGAAAATAAGAATAACTATTCAATAAGCTTTCCATCATATCGTGGATGTACTTGTGTGGATCTTTGACCAGACGCTAATTCGGGCTTCATTCTTCCTTCACTGACATATCAAGTAAACCAAAATCCTCAATACATCAACGAATGGGAAGGGGATGGTCGGGAGGGCCCCAGTCGTCAATGATTACGGGGCCACTACTAAATATTAGGTTTTCTTTATCTCCTTGCAGGAGTCAAACCTATAATTTATTAGTGGCCCCTCCATCATTGACGAACATGCCTGATATCTAAGACTGGAGGGGGACATTCGTAATCATATCATAACTCTAGTAAAAGCAGATAATCAAACAACTACATAGTATTCTTACTTTGTAAAAAAGATATATTTGGGTGCATAAACTTTATACAGCCTAAATCTTCAAAAAAGGAGTACAAGCAGGCGCGTGCTTCAAAGAAGCCTGCTTGAAAAAGGGTTAACTCTGAGACTCTGTACACAGATCTGCTAGTTAAGAAGGCACCCCTCTTAAAGTAAGTGGTGAAAAAATAAAAACTTATAAGTTCACATGTGCACATATAAACCCCATTAAACTAGTGGATATATTCCTAAAAATATAACCAAACATAAATGAATTCTTGTACTTTCGCAGAAGTATTGAACTCGTGTACTTATGCAGAAGTACTTACATCAAAAATAAAAGTCGTAGTTGCAACTACTGAGATTTCTTAAAAATCTATTGCTTCACAGCCAAAACTACTTACAACAAGAATTGTTGTATTACTACTATTGGACTTTAGCACAATTTCCTGTAATGAATACTACAGAGAAATTTTATATCACAATACCTACAAACAGTATCACAGTTCGTATGTTCCGTACACATACTCCGGCGGGGTCTAGGGTGTCCTATGTTACACTGACTGCACCCCCCCCCCCTTTTCTTGAAATTAAACAAAAAGTGACTAAAAGGGCCGCCTAGACCCTCTGCCTTAAAGCTATACATGGCAAGGAAGGTTTGTCGAGAGCTACTGAAAGGCATAGAGTCAAAAACGTATGATTAGAGGCCCACAACTGTGTGGACTTAATATCTTCAACCGAAAGATTATTAAGGAAACGTAAAGAGGCTGCCCCCTTGCGTAAATCGTGGGTTTTGCCCACAACGCCGGGATTACTCTCTTTAAAGACCTCGACCAAGAGAGAAGCCAGTGTACGTTTCATCAAGCGTTTACCCGTACTTGCTACCCATAAAGCACCCTGGTGATTTAGAGGTGCCACTCTCAAATATTTGGTTAGAGCTTGCACTGGACAAAATGATGGTGCACCTTTCCCCTTTTCAACGCCGGCACCGTGAACTCTGAAAACACGTGTTCACTGTGCTCATTCTTGGCTATGAATCCTGGGGAAGGTGCAATATGAATACACTCATTAAGCCTACCAAACCTGAGGCAATTAGGTGTGTTGCTCATCGCCGCTAGCTCAGAAACTCTGTTCCCGGTAGCCAAAGCCATAAGGAATACTGCCCTTTTTATAAAAGTAATGTAAAATCTGCATTTTTTTTTTTTTTGGTACAGACGGGAACGAAGTAACGACAATGCTTTGTCCAGAGACCAGGTAGGCATGAACTGATGGGCACATGGGCGGAGTTTAAAACATGCCCTCATAAAATCACTACAGATAAATGTTTCTGCACGAACAGATAATTTAAATAATTAACAACCAACGCCACCGAGGGCACAGTTTGTTCTGTTCTAAGAATCCAAGACGTAAAACCTTGCCAATGCGATTGATACTGTCGCTTTGTAGACTGGGTATATTGATTCATGAATTTATTGGTCACGTTGCTACCATATGGTGCTAGCCACTTGGCCTCCTGAATGTCCATAATGCACAAGTCGGCGAGGTTTCTAGGTCGCCAATTGTGTCTAAGTGGAACAACCCGACCGGGAGTGACACCGGTTGCGGGCACCACGTGTTCAATTGCTGGTACCAGAACTGCGCCGGCCACAGGGGCGCGATTAGCGAGACTACGCCCCGCTAATCCTGTAGTTTGTTGACTACGTGGCATATTAGAGACGCGTCTAGCGGCGGAAAATAGATAAATGGAACTCCACCTGTTCCAGTCCGTCATCAGGGCGTCTGGTCCGCCCGCCGGCGTTATCGTCCGGCGGGTGAGGTACAGTGGGAGTTTGTGAGTCTCCTCTGACGCAAACAAATCCACTTGTGGATGGTAAGGCTACGCAATCGCATGAGCGCCCATTCTACTGTTGTGCTTTGTCTTCGAGACAGAGCGTCTGCCCAGACGTTTGCTACGCCTGGGAGATAAGATGCGTGAAGATGAATGTCCAGCCTGTTGGCTAGTATAAAAATCTTTTCTGACGTGTTTAGCAACTTCCGAGATCTCGTTGACCCTTGTTTCTGAATATAGTGAACCGCATTCAGATTGTCCATTCTGAAGGCCACCAACTTGCCCCGTAAAGCAGAGCCGTGAGCCTGAAGGACAGATAAGGGGACTAGTAAGTCTTTGACATTGATGTGGAAGATTTTTAAATGGGACCAAAACCCTTGACCCTGATGCCCGAGGTTTGACTAAAAGCCCCAACCTATCGTCCCTGACGCATCCATGTCCACCCATACCGACGGCGGAGGAGAGGTTCATGACATGACTGAGTGCAACATTTCTCTCTTCGCCCAAACCACTAGTAAGTTGTGTAATAACGTTGGGATAGGCCATAATATTCCCGCCGGTAATAGTGGGAAAAATTTGTTGCCCTCCAAGATTAAACGTTTGACCTTCAACCGGCCCAACTTCATAGTTAGTTGAACCCAGTTGAGAGAACCGACTAGAGATTCCCAAAGTCTCCGTGTCGTAGTCAGACTGTGGAGAAACATAAACATTTTTTTGCGAAATCTGTTTCGAGTGTCCACATTCTGACTCGGAGTGAGAGAAGCTGTGTCCTCGACCAGCCCTATCCCCTGAAATACTTGTGAGGGAACAAGGGTTTGACTTTTACTAAGTTGACCTTGAATCCTAGAGATTTGAGATGGTTTAACGTAATGTAGACATGAGTGATGCATAACTTTTCTGTCTCTGCCACCACCAGTTAGTCGTCCAGATACCACAAGATCCTGATCCCTTGTTCTAACATGGGCATCAGGGCTTGCCGGGACTTTGATTGAATGCTTGTGCCAAATTGAAAACAGTCATCCAAACTGCTGGTGAAATCAAAGAAGGAGTTAGAACTGGAGACAGAACTACTTGGCTTGCAATACGGTCAGGAAGTTTCTTCACTAAGAACATCCTCAGATCCTGCCTTGCTCGAACTGCCTCTAATAAGGCCGTCCGAATATCTCCTAAAGACTTGGATGGAAGTCTGGAGAAGCAAGCGCCGGGAAAGTTCAATGGCTTTCCTGACTTCCGCGACTTCTATTGCCTGAGAAGAGCGTAACAGAGACTTTGTTACTTGCTGGGTAACCATATATTGCGAAAACAGTCTAAACGCTTTTCCTCTTAACCTAAACTCGCGGTCTAGGTAAGCTGGGGAAGGCGTGCTAAAGGGATCTTTTAATTCGCACAAATTGATTATTTGGGGGGCAGCCAAGAAGTCAAACAAAGCAAAGGGGACTCCGCCGGCACTAAAAACCGGAAGAGAGAACCAAGAATGGTGTTCTTGAGGGATTTGGTGGGAAGATTTTGACGTGAAAGTAGTTGCAAATTGTGAGCCTCTGTTTCTCATGCCACCCAAGGTCCCGTACCCAACTGCCCCACCTGCAAGACTGGATTAGAGGCTGAGTTTGTGATCGGAAACATATCCAACTCCGGCGTCAAAGCAGAAAGTGCCTTGACGTCGTTAAAGCCGTCATTCTTAGTCCAGTCAGAAATAGCTTTGAAGCTGAGGCAGGGGGCAGGGCTGGTGTTGATGCATACACAAAAAAGTCATGGTTATAATAACTTGGAATGGCCTTAATATGAACATCCAAAACATTTCCTTGACTATCCAAAGCTCTGAGTTTTCTAGACTTATTGCCTTGGATTACCCATTCATGTGGTACAGGGAACTCCCCCGAAATAGTAGCTTGTGCTGCCTCTGGCTTAGTTGGTAACATTGCTACCCATGACTCATCAGGCCCGTATAAAAGAGGCATAGCTCCTTTTTTTGACTGGCGCCTTGTCTAAAGGAGGGGGAGATATGTCTGATATGACTCGCACATTGGAAGTAGTGAGAGCTGCTGTGCCTGGCACATTGGAAATTGGATCTGACACAAGAGGAGGGTTAAGTATTTTAGCTAAAGCAAAGGATGTAGCCAGAGGTCGCACATTCGTCGACACCGCGGGAGCTCCCGCACCAACTGTAGGAGTTTCCGGCGTAGGGCCAAAGAACCTATTAATTGCATTCAATAGGAATCCATCAATCTCTTCCGCCGTTACATACCTAGCCGATGACGAACTCCGTGGAGATTCGACAGTACCCTGAGAGTCGTCTAGAAGGTGACTGGACTCTTCAACCTCCATCTCTGTGACCAGAGATCGTTGTTCTTCATCCGTTAAGTCTGGCTTATCATGGGAAGATCCCGCCGAAGCCGGGACCTCCACATGTTGCCGTGTTAAATCTGGGATAGAAGATGGTACATCGGCATCCCGGTGGACGTCAGCCACTAGTTGAGTCACAAAGGGATGTGTTCTGTCCTGCCAGGACTGTGAGTATCGCCATACACCTTGGCTGTGGCTGTCACTCGCTTGCGAGCTTGGTATACTCTCCGATTGAGAGCCCTCGCCCGAGCCCCGTAAAGGTTTATGATAATTAAAAGCTCCCATAGCTCAAGGATATCACATTGCAATGCTTTATGTGCTACATTCGTTGAGTAAGTAGCGAGAAGTTGTTTCCCTTCTTGTAAAGCCACCGCCGCAGGATTATCTTTCTGAATTAGAACTTTAACAGTTAGGAGGTTACAAATAGCGCAATTCTTTGTCACCCATATCCCCCGTGACCGATCTGGGCATTTAACACATTTAAAATAGAGCAGGTGAGCAAAATTAGGGATACCTGAGCATACGGCAACGCCGGTACTCCGCCCTGGAAAGAGAAATTTCCAGGGATTAATGCTCCTAAGGTTACCCCCCAAAAATGGTACAAAACAAGTGCCACAACACCGCCGGTCAACAAACCGTAGCACTGCACCACTACTTTTCGTTTTCCTTTAGTTTCATATTAAAGATTTCAGCATATCTTTACCTGTCCAAAAGATTTAAGCCGATCTTCTGAATCCTCATAAAGATGAAGTATATCTTTATTAGAAAGCCGTGATACCCTAGTGTATCAATCAATTGTTTGGCAAATTATCGCGAATTGCACATTCGTTAACATAACCACCCGAAGGTATAACCGCCGGGTTTTATATATCATGTCAAACCAATTGTACCTGCCCCAGACCTCTTTGTAAAAAGGTCGCCGGGAGGGAAAGACCAAACAAACAAACAGCATTGTTTCAATGGCTTATTAAAGATTTCAGCATATCTTTACCTGTCCAAAATATTTAAGCATATCTTCTGAAACCTCATAAAAATGAAGCATATCTTTATTAAAGATGAAGTCTTTCAAGTATCCCTTTACACTTGAAACACTAGTAAGATTCAGGCATCTTTTTATCCCATAAAAAGTCTAAGCCTATCTTAATCTCTAATCCGGCTTCTCCCAGAATCCCACATAGATCGCCGTCTTGAAGGCCGTGATACCCTATTGTATCAATCAATCGTTTGGCAAATTATCGCGAATTTGCAAATCCGTTAATATAACCACCCGAAGGTACAACCGCCGGGTTTTATATGCAATGTCAAAACCAATTGTACCTGCCCAAGACCTCTTCGTAAAAAGGTCGCCGGGAGGGAAAGACCAAATAAACAGACAGCATGGTTTCAATGGCCTTGAAAAACCGAGAAAACTATATCCAACAGGTGTCAGCATGATCACCTAGATAACTGTGTGGAGCCCCCCTCGTCGGGAATAACACAGGAAGCCTGATCACAGGCTCGACCACAGAAAACGCAGTTTCTAATGAGCCCTCAAGCTACCAAACTCGCCGGGGTAACTTACCTATTTTAGCCATCCTGACTAAAACTCGGTAAACAAAAACGGCTTTCTCGGAGCAACGAGAAAAACGCCGGAAAGGTAACCCACACCAAATAGAACGCAGTCTGATAAACATCCGAATAAACATCCGCAGTCCGAAGCTCCTGGATCAGCCAATCACAACTAATCCAGGACACACATTGCTCATGAATACATTTTTATTATAATAAACAATGAAAACACTTGCATACGTGAAAAAACTACGAGTGGCCGGCTAGGCCTGGTGAGAACGGAAAAAACACTTAATGACGTCGAAACACCATCGAAAAGCACTCCATCCCACCAAAACTGGAACAGCCGCCACATCAAATCGTAGAAAACACCCGGGTAAGGGTAACTCGCCGGGTAACGAGACGTAATACACAACTATCACAGCTCGCCACGCGGGCGGTTCATAAGTAAAGATTTCAGAATATCTTAACCTGTCCAAAAGATTTACGTATATCCTCTGACATGATATAAAGACCAGCATGGCTTTATAAAAGACGCAGTCTTCCCAGTGGGGTTTGTTAAGTTTTTTACTGGGAAACCCATAAAAAGACACCGGCCCCTGAATTAACCCGCAGATCAAAAACTGGGAAGCCTGTCTGAAATGCTAGATCTGACTTCTCCCGAAGCCTCCTAGATCGCCGGATGTTGGAGGCGGCGATACCTTAACGTATCCATCAATTGTCTGGTCAACTATACTGAATTGCAAATCCGTTAATCCCACCCTCCCACGGTGCAACCGCCGGGTGAGAATTGAAATCTATAACGTTAACCCCAATTGTTCCTGTCCCCACTTCTTTGCCAAAAGAACGCCGGGGAGGAAAGACCAATCAACAAACCGCCTAGTTTACTGGCTTTGCAAAACCGGGAAAAAAACTACTCAACAAGTGTCCGTATGAACACTTAGTTAAATGGGTATAGCCATCCCGCCGGGAAACACAGTAAGCCTGAACACAGGCTCTACTACAGACGCAGTTCTGGAGAGCCGCAAGCCACCACTCGCCGGGGGAAACAAGCCTAATTTAACCACGCGTGATTAAAACTCGGCAACCAGCCGGTTTTGCAAGGTGTAACCGAGAAATCCCGCCGGAAAAGGCAACCCACCCCGCCCAGATTCAATCTGAACGCACCAAAAAGACCGTGGAAATAGCCAAAGCACAACTAACCCAGGACACATAAATAACCCGTGGAATTAGCCAATACACAACTAATCCAGGATACACAAATAGTCCATGGAATTAGCCAATACACAACTAATCCAGGACACACATGACACAGTATTACATATTTAAAGCATAAATCAATAACACTTGTACATGTGGCAAGCTACGAGAGGCTGGCTAGGCCTAAGCAGACGGAAATAAAAGGAAATCATGTCGTAATATAAACAAAAGCCTTGAATCATATCACAACAGGAACCACCGTCAACACACCACTGTAGCCCAAAATTCCCGGCGAAGGGAAAAACTGACTCTGGGCCCAGAAAAAACTTCACTAAGTGAAGAAAAATACGCTGGGAACGTCGGAGAAAAAAGCTACCTCATCAGAAAGATAAAAGGAAGCAATAATAACGCGTAAAAAAAGCCGCCTACATCACAAAGCTAGCTAACTGTGAAAAAGTTCACCTGTCCACAACAGGACCACGAGGGTACACCCGAAATAGATGCCCCAAACACACGACCCAAAATACACTGCACTGCGGGCAACTAGCCCAGGACACTCTTGCTACGCATATCCTAACCTTACTCGAGACATCCCGGAGTAAACAAATGAGAAAAAACTCACTAGGGACGCAACAAATGCGGAACCAGCGGAGCGTGGGGAGGCACGTCCGGGCAGGTTGACCGCAGAGCAGAGAAGGAAGAATGACGCCTGAATTAGCGTCTGGTCAAAGATCCACACAAGTACATCCACGATATGATGGAAAGCTTATTGAATAGTTATTCTTATTTTCTTTTTGTTTTTATTTTTTTACAAAGTTTTTTCGTAGTGAGAACCCAATTCATAATGACTGAAGCCATGAGTGAGGTCGCGTGCGTTCATGATGAAGGCTCCTCAAATTTGTTATGCTCTGCGCGGTAGATTCAAACGACGGCGGATGAGTGTTTGAAGAGGGTGCCTTATGTAATTGGTATGTTCGTCAATGATGGAGGGGCCACTAATAAATAGTTGGCTTTCTTTGCCAGTAGCCACTGCGGGAGGCAGACATGGGCATGATTATGATTATTAATCAAAAAAATCATAATCAAAGGCTGTGATTACATAATCATAATCAAATCATAATCAAAAGTTAAGCAACAGGTATAATCATAATCAAATCATAATCAAATATGAAGCTGCAGCTTTAATCATAATCAAATCATAATCATATTTTTCTTCATAATAATCAATGATTAAAATGTGATTATTGTGATTATTTCATTGTATTTTCCATGTAGCAATTCTATTTCTCCTAAATAAATTCGAAGTGGCTACGGGACACCACCAGTGGTGTCTCGCAGCCCAGCCAGTGAGGCTGGGCTACGGGACACCACTGGTGGTGTCCCGTAGCCCAGCCTCACTGGCTGGGCTGCGTGACACCACCAGTGGTGTCTCGCAGCCCAGCCACACTGGGTAGGCTACGGGACACCACCACAAGTGTTTTCGTATTTATCGCCATATAATTCAGCCAATTAGACTGTTGAATCGAAATTCTTTGGATTATTATTTATATTATCATTAAAAACGTTGGACTTTATTAAATTATAATCCTACATGTTGTATATACAGACCTATTCCACACTCAACTCCCTACGCCACACACACTCACACATACCTATTTATACATCTAACTAGGCTTATATATAGCCGTTATATATGTGTGTATATATTCTTCGTCTTACATATCCATCTTATAAGAGCATATGGGAGTCTGCAGACAGTCGATTGGCCAAAACAAGGCAGATCCCTCTCACACCCAACCCATCTCGTGTATACGTTTATCTAATTTTATTTTGAAACTCTCTGTCGTTCTTGATCCCACAATGGCGCTAGGTAGCCTATTCCACATGTCTATTGTCTACATATCTGTTACCATTATGGTATAATGATCAAACAGAAGTAAAGTCATTCATACTTGCATAACGTGCTATAAGACAGCTTGACGACGTTCACAAGCACAAGTGCGTCAATGTGTGGATAGTTACATGTGTTTGTGTAAATGAATATGTTTGTGAATGTAATGTAAAGTAATGCAAATACAGTATATGTGCGTAAATAAATGTTTGTTTACGAATGTTATATGGATGTTCAAATGCATGTCTACATGATTATGTATTTTTTTTTTTTTTTTTTTTTTTTCTATATTCCAACTACTCCCTCTCGGGCATAGGCTGAGAGCCTGTACATTCCACCGCTCAACACGGTGAAGCCCGTGAGGTCTTGTTCCAGCCCGGGGAGTGAGACATGTGAAGCATCCACCATGGCTCAAAGCAGCTCCATCTCTGAAGCGGCCGGTTGCTTCGCCCAAGTGCTTCACCGTCTCACCCTCCAGACTCAGACCCTCACTCTCAGAACGCCACCTATTGAGCAGTGAACTCACTAGGCATTGTCCCCCTGTAACATATTTTGAATATGGGAATATTCATACAGTGTTATTTAATCAGGGAACAATGAGGGTATTTTTTTTGGCATTTCGGTGGGCTTTGTGGTAATGCACTGATACTAGGTACAGCACAAATTCAATCCCAATAATATCTTCCCATTGACATATCGGGATTTGAACCCGGGTCCATTGGATTACCAATCCAGTGGCATGACCACTCCACCACACCTCCCCTGTATGTGCGTTTGTTTGCGTTTGTTTGCACAAAAGTATGTGCGTTTGTTATGGCATGTACGTTTGGGTCATAATTTGGAAGGAACACAATTATATATTTGTGAAAGAAATTGCAAAGTACACTGTAAAGTGATCAGCTCAGTAGCAGTAGGCCTTCAAGAAAAAACTGAATAGCTTAATGAATTAATTGGGTGTGAGCTGGATCTGCCTTGCGTAGGCCAGTTGGGGGGGGCGCAGTGCAAGCTTGCATGCACGAGTAGGAATGTGCATGTACGAGCATAAAGCCTGTACGTTTGTGAGTGGAAATATGTGTTTGTATAATTGATGTACAAAATTAATAATGAATGTACAATATGTTTGTGTGTGTGTGAGTGTGAGTGTGAGTATGTGTGTATGTGATAGAGAGAGAATGAGAGTCATTCACATGACTTGTCTTTGTGAATGTGTGTTTGGGTTTGTGATTAGGAATGCGAATATGTATTTGTGCGTGTGGTTCTGAAAGAACATTAGAGTGTGGGTGCGATTGTGGGAGGGAATATCAATGTGTGGGCGTGTGTATTCTGATTGGAAATGTGAAGGCGAGTGTGTAATTGTGAATGTATGTTCGAATATATGTGCGTTGTCGAGTGGTAATCTAAAAGTGTGTGTGTGTAGATATATGAATATAAATCAACGAACTTGTTCGGCTCGCTTGGTGTAGTGACTAGCGTCTCGGACTTCCACCCAGAAGGCCCGGGTTCGCGCCCACGCTCGGCGCATTAAAGATTTTTCACAAGCACTGAGTCGTTACCATCCCTCATGAGCAAAGGGATGGGGTAGTAGTACAGGACCCCAATGGAAATACGCCTAATCGGCCTTATTGAGCTATCCTTAGCTAGCTTAGCATGCGCTAGCTTTAAGAACTATTATTATTATTATTATTATTATTATTATAAGGTGAATACACGCAATGCGAGTTAATGACATTGTGGGTAGGAATACGAATATGTGTTCCTGAATGATTTTGTGCGTGAAAATGTGAATGTGCATGAGTTTGTGTGTGTTTATATAGTGAATCAACATATAAGATAATAGGTAAAATTTCTCAATTGATGATGCATAATTGTTGTCTGGTGATTATTGGCATCCAAATGTGATGTTTGGTTAATTTAGGATAGGGATGGTAATTGGTAAATCTATAGCATTATAAAACATTTATATTGCTACCATGTGAGTGCGGGCGAAGGTTGCGAAAAAAAAAACCGCTGACCAATCTCTGGATACCAGCGTACCTGGACCCTTTACCTTAAGATCTCAAGCTAATCCAGGTAATCCAGGAAATTAACACCTACTTGTAAATTGTACCTCTTTCTCTCTCTCTCTCTCTCTCTCTCTCTCTCTCTCTCTCTCTCTCTCTCTCTCTCTCTCTCAGAGAGAGAGAGAGAGAGAGAGAGAGAGAGAGAGAACCTTGATGTAGGAATAACTAGCAAAATCAGTAAATTTACAGATGACACTAAAATGGGAACACTCCAAATAGATTTAGACATATTACACAAATGGGTAGTAAACTGGCAGATGAAGTTCAATGTAGGTAAATGCAGTGTAGTAAAATTGAGTAAATTGATAGGAAATGCAGTATACAATTTCGATAACGTGGATATAACTAACTCAAATAATGAAAAAGACTTGAGAATCATCGTCAACTGTGATTTGAAACCACGAAATCAATGCATCAGTGTTCGAAATAAGGCAAATAGAGTTCTTGGATGTATATCTAGAAGTGTGAGTAACAGAACAGCAGACGTAATAAGTAGTAATCTTGAACTTTTATCTAGCGCTAGTGAGGCTACACATGGATTATGCTGTTCAAAATTGGAGTCCCTATTAGAGAATGAACATAGATTCCTTGGAGAGAGTACAACTGAGAATGACAATAATAATCTGTAATATTAGAAATCTTCCATATGAAGACAGGACAGGTTGAAGAAGCGAGGCTTACATTCGTTAGAAAGACGCAGAGTTAGATATGATATGATACGATATGGTAGATATGATAGAGGTGTTCAAGTGGGTAAGTGAGATAGGCTAAATACAGGGGATTTGAAAGATGTACTGAAGCTCAGCGATAGCGAGAAAACTCAAACAAATGGTTTCAAATGAGATACATTTCGTTTAAAAAAATATAGGCAAATACTGGTTTGGTAAGAGTTGTATATACCTGTGGAACAGGCTACCTAGCGCCATAGTGCGATCAAGAACGATGGATATGTAAGACGAAGAATATACACACATATATAACGGCTATATATAAGCCTAGTTATATGTATAAATAGGTATGTGTGAGTGTGTGTGGCGTAGGGAGTTGAGTGTGGAATAGGTCTGTATATACAACATGTAGGATTATAATTTAATAAAGTCCGTTTTTAATGATAATATAAATAATAATCCAAAGAATTTCGATTCAACAGTCTAATTGGCTGAATTATATGGCGATAAATACGAAAACACTTGTGGTGGTGTCCCGTAGCCTACCCAGTGTGGCTGGGCTGCGAGACACCACTGTGTCACGCAGCCCAGCCAGTGAGGCTGGGCTACAGGACACCACCAGTGGTGTCCCGTAGCCCAGCCTCACTGGCTGGGCTGCGGGACACCACTGGTGGTGTCCCGTAGCCACTTCGAAATAAATTAGCCAATTTCATATATATATGTTCTAGGTCCAAGCATGTTTGCAAAGCATGACACTAACTAACATGTTTGTCTCCCTTGATATATCAGTCAAATAGGCCTACACACAAAGCATATACAGTACATGTTCCAGCATGCTTGAAACACATGGCACCACCTAACACGTTTGTACATGCACATGCTGTTGGTTATATAAGGCAGACAGCTGGTAGAGACTCCTCACACCACTCCAGTCCCCAACACATAGCCTACCATATCATCATGAGGCCACCGATACTGGACCACTTTCATGGCAGCTCCAAGGCAGATCATACTACTCAAGTGATTATAATCATAATCTAATCATAATCAAGCAATAATAGAACAAATCTAATCATAATCAAAAATACGTAAAGGGAAATAATCATAATCAAATCATAATCATAAAAAGGAAAAAACGAGTAATCATAATCTAATCATAATCAAAAATTATTCCGGATGATAATCAAAATCAAATCATAATAATTGTTTATAATCATGCCCATGTCTGGCTCATGTCATGTGTTTCCAAACCGTCTTGGATTTCTTGAGTGCCCCTAAACTTTCATTATGAGAAGTGGCGGACCCTTTTTCAAGTCACATTAAAAAGGGTAAGTCAGGTCAGGAAGTGCGACCCACTCCCCCTAGCCAGTCTTCACAAACTACCACTCCCCAGTCAAAAAACAGCTTAAAAACTGAGGGATCACAGCTCTTTCACTCCCAGGGCCCATGGCGGACGAGTTGGATAAGAGTGTTGCTCTGCCGGACATGTCCAGTTGTGTGACTGGGGAATTCCGGACTTGCTACCGGGCATGGCCTCAGCAAACTTGGGCCAGGACAATGGTATGCAAGGGCATAACTTGGCAGTGGCTCCGGCGGCCTCGTTTACGTCTACCATTAGAGATAAACCATGTTTCTTTAGAGGTGAAGTCACTTGTCAAGGAAAATGATCACCAAGCATATCATTGTCCCAGTCGATTCAACTCGCCCAGTTTACACGTCCAGATTATTTCTAGTGCCAAAAAGGGACAGCGCTCAGATGAGGCCGGTCGTAGACTTGTCTAAACTGAATCGCTACATTCACAACCCATCATTCAGGATACTCATTGTGAATCAGATCAGGTTAACACTTCCACCGCAAGGTTGGATGTGTTCATTAGACCTGACAGAAGCCTATTGGCATGTCCCAGTAAATAGACGGTTCCAAAAATTCCTCGCTCTGAGGATCAGACTTTAGTTTTTCAAAGAATGCCTTTCGATCTGAACCTCGCGCCTCGGGTATTTACCAAATTAGTCCGGCAGGCCCTGTTACCACTCCTAAGGCAAGGGATCACGATCATGTGGTACTTAGACGACTGGCTAGTGGTAGCGGAGTCCGAGATATTATGCCTCCAACATGTCAAAATTCAAGATCAACTTGGCAAAGTCGCACCTTATCCCGACGAGGGTAATTCAGTGGGTGGGTCTGCTGTGGGACACAGCACACTTAACTATCAGTCAGAGTGTGGACAATCGCAGCAGGTTTCGCAGGAAACTGCTTCGGTTTCTGCACAGTCTGACTACCACAAGGAAAGTATGGAAGTCCCTAGTAGGCTCTCTCAACTGGATTCAACTAATGGTACCATTGGGCCGGTTGAAAGTAAAGAGGTTAATCTTGGAGGGAAACAGTAATTTTCTGCTTTTGCCGGCGGACAAGTCAAAGCATATCTCAAAATTAATCCACAACTTACTGGCGGTCTGGGCGAGGCCAGAAATATTACGCTCAATTACGACATGGACATCTCCTCCGCCTACGGTATGGGTAGACACCGATGCTTCAGGTACTACCCTGGGATGGGGGTATCAGTCAAACCTCGGACACCAAGGTCAGGGTCTTTGGTCTCGGTTCAAGGAGTTTCATATCAATGCAAAGGAGTTGCTATTATAGTCCCTTTATTCTTCCTTCAGGCACACGGTTCGCCTCTAGTGGGAAAATCAATAACCTTTAGAATGGACAATCTGAATGCAGTCACATGTGTGACGCATGTCCAGTGTGAGCATGCTGTACAGAACGCCTAGTCATGCCCCACTCTCGCTAGGATCGTCAGGGCAGGAACTTTGGCTGTAGTCTATGTAGAGTTTCCTAACTTAGTTCATGTGAGCCGTTGTACTATAAGTATTATGAATATGTATTTTGTTTTCATCTGAGTCAACGAGTTCTATTTTTATATCATTAGTTATAAGTATTGTGTGTAAAACTTATTTGTAATGATGGGAGGAGAAGCAGCCACAGTTGGGGGTCAGTGGGTGCGCCATGCGGGAGGTGGGCCTAACTCACTAGCACTCCCCCCTCCGCCCTCCCCTCAGTGCTAGGGGAGCCTTTGTCTATCCCAGAGGAGAGAGAGAAATTACGTAATGGTTGTCAGTGGGCGGTCCTTAGTAGTTCACGTTGGGCTCACTAAAGGGCCGAGTATAAAAAAGGAAGTCTAGCCATTTTTTGATCAGAACTCATTAGGCAAAGCGACTTCTCATTTCCCTTGCTAACTATATATATTCTTCTGACTGATGTGAACTTTCTCTACTACCTTACATTCTTATCTCCTCTTTTCCCTACCCTTTTTAACTTCCATGGTCCCGTTGGTGCAGAGCTAGTCAGCCAACGTATTATCGCTTGAGTTCTCACGAGATACATGCCTATTAGATAGCCTATTTTGGAAGGGTTAACTTAGAATAGGATTGATTTATGTGTGTTGCACTTGTATATGCATTTCCCTGTGTGTTATTATTATTATTCCTGTTTTCTGCTAGTCTAGGTAATGCTAGACTGGGGTAAGGCTTTTCTGTGTTACGAGTTGTTGTTTGATGCAGTGGTTAAGCGATAAACCTGCATACTCGTTTTGGTTCAGTGAAGCCTAGGTTGTCTTCGCGGCTGACTGTGTTGAGTTAATAATTTACAGTGCGTGAGGGCAAGAGCCTAACCACCCTGTATTTTATTAACAGTTTGTTTTTACTTTGTCAAGGAGCCGGGAGAAAACCAGATACGAGGGATCTGGATTTCTCAAAGTGCACTTGTTAGTGTTAACGTAATACTTTAAACAGTTGTGAGGACTTCGCTAGGCTACGAGCCGTTTTTGCTCAGTCACTGCTACCTTTTGCCCACAGTACCCCAGCTAGACTTTACTCGATTAGTAGATACAGAATAGTATTGAAGCTTTCTTTATGTATGATATTGTTTATGCACTATTGATTTCATGTGTTGCACGCTTGGCTACTTTAGTGATTAGTGGCCCACGAGCACAATCCGAGTAGGCTATTGCCGTTGCATTTGCGGAGTACTTCTTTTTAATGTTTGCCATTTACTATTGCATATTCTTTTAATTATTCTTATGCCAATTTAAACCTTTAATAGTATTTAATTGCCAGTGTTTTGCTTATTGAATTGCTGTTCAAAATCCGATACGTACTTCTTACGAGCATCCGAGAAGCATCTAACTTTTTTCAGAAGATTCCTTGCTCGATGCTTAAGGGCTATTAATTAACGTAACGTAATAGTGCCGATCCGAAGTAGAGGGTGGAGGACTTCTTAAGTTCTTAGTCAAGGGTGGATTACTTCGGCTTCGGCCAACACTATTCTTTGGTGTTGTTGTTTCTTACTTCATTGTTTGATTGTTGACCAGACTAGATAATTCCTGTCTGTTGTTGAACACTAGTACCGAGTTCTTGTATACCCCGTTATAGCAGATTGAACTCTGGAGGGTATTGGTGTTTTTTGTTCGGCTGGCAGTACTCAGGGGTTGGGATCGTGTGTTTCCGTTGTGGCAGCGAGCCGTATTCGAGTCCTGATTGAGAGCCCTTGTGTACCCGAGTGCCAGGTCGTAACAAATGGCGACCTTGCTTAGGATTTTGTGAACAGTATAAATTTTTGCAGAGTTGTACAACATTTGTTTGTTTGTATTTTAGCGTGCATATTGAAGAATATTTTTTTTGTATGGCAATTAGTAAAGCATTTAAGAGACTCCAGTTAATTTAGTAATTAGTGCTTGCATAGGAAGTTTAACACTTTTGTCTCGAGAATTTTTTTGTGGACTTCAGTATGTCATGCATTAGCACTGACGATGAGCGAGAGATGACATGTGAAGGTGTGCCGTTAGTAACCAGTGAGGAGGATGCTAGAGTTTTTGTGAGTAAGCGGTACCACGTGACGGAGGAGAGGCTGACTGGGGTGGATGTTTGTGGCTTGCACCTGATAGCCAAGGTTTTGGGCATTTCCAATGTAGTAGGGATGTCCAAGGGGGAGCTGATTTCCTGGGTGTTGCGTGGGCGACATGGGGTTTCGGAGGAGAGGGCGTTTGGGGGGGTTCCTCCCCAGATCCCCTCTCACTCGACTCCCGCAGTGCCGTCCACTCAGTTACCGGAGGTTAGCACTCTCCCACAGAGGGATGAGAATTGGCAGATTGGAGTGCCCTCGGGTGGTGCACATGGTGGTTCCCCAGTTTTTGCCCCCCCTCCTTCAGTAGTGGCAGCTCCCTCTTCCTGCCTGTCTCCAGATATGGTATTTAGACTTGAGCTTGCAAAGATTGAGGCTAGGAAGCAGGAGGATGAGACGAGGAGGTATGAGATTGAGGTTAGGAGGCATGAGGCTGAGCTTAGGTACGACTCGGAGAAATATTGTGCTAAATTAGATTTAGATAAGTCTCGTGCAGAGTCGACAGGGACTCGGATGGGCCGTGAGGGCCAAGTAAGAGAACAGTCCTTGGCCCAATTAGTCAAATTGGTGCCGGTATTTAGTGAAACTGAAGTCACAGAATTTTTTAATCGTTTTGAGAAGAAGTGTAGGGAGCATAATTGGCCTGAAGAGAAGTGGGCAGCTCTAGTCTCCTCAAGACTTACGGGTAAGGGTCTGAAGGCTTATGATGCACTGCCTTTAGAGTCTTGCATTGACTACCCAGAATTGAAGAGAGCTGTCCTATGGGCATACGAGTTGCAACCGGAAACATATCGATTGAAGTTTCGGGGTGTTACAAAGACTAGGGAGGCGACCTTTCTTGAACATGCCCGGGACTTAAAAGATGCACTTAAAAACTGGACACGTTCTGAGAAAGCTGAGACGGCCGAACAGTTGACTGAGCTGTTTCTGCTCGAGCAGTTTTATAAGTGTACTGGTGCAGAAATGACTTTAACTATTAAAGAAAAGAACCCAAAAACTCTACAGGAGGCAGCTGAGATGGCTGACCTCCGGCTATCACTAATTCGTGGGTGCGGGTCTGCCCAGTGTAGTGAGGCAGGTAACAAGGGGCGTGACGCCCCACCCCCCCGAGTTAGTGATATACCTTATGCAAACAAGTACAAGAGCCATGATACCAAGACTGACCACAAGACTAGCACCGTCCCATTTAAGAAGGGGCCGGGCCCTTCCCAGTACCAAGGGAAGCCCAAAGGGGAGTTGGAGTGTTATCGTTGTCATAAAAAGGGGCACTTTGCAAGAGTCTGTCCTAGCAAACCACCTACAGCAGCTGTGTCTTTGGCCTGCAACATTGGTGGGTCTCCGAAGTCATCTGAGTTTGCCCGGGGCAGTTCGTCAGAGGCTGAGGCACAGCCAATGCAGAAGCACCTGGGAGGCTCGAACCCTGCTCAGGATGTTTTTTGCGACCATAGAGGGCGGGGTTGCGTGATGTGGGCGGGGCGCAAGCATGGAGTAGAGGTCTTGCGTGATACAGGTGCTTCCCAGACTCTGATGAAAAACTTGACTGGCTACCCTATAAACGCGGCTCGGGTGGTAGTGGTGCAGGGTATTAATGCAACTCGGTCATACCCGCTGGTGCGGTTGGAGTTGGAGGTGGATGGTGTGGCACGTGAATTGGATGTCGGGATTGTGGAGAAACTGCCAGTGGAGGGCGTCGACCTTCTTCTCGGCAACGACTTTGCAATGCCCGCTTCTGAGGTTCTACCCTTAGTCGTTGCCGAGAGGCCGGCCGACGTGAGTAGGGAAGAGCAAGAGTGGGTCGAGCGGTGCCAGACACAACCCATGGCGTGTGTTGTCACCCGAGCTCGGGCAGCTAAAGTGTCACAGCCTAGTCCTCCGTCTTCAGACCAGCGGAGGAACGATCAACAGGAGGAGGCTAAAGCTGGAGTTGGTTTTAAGAGTTTTGACTCGGCGGCTCTCCTGGGTGATTCAGTATTAGCACCATTACTTAATTCTGGAGTAGTCCCTGGGCCTGTCATCGAGAGTGACGAGGCTGGGCATGACGAGTCTCCACGACAGCAACATTATGTACATCGAGAGAGACAGAGGGAGCAGCCCAGTATCAGGGAAGGTCATGCATTGCTTCGGGAGCAGTTAGATCGCTTGGCACCCTCAGATATACGTCGGTTGCAACTAGAGGACCCTGAGCTCCAAACGTGTGCTAATGGAGCTGTAGAGCTCGACGAGGACGGCGATGCACAGCCAGGAGATTTTTTGTATTTAGAAGGCATCCTCTATAGGCGTTTTCAAGACCCTAAACGTAGTTGGCAAAAGGGGTCCGGAGTAGTGGACCAATTGGTGGTGCCACGGGAGTGCAGGGATAGCCTACTGAGGTTGGCGCATGACACACCACTGGCAGGACATCTAGGGGTGAGAAAAACGGTGGCGGCTTTGGGGAAATTGTTTTGGTGGCCGGGGATGAAGTTTCATGTGCAGTCATGGATAAACTCATGTGATATTTGTCAACGTGTCGGGAAACCGAACCAAGTTATTCCTAAGGCTCCGTTACACCCTATTCCTGTGATTGGGCCACCCTTTAGTAAAATTATTGTTGACATGGTTGGTCCACTCCCTCCCACTAAGGCTGGAAATAAATTTTTGTTAACCATAATGGATGTTGCCACTAGATACCCCGATGCATACCCTATGAAAAATGGAATGGCTAAGACGGTAATCAGTAACTTGTTGTGGTACTTCTCAAGGTACGGGTACCCGGAGGAGATTCAGTCTGATCAGGGATCTAATTTCACCTCCAACATGTTCAAGCAAACAATGCAACAGCATGGGATACGAGCAGTAGTATCGTCAGCGTATCACCCTGAGAGTCAAGGGGTGCTTGAGCGGTGGCATGCTACACTTAAAAGCATGCTCAGGTGTTATTGTGCTGACAACGGTATGGATTGGGATCTTGGATTGCCTTATGTGCTGTTTGCTGCTCGGGAGGTACCTGGTGAGAGCCTGGGATTTAGTCCAAACGAGCTGATTTTTGGACACCGTGTCAGGGGCCCCCTTAACATGCTGAAAGAAATTTGGGAGGGGACTGTGCAGCCTTGTCCATTATTAAAGTATGTGCTTGAAAGCCGTGAGCGCATGCTTAAGAGTCTGGAGATGGCAGGTAGAAATTTGACAGAATCACAAGCTTTGATGAAGGACAGGTATGATCGCAAAGTGAGGCTCCGGAAGTTCACTGTAGGACAAGAGGTATTAATTTTGTTGCCTTTGGTTGGTAACCCCCTCTCTGCGAAGTACACTGGACCTTATAAAATTGTAGAAAAAATTTCTGACTTAGATTACCTTGTTGCCACTCCAGACAGGAGGAAAAAGAACCAGTTATGTCACGTGAACCTTATTAAAGAGTATGTGAGGCACCCCTCTGAGCCTCTCACTGTCCCTGTGTTGGCTTGTTGCGGCCGTGGTGGAGGAGGAGAGGGGGACAGTCAAGCTTCAGAGGAGGATAGCTGGGATCAACATGTTTCAGCGGATCAGTGGGCGGGGAACTCGAGCCTAAGGGCTGACGAGGCTATAGCTCATTTGCCTGAGCCATAGTTTGATGCTATCCGTCAGTTGTTCGGTTCATACCCCACTGTATTTGCTGAACACCCAGGCCTCACTACTCAGGCTATGCATGATGTTGACGTGGGGGACCATCTACCCTTTAAGTCAATCCCGTACCGTGTGCCCCCCATAAAACTACCAGCTCTGAGGGATGAGTTGGAGTATATGCTCGGTAGAGGGTTGATAGAGAAAGGCACAGTTAAGTGGACTTCCCCCGTAACACTGCAGCCTAAACCAGATGGCAAGGTACGCTTTTGTATTGATTTCCGTAGGTTAAACGGTTTGACTCCAACTAACCCATATCCTCTTCCTCGGGTTGATGATAGTGTTGACAAAATTGGTAATGCTCGTTTTTTGTCTAAAGTAGATTTAGTAAAAGGTTACTGGCAAGTACCTTTGTCCGAGCGTGCTAAAGAGGTATGTGGTTTTGTTGTGGACGGGAGTACCTACCGGTGCAATGTTATGCCTTACGGACTTAAGAATGCACCAGCAACGTTTCAGAACCTGATGAATGAAATTGTAAAGGACATTCCAAATTGCACCGTATATTTGGACGATGTAATCATTTATGATGACGACTTTGAGAGCCATTGTGAGCACCTTGAGACCTTGTTCCGGAAACTTAGTGAAGCAGGTCTGGTAGTAAATTTGGAAAAGTGTGACTTCGTAAAAGCCACTGTGCAGTACCTTGGGTTTGTAGTGGGAAGGGGACAGGTGTGCCCTCCTCAGAACAAGGTACAGGCTATCAATAAATTTCCGCACCCAACAACCAAGAAGCAGATTATGAGATTCTTGGGTATGATAGGCTACTACAGACGCTTCATAAAAGGTTACTCAACGGTGTTGGCACCTCTCACAGATTTGTTATCTAAAGACAAAAAGTTTTTGTGGGCATCTGAGTGTGAAAAGGCTTTCACTTTGGTGAAACATTTGCTATGTACTCACCCGATACTCAGGGCCCCGGACTTTAACAGGCCTTTTCAGCTGGCAACAGATGCTAGTGGTGTAGGGGCTGGTGCCGTCTTGCTACAGACAGACAATGAAGGTGTGGAACACCCAGTAAGTTTCTTTTCTAAGAAGTTCAATGCTGCACAAAAGAACTATTCTACAATAGAAAAGGAATTACTGGCGATTGTGCTGTCGCTCAGGCACTTCGAGGTGTATGTTCCAGCCTATGGCCCAGTCGTGGTTATCTACACTGATCATCACCCTTTGAGATTCCTGAATCAATTTCACAATCGCAATATGAGACTGACCAGGTGGTCTTTGATGTTGCAGGAGTATAACCTGGACATCCGTCATATTGCTGGATGTGACAATGTGATCGCGGATTGTTTATCAAGGGTGGATGATCAGTCGTAGGCTATCACAGGTGTGTGGGTTTGAGTGGAGGAAAATAGGCTGCCCTTATAGTGTAGCCGGGAAAAACATATTAAAATATAAAAATCATATAAAAAACTCTTTCTTTTGATATAGGTAATCATATAAGTTTGTCATAGCCTATAGAGTTTGAGTAGTCCACGAACTATCAAACGGCTGAGCTGCTGTAAGCTCGCTCTGGGAGCATGATATTGTTTCTTTTTGCTATTGTTGGGAGGAGTTATAAAATGTGAATTTTTTTTTTATAATAAGATGTGTTTTGGTGATAAACTCAGCTTTGTTTTAGTGCCATGCGGTCGCTGGGTGTGAGGGGCTTGATGGGGTTCTGTGTTTGTCAGATTTTAGCTCAGGGTTGAGCAAGTAAAATCTTGGGGGAGGTGTGACGCATGTCCAGTGTGAGCATGCTGTACAGAACGCCTAGTCATGCCCCACTCTCGCTAGGATCGTCAGGGCAGGAACTTTGGCTGTAGTCTATGTAGAGTTTCCTAACTTAGTTCATGTGAGCCGTTGTACTATAAGTATTATGAATATGTATTTTGTTTTCATCTGAGTCAACGAGTTCTATTTTTATATCATTAGTTATAAGTATTGTGTGTAAAACTTATTTGTAATGATGGGGAGAAGCAGCCACAGTTGGGGGTCAGTGGGTGCGCCATGCGGGAGGTGGGCCTAACTCACTAGCACTCCCCCCTCCCCCCTCCCCTCAGTGCTAGGGGAGCCTTTGTCTATCCCAGAGGAGAGAGAGAAATTACGTAATGGTTGTCAGTGGGCGGTCCTTAGTAGTTCACGTTGGGCTCACTAGAGGGCCGAGTATAAAAAGGGAAGTCTAGCCATTTTTTGATCAGAACTCATTAGGCAGAGCGACTTCTCATTTCCCTTGCTAACTATATATATTCTTCTGACTGATGTGAACTTTCTCTACTACCTTACATTCTTATCTCCTCTTTTCCCTACCCTTTTTAACTTCCATGGTCCCGTTGGTGCAGAGCTAGTCAGCCAACGTATTATCGCTTGAGTTCTCACGAGATACATGCCTATTAGATAGCCTATTTTGGAAGGGTTAACTTAGAATAGGATTGATTTATGTTTGTTGCACTTGTATATGCATTTCCCTGTGTGTTATTATTATTATTCCTGTTTTCTGCTAGTCTAGGTAATGCTAGACTGGGGTAAGGCTTTTCTGTGTTACGAGTTGTTGTTTGATGCAGTGGTTAAGCGATAAACCTGCATACTCGTTTCGGTTCAGTGAAGCCTAGGTTGTCTTCGCGGCTGACTGTGTTGAGTTAATAATTTACAGTGCGTGAGGGCAAGAGCCTAACCACCCTGTATTTTATTAACAGTTTGTTTTTACTTTGTCAAGGAGCCGGGAGAAAACCAGATACGAGGGATCTGGATTTCTCAAAGTGCACTTGTTAGTGTTAACGTAATACTTTAAACAGTTGTGAGGACTTCGCTAGGCTACGAGCCGTTTTTGCTCAGTCACTGCTACCTTTTGCCCACAGTACCCCAGCTAGACTTTACTCGATTAGTAGATACAGAATAGTATTGAAGCTTTCCTTATGTATGATATTGTTTATGCACTATTGATTTCATGTGTTGCACGCTTGGCTACTTTAGTGATTAGTGGCCCACGAGCACAATCCGAGTAGGCTATTGCCGTTGCATTTGCGGAGTACTTCTTTTTTAATGTTTGCCATTTACTATTGCATATTCTTTTAATTATTCTTATGCCAATTTAAACCTTTAATAGTATTTAATTGCCAGTGTTTTGCTTATTAAATTGCTGTTCAAAATCCGATACGTACTTCTTACGAGCATCCGAGAAGCATCTAACTTTTTTCAGAAGATTCCTTGCTCGATGCTTAAGGACTATTAATTAACGTAACGTAATAGTGCCGATCCGAAGTAGAGGGTGGAGGACTTCTTAAGTTCTTAGTCAAGGGTGGATTACTTCGGCTTCGGCCAACACTATTCTTTGGTGTTGTTGTTTCTTACTTCATTGTTTGATTGTTGACCAGACTAGATAATTCCTGTCTCTTTATTAGTCTGTTGTTGAACACTAGTACCGAGTTCTTGTATACCCCGTTATAGCAGATTGAACTCTGGAGGGTATTGGTGTTTTTTGTTCGGCTGGCAGTACTCAGGGGTTGGGATCGTGTGTTTCCGTTGTGGCAGCGAGCCGTATTCGAGTCCTGATTGAGAGTCCTTGTGTACCCGAGTGCCAGCTCGTAACACATGCATTCAGAAGCAAGGGTCAACAAGGTCTCGAGTGTTATTAGAGTTGTCGGAAAGGATATTTGTGTTGGTGGAGACGCTAAACATTTATCTTCACACATCTTATCTGCCGGGCGTGGCCAACGTGTGGGCAGATACTCTGTCACAGAGACAGAGCACACAAGTAGAATGGGCTCTCAAGCAAACCGCCTTTCAACAGATGTTTGCAGAGCCTAACCGTCCACAAGTGGATTTATTCATGTCCGAGGAAAACCACAGACTCTCTCTCTTCCTGACTCGCCGGGTGGGAACCCCGGCGGGAGGACCAGACGCATTGCTGGTGCACTGGAACAAATGGAATTCCATTTATCTGTTTCCACCACCAAACGCTCAGGATATATCACAATACAGTGTGAAAGGCATGTACAGGTATTTTATTTTTGTACAGTTACATATGTTGTTATATACATGTACCTGAATTTTTGTACACATACTCTGAATGTTTATATGTGGTGCAATTTACTACAACCTCTATCCAAGGTTTCAGGAAGTTGTACACAGGTGAATTTTTAAGCCTACGCCACCCGTACCCCTTATGTACATTTTTTGTCACAAAAATTTAAAGTTAGAGCTCTAAGCAACGGGTTTATTCTCATCTTATTTATTTTAGTGGTATTGATATTTGTCACGAATGTCCCCCTCCAGACTTGTGATATCAGGCATATCGTCAATGATGGAGGGGCCACTAATAAATAATAGGTTTGAGTCCCGCAGGGAAGAATGAAAACCTAATACAGTATTTAGCAGTGGCCCCGGAATCATTGACGATTCCGGCCCTCCCAGCCATCCCCTTCCCATTCGTTCTGATGTTTTCTTGAAAATCTTGATATATCAGTTAAATAGGATGACGCGCAGCGTCTCGATGCAAACCCACGCTAGCAAGAACATCTGCACTACGGGAAGCGTAAAACAGATAAGAGTTCTAATCTTTTTCTTTTATTATTTGTTCATGTTTTTTTCGTAGTGGCATCCGTATCAAAAGGACGAGTCCGTAAGTAATTATGAGCGTACGCTTACAATGAATAGGTCTCTAGGCTCCGGGGCCGATGATTTGAACAGCTGACTCTGGAGTTCAAAAAGTGCCATTACTGTCCTGGTGGTGTAATGGTTAGAGTGTTTAAAATCTGTGTGTGATAACCCAGGTTCGAATCCCGGTGGATCACATAATAATGCTTTCATTAATTTCATTGGAAGTGTTTGGTGTTGGGGTGAAATTAATAAAAATATAGATTACAAAGGGCCCTGCAAGGGCGCGGTCAATGTAGACTGCGCAAACACAGTGTACTTGGAAATGCGCGCCCTTGGGACTTAACACCTTACGAGCGGCCTAGGCGGTAATTTATATGTACCGCCCAGCGGGGTGTTTTAACCCTAAATAGGGTTGTTTACGTGATCATTTTCATGCCTAAATAAGACCCAGAGCGTAAAACAAGTATCTATCCCTGAAAGGGCATAAACAGAGCTTTCCAATGACACCCCAACCATCCCTGTACGACCACTGGTTTTCTTGCAACGATCGCGCAACACGAGTGCAAAAACCATGTAATTAGGTACTTTCCCTACATAATTCCCTGTGTAGCGAGTGTGAGGGGGGATGGAAGGATGGTTTTCACTTCAGTTGGCCCACCGCGGTGGTGGGCGGCGGTCATAGCCTTACTACGCTCCTCACACCGCTCAGCTCTCTCTCTGCAACATTACGTGCTGAAAATGGCACACGACATAAGTTGTGAACCGCCACTTAGTCCAAATTTATTTCACATGACATAAGTTGCGCGCCGCCAAAGAAGGGTTAAAAATCAATACATACATACATACATTGGTTTAATATAATTTTTCCATTAAATGCATTGTAAACGGCTCAGCCTTTCAGTAGTTGGAGTGTACTGTAGTACAATAGAGTCCTGCCACAGCACTGCCCCACCAAGTCATCACTGTGGCTGATGTTGGTATAGTGCTAACTGTGCCTCAGCAAGACTCAACAGAGTCCCCCTGCAGCACTTGCACCTGCAGTATCTTCAACCACACCAGCCTTAACCCCTCAGACCCGGAAGGGCTCTGAGGCATCCATAAAAAACACCACCCCCCCCACCCGCGCAACCCGGAAGGGTGCTGAGGCTCCGGCAGCTTGAAAGCCTGTAAGATTGGTGTGCGAGGCGTCCGTCCGACGCATGTAAACAACAGCCGGCTGGACCGACGCCGCGCATCTCTGACCACAAGAAGGAGAGCGTCGCTTGTTCGTGTGTGCCTGTATTTTATTGTTAAGTAGCGAAAAGTAGTGTAAAGTGGCTGATTTTGCCACAAAGTTATCTTCACGGAAATCGTCATCACAACTGAACCAGATGACTTAGAGAGTTCTACTTAACGCCATTCTACAGGTACGAAACACATCTACGCTTGGGGATGCGCGGGAATGCGGAAGCAGTCAAAATAACAAAGATACGGTAGCCTAGGCGTAGACGTTTTTCAGCCAAAACCCCCGTTTTTTTGGGAATATATATGGAATGCATAGCCGGGGCTGGAGGGTTAATTAACAGTGTTACAAAAAGACAGCACCATAACAACACTCTACTGTATATTAGGCAATTGGACTATAGAACAATAAAGTCCTGCCCCAACACTGCTCCAACATGCAAACACTGTTGCCGACACAGGTGTGGTGCCAAAAAAAAAAAACGGCGCCCAGGTAAGACGCAGTCCCCTGTGGCACCTATCCGCACCCCACCAGCCTCGGCAGTGCTATACCAAGACAGTGCTAAGATAAAGACTTTATTGTCTAGTAATGGCTGTTGGTCCACAAGTCTATCGCCATCCTCCCTATTAGTCGCCTTGTACGACACGCAGTAGGATGCGTGAGGCATATTCTTTTTTTCCTCCACCATTAGATGAAGGCCCCCTCACCCCCTGGGGTGAATAGGACCGTAGTCTGCCAACCCGACCAAACGTACCTATTTTTCCCTAATAACGCCTAAAATACATATAAAAAAATACAGATAATGGTTAAATACACTTATTTATATGATATATTAACAGTAAATGGAATGGGCACTTACTCATAATGGTGTATGGTGTCGTTGTTGTTGGGTGGTGGTCTTACTAGGGGTCCGAGGCCTCCCCCATGCCAGCCTGCAGTCAATCTACCGGTCACCAGGCACCCCACCCACCCCACCCCCTCCCTCGGCAATGAGTTCATCAAGGCAGAACTCTGACTCCCCACAGTTTCTTGCCATGTCACACAAAAGGGAGATAGCCGAAGCTAACACTGTTGGTTCTTCCGGTTCTTCTGGTTCTGGGTTGATGATAGGGGGAGGTGAGTCAGGAAGAGGTGAGTCAGGATCGGTGTCGGAGTCGGAATCTGATGAGTCTTGTCTGCCTATTCATGAACCATATGATTTTCCTTGTCTCTTTTGGGGTTTTCTCCTTTGCTCGCCTGATGGTCCTGGGCGTGGTTCTTCCTGAGGCTGTGGCTGGGATGGGCATTGCTCCCCTGAAGGTCCTGGGTGTGGTTCTTCCTCAGGCTGTGGCTGGGATGGGCGTTGCTCGCCTGATGGTCCTGGGCGAGGTTCTTCCGGAGGCTGTGGCTGTGATGGGCGGAAGTATGAGGTGATGGTAGATTGTTGCATGTCAGCAATGAGGGTGGCATAGCGGTCATGATATTTCTTAAGGATGCGATCAACCTCTAATCCATCCGTAGCTCCCTCACCCAAACTGATCTCGGACATAGCACTTTTGATAAACTCTCCAAATTCCAACACCTTTGAAACCTGCTTTGCTGTGACTTTTTTTTTTATGTTCCTCCTCTGGTTCTTGTGCCTCATCTGCTAACTCCATTTCACCTACGATATCCTCGATGTTGAACTCTCCATCGCCACCTTCTACCACTTCCCGCATTGCCTCTTCAGTCACTTGTGCAAAAATTGGACCTATGGCATTTAACTCTGCCAGCATGTCTTCTCCCTCACGGTCTGCCTCACGTTCCTTGGGCTGCCCAAAAATGGGTGCCAGGAACGAACAATCTGTTCCTTAGACACTTCCTTCCATGCCACCACAGCATTGTCCACAGCATCTTTAATCTTGTAATTTCTCCACCATTCTCGTATTGTCTGCTTCTGAGTCTCCTCTGCTTCCAATGCCTCGATCATTTCCTCATCTTCCTCCCTTCCGTCTTGTCTTAAGACCTCGGCAAGGGTTGTGTTTGTGCCTTCCCTCAACTATTTATATGTCCTGGTGTAGTATTTTTTCTTAAAAGAAGCTATCACCTCTTGATCCATGGGTTGTATAATAGAGGTTGTGTTTTGGGGAAGAAACACAACCTGGATGTTTGGATGTCTGGCAAGAAGAAAAGCAGGATGGCCGGGGGCGTTGTCCATTAACAGGAGAATTTGATGGGCTAGGATAGCTTTTCTGCAAAATGTCTTGGTTTCCTTCACGAAGGAGTTGTCAAACCAGTTAATCATGATCTTTCCATCAACCCAGGCGACTTCCAGTAAACTTGCAATTTTGTCATGTCCTGATTCCTATAGCAATGGGGCTTCTGGAACCGATACACGACAAGTAAGGGTAACTTATATGTCCCGGTCGCATTGCTACATAGCATAACAGTGAACCTATCTTTGGCTGCCTTGAACCCCCTAGCCTGCTTCTCGTCCTGAGAAATTAAAGTTCCGGTGGGCATCTTCTTCCAGTTGAGGCCTGCCTTATCACAATTATAAATTTGGTCTAATGTGTAGCCCTTCTCATCTATTATTTTCTTTAGTTCATCGGGGTAGGCGTCAGCTGCTTCCTGATCTGCACTTGCCCTCTCTCCTGTTGTTTTTTGTGGTAAAGTTTTTCTCTTGTATTAAAGCGATTAAACCATCCCTTTGAGGCCGAGAATTCACCAACTTCTTTATCGTGAGTCAACTTTTCGTAGTAGGTTTGGGCGGTGGATCTAAGAACATTTGAGTTCACTGGCATGTTTTTTTTTAAGTTTGCTGATCAATAAATATGGTCAGTAGCTTCTCCGTTCTTCCTCGATCAAGTGTAATCTTACTGACATGTTTTATATGTTTTCTGCCACTCTCTGTAGAATCACGCCAGCACTGTAGAATCTTGTTTTTCTTTATTGTTCGTATGCTCGACTCGTTGACATTGAATTGACGGGCAACATTTGCTTGTTTGTCTCCCCTCTCAAGCATATCCAACACTTCCTTCTTGTCAATAGTCATAACCTTCAATTTCTTCTTCGGCGGGACCAGTGTCACACGAGCTGGCGGGTTACGGTTGGCAGGGGGGACCGGGGGCGGCGGCGGTGGTGGGGTAGGGGGATCCATAATCTCAGAGCACGCTCAAGGACATGAAGGACGCAAACTGGGGCTTGGGGGGAGGGGGGGGGGGGGGGGGGGCGGAAGTGGGCTGACATCACATCAAGATATTTTTTTTTTCTATGTGAATGAGGGAGACAAAAGGCATAACTGCCTGCAGCAAGTGCCTCCCCCAGATTTCAAAGAGTGACAGGGCCAAAATCAAGGGTCATTCGAGCTAATATGCCTGGACACACGGAGTTTGAAGCAATTTAAGTCATAGGAAGAGGGAAAGACTGAATTTAATAGTGGCCGCTCCATCATTGACGATATTGCCTATTAGTATAATAGTCTCCATTCAACATCCCGCGTCAGCATTTTGAATCTACCGCGCGGAAGGATCATGGAGTATTATCTTCATAAGTGCACGCTTAATTCCCTTATGGGATCGTCATTATGATTGGGTACTCTACAGAAAAAACTCTGTAAAAATTAAAAAGAAAAATTAACTTAATATTTGTTATCATATGACTTTCCATATGTGGATTTCTTGCGTTTTGCTTCCCCGACTCCAGGCCCCCTAGTGGCCATTTTCGTCCTTCCTCCTTCCGCGGCCATACAAGCCAGTGGGGTGCCGCTGTCGCTCCCGCTTCATTAGACGTTCCAGCGCTTCTAGTGAGTCCTTGCTCATTTGTATACATCTGTGTTGTAGGGAACATGGTTTAGATTAGCTAGCAACGGCTGCCCCATTGGTATGTCCGCAGGAAGTGTGTAAATTAGGGTACTATTGTAACAGGCGCCTACGTATCCCAGGATCTTCGCGCCACGTGTTATTATTATGTTGTGTTTGCGCCTTTAGCTTTTGATATCATAGCTAGGAGGCTACCACTCTACAAGATTATGATTCAGGCCGTCACTAAGAGGCAGTTGCATATATTAATTGTGTTTTTTAGCAGATGCTCTAGTCTAAGGGTCACTGCACGTGGTGCTACACCTTCTACAGTCCGTATTTGCTTGCGGGATCCTGTCGTGGCCCTCCCTCATCTGGTTGCGGTTGCTGGGTCTTCGGAGCATCGTCTACCTGTGATGTCTCGTCGAGCCACGTGGCCAGCCTGATTAGGGGTCTCCAGTGTAGGCTGCAGGTAATTTAGGATTCTCTGTTTATATTTAAGCCTATGTGTGCCCCTGGTGTTTTTACATGTGTGCTTTGCATGTTATTTTGGGGTTTGGGAGACGTCCCTGTGTTTGTGTGTGGGTTTTGGAGAGAGGATCTGTGCTTTGCCTCCCCTCTCTAAAATTTTGGTTGTTTGTCTCCGGCGGCCCCGTGCAGCAGGGCCCTGGTTACCCGTCTTCAAAACGGGTAGGGAACAACCAAATGTCCCGGCGTGGTAAGCTGAACCACAATCCTTCTGGAGGAAGTGCGGATTCCTACGAGAGCTCAGAACTCGGCCCGCCGAGTTAACTCGCTCTGACCACAATTGTCACGCGGTAAAGACTTCCTCGCCCTGCGGCGCCACAGTCAAGTGGGCAAGTGTTAAGATACGTCATGCGGCGGATAGTCATACACTAACGGTCAAATAGGGCCTGTGTGTGACACTTGTCATAGGTAAGCAGTTCCAATCAGCTTAGACGGAAAAGCTCCAGGTTTTTTCACGGCGAGTCCGGCGGAAGGTTAGAGTAGTTGTGACTATAGCTAATTTTCCAGCGGACTCAAGGTAGGATGTATTAACACCTCGCAGGTTATCCTTATGAGCATTGATTCCTAGAAATGTTCTATTTTCAGAATTCCCGGCACCTTAGTGACTACGGGACCCGGCGGGTGGTGGCTGCTGATTCCGGCAGGGGGGGGGGGGGCCTTTTATTCATCATGCCTCGGTTTGAGTTATGCGCTACTCCTAACTGTTCACCGTTACCTATATTCGCTCATAAACTCTGTTTAAAATGTGTTAAGTGTTTAGACCGCTCTAGAGGCTTGTGGATGTCAAAGCGTTGTTCCATCTGTGCCGACTTGAAAATGGCTTTGTTCACCAAGAAAGACTTGTCGTGCTTGGCAGATTTGCAAGAAATAAAGGCCATTTTTAACACTTATGCCAAAGACACAGCCCATAAGGCTCTTCACTGTGATGACGAGGCCTTCTGGGAACAATTAATAATAATAATAATAATAATAATAATAATAATTCTTTATTCCAGACACATAAGATAGATACAGTATAAATACAGTACGACCTAATGGTCCATATCACATACACTTCTCGTCAGAGCACAGATAATAATTATACACAAAGATATATTAATAAAGACACAATAAAATAAAAAATACAGTAGGCCTATTTACAGAATAGAGCACATATCACATTTTGTCACAATATAACACAGATAGGCTAACTAAGGCTATTGCTCAATGTTGGTTAACACCTATTGCACAGATCATTGCTCATAGTTCAATTAGACCTATATATTACATTACAGTACATACTATGTGTGCAGCAGCTTCTGCCAGTGAGATATAATACGGGATTCATAGATATGATCACTAGACCAAAGAGCTACAATCAGCGTGTTACTGGAGGATTGCAGTCGCTGCGAAAAGCTGTACACCAGTCTCCTGATGACAGCCCGACAGCACTGCACATCCAACAGTGTGCACACCATACTAGTGCTTTCATATTTAGAGAGACCAATGAACATCTTGAGTATATTATGATAGGATGTACACAGACCATTTATGGTGGCTCTCTTATACTTCCACCACAAATGGGCCGTGTACATAGAGGAACAATATGTCCGGAACAAAGTGACTTTAGTTTCCCAATTACACATGTGGAATTTTCTCAAGATGGTGTTACCACGTAAATATAGCTGTCTGCGCTGACGGCCGATATCTGCATCATCTGAGCAATCGTTTGAGATAATGTGTCCCAGGTATTTTATTTTGTTTACTTCTTGAATAATTTGATTATTGAGTGAGAAATTTGGCAGTTTACTTTTATACAGTAATTTTGATCTAAATATAAGAACAGCACTTTTCAGTGGGTTGAATTTAACACAATGTTTACTACCAAAAGATTCACATATATCAAGAAGTTTGCTCAGACCCGCAGAAGACGGTGCAATAATGACCAGATCATCAGCATACATGAGATGGTTGATGATTTTATTCCCACCATAACATCCAATCTGCTCTTTATTCAATTTATCACTTAATTCATCCATATATACATTGAATAAGTAAGGTGAGAGAATACTACCCTGTCTCACTCCATTGGTTACTGTAAAGGAATCCGAAATAATGTTACCCCATCTTACATTAAATGTTTGATTGGCGTACCAGTACTTCAAGATTCTCAGTATATAGGATGGCACTCCCCTTGTTGCTAATTTATCAAACAGGATATTGTGGCAGACTCTGTCAAATGCCTTACTAGCATCAAGAAAGCATGCAAAAATAGAGCTGTTCATTTTGATGTACCCATCCACTAGCTCCTTCAGAGTGTAGATGCACTGGTCCGTACCATGATTCTTTTTAAAACCAAATTGATTACTATTAGTTGAGATATACACTGAGATTCTGTCTAAAATGATTAACTCTAGTATCTTACTTACAATACTGGCAAGGGCAATAGGTCTATAGTTGTCTTTTGATGTAATTTTGCCAGCCTTGTCTTTAATTACTGGTATCAAGGTAACGGACATCATAGATTCTGGTAGGAAACCATGGATTAGAAAGCTGGTAAAGCAACTGCTGAGTTTCTCCAAGAGGAGAGTGGAGGAGTACTTCAAATGTTCAGCATATATACCATCAAAACCACAGGATTTGTTAGCATCTAGCCTACTTATTGCAGCCTTGATTTTTTCACTTGTAACTTTAATTGTGTCATATTTTTCTTCTTTGTTACACTCTGTTGTAGCAGCAATGGTATTTCCTTGGTGCCCAACAGAGTTAAACAAAGTTTGGTAATGTGTTTTCCAAAGATTGGCTATGTTATTAGTACCAGAGATCCCATCTACACTAACGGGTAGAGGTGTGCAGCTATTATGCATTTTTTTAATATCCTTCCAGAAGGCCAATGTGTCTTTGCTAGCAAAGTTTTTGGCCAATGCTTCTCTTCTTAATACATTTTCATTGTTTTTTATATATCTGATTGCATACTTGCATCTAGCCTTTAGTCTGGTGAACATGTCAAAAATGGGTCCCTGTCTCGGTTTGTTATGATCCAGCCATACACTACGAGCATCTCGGGATGCCTGGTATAGTTCTGAAACATGGTCATTCCACCCAGGTTTGTTAAAAGAGTAATTTTTGTTATGCTTGTGAAATACTATGTCACTAGCCTTAGTAAGACAAGATATAATATTATTGTACAGCTTGCTGACTTCTTCTCGATGACTAGCATTAACACAATTGGGGTCTTCACAGGTAATGGCATCCTCACTGCCAGGATCAAGCTCAGAAAGGAGAGTGTGTGTTAAAGTGCAAAATTGCTCACACTCCTCCTCGTCAAGCCCGCCCCATGGCAGTTTTGGATTTACACTATTGTTTGACTGGGTTAATTCTGGCGCTCTTTCCAAACTAGCTGTTAAGGTCAATGGGATATGATCTTCATCTGTATATGTATACTGAATTTCCATATTTGTTATCATATCATGGAAATCAGCACTAGCTACGGTATGATCTAGCAAAGACGTTGAGCCCCATGCTGCACTGACACATGTGTAACTACTATGAGGGAGCATGAGCTGAGAAGAGATAATTAGATCATGCTCACCACAGAAGTTAGTCATATGACTAGCAAACAGAGAGTTACTCATGTCCTTCAGATTAGCATTCCAGTCCCCTATTACAGAGTAGCAGGTGGTATTTAGTTCTTGTAAAAGAGCACTTAGCTCTCCAAGGCATTCCAGGTATTGTTCTTCATTTTCATTACATTGGTAGGGCAAGTACACACTAAGAATAACTACTTTCCGTTGGATATCTTCTATTTCTATACCTGTACACCATGGTAAATTTGTTACAAGTGGTTTAACCCGGCTGTCTAAAGAGTCCCTCCACAAAATAGCTACTCCTCCCGGTGGGTGACCTGCTACTAGACCATCCATAGCATCGGTTGTCGAGACCCCAAACCCATGAAAATTATCACAGATAGTACTGAGGTTACCCAAATCCTGTTTAAAATACCAAGTCTCCTGCAGGCACACAATATCACTGGTATTAAATACGTCTACTACATCAGGGCGTAGGAGAAGCCCTCTGTTGGTTTTAGGGAGCCCCCTACAGTTATAAGTAGCAATACGCAAATTGTTGGGAGATGAAGTAGACTTTATATCCATGATTAAGAGTTGTTGGGAGGGTGGGTTACCGTAGTTATAGAGTCTTCATTTGTTGATACCGGTACCTGTGCCCTACGTTCTCTCCACCAGTACACCGATGCTTCCTCTGGCCAAAGTTCTTCATCCATAAACACCTCGGGATTTGGACACTCGCAGTTTATTCTGAATGAAATATGTGTGCCTATCAGACCAGGGAATAATTGGTTCAACATCCATACTAAGACTGAGTTTATTGGAGAGATATTCTTTCAAGTCGGATGCCGTCACTCCTGGCTTAAAACCTGTCGCGAATACTTTGGCTATGCGTGATCTTTTCACTTTTTTAACTGTACTTATCCCCGTACTTTTATTTTTACCCTTAATCCCCTGATGCATAAAGTTCCTAGGTTGAATTTGCACAGCCATAGAATTCCTAACATTGTTTGTGGTACCAGTACCGGTACCTCCATTCAGCCTCTGTTCCCCCTCAGGTATGTGATGAGTTTTACCTTTGGTGGAATGTACCCTAAACCATTGTCCTTGAACAGTACCCTCCCCCTTATCACCTGAGGGTGGAGGCGTTGTGATCCTGTCGATAGGGGTTGTCGTCGAGCTCCTTCCCGTCGCAAGTGCTGTAGTGATGCCTTGCGCGTTGCCTGTACTTACAGCTACATTATAGGCCCCAGGTGTTGCTATACTCATTATAGCGGGTGTACCGCTTCCGACGCTCCTCACTGCAGGGTAGACTTCATTAATTTCCTCAGTGGCAGAAGTTACGTTGATGTTAGGCCTACCTCGGGTTGTCTCGTTGGTTCTACTCGTTATGGCTGTGGCTTCCTGTGTGATGGAGGAGGCGCCACTGGCACCTGGTGTGGAGCAGCTGGTGGTGGCATCAGTAATTTCCCCTGTGGCAAAGGTTTCAACGGAGTTAGGCCTCCCTCGGGTTGTCTCGTCGGAGTCGTCGCCGTCGGTTCTGATCGTTGTGTCGTGGACAGTTGTGGATGTGGCCGTGGTCTCCTGTGTAGTGGAGGGGGCGCTATCTGATGTAGTGCGGCTGGTAGTGGACACTGCAGGTGTGGTATTTATAGGCTCTGGATTAGTGTCATTTACAGATGCAGTAGGCCTAGGCCTATTTGAGGGAAAGCCACCTGAAGATATTAAATTTCCTTGGGATTGGCTGTAGTCCTCAATCACTAGCACTCTACTACTCAGATCACCAGTTGCACTCAATAAGTCCTTCATACAGTCATTTTGGGCTGAGGAACACTTTCTCAGATTAGAAACTTCTGACTGAGTTTTCTTGATCTCACTAAGGAGCACAGTAACGTCAACATGATCAAATTGGATGGGTGGGAGTTTACCAAGGTTATGGGCAACAAATGTGGGTATATTATTACCTTTTTCCAGAATCAGCTTAATTATGTCTTTAATATTCTCACTATTTTTGTTGGGACCCTGTCTTTTCCTGTTCCGGTCACTATTGTCGTCAGCACACAGTTCAAACAGTCTATTCTTGGAGGACACAATCACTTCCTCATCATAGAATTCAACACACAATTTTGTTAACACGTCAGTACTCAGAAAATTGGATTTATTAGTCAGGAAACACAGTAGCTCATCGATAATAAGTCCATCTTGGGAGGGGTGAGTTGGTTCCTGGCTTGAGATTGTCTCTTCGGGAGCCATGTTGTTGTGATCACTTTTCGACGGCACTTTATTTAGAGTAAATTCACACACTCCATTAAGAAACTACTATGTCCTTTATCAGAGTGTGAACACTAGGTATTCATGCACCTATGTGACAGGTAGAGTACTTGCTGGATGGCCCATTATGTGGAAAATGTGAGGTGAAAACTGGAGTCTAATCACACCGTCACACCATACTTCTTCTTCTTCCTAGTAATAAAGTCACCTCTGGTCAAAACAGCCTCCCATAAATCTGTTCGGCCTAAAGTGAAAGCTAAAAACCTTTCCAAGGAAGTAGTGAGTAGCAGCAGTGGCACTGACAGTGAAATTACCGAGGTTGCCCCCCCCCCCCCCCCCCCCAACCACCCAAAGAGGAGACGTTCACCCTCTCCAAAACGTAAGTCGAGGTCGAGGTCGAGGTCTCCCCTAAGACAGTCCCGACACTCCTCGGCTGAGTCTTCCCGGTCTCACAAGCGCCGGAAGGAGGACTCTGTCACGTAGTGGTAGCCGGAAAGAGACCCCACAGCCACCTCCCTCTTCCCCTATCTCCGACACGCCCAACGTTGAAGCCGGCGGCTCGGAAGTGGGGACAGAAGACATGGAGTCCCAACTGGGTCGTGAACAATCTTTAAGTGTACCACCTGATTTCACCTTTGCTATTCCTAAGTTGAATTATGTGCCACGTACTAGCCTCTCAGCCGGACCTAGACGAGTCCTGGCCAAGCAATATAAGGGTTTACCTTCAGGTTCACAATTTTTTGATAGCTCCCAAATAATCCAAGACTCACAGCCATCTGCGGCGCAGGGGTGCTGGCGTCAATCGGAGCCATCTCATGACATGGTTAGAGTAAGTCAGGAACCATTGATTGAGAGTAATATTGAAATGTTATCTTCGTCTGTCCCTGATTTGGTGTGGCCACCGGCGGATCAGGCGCCGGAGGCACAACAGGATATTTCTGAAGAGGTTGAGTTAAGTAGGGAGCCAGAGGAAGTGCCTTAGTCCTCTATTCCACCGGGTCTAACAGGTGAGGAGTTGAAGCTAGCTCCCAATCTTCTAAGGGATCCCACAGTAAGTGTGTTACCTCAGATGAAATAAGTTATATTTTACATAAAGTAATGCAACAGTATAATCTCCCTACCTCCTCTGAACCCCCTGCCAGTCTACCTGTAGTTTCCACGAGTCACTCCACGATAAGACCTCTGCTACCTTCGGGTTTTCTTACCCACCAAGCCTCTGTGCCTCCTATGTCCTTGTCTCCGGCAGTAACCGTGGCTTCCGGCACTACAGTGCCAGCTACACTTACTACCACTAATGTTAGAGTAATCTCGGATATCACTCCTCCTCCCTTAGATAAGGTTCCTCAGAGGAAAGGACCTATGCCTCTCCTCTATGGATCTGACTGTTCATGGGTTCCGGCAACGCCACTAAACCCACATTTAGCACAACCCACCATTTCGGGAGACCTTCCGGTCCCTAGTGAGTGGAAAATTGAGATAAACAAAAACAGAAAGTTCAGGGCTAAGGACAAAGCGGGGAGATTGCTGGATGTATCAATCAAAGCTATACCTAGTTCTTTTAATCCGGATTTCTTTGTTCATACGGCTGCCCCGGCAGTCCCTGCCGCCTCATCTGCAAGACTCTTTGCGGACTGGTCTAAAGCCGATGGCGTTAATGATGTCAAGGCTTTGAACGCTCTCACGCCGGAACTGGATACAATTCCGGTACTGGATCAGTCACATACGCCAGTCCTGCAAATAAGGCGGATAGGGGTGGGTCCATGGGTAGATTGGGAGTTAGAGGCTCAGGTATTTGCATCAACCATTACGTCTAAATCCTCTCATCAGGTTCCACAGGAAACTCATAATTATATCTCGTTACCTGTAAAGATGGCTGACGGGGTGTCGCCGGATTTGTTTGCCTTTTTAGCAGCACCCAAAGTAGCCCTCCACACTCTAGATGAACCCTTTTGCACTCCTCCGGCAGCTCACTTGGAAAGGGATTTTAAATTACGAAACAAAGCCTACCGGATGTTCTCTCAGTATTTAGTCAGCCGCCAGGTTGCTGTCTCTCTTAACAGGACTATCTCGGCCATTGCTGACCCACATGTTAGGAAGGCTACTGAATTGTCACGTAGAATTTTATTGCAAAACTCTATTAAAACTTTAGGAGACATCAGAATAGCGATCATGGAAGCGGTTCGAGCCCACCAGGATCTAAGAGTGCATCTAGTGAAAAAGTTACCGGATGACATTGGGCACCGGGTAACTCTTTTTCCGGTACTCACTGCCTCCCTTCTTAACTCAGAAACGTGGAGTGTAGTCTTTAATATGGTCAATGGGTGGAAGCAGATTACCTCCCAAGCTAGGAGAGAACCATTTAAGAAGCCTTTTCATAAGCCAAACAGCGGAGGTAAATCTAACCAACCGCATGCTAAACTGTCCTCTCAAGATCCCAGAACTCCTCCTCAGCAGGGAAGTACTCAGCCCAAGCCCAAACAAGGTAAATATTCAGGGTATAGAGGTAAGCCACACCAGAAACCAAATCAGGGGCAGACGTCAGCCAAAACTAGCCAGCCATCTGATACCAACCCACCTCCCCCTCCAAAAAAAACTAGCCACCCAAACTCTCAGTTTCCCGGCGCCGTGCTTAGGCGCGCCGGATTCGAGAGTTGCTTCTCCGAACAGGCCCAGTTTGCAAACTGGGTCGTTCCAGTTATTCCGCTCGGCCTGGCCCAGGAAAGTAGTGAGCAAAGGGATCAACTGGCGGTGGCTCCAGCGACCTCGACTGCGTCAGGCGCTAGAATGCAACAATGTGTCACAGGAGGTGGAGGCTCTGGTCCAAGAAATAATCTCCAAAAGGGTCATTGTACCAGTAAAACCAACTTGCCCAGTATTCACCTCCAGACTTTTCTTAGTGCTAAAAAGGGACAGTGTGTAAATGCGACCAGTATTGGATCTCTCGCATCTGAACACCTTTATCAAGAATTCACCCTTCAGGATGCTTACAGTCAATCATATCAGGCTCACTCTTCCGCCGCAAGGTTGGATGTGCTCAATAGATCTCAAAGACGCCTATTGGCATGTCCCTATAAACAAAAGGTTCCAGAAATTCCTCGCTCTGAGGATCAGGCAAGAGACTTATGTCTTTCGAAAGATGCCTTTTGGGTTGAACCTGGCACCAAGAATTTTCACAAAATTAGTCCGGCAAGCCCTTTTGCCATTGTTGATCCAGGGCATAAAGGTGTTTTGGTATCTAGACGACTGGCTAGTGGTGGCAGAGTCAGAGGAGTTATGTCACATTCATGCAAACCAAGTAGTAAATCATGTGCAAAACCTAGGGTTCAAGGTGAACTTGTCAAAGCACAAGGAATATTCAGTGGATAGGGCTGGTCTGGGACACCACCAATCTGACTCTTACTCAGAGTGTGGACAATCGGGACAGATTTTGCCGGAAACTGTTTCGTTTTCTCCACAGTCTGAATACGACCAAGAAAACGTGGGATTCTCTGATCGGCTCTCTCAACTGGATCCAATTAACTGTGAAGTTGGGCTGGTTGAAAGTGAAGAGATTAATCTTGGAAGGCAACAAAGTTTTTCCTCTCTCGCCGGAGAAGAAATTATGGCCAATTCCTCCATTAATCCACAGCTTACTATCGGTCTGGGCCAAGCCCGAGATACTATACTCTGTGACAACATGGGTTTCTCCCCCACCTACGGTATGGGTAGACACAGACGCTTCAGGAGCACTAGGTTGGGGGTATCAGTCAAATCTAGGCCATTAAGGGCAGGGCACTTGGACCCAAGACAATCATTTTCACATCAACAAGCAAGAGCTTTTAGTGCCTCTCTTTTTTCTCCAAGATTATGGCATGCCGTTACAAGGAAAATCAATAGCGTTCCGTATGGACAACCTAACTGCAGTCCATTGTATTCAGAAACAAGGCTCGGTGAGGTCCCGAGAGTTGCTAAAAGTGTCGGAACAGATTTTTGCCCAGGCAGAATCGCTGGGCATTCACCTACATGCAGCATATCTCCCCGGCGTGTCGAACGTCTGGGCAGACGCTCTATCCCGGAGACGGAGCACCTTAGTAGAATGGGCTATCAAACAAACCGTCTTCAACACAATGATTGCGAGGCCTTACCGTCCACAAGTGGATCTGTTCGCATCCAAGGAGAACCACAGACTCCCTCTCTTCCTAACTCGCCAGGGGATGACCCCGGCGGGGGGGGGACCAGATGCATTATTGGAGGACTGGAACAGGTGGACTTCAATTTATCTTTTTCCTCCACCAGATTCTGTGCTAATGTGCCGGGTGATTCACAAACTAAGAGGTTACCGGGGCTTAGTCTCGATGATCGTGCCGTTATGGCCGGCTCAGGCGTGGTACCATCAGTTGCAAGAATGGTGCAGGACCCCGGTGACGCTCCCGGTCTCCGCATTCCACTTAGAGACAATTGGCAACCTTCGGACCTCGCTCAGTTTTGCCTTCTGGACATTTACAACGCAAAATGGTTAGATCAATTTGGGGAAAGTGTCACAAATAAACTTATGAACCAATATACCATGTCTACCAGGAGACAATTATTATGTTCTATCCAACAACCAACTCTACTCCTAAAATCGATTAATGAAATTTAACACACACATGTGGCAGTCCGTGGATTCGAACCTAGGATGCTCACACCGAAAATCAACACCTTATGCATTGTGCCACGTAGACAGTTAAAGAATGGTGGACACTGCCTACGATTTATTATGCAACTTCGAATCCTGCATATCAATCTAAGCATGTACACACATCCCAACTGCAACTTACATAGGCTATGCTATCAATCACATTGGAAAACATTTACAACCTGGATTGTAGAGTCAGGGCAAACGGATGCCTCGGGAGCCTTGATTTTCAAATACCTAGATTATCTATTTGAGCAAAAACGTGTTTCAGTAGTCACATTAAAAAATCACTTATCTGCCATCAGAACTCCCTTCTTTGATCTCACTGGTCTTTCCATACCGCAGGCGGAGGAGAAAGGGTTTATGAGGGCGTGTTTCAAGCTGAGCCCACCATCGCGTCAGCTCATGCCCACCTGGTCACTAGACAAAGCCTTATCATTGCTTCAATCACGTAAATACAATAACTCGCCGGATTTTGATTCACTCTTAAAGAAGGCTGTTTTCCTGATGGCTCTCACCACGGGGAATAGTGTGTCTGAGCTGGCGGCGATGAGCAACGAACCTAATTGCCTTAGGTTTGGGAGACTGCACGATCATGTGCAAATCGCGCCGTCTCCCACATTCATAGCAAAAAATTAGCATTCTGATCATGTGTTTTCTGAATTTTCTGTTCCGGCATTGAAACGCGGACACTCTCATCATATTTTATGCCCAGTGCAGGCCTTAACTAAGTTTATGAGGGCTGTGCCTCCTCACCAATCAGGTGCTCTATGGGTGAACCAGGCAGGTAATCGTGTTACGAGAAGAAAGTTAGCTTCTCTGTTAGTAGACGTCATTAAAGAAAGTAACCCTGGCGTGGTGGGCAGGGCTCACGACATCAGGAAATGGGCAGTCTCCCTTAGTTTCTTACAAAACTTTTCGATAGAAGACATTACTAATACTCAATTATGGGCGTCCAATCATACTTTCGTAACACGTTACCTGTCGGTCGCTCTCGATAAACCAAAGCGTACCTGTGTAGCTTTACGACAACGGGTCCAGTAGGTTATGTTATACTGTGTAAGATTTGTTTAAAGAGGAAGGGGGGGGGGGGAATAGCCCATACCTCACTAAGTCCCCGTCCGCCGGAGAACTGTGATAAATCACGAGCTGTGATCGAACTGGTTGTACAGTTCAACAAATTATATTTTATGTTAATTTCAAGAAGAAATCTAGCATAGTCGCAACTATGTAGTATTATCAGAATGTACAAACATATATTGTACAAATATTGTTAAGGTTATAACTAAATTCTACAGAGTTATAGTTCTATTTATGGGAACACATACGTGTCCCCAAAAGTATCATGCATAGATCTTAAGGAAAAGATCTGGTCATGAGTAAGCAGACTTTCTTGATGTCACGCACTGCTTACAATCTTTTATATTTGTTTATATATTGTTTGCATACAATAAAACTTATAAAATGTTATACGGATTATTTTGTCCCCTGAGGTTAGGATATTGTCACGAATGTCCCCCTCCAGACTTGGTATTCAGGCAATATCGTCAATGATGGAGGGGCCACTATTAAATTATAGGTTTGATTCCCGGACGGAGGTAGAGAAAACCTAATATTTAGTAAGGCCCCGTAATCATTGACGATAAACTGACCCTCCCATCCATCCCACTTCCCATTCGTTGATTTCTAGAGTTGTATCTTGGTATATCAGTGAAGGACGAAGATGGCAGCTAGGGGGCCTGGAGTCGGGGAAGCAAAACGCAAGAAATCCACATATGGAAAAACATATGATAACAAATATTAAGTTAATTTTTATTTTTTATTTTTTACAGAGTTTTTTCTGTAGGGTACCCAATCATAATGACGATCCCATAAGGGAATTAAGCGTGCACTTATGAAGAGTACTCCATGATCCTTCCGCGCGGTAGATTCAAAATGCTGACGCGGGATGTTGAATGGAGACTATTATACTAATAGGCAATATCGTCAATGATTACGGGGCCCTACTAAATATTAGGTTTTCTCTACTTCCCACCGGGAAGCAAACCTATATTCTGGGAGAGAGTTCCAGAGCTCAGCAGTTAAATAGAAGAAAGTCTGAGAATAAAGTTTCACTCTTGGGTTGGAGAGTTGCACAGAGTAGGGGTGGGATTGTGTTGCAAGGCGGGTACTACATACCCTACGTAGAGGAAGTGGTATACACTGGGAAAGCTCCGAGGAACACTGATTATTGTAGTAGCGATAGAATAGCGAGAGAGATGCAACATTGCGGAAAAGAGAGAGATTGCAGAGAGTTGGTGAGTGGACGGGAGTTAATGATACGAAAGGCTTTCCTTTCTACTTTATCTAGGAGTGCAGTGTGAGAGGATCCTCCCCACACATGTGAACAATACTCAATACAAGGACGCACTGTGCCCCCGTACAGAGCAAGAAGCTGCGCAGGGGTAAAGAACCCCTAGAGGCGGTTCAGCACACCCATCTTCTGGGAGGCGCCTTAGCGAGACTGGTAATATGGTCTTTCCAAGTGAGAGCAGAAGAAAAAGAGACACCGAGAACATTGAGGGAAGATGAAGGGTTGATTTTTGTATTGTTGTAGAATAAGGGATAGTCCTCTGGAGGTTCCTGACGGGTAGTAAGATCGATAAATTGAGTTTTGGAAGCATTAAATGCCACAAAGTTTTCTCTACCCCAATTGGAACTAGTAGCTAGATCAGAAGATATGCATTTATGGCTTCATTACGTTTACTTATGAGGGATTGCTGGCTGGGGCATTCTGGAAAACTAATTGAGTGGTGTAAAGTAGAGTCGTCTGCATATGAATGGATGGGACTGGATGTACAGTTGAGAAGATCATTTATGAAAATTAGAAAGAGAATAGGAGATAGGACAGAACCCTGAGGAACACCGGAGTTGATAGGGTGAGGAAATGAGCGATGGCCGTCCACAACCGCAGCTATGGAACAGCCGGAAAGGAAATTAGAGACAAAGGCACAGATGGAGGGACAGAAACCGAAGGAGGGCAGTTTGGAAATTAAAGATTTGTGCCAGACTCTATCGAAGGCCTTCGATATGTCTAGTGCAACAAAAAAAGTCTCACCGAAGTCCCGAAAGTTGGATGACCAAGAGTTAGTAAGATATGAAAGAAGATCACCAGTAGAGCAACCCTTAACCTTTAAAAGGCGAGCTATACGTGTAGTGAACACCACACTTCTGGGCAGCAATATTAGGCTCTATTCCTGCATATAATCGTCGTTTTACGATAAATATCGTTATTACTTATTCATATGCGCCTATTTTACCAATACTATGACGATAGTAACCTGTAACAACAATAAAACAAGTGGGAATATCATTTTTCTGATCAAAATCGCGAATAAACATGGAGCGGCCCATTCATGAAATGTGGAGCATGACTGAGGCAACCCCTCCCCTTGCGAGCTCTGGAGCATGACTGAGAGTCTCACCCCACAGTCTACCTCTGCCAACACACTCGCTAGGCACATAACCACAGCCTGGAACCAGCTTGCTAACGTTAACACGAAAATATACCAACGAATTAAGGAATAACAGGGAAAATAGGTGATAATTGAAAGAGGGGGGGGGGGGAATGTGGAGGAGTGATATGAGGTATGGAAAAAAAATTAAGTGCTACTGGGGCCTTTTAAAATGTTTTTTTTAGGTCTTCTCTCTTAAGAGCTTTGCCGCCGTCGCCCAGTAAAACCTCTTAAGAGCTTTCTCGACGTTCCCGGGTTAAGAAGCCATACTGGCGATCTGAGAGCAGATTATGAGAAGAGAAATGCTTGAGAAATTTGGAAGCAAGAATAGTTTCCAAAACTTTAGAGATACAAGAGATGAGAGCAATTGGACGATAGTTGGAGGGTTGAGAGCGGTCACCCTTCTTTGAGACAGGTTGAATGAGAGCAAACTTCTAGCAAGAAGGAAAGACGTTAGAGGAGAGACGAAAGAGTTTGCCTAGGCAGGGGGTCAGCACGGAAGCACAGTTTTTAAGTACAACAGGAGGAACACCTTCCGGACTGTACGCCTTCTTAGTATTAAGCCCAGAGAGGGTAGAAAGTACATCTTTAGAAGAGATTACGATATTAGGCATAAGTAAGAGTGAGGGGGGTGGAGAGGGAGGAATAGCACCGGAATCATCCAAGGTAGAGTTTCTGGCAAAAGTTTGAGCAAAGAGTTCAGCTTTGTCAGAGGAAGAAGTGATGGTTGTGCCATCAGAGTGGAAAAGGGGAGGGAAAGACGAGGAAGAAAAGTTGTTGGGAGAGGTTTTTGGCTAGATGCCAGAAAGCTTGGGAAGAGCTAGAGTTGGATAGTTCAGTGCATTTATTATTGATGAAAGAGTGCTTGGCAAGTCGAAGAACAGATTTGGATTGATTCCAGGCAGAAACATAAGAAGAATTACTTTCTTGAGTTTTAAGGCGTCGGTACCGTTTGCATGCTTCCTCCTTGTTGCGGACAGCAGTAGAACCAGCGTGAGTAAACCAAGATTTTTTTTTTTTTCTATGTGATTGAGGGAGGCAAAAGGCATAACTGCCTATAGCGAGTGCCTCCCCCATAGTTGAAAGAGTGACAGGGCCAAAATCAAGGGACGTTCGAGGCAAAATGCCTGGACACACAGAGTTTGAAGCAATTTAAGTCATAGGAAGCGGGAAAAACTGATTCTGGGAGAGAGTTCCAGAGCTCAGCTGTTGAGTAGAAGAAAGTTTGAGAGTAACGTTTCACTCTTGGGCTGGAGAGTTGCACAGAGTAGGGGTGGGATTGAGTTGCAAGACGGGTACCACGTGCCCTACGTAAAGGAGGTGGTATGCACTGGGATAGCTCTGAGGAACACTGATTATTATAGTAGCGATAGAATAGCGAGAGAGATGCAACATTGCGGTGGAGAGAGAGAGATTGCAGAGAGTTGGTGAGTGGACGGGAGTTAATGATACGAAAGGCCTTCCTTTCAACCTTGTCTAGGAGAGCGGTGTGAGAGGAACCTCCCCACACATGTGAACAATACTCAATACAAGGGCGCACTATGCCCCTGTACAGAGCAAGAAGCTGTGCAGGGGAAAAGAACCCCCTAAGGCGGTTGAGCACACCCAGCTTCTGGGAGGCTGCCTTAGCAAGACTGGTAATATGGTCCTTCCAAATGAGAGCAGAAGAAAAAGAGACACCAAGAATATTGAGAGAAGATGAAGGGTTGATTTTTGTATTGTTGAAGAATAAGGGATAGTCCGCTGGGAGATCCTGACGGGTAGATAGATGGAGAAATTGGGTTTTGGAAGCATTAAAGTTAACAAGATTTTCTGTGCCCCAATTGGAAATAGTATTTAGATCAGAATTTAAGAGTTGTATGGCTTCATTAAGTTTGTCGTTGAGGGATTGCTGGCTGACGCGTTCTGAAAAAGTAATGGAGTAGTGTAAGGTTGAGTCGTCTGCGTATGAATTGATGGGAATTAAGGTACAGTTAAGGAGATAATTTATAAAAATTAGAAAGAGAATAGGAGATAGGACAGAGCCCTGAGGAACACCGGAGTTTATAGGGTGAGGAAGTGAACAATGGCCGTCCACAACCGCGGCTATGGAACGGCCGGAAAGGAAATTAGAGACAAAGGCACAGATGGAGGGATAGAAACCGAAGGAGGGTAGTTTAGAAATTAAAGATTTATGCCAGACTCTATCGAAGGCTTTCGATATGTCTAGTGCAATAGAAAAAGTCTCACCGAAGTCCCGAAAGGAGGATGACCAAGAGTTAGTAAGATATGAAAGAAGATCACCAGTAGAGCGACCCTTAAGGAAGCCATACTGGCGATCCGAGAGCAGATTATGAGAAGAGAAATGCTTAAGAAATTTGGAAGCAAGAATAGTTTCAAAAACTTTAGAAAGACAAGAAATGAGAGCAATTGGACGATAGTTGGAGGGTTGAGAGCGGTCACCCTTCTTTGGGACAGGTTGAATGTGAGCAAACTTCCAGCATGAAGGGAAGACGTTAGAGGATAAACAGAGACGAAAGAGTTTGCCTAGGCAGGGAGTCAGCACGGAAGCACAGTTTTTGAGAACAACAGGAGGAACATTAGACTGAGAAAAAAAAATGGAATGTACGCTTCCATGCCCGAGAGGAGTACTTCGGTAATGCGTTCAGCACTCTCTGTGGGTCCTCGGCCACGGAAGCAGAAGTCATTCCATGGGAAATCAAAGAAGTACTGCCGGAGAGCCTCCCAGTCGGCAGCGCCAAAGTGCCACAAGCGCCGCCGGCTGAGAGGATCGGATGGCCGTACTGAAGAGATAGGACAGGTGATAGAGATAAGTTTATGGTCGGAGGAGCCCAAAGGAGAGAAAAGATTGACAGTATAAGAAGAAGGGTTAGAAGTCAGAAATAAGTCAAGAATGTTGGGCCGATCTCCGAAGTGATCCGGGATACGGGTGGGTTGCTGGACCAGCTGCTCTAGGTCATATAGGATAGAAAAGACGTAGGCTTATTCACCAGGTGGGTCAGTAAAGTGAGAGGAGAGCTATTGGCGGTGGTGAACGTTGAAATCTCCTAAGAGTGAGATTTCAGAGAAGGGTTGAAATAGATAGAATGTGTTCCACTTTAGAGTTTAGATAGTCGAAGAATTTGGGAAAGTCGATGGCCGACAATAGCTGCGCATCGCTTTCCGAAACCGCGCCCTTTTTTAAAACCGCTTCGTTTACGTATTTCGTGCCACTCTAGTACCTCCCGTGCCGTTTTGATAACGCGCCCTTCGAGTACGCGCTCTTGGGGGCCTGACTGTGCTGTATAAGGAATATCGTCAATGATTCCGGGGCCACTACTAAATATTAGATTTTCATTCTTCCCTTCGGGACTCAAACCTATAATTCTGAGATGCCTTACTGATTTCTTCCCATAATAATTTGCCTAAATTTCGACAAAGACAGGGTGCCCTATAAATGGTTCCCAAAATAATTGCCTCACCTTCCCCACTAATCTCTACCCACACGCTTTCATTATCGCTATTTGTTTTAATATCTGATCTAAGGCAACATTTTAAAGTAATCCCCGACATAAATTGCAACTCCACCTCCCCTTCTGTCTGTTCTGTTGTACTTAAATAAATTGTATCCTGGCATATGAAATTATGCTAATAGATGTCTAGTCAGTATTTATCCTGGTTTCTGTAATCGCTACAATATCTATATTTTACTTGCTAACAATTGCCCTAAGCTGATCCATTTTGTTACATAAACTTCTACAATTTGTATAATATACCTTCAGCCTATTGCCTTTTTTTTTTTTTTTTTAATCTTATTTTAACCAGACCACTGAGCTACAGAATGCAACTCTTATAGGGCTGGCCTCAGCCAAAGCTAAGGATTTGACAATATTAGGGAGAAATCACAAGCTCTTAACCCTTTGGCTGCGGTTATGTTTGGGCTATTTAGGGCATATTCAGGCACTCCTGAATAATAAATCAAGCATCTGCATTAAATGAAGTGTATTCTGCCGAAAACTAGGCGAAAATAGCTTCAAAATGACACCAGAACGGACCCTGTACGTGGTCTGGTTCACCCGCAGTGGTGCCAGTGAAACGCGGGAACCCCGCTATTATGTAACACTCGCTCGCTTGGCTACACTGGTGAGAGAGACAGAGAGAGACCCGCGCGAGACACAGCCTAGCTCAGTGAGCCGCTCGGTGCTCTGAGGGTCGGAGGTGGGTCCCTCACGCTCCCGCCCACTGACACTCGATTTTTACGTTTTTTACAGGCTTTTAAAGCCTGGAAATTGCTGTAACTTGCCAAAACATTCCAGAACGTCACCCGCAGCAAAAGGGTTAAGGAACGTTAGAAGCTGCACAGGATAAAAAATCAGAACTTATTAAGGAGTGAACAGGATGTAAGGAAACTAACAACACGATAGATGGAGAAGGATGGAGAGTCCACCAAAATGTCAGAGTAAGTTTTCCTGCCAAAATAGAGAGTACGGGACTGAGCGTAAAGTGGGCATTCAATAAGAATATGGCGAACTGTTAGAGGGACACTACAAGAATGACAGTCCGGACGAGGATCATGGGGCGACGACATTAAGTAACCATGTGTCAATCTAGTATGACCAATGAGTAGTCGAGTCAGCAATACTTCTAGAGCACGGGAGGGCTGTAGGGATGAGTGCCATAAAGAAGGTGAGTCTTTAATAGATCGTAATTTGTTATCAGGAGATTGAGCTGCCCACAGCAATCGCCATCTATGCCAAATAACACAACGTAAGGATGCCAAACAGTCCTCCACCGGAAGACGAGTCTGAGAGATTGGCAAAGCAACAGCAGCTTTCGCAGAGCGGTCAGCCTCTTCATTACCGTCGAACCCTACATGGGCAGGTATCCAACAGATTTGAACCCAGTGGCCAGTAACATGGAGGTCATGGAGTGAACGTTGAATGCGAGAAACAAGTTTGTGTCGAGGGTTATAGGACCCAATAGCTTCAACAGAACTGCAGGAATCGCTATATATAACATAATGACCGGGTGGAGAACGAAGGACCAGATCGACAGCAGCTTAAAGGGCACATAACTCGGCAGTGTAACGGAAGCTTGTGGTGGAAGAGAGACCTGGATACAACTACCGGAGGAGACTGCAGCACACCCAACCCCAGAATCAGATTTAGGGCCACAATCCCAGCAGGTGGGATGAGCATCGGAGCCACAGTAAGCACAGGTTTCGTCCTTCCTGCATCTGGACGCAGAATGGCCGAAGGTGGAGCAACGCGTGCACTGGAAAGGCTTAGGCATATGAGGTCTCACTTCTCGTCTCTGACCTTCAATCCTTATAGTAGCAGGAAGTGTCGATTCCTCAAACTTGATCCGAGCTACTCGCAGATCCTGAGAAGGGTTTTTCCTGTTCGAGATTGCATAAACATCTACATCAGCACCATTAGGATATTTCAAACGGAGAGAGGACAGCAGAAGGTGTTTGTCAGAGAGTCCTTCTCCATCAAACGAAGGGGGTAAAATCACAGTGCCCTGGATGAAATTCAGCTTGTTATGCTTGGTGATGCGGACCGCCACGCCACCCAGGGAGGAAAGGGACAGATAGGCCTCAGACTGAGCTCTGGAGGTGGACTCCACAACCCAGCGACATAAACCAGTGGTTCGGAAGGATAAATCTGTGGATGCAAAGTGCTTGAGGAGGGCATTCTCCAGCTTTGCGCCTGTAATATGGGAGTTTGATTCAAAGACCAAGAAGCGAGCCCAATTATCGGCTCCAAGAAGGGTGTCAAACTGCACTAAGGTGGAATGTGGCACAAATTTTTGCTTGAACTATCGACGAGGCTGGGTAGAGTTAGCAGTGGTAACAGGGTGCGATTGAGCACGGAGATTCGGGATGTGAGGCTCGAGGGTCTGAACCAACGAAGACGCAGGAGGAGTGGGCACTAGAGCAGCAGGAGCACCACCAGATGTAGGTAGTGGAGCAGGTGCTGACAATGTGGTAGATGCGGTAGTTGAGGGTGTCGTCAAGACCGGTAGAACATGTGGTGGAACGGTATCTGGCGGAAAAGGAGATTCAAGAGTGGAGGTCACTGACGTGGAAGCCTCAGTGGCCGGTGAGGGGACACCAAGGTCAGGCATCTCGGCCAGGAGGACATTGTGAGAAGCAGAGTCAGAAACAGTGGTCAAAGTCATGCAAGGGTCGTCGACAGGGTCCGGCAGAACGTCCACAGAACCGGCAGCAGCCTGTAGGGAACACTCGTCACCTGGGAGGGGAGGGGGAAGGGGGAGTGTCAGCAGGTAACAGAGTCGTCAATCGGAGTTGTCATCATACAAGAAAAGAACAAGTGCCCAAGTTTGCAACAAGGATGTGAGACCATGTTGCCAGGAATAAAGTGAGTGGGCCCATATAGGTAGTTGGTTTTACTTCCGATATCACTGGGCACATACACGTACCTGAACCCAAAGTGCATGTGCATAATCCAGTGACCAACCGTGATTGCACCACAGACTAGAACAACATGGCACTGCCCAGATGCAAAGCTGGGCAGGGGTTATGCTGACTCCCCGTCAAAAGGGCAATAAGGAACCACCTATCCACCATAGTACCATCAAGTCATCCACAACCTCCTTGAATCGCGTTTCGCACGCCACGTAAAAGGACCGGTAGTTCTTCCTTGTCGGTCATAGGACGGTGGTTCCACCTGGGCGACCTTGCGATCTCCCGCACTGTCACTACGATCTCCCATAAATGGCCTCTGATATCACACCGGTTACTTTGCGCAGAGGTCACAGAATTCTATCAGGCCTGATTCTATCAAAGTTTAACGAGTATTTATCCTCGGGGGGAGAAGCAGACGCCCACTGCTGGGGTGGCCATATTCAATTAATCGAGGCCCACTGAGAACCACAAGCCAGGCAAGAATGGAAGCGTCACGTTGGAAGTAAACAGGACTAGATATATGGTGGATTAGTAGAGGGATACCAGGAGGAAACAAGGACAATGTGTACTCCTGGTACTAGCCTCCTCGGGGCCCCCCCCCCCGGGGGGGGGGGGGGGGGGGGGCCTGGGAGAAATAATAGGTACACTCCCGGAGGCTCACCACGACGTAGCATAGATCTGCCGAAAAAATGGTGAGTAGCGAAACACTCCCACCCGCCAAGGAGACACAGAACGGTCCATAATTCCCAACAAAGTTAAGGGCCGCCCCAGTCCCACTCTCAGAAGGGAGCATCGAGAGGAACTCCTAACTCCAGGGAGATATAAGACTACATTCCCCCCCTCAACCTATTACTAGTATTTGCAACTAATTTTCTATTGTTTTAACTAACTTATTATTTCCTTTTGAACTACTAGATCTAGATGGAAAATCTACTCTATCAGTAGGCCTTTTCTTATCTTTACTATCAGTTACATGTGTTGTGTCATCGCTATTACTATTACACAACAACTATATCCGCATATATATTGGGTGGGTGCCCAACCCCGAAAGGAGTTGAAATAGGGGAGGTATCCCCCCGCCAAAGGCGGCTTTCTGGGGCCTTTCCTAGCTGATGCTGAGAAGATTGGGTTCTAATCATGTGGTGATGGGCTGGTCTATCAGAGTGAGAGCTGAGCGATCTCTGCCATACCCATAGCTTACTCTGACTGTTCCTTTTACTTATATATTTTCTAGATCTCAAGTGACGGCGTCTCTTCTGTGGATTGACCTCCCTACTGCCAACCTAGAGGTTGACAGATTGGGAGCCAAAGCGTCACATTTTTCCTTTGCCCCTCAACTTTCCCTTCATAATTACTGAGGGGCACAGGGCCTTGGGTGGGGGTTCTGGTTTCCTAGGCGTTTCCACACCCTCCTCAGCTGCCTTGGAGTGGCTTCAGTCACCCGGGCTTTATTAGTGGTAAACAGGGAGGGTTTTGTGGGGGCGCTCGTTTATGGCCTTGGCCTTGCTCGGGACCTTGGGGCTGTTCGGCCAGACAGCCTGGGGAACGGCAACAACAACTATATCCGCACTATCTTGACTGATTATTTCTATTGTACTCACTGGTTTCTTTAACCCTCCAGCCCCGGCTATGTATTATACCAGGTCCTTGCCCGGGTACCTAAAGGAGCCAGAATCCAAGTGGCGGAGGCCCTTACAACCATCATAAAGCAGGCCCTACAGCTCAAGACACCCCTCGCATGGGCACGGCTCCTGGGTTTCTCCTATGGGGCCCTCCGAAAACCACCCAGAACCAACATACAAGACCATCTTCAGGTTTCACTAGCCACCAGAGTGAAACGTCAAGTAGCACAGTATATGGATGGAAACAAACTGGTGGAACCCCCCGAACAGCAACCAAACAGGGCCCAGAAGCACCAGGACAAGGAAGAGGAAGAGGCTGAACAGCTACGTAAGAGGGTCGCGGCGAAGCTGGCGGATAGTGACATCAAAGGGGCCGTCAGACTGTTGTCCTCTTCAGAAGGTTTTGCTGGTCAAGGCACCGAAGTTGTTGAAGCCCTACAAGAAAAGCACCCACCTACACCTAGGGACCTAAACCTTCCCCCTGCCCCAAATGACCAGATGCGCCAACCTTTAGTTGTCACGAAGGAGCAGGTGGTCGCCGCAGTGACTTCATTCCCAGCAGGCTCAGCCGCGGGCCCAGATGGTATCCGACCCGCCCACCTCAAAGGCCTCTTGGGTCAGGGATCAGGAGCTGCTGGGGAGGCACTCTTGGAAACCCTCACCAAATTCATCAACATGGTTTTAAGAGGGGAAGTACCCGACTGTGCAACACCCCTATTTTTGGGGGCATCACTCTGTGCACTGGCAAAAAAAGATGGCGGTGTGCGCCCAATAGCAGTAGGGAACACCTTCCGCCGCCTTGCCACAAAGGTGGGTTTGAAACCACTCTCGAATGGCCTAGGTCAACACTTAAGACCAGTTCAACTAGGTTTCGGAACTCCAGGGGGGTGTGAAGCTGCTGTACACGCAACCCGCACCTACCTCAGCCAAGCCCAAGAAAAACGAGTGCTTCTAAAGATTGACATGCGGAACGCATTCAACAGCATTCGCAGGGATGTCTTCCTCCGTGCAGCTCAAGAACACATCCCCACTCTGTACCCCCTACTTTGGCAGGCTTATTCCAAACCTTCAATCCTGATTTTTGGCGAGACGGTAATCCCATCAGAGACCAGGTTACAGCAGGGAGATCCAGGTGGTCCTGCTCTTTTTCAATAGGGGTGGATGCAGCAGCTAACAAAGTAAGGTCAGAGCTGAATGTATGGTACCTGGACGATGCAACCTTGGGTGGGTCAGTAGAGAACGTTCTAACCGACCTAAATAACATCATAACTGACCTCGGCCAGGCCGGGCTAGTGATAAATGACACCAAATGTGAACTTGTTCTCCTCAACCACACACGTGAACAAGGAGAAGAGACTCAGGCCCTGTTCCGAAACATATTGCCAGATGTAAAGATCCTTCAGGAGCACCAGCAAACCCTATTAGGTTCCCCACTAACTCTGGCAGCAATCCCACCAGCACTTCAAGTTAAAAAGGAGGAGCTTCAACCTCTCGTGAGTCGCCTGATACACATCGATGCCCACTCAGCTCTGGCCCTGCTCAAGAACTGTTTCTCCATCCCAAAACTCCAATACCTCCTGCGCACATCGATGACTTACACGAACAATGGCGGCCTCCAAGAATTAGACAGCATAATCCGAGAAGCAGTGACCAGCATCACCAACGTGGAATTTAAAGAACGGGCCTGGACACAAGCCACCCTTCCTGTCCGCCTCGGGGGCTTGGGCATACGGAGAGCCTCGGATATTGCCTCCCCAGCCTTTATCTCTTCCCTCATCGCGACCAACGACCTCGTATTGTCCATCCTTTATTCTAAACCCGGAATGACACTTAATGGGGACGTGACAGCAGCGATTAACACCTGGAAGGGAAGTACAGGAGTAGAGGAGGAGCCTCAGGGTACCTCCAGGAGCAAGCAGAAAGCGTGGGATACCATCTCGGCGAAGAAAACTCAAGAAAATCTCCTAACCAATGCAGACCAGGTTGCAAAAGCACGCATCCAGGCAGCCGCCCGTTCGGAGAGTGGCTTGTGGTTACACGCCATCCCCATCCCACCTCTTGGAACTCACTTGGATGCTGAAGCGCTCCGGGTCGCCATCGCGCTCAGAGTGGGTGCGGCAGTTTGTCACCCACACACTTGCAAGTGTGATGGGAGGATGGATGCTCAAGGTCACCATGCCTTGTCATGTAATTACAACGCAGGCCGCCTGCCAAGACACTCTGCACTAAATGATGTCATAAAACGGGCCCTGCAGAGTGCTAACTGTGCATCAATCCTCGAACCACATGGACTTCACAGAGAAGACGGCAAACGGCCAGATGGGATGACCACTTTCCCTTACAAGAATGGCCGGTGCCTCGTGTGGGATGCCACATGTGTTGACACTTTCTCCACAACCAACGCCGCCAGAAACGCCGACGAAGCAGGTGAAGCCGCCCGGATAGCAGAAAATAAAAAGCGAGAAAAATATCAAGCCATCGCCAGAATTCATCAGTTCGAGCCCCTGGCATTCGAAACTTCAGGAGTCTTCGGCCCTACCACCCTTAAGATGGTGAATGAAATAGGCCGTAAAATCAGAGAAGTTTCAGGAGAACCACGGGAAACCCTCTGGCTCAAGCAAAGACTAGGGATGGCTATCCTCCGGGGCAATGCCACCAGCGTCATGAGCTCAGTTCGACAGGACTGGGTCATGCCACTGCGTGAGGCCCCGGCAGGAGTAGTGTATCCGTAGCCTTTCCACAGTAGGGTAAAACAAAACATAAACTTTATTTGTATGTAACATGTGTGATGCACATTAATAAAAGGGGATGTGTCGGATGGTTGAAAGCCACAGTTGCTCGCGCGTTTGGGGCTAGCAACACGTATTATGAAAAACATGCATCCTCCTTCATTCACTGTCCCCCCCTTCACTCACTCAACCCCACAATTTGCCGGAGGATAACAGGTTTTTCACAATACGTAGACGGAGGTCTTTAAAAAAAAAAAAAAAACAAAAAAAAAAAAAATTATATATATATTCCTCGAAACCCGGGTATTTTGGCCGAAAAACGTCTAGGCTAGGCTACCGTATATTCGTTAATCAGACTGCTTCCCGCATTCCCGCGCATCCCCAAGTGTAGCTGTGTTATTTACCTGTAGAATGGCATTAAGTAGAGCTCTCTAAGTCAACTGGTTGAGCTGTGATGATGATTTCATTGGAGATAACTTTATGGCCAAAACAGCCACTTTACACCACTTTTCGATACTTAACAACAACATACAGGCACACACGAACAAGCGACGCTCTCCTTCTTGTGGCCGGAGATGCGGGGCGTCGGTCCAGCCGGCTGTTGTTTACATGCGTCGGACCGACGCCTCGCACACGAAGCTCACAGGCTTTCAACCACTGGGCGTTCAAGAGGCCTTCCGGGTACCTGTTATATGCTTTTTTATGGGCGTTCAAGAGCCCTTCCGTGGTGAGAGGGTTAACAAAACCCCGCAACAATCCTATCTAGTGATCTAGCTAAAGTAGACACCCCTTTACAAGAAAGGTGAACCCATTCTTACAGTAGTTTCTTACAGTAGATCCCCTGGAAAAAGGCAAACTAGGCCTGTGTATCCAGCTCAGTACCAGTACTTGCACTGCTGCGGTCGTTCACGGTGTTGGCGGCGGCGGTAGCAGACGCAACATTTTTACTATTCTGTATTTTTGCTTTATAATCAAACTTCAAATCTTGTCTTCCCCATGCTTTATCAAGATTACTTTCAAACTCCCTTATTGATTCGGAATCGACTACATACTGGGGCAGTGCGTTCCACTCATTTACCACTCTATCACAAAATGAGTTCTTTGCCTTCTCAAGCCTATTTCTTTCTTTGTAAATTTTCTTTGAGTGTCCTCTCGTTCTTGTTCCCTCCCGCATCAAGAAGATACCTTCACACACATCCTCATCATACTTTCCTGACACTATCTTAAAAGTCTCTATCATATCCCCTCTCTTTCTCCTATATGCCAGTGTCGGAAGGCCCAGTGTCCTCAACCTCTGCTCATAGCCTGCGTTCTTCAACGTTGGTACTAGCTTGCTAGCTCTCCTCTGCACTTTCTCCACTGCTTCTATATCCTTTACCATATATGGAGCCCACACCTGGTTTGCATATTCCAGGTGCGGCCTAACCAGCGCTGTATAGAGATTCCTGAAGATTTCTTCGTCAAGTGACACAAATGTCCTCCTTATCAGCCCTAGCATACAGCATACAGCATACAGCTTATCCTTACCGTAGAAAAGGGACCAGTTGTCCAGGAATGGAATTGCATTTTCTTTGCAATATTTCTCCAGATGGCTACTGATACCAATAGCTGTGGATGACCATTCCTTTCTTACCCCTCTTCTAGGTAGGATGCCGTGTACAACAGGAATACCTCCCTTTTTCCTAACCTTATCTAACACTTCCCAGTACTGAGTGAGCAGCTCCTCAGTCCTACCTTTCCAAACATCAATGCTCTCTGTACTGAGCCAGATAATGGGGCTATCTCCACTATCCTCCATGTGTAAATTCAGTGAAAATAGGCTAGCCTACAACAGATCGGATGCGGCAATACCCTGAGCCGACCAGGCCAAGTGGGATATCTCTATTGGTCTAACTGGTAAGGTGTCTGCCTCACACCCAAGGGTCGAGAGTTCGTGCCCCCACCAGGGCTTGATATTTTCGTGAGGCGATTTCCGCATTTAACGAAGTTTAGGTGTGCTGGTAAATTTGTTCAGATGGTTGAGAGTAAGATCGGAGCTCCGTAAATCCTCTTTCGGGTATGGTGTAAAAACCGATTCCTACACATGATGTCATCTACTTTCTCCAAAACCCTCCCAACCCCGGCGCCAGGCAGACAAACAAGTTTGCTAACATCGGTACAGGTAGCCCTACCTAGGTGTCTGACCATGGAATTGCCAACAATAGAAATAGACTTACCTTTCCTTGTCAAAGATGTAGTGGCAGCAGAGGCAGAGGCGGGACCTGAGGCAGTAGCAGTAGTGGTAGCAGAGGCCACTTTGGGTGCTGGTGGGGGAGCAGTCGCAGTAAGTCCTCTGTGGGGGACTTCCCACCTTGGGAAACACGCCTTTCTTCACCATCACATTGTACACTATCACATTCATCAGGTAAGGTAATTAATTTGTTGCTGGTGTTAACTGGTTGCCTTTGTAGCCTGCAAGTTGTTGCACTGGTAGAAACCACTTTCCAGGGAGCCTCATGATCCCTAGGAACACTAGCCTCACTCTTCTTCTCCGCCATGGTTAGTTTCAAGGCCAAATTTTCATCTTCAAGAGATTGAACCTTTCGCTCCACATTATCCGGCCTTTCCTACAAAGCAAGACAAAGCTGGAGAATATAGGAGGAGGTAGCAATCTCATCAACACAAGCCATATTTCACTAAGAATGTTCAAAGCTATTACTAGCACCTCACTTTGGGGTAAAAAGGTAAGTCACAAGCGGTTACTAAGGACGTCCTCACTGGTCAAAGGTATATATATATATACTGTATATATATATATATATATATATATATATATATATATATATATCTATCTATCTATCTATTGCCTGACGCCGTGATCCCCGAAGGGGTGGCCACGAACGAACCGCCCCCATGCACCTCTGTCCCCAGTCAGTCGACGCCCCTCCCCCCAACCAGCACCGCCTTCGTTCATGTAGTTCCTCACTCCATCCTTCCACCTCATATTCGGTCTACCTCTCTCCCTCTGTCCCTCCACCTCGCTCTCGTACACCCTCTTAGTCATTCTCTCGCTTTCCATACGTTCCATATGGCCGAACCATCTCAAGTTGTTCCTTTTCACACTTTCCAGCACATCTACCTCCACACCACACCTCCTTCTTACTTCCTCATTAGTCTGTCTATCCCTCCATGTAACTCCGCACGCACTCCTTAAGTAATTCATTTCCACTGCTCTCACTCTTGGTCTGAGTCTCTCAACCAACGTCCATGCTTCGCTTCCGTAAGTCAGTGTCGGGATTACCACACTGTCATGCAAGGACTTCTTCACTTCCATACTGACCACCCTATTTCTTGTTACTGCTTTTAGCGTTCCTACAACCCTCTTCCCCTATATATATATATATATATATATATATATATATATATATATATATATATATATACTCACACATGTAACAACACACACACACACATCAAATTACTGTAATATAATCACACACACACATATACTCACACAAGTAATTATAACACACACACACAGACAGTTAACATACTTCCACTTACATGCCTGAATGCATATTATCATGTGTGTGATCGTGTAGCCTACATGACTTGTATAGGATCCTCCACTGCGGAATTAATAAATAAAAATAAAACATACTTTGGGAATGACGAAGAGAACAAATATAGAAGTAAAAATATATAGACAAAGATACCAATTTTTGTTTATAGGGATGTACATTTGGCCTGCTCCCATTTGTGTGTACCGCAAACTCTGAAAATAGGCATCGTCACCGTAGTTTATATACTTTGTGTATATACTTTGGTCTTCACAGTTGAGGAGTGTGTTCGAGTCAGGATAAATGGCTTGAAATGAAAATGTAAGAATGATTGTGTTCGAATCATATGATAAATGGTTTGAAATGAAGAAAAGAGAATGAATGTCTTCCGAGTCATAGGATGAATGGCTTGAAAGGAGGAAAAAAGAATTATTGTGTTCGAGTCATATGATAAATGGTTTGAAATGAGAAAATATAAAATGCTTGTTGAGTTGATCCAACAGCTCTACAATGTCATCCAAAATCAAGAAACAGATAGCTCAGAAGAGCTGGATGGTGCCCACATCTCAGTCTGACCAGGTGGACTCTGTCCTCGCGAGGAAAGGAGAACTCATAATGATGGATTTCAGGTCGTGCATGCAGCTGCGTGTTGTTTTTGAGTGACTGGATGGAACAGCGAGAGATACTAGTATGAATGTGTTTCTGGAAGCTGGTTTGGGGTGGGCAGGGAAGGAAAGATGACAGTATTTTTGTGTGATATCAAATGATAGGTGTTGTTTTGATATTCCTTGGTGTCTGTGGGTGTGCTGGAGTTGTTGTTGTTGTTGTTGTTGTTGTTCCCCAGGCTGTCTGGCCGAACAGCCCCAAGGTTTTGAGCAAGGCCAAGGCCATAAACGAGCACCCCCACAAAACCCTCCCTGCGTACCACTAACAAAGCCTGGGTGACCGAAGCCACTCCAAAGCAGGGAGCTGAGGAGGGTGCGGATACGCCCGGGAAACCAAAGCCCCACCCAAGGCCCTGTGCCCCTCAGCAATTATGAAGGGAAAGTTGAGGGGCAAGGGAAAAATGTGACGCTTTGGCTCCCAATCTGCCAACTTCTAGGTTGGCAGTAGGGAGGTCAATCCACGGAAAAGACGCCGTCACTTGAGATCTAGAAGATATATAAGTAAAAGGAACAGTCAGAGTAAGCTATGGGTATGGCAGAGATCGCTCAGCTCACACTCTGATAGACCAGCCCATCACCACATGACTAGAACCCAATCCTCTCAGCATCAGCTAGGAAAGGCCCTAGAAAGCCACCTTTGGCGGGGGGGATAGCTCCCCTATTTCAACTCCTTTCGGGGTTGGGCACCCGCCCAACTGCTGGAGTAACCCCCACCACTGAGGGAACTAGAGAGGACGAGATTGCCAAAGCCACTCCCCTAAGAAGGGCGCCATTGACACAGCCAGAAAATAATATGCATGGCCTTCACTACTGGTCTCGCCGCTGCCACATCGCCTAACCTCTGAGAGGGCCGCTATGTCAACCTTCAATATCCGTAGCTCTCCAGATAGAATGGGCAGTCAGTCATCATCCAAGTGTGTTAGGATGTTCCAAGACCCGACCCGGTCACTGTATCCATGAAGAGAGGTTTCTTCATCATCATAACAAATCTGACGCCCCTCTTCCAAAATAAGCACCCCAAAAGGGATGGCCATGGCAGAAACTTCCTCCAGGCTCTCAGACATGCCCCCACTGTCTCACTCCACAGTGCCATTTCCATCAAGTGGATTATGACCACTATCACTGAAGGAGCAGACCCAGAGCAGTCCCTGACCTAGATGGCAGTTCCATCACCGTTTTGCTATTTTCTTTACCCCCGTGGGGGGTCCTGGCCGGAAGTATGCCGAGCACAAGAATGTTCTGAAGATAAAAACCAGTGGTCCACTGCTACAAAAGCTGATTGCACCCTCAAAGTGGCGGTGGGGTCGCCGTATCCCTACATACATACAAGTTTAAAGGCCATTTCATCCACAGACAGCGTCGTTTTAGTCTTTTCTGTAATACAGTACAATAAAGACTTAACTCATGGATTGCGAAGGTTCTCTCCGAAGCCACGGTATTTAAACTTGTAAAAATAATCCTTCGAAAACCATACCAGTGCCGGGAAATGTCTGAAATTTGGGCGACACATAGAAAGTAGTGGCATCTCTCCATACCACATCCTCCACTCCTTCCACCCTTTATACCCCACCCCCCTACCTCCCTCAACTAGGCCTTTTAATTTGCACATGTTCTATTAGTTCATGGGTTAAACAACACAGCATCATGTCATCATAGTGGCTGATAATGGTATAACACTAACAGAGTCTCAGCAAGACTACGAAGCCCCCTTGAAGCACTTTCACCTGGCGAACCCACACCACACCAGCCTTAACTGTGCTTCAATAAGACAGTAACAAGAAATCACCGTAACTGCTACGCCATGAAAATAAATTGGAAAACGGTTGAGTTAGTGTAGGGTGTGTAGCCCTTATGGTTTTATGTAAGAAAGCAAGAGTATCTTAAGATGCAAGAGATCTTAAGATCAAGCTAGAATTGCTCTTTGTGTAACTGTGTCATAGAGAGAAAAAAAAAAGCAAAGGAAACCAGGTGGTGAAACAGAATGTCTTTCAATCCTTATAATCCACCTAAGGCTCTCCCCGGGAGTACTGCCCTGAACGACTGGTGCCTACAGCCTCCTCCCTGTGGTAATGGGTTGGTCTATCAGGCTTTTCCTTCCTTTAGACAGGTTGCCATGGCTATGGGTTCCGTCCACCCGGAAGAAGACAGAAATGAGACAAGTTAGTGTAGGTAGTAAAATAATGCATTGCATGTGGTTTTGTGTAAGAGAGCTAGAATTGCTTTTTGTGTATATGAGGCACAGAAAGAAAAATTCAGCAAGGCAGGTCAACTGGTGAAACAGGAAGACTAGCAATTCTTATACACCTCCTGCAGCTTATCCTAGGAGTAATTCCCTGGTCGGCTGGCACCTACAGCCTCCTACTCCCATTATAATAGTATAAATCCAAAGAGACTTTCATAGGGCTGGTCTAAAGGATTAGGCTATTAACCCATTAGACCCGGCTATGTATTCCATACCGTTTTGGCCGAAAAACGTCTACGCCTAGGCTACCGTATCTTTGTTATTTTGACTGCTTCCGCATTCCCGCGCATCCCCAAGCGTAGATGTGTTTCGTACCTGTAGAATGGCATTAAGTAGAGCTCTCTAAGTCAACTGGTTCAGTTGTGATGACGATTTCCGTGGAGATAACTTTGTGGCGATATCAGCCACTTTACACTACTTTTCATTACTTAACAATAACATACAGGCACACACGAACAAGGACACCTCTCCTTCTTGTGGTCGGAGATGCGCGGCGTCGGTCCAACCGGCTGTTGTTTACATGCGTCGGACGGACGCCTCGCACACCAGCTTACAGGCTTTCAAGCTGCCGGTGCCTCAGAGCCCTTCCGGGTTCCGCAGGGGTGTTTTTTATGGATGCCTCAGAGCCCAACCGGGTTTGAGGGGTTAACCCAATCAGTGTGGGCATATTTCTGCTATAATAGGGCTCATTCAGGCACTCCTGATTGCTTTAGCAAGTGCCTGAATGAAATTAAATGTTTGCAGCAAAAACCTAAAAGAAAATAGCTTTAAAATTACACCAGAACGAGCTTCATAGCGCACATGGTTCACCCGCAGCGTTACTACTGTACATACATCGGCAATATTAGCTAATTATTAGCAATGTCTCGTTACATTTGCCTTTGGCAACGCTGCATATATCTCGCGAGACATGGTGAAACTCTGTGCCGCGGCAGACGTGCTAGAGAGTGGGCAGGGGACTGCCACGCTCCTGCTCACTCACACTCGTCTCCACAGGCTTTAATGGGCTTTAAATTGCTGTAAATTGCCATAACATACCTGTACGGTTCGTGCAGTGTAAGGGTTAAATATTATCAAAATAAAAACAAATGCAAAAACAGATAATTTGCTATATCCACATTCATCTAATTCAAACATACAGTACAGTACACATAAGGTTAATGCACCACCAATCAAGGAAAATAAAACCTGGTACTTAGAACGATTAGTAATATTTTTGCAGATCAACCTTATCTCAATTTTATAAAATATTGCTTAAAACTAATGCAACTTAAATGATATTACAGTCTATGGCCTGGCTAAATGACTAGAAATAATTTGAGCACTAAACATGCAATACTTTCAGCTACCATAAATACTGTTATATAAGGAACATAAATGACTACTTTAGAATTTACAGCATCAACTATGAACATTCAGATCTAAGTGACAAGTTCATTACTATATAGTAAACATTATCTTACATCTCTCTTACAAGTACAGTAGGTCGTCTCCACAATATGGAAAACTTGAAGTCATCATTAGTCGGTTGGGAGAGAGGTATCCTGACCAGGATTCGAACCCACTCACCCCAGGTATATTTGGGAGTAGGGCACCGTAACCTCTCGGCCATGAGCGGATATATACGCTCATGGCCGAGTGGTTACGGTGCCTGACTCTCCCAAATATACCTGGAGTGAGTGGGTTCGAATCCTGGTCAGGATACCTCTCTCCCAATCTGTCGTACATTATCATTAGTCATTGGAGTCATAAAATGGAAAGTTGTTAAAATATTTATTGGTGATAGATGAAGCATGACTGCAATGTTGTCCTGTAAAGTGATGTACAGTACTTCAGATGTATATAGTAACAAAGTTTCTAACCGGTAATGAAACACTGCTTAGCAAGGGACACCAGTAATCACCCAGTTAGGGGCAGCAACTGGATTTGTTAATCATCGTATGATTAGTCCAGGTCAGAATTTGGTGGAGATACAGCATATAGCACCACCAGTAAATGTTTACATGATTCACCTCATAACCAGTGTAGCCTATCAAATAAAAAAAGTTACTCAAGTTAGAATACAAACCACTTCCCAGCAAAATTGAAAATGGAACTTGGCAAGAGGAAGGGTATTCAACCATAAAAACTATCCTAAAACCTGCATTGTGGAAACTACAAGCCACGAGTGTAAACATTCTCTAGAGCAGTGACTCTAACCTAGAGTCACTGCCTTTAGAAAGCGGTCATGAGGTATACAAAAGGTTAACTAATGCAAAGAGCGAGGAAGAATTATTAGAATTACAGTATATACATTACATTCTCTAAAGGTCAGCCATGCTATCGTAGGCTAAACTGGTAATGCTGCTTACAGGTACAGGTAGCGCCAGCCAACTTGATAATAATCTTGACCCCTTAACTTCTTATAACTCTAAATGAATGAAAGCAATCGGGCTAACATTTCTATCATTTGGGAAGAGTCCACCAGGAAATAGGTGTGGATATTTACAGCCAGTTTACTCTAGGCCCTTTTGAGTTACAGAGAGGATAAGGATCAAGATTATTGTCAAGTTCGTTGGTGCTACCTGTAGGATCTACCACAAACAATGAACACCACTGTAATATCACCTCACACACTATAAGTCTATTTATATCCAGCTGATATAAATATGATATTAATATGATGCAGAGACATAGTAGTTTCACATTTTTTTAAGTAAGTAAGTAATAAACAATGTATATCTGTGTGCATATATTTATGTCTCGAGTCGGCCACCCCCAGCTGTGGGGTATGTGCCTGAGTATATACATACATGCATGTGCGTATATAGCTAACCTAGCCAGCTTGTGTATTCTATATACTGTACTATACTCCATTCAGTTGACCTGGCTTCTAACTGATGTTTGTATCGAGGCTCATGATTGGCTATCTTATCAGTACCCTAGCTTACTGGCCAAAATGAGTGGCAGAGCTGATAATATATTAATTATTATCTTTATTATTAATTATTTATTCATTAAACTAGATACTGTACGTTTAAGTTGTTGTTGTTGTTGTTGTTGTTGTCCCCAAGCTGCCTGGCCGAACAGCCCCAAGGCCCCGAGCAATTCCAAGGCCATAACCGAGTGTCCCCACAGAACCCTCCCCGCCGACCACAATAAAGCCTGGGTGACCGAAGCCACTCCATGGCGGGGAGCTGAGGAGGGTGCGGAAACGCCCGGGAAACCAAAGCCCCACCCAGGGCCCTGTGCCCCTTAGCAATTATGAAGAGAAAGTTGAGGGGCAAGGGAAAAATGTGACGCTTTGGCTTCCAATCTTGGTAGATTAGGAGGTCAATCCACGGAAGAGACGCCGTCACTACCTACGTTTAAGTAATGTTAATGATTACTTAATAAATTACAGTCTTATCCAAATCTAAAGAGCTATTAAATATCACATGAAACACAATAATAACGTATATATCATAAAGTAAAAACAAGCGAAATAAATATGTGATAAACGAGGGAGTTAAGTGAGAGGTGAAGACTGACTGACTTACTGACGCGGCTTAGCCAATCACAGGCCGGGATTTACTTATCACACATTTAAAATAGGCAGTGACTGCATTTCTTCCCTTGCTTGTATTTACTGTATTATAATGATATCTACAATATTATGTGTTCCAGTTGATATTTTATTGCTTTTAAGTTTCAGATATCACCAATCACAATATCATTAGAATGATTAAAACTGATCTAGTTTAATAAATATACAGTACTGTATATGGAATAATATAGAAAGATTTACTTGATTCAAACGATAATGTGATTATCTACAGTGAATTAATAGCTCTTTAGATTCAGATAAGAATAATTTATTAAGTAATCATTAACAATACTTAATCGTATCTAGTTTAATGAATAAACAATGAATAATAAAGATAATAATTAATATATTATCAGCTCTGCCACTCATTTAGGCCAGTGAGATAGCCAATCATGAGCCTCGATACAAACACCAGTTAGAAGCCAGATGCATGGGTCAACTGAATGGAGTACAGTAAACCCTCACTATCTCTGAGCAATTGGGGGAAAATCCAGTCTTTAGTGTCCGATAATCTGTGATGTCCGAATACCGCCTTGTGTCCGTCATTTAAGAGGAAAAAAACCGACCTAACGAGCGGAAATCCGTAACACAACAGCTTCTAGTGCATATTGACGCGTTTCCATCTAATCGGGTGACTCCGGGTGACTCCGGGTCCCGGAAATCAAAATTACGTATCCCCGTGTTGACGGAATCAAACTGACGTATCCCCGTTTTGACGGACATTCACCCTTATTTTCCGGGGACGGGAGCAAGACATCCGACACTTTCGAAACTGACGGACACATCTCGGGAACATACGAGACATCAGACGACGTACATTGGACGGTTGTGACGGACATTTGCCCCTATTTTTCCGAAAACTTATAGTATCTTCCGACATAGTCGGAACAATGAGGGAAATGTCCGTCAACTGGAACGACGGATCCGATAGGCCGATGCCGATCCGGCAAGTACGGGTTTCCGTCATTTAGAGGTCCGACGTAGAGAGGGTTTACTGTATAGCACCCATTTGTTTATGTTCTTGTAAGAGGGTTTTCACTCTATGCTAATAATAATAATAAAAACTATTTGTCTACAGCCTACTGGGCAAAAACCCTCATAAGGCTGGGTCTATGCTAATAAACATTCATACTAAATCAGCTTAACAAATCAAACTTACAATAATTTAAAATTACAAATTTAACCTAATGATAAAGATGATAAAGCAAATGACATGCATTATCATAATAATAAAGGCATGAAATAATGGCACGCACACACACATGCACATATTCGTGTTGTGGTTAATTCTTGTACTAACTTACACTATATTAAGCTCAAGAAAAAATGGGTTGAGTAGAGTAGGAAAAAAAAAATGGGTTGAGTAGGAAAAAAAGAAAAGGGTTGAGTAGACTAGGAAAAAAAGAAAAGGGTTGAGTAGACAAGGAAAAAAAGAAAAAATGGGTTGAGTAGAGTAGGAAAAAAATTCATTACTATTTAAATTAGTCATAAAAGGACAGATCCCAAAGTGAGGGCATTACCAGTTATTCAATAAAACTCTATTCTCAAAAGGCACACAATTGCATTCTTCTTGTATTTTAAGGGAGCTTGTTTTCTCTTTCTCTCCCTCTCTCTTTGGCTTGTATCCATTCGGCCCCATTCAGCCTACTGTTTTAAGACGTTTAGCCCGATCCAGGTGTCAATATTTTCCTGGCGAGCGGTAGCGAGCCAGCATATATATATTTGGGTTTTGACAGCAAGCTAAATTTGTAAGTTTTTCGATAGAAAAATGTCTCCGGCGAAGCCAGATTTCTCCATACAATGGGAAGAAATCGACACATGGATGGGGATAAACGTCTTAAAACAGTTGGCTGAATGGGGCCAAATGGATACAAGCCAGGGAAAAATAAAAAAGGGAGAGAGAGATAAAAACAAAAACGGTGACCCTCCTTAAACCTCATCTGCCATGTACAGTATAATATGTACAGTATTCTTATTATTCACGGCTTGATTCAGTCAGCATACAATTTCCACAGGCTTCTCATATATCTCCCTAATTCATATATGGGCTTGCTTTTACATTAACCTATAAATAGCTAGCAGTGTGTATTGAACACCACTGTTCTGGGCGACGATATTAGGCTCCATTCATGCCTATAATAGTCATTTTACGATAAATATCGTTATTACTTATTCATATGCACCTATTTTACCTTCACTATGAAGATAGTAACCTGTAACAACAATAAAACAAGTGGAAATATAATTTTTCTGGTCAAAATTGCGAATAAACATGGAGCAGCCCATTCATGAAATGTGGAGCAATGTGAGGCAACTCCTCCCCTTGCAAGGCCTCAAGCTTGACTGACTCATTCACCCCACCATCTAGCTCTGCCAACACACTCGCTAGGCACATAAGCACATCCTCCAAACAGTTTGCTAATGTTAGCAAAAAAATATACCAACAAATTAGGGAATAACAGGGAAAATAGGTGATAATTGAAGGGGGGAGGGGAAAGGGGGGAAGGAGGGGATGTGGAGGAGTGATATGAGGTATAGGGGAAAAAAATAAAAAAATAATAAGTTTTAAGTGCTACTGGGACCTAAAAAAAATTTTTTAGGCCTTCCCTCTTGAGAGCTTTGCCGCCGTTGCCCAGTAAAACTTCTTAAGAGCTTTGCAGCCGTTCCCGGGTTAAGGGGAGTGACCTGCTTTTTTTCTCCTTTTCTCTGGGTTGTATCCATTTGGCCCCATTCAGCCTACTGTTTTAAGACGCTTTTCCCCATCCAGGTGTTGATTTCTTCCTGGCGAGCGATAGTGAGCCAGCATTGTATGGAGAAATCCGGCTTTGCCGGAGATTTTTTTTTTATAATTTTATTTACAAATTTAGCCTATTGTCAAAATTTGTTTTAATAATATGCTGGCTCGCTACCGCTCGTCATGAAAAAATAGATGCCTGGATGAGGATAAACATCCTAAAACAGTAGGCAGAATGGGGCAGAATGAATACAACCCAGGGAGAGAGAGAACAAAAAACGAGGTGGGCCCCCTTAACTTTTACAGTTAAGGGGCGGGTGCGGGTGCCCAACCCCGAAAGGGGTTGAAATAGGGGAGCTATCCCCCCGCCAAAGGCGGCTTTCTAGGGCCTTTCCTAGCTGATGCTGAGAGGATTGGGTTCTAGTCATATGGTGATGGGCTGGTCTATCAGAGTGAGAACTGAGCGATCTCTGCCATACCCATAGCTTACTCCGACTGTTCCTTTTACTTATGTATTTCCTAGATCTCAAGTGACGGCGTCTTTTCCGTGGATTGACCTCCCAATCTACCAAGATTGGAAGCCAAAGCATCACATTTTTCCTTTGCCCCTCAACTTTCTCTTCATAATTGCTGAGGGGCACAGGGCCCTGGGTGGGACTTTGGTTTCCCGGGCGTTTCCGCACCCTCCTCAGCTCCCCGCCATGGAGTGGCTTCGGTCACCCAGGCTTTATTGTGGTAGGCAGAGAGGGTTCTGTGGGGGCACTCAGTTATGGCCTTGGCCTTGCTCGGGGCCTTGGGGCTGTTCGGCCAGGCAGCTTGGGGAACAACAACAACAACAACAACAACAACAACAACTTTTACAGTATATGGTGATGGGCTGGTCTATCAGAGTGAGAGCTGAGCGATCTCTGCCATACCCATAGCTTACTCTGACTGTTCCTTTTACTTATATATCTTCTAGATCTCAAGTGACGGCGTCTTTTCCGTGGATTGACCTCCCTACTGCCAACCTAAAAGTTGGCAGATTGGGAGCCAAAGCGTCACATTTTTCCCTTGCCCCTCAACTTTCCCTTCATAATTGCTGAGGGGCACAGGGCTTTGGGTGAAGCTTTGGTTTCCCGGGCGTTTCCGCGCCCTCCTCGGCTCCCTGCCTTAGAGTGGCTTCGGTCACCCAGGCTTTATTAGTGGTAAGCAGGGAGGGTTTTGTGGGGGCGCTCATTTATGGCCTTGGCCTTGCTCAGGACCTTGGGGCTGTTCGGCCAGGCAGCCTGGGGAACAACAACAACAACAACAACAATAACAACTTTTACAGTATTCATACATACATACATAAATACATACATAAAATTTTAAGACTGAGTGTTCCACACATAAGTGCAGTTTCAGTCTCTTGTCCTAATGGCGGTGTTCCAGGCAACCCTGTTAAGGGCTGCTTCACTTGTCAAGTTCTTGGATTTGAGATCGGCGCGTATAGTCCGATCCCAGGTCTTCCTCGGTCCACCCCTTGGTGCAGCTCCCTCCACAATCACAGACCTGCATTTTTTCACCCAATTTTGTTCATTCATTCTCTCCACATGTCCATACCATCCCAGTCTATTTGTACGAATCACCTCGCTAATACTCTTTATACCTAAACGTCTCCTCAGCTCAACATTTGTTATTCTATCCTGTAGCCTGGCCCCACACATCCATCTCACCATTCTTATCTCATTACGCTCCATTCTGTTGACATCCTCTACTTTAACGGCCCATGTTTCTGAGGCATACGTCATTGCACTTCTAACACATGAGGCATACACCTTTCCCTTCAGGGGGAGAGGCATTCTTTTCATGGTCAGGATTGGCATCAGTTCTCTGAACTTCCCCCAGCCACACCTAATTCTAGCAACAGTGGCAGCCTCGGCCCCACCACCGGCAGAGATGGTATCTCCTAGGTAACAAAACTTGTTCACCAGCTCCAACGATTCATTTCCAAAATTCACAGCCACAGGATCATCACTTAACACAAGCTCGCCTTTGCACACTACGCACTCAAATTTCTCTATTTTTGACTTATCCTTTGGCAGGGGTCCCTTTATTCTACTACAGTGCTTACTCCCATGGTGTACCCAACATCGACAGATGCTACATTGAATTGAGTTAACGCCCACTCCCTTTCCACACACTGCACATGGGTATGCACCGCTCTTTTCCACATTGCCTCGTCTCAATCTACAATGCATAACCTTGGTTTTGTTAATATTGACTCTTAAACCCTTGCTCGCCATGCCCTCTCTCCACTCTCTGAATTTGGCCTCAGCATCTAGCATACTGTCAGCTATTAGGACTAAATCGTCTGTATAAAACAGTTCCCACGGGAGTCCGCCTCTAAAAACTCTAGACAGTGCCTCCAAGACCATAATAAAGAGGAGGGGGCTTAACACTGAACCCTGATGGACTCCAACACGGACTGCAAACTCATCACTCAGTACACCCTTCACCCTCACCGCACTTCGCGAATCCTCAGACAACTTCATTATCACACGCACCAGCCACTCTTCCACACCAAGTTTCCTCATAGCCCACTGCACAACATCTCTAGGCACCCTATCAAAGGCCTTCTCCAGGTCTACAAACACAAAGTAAAGATCCCTGCCTTTTAGTAAGTATCTTTCCTGTATCTGCCTGACTATGAAGATAGCATCGGTTGTAAACCTTCCTGGCATAAAACCAAACTGCATATCATCAATAGAGATGCTTTGCCTGATCAAACCCTCAAGGACTCTCTCACAGACCTTCATGATTTGGTCAAGCATTTTCAGGCCCCTATAATTTCCTCTATTCAGTTATAAAAGTACTGTACTAATACAAAGAATACATATAATTTTGGAAGCATTAGAGAACTTTACAACTTAGTATAAAGACGTCAAAATTATTATCAGGTAATTTTCTTATTCTCCCAATTAGCTTAATTTCCCTTGTGAATACCTAATAGGAATGGATGTCAATAATCTGCGTTAACTTCTGCATAGAGTAATGGCATTTTCTTACACTATTCAGAACTCTTCTTACTCTCCTATACTGTACTTAAATAATAAACAAATTTACTCAGTTCTTGCTAAGTATTGCTTAGTAACCAAAATTCCGCTTCCCAGAGAAACCAGTCACACTTGCACGCCTCAGGTTCAGCCACCACCCGTCATTACAAGATTACAAACACAGAATAGATCCAACTCAAGACCCTTCTTGTCTTTGCTGTCAACATTCCAATGACAACACAAAACACTTAGTACTCCACTTCCCAGCACTTGCCAAGCACAGAAATAACTTCAATATCACTTCACTCAGAGATCTCTGGACTGACCCGGGGGAGGTGGCGGACTACAGTACTGTACTTGGACGCTGCAGGATTCCCATAAAAGGGAATCTTGGGGCTACTACAACAACAGCTATAGATATAACTTAATAGCTGTCTATTATAAACAAAATTAAGGTTACTTGTCACCTCACACAGTGCATAATTATCGACAGTAATACTGCTCGCTCAAAATAGTTCGCTAGATGGAAGCAATATATAAAATTTTAAACTATCCATATTAGCTACACGGTTGTAAGGTTGTAAAAGCATTACCAGGTAAAAAATGGCAAGATGAAATCATATTTGCTTGAATGGAATACCTTCTCAGTACAATGTAAGAAATAGCTACATCAATGCTACTGTATATCCCTACTAAGACTAACCACTTGGAAGTACAGTAATAGTTTACCTAGCTAATATATAATTTTACATAAATGTTTCTATGTAAAATCCTGCAAATACTAGTTTCATTCGAGCCAGAGAAGCCGATCTAAATATTAAAATATTAAGCAAAACATGGATGACATTTGTGATAGCAATGTGAGTCATCAAATACCATATCCATGCACACTGAAAAAAAATAAAAATAAAAATTGTAGTGATTTCCAAAGTAGTGAGCCTAACAAGCTTAGCTCCTCCCTCCATATCTACAGCCACAAATGTGAGATACCAAACATGAGTATCATCAGTGGGAATTGACAATGAGGGAGACCAAACAGTGAGGTGCAAAAATGTACTATTTCTATAATTTGGTCTTAACTTGGTACTTAGGCAAAAAGTTACGTCCTTTCATAACTATGTAGCACACACAGCAGGAAGTTAACCCATACCATATCGTAGGATACAGTAATAAAAGCCCTTGCAGTCCTAAGCACTGTGGCCAAAATGGCAGGAGAGACCACCTTTTCACCTCAAGAGATGGAGCAAGACTGGCCCAGTCACCCTTCAGCGGGTCTTAAATAAGCTGAGAAGTGTTGCCAGACCGTTAGCAGTACTTAAACAGTCGTGTTACCAACTACAGGGTTGTACAGGCAGTTACAAGGAAAGTACATTACTGACGAATATACTCGGGCCTGGGACTGGGGAGTTACTTATCTACTGACGAATATACTCGGGCCTGGGACTGTAAGGGTTAAGAGCCAGGACCCATTTACTTAAAAGTGTACAGCTTTCCATCGTCTTTGACAGTCACGTCTTAACCCGCTGAGCCCCAGCTAGTTAGTAATAAATGTACCACCAGGGCCCAGAGGGTTGAATTTTTATGTTTTTTTTCCAGAAACAATAGCGAATGGGTTAGACATGAAGGAAAAACCACGAAAAACCGATCAAAAAGCTCAAAAAATGGTCCTACAGAGCCCCCGAAAACGAATTTTACAAGGGTAAAAAATTTAAGGCAATTTCCCCCCAAAAAAGGTTTTTGCGTGCTCACACGCACGCGGTTGGACTTTGAGAGTTTTCAACCATCGGCATGCTTGCGTGAGATACTTACACAGTTCCCATACAAATCTGAGCCCTCTAGATGCCATAGGACCGAAGTAATTAACCTGGACGCAACCATTGCGTCGCTGGGTTCTGGTGATCGAACATTGCAGACGCAACACTTACAGTTTCTTACAGTAGATCCTCTGGAAAAGGGCAAACTATGCCTGTGTATCCAGCTCAGTACCAGTACTTGCACTGCTGCGGTCGTTCACGGTGTACGTTCACACGTGCGACGCTGGGTCTCAGCGGGTTAACTCTCCCACCAACAATACTCAAAACACATCCTTACTAACCATTTCAGTGTGGGTGTTGTCTTATTAATTTATTCTGGCTATTAGAATATAGAAGGTTAGGTATCAAGAGTATCAGTGATGAGATGCGTACTAGCAGGTTTGAATGGTTTGGACATGTAGAGAGGATGGATGAACAAAGGTGGGTGAAAAGATGCAAGTCCATGAATGTGGAGGGAGCTGCACCAAGGGGCGGACCAAGAAAGACGTGAGATCGGACTTTGCAGTCTGATCTTAAATCAAAGAACCTGACAAGTGAGGAAGCTCTGAACAGGGCTGCCTGGAGCACTGCCATTAGGACGTGAGACCGGAACCGCGCTTCTTGTGGAGCACTCGGTCTTTAAATTTGTGTATGTATGCATAGTATAAGAAGGATCTCTAGCAATTAAAAATAATACAGTAGGCTACACAGAAAAAGTTGTGGAAGTTGAGGACCGTAGGGCGTGTTGAAGGAAGACTACTGAAGTGGATGGAAAGCTACTTATTTGGGAGAGAAATGTGAACAGTGATTAAGGGAAAGCTCTCCTCGTGGAAATAAGTAACAAGCGGAGTACCTCAGGGATCGGTGTTGGCCCCAATCATGTTTTTGGTTTTCATACTGTACCAGGAATATGAGTGATAGTCCCTTTCAGTACCGGTGCCATCCTTTTAACTTTATTCTGGCTATTATTGGACGATCTTATTCAGTTTAAAAAGGGCCTCCATCAATTAACAGGCTTCGTACGATCTCATTTAACTCCTTTCTACTACTACAGATCCTTCTTAAACTGCATAACATCGTCTAAATATAGCAAGAATAATATGGAAAAGACGTCGCCGGAATAATTATAATGTAAAACTTGCAAAACAAACAAACCAAAACGTATACGAACACAGTAAAAAGACAAAATAACTAATCAAAATCGATATGTGGAAACAACGCTTAAGTAAAATAATAATTTATAAATAAAAGAACAGAAGAGGTTATAGAACACAGAGGCTATAACAAAACTGGTATGCATAATAAGTGTTGTTGTTGTTGTTGTTGTTCCCCAGGCTGCCTGGCCGAACAGCCCCAAGGTCCCGAGCAAGGCCAAGGCCATAGAGCGCCCCCACAAAACCCTCCCTGCTTACCACTAACAAAACCCAGGTGACCGAAGCCACTCTAAGGCAGGGAGCTGAGGAGGGCGCGGAAACGCCCGAGAAACCAAAGCCCCACCCAAGGCCCTGTGCCCCTCAGCAATTATGAAGGGAAAGTTGAGGGGCAAGGGAAAAATGTGACGCTTTGGCTCCCAATCTGCCAACTTTTAGGTTGGCAGTAGGGAGGTCAATCCACGGAAAAGACGCCGTCACTTGAGATCTAGAAGATATATAAGTAAAAGGAACAGTCAGAGTAAGCTATGGGTATGGCAGAGATCGCTCAGCTCTCACTCTGATAGACCAGCCCATCACCACGCATAATAAGTGTAATAATCGTTGCTAAGTAATAAGTCAACCATTTTGTCGGGCTTTGCATTCAATTAAAATTAAGGAGATTCCGGTAAAAAAGCTAATAAAATTTAGAAGAAAATAATAACATAACAAACAGTATCTGCTGATCACTCAAGAATATTCTGAAACTAAAGAAGAGATTGTTAATATAGTGAGGGCTGGTCCTGTCCAGAGTGAAGTTTGGCATGCTCTACCCAACCTTAGCCATTTCTACCCATTTCTTTTCTTATACTGTAGAGTACTAATTTTTTTTCCACATAGCGATTTTGATAATTTAATTTGACTTTATATTGTCCTTGTCCCAATTTTGGTTTGTTTAGTTTGCAAGTTTTACATTTTAATTTCATACTCCGGGAGCGGGAGGCTAGGAATCCTCCTCTCCTTGTAAAATTCACCTACTAGACAAGACAGAGAAAGGGACGAGGGAACTCGAAAGTGGTCCCGGACCCTAAGAATTGGAACTTAAATGTTGTTTCAGTTCAGGTGGCCGACTCGAGACAGAACAGACAGAAGCAGTTTTAATTTGTAGTCATGTATATTCAGAATTAGTGATACTTACCATACCAATATCTGAAGAAGTTCAAGTACTGAACATCTGCGTATCAATGATCAAGGTTATAGGAATAGAATTTGTGCTCTATATAAATAATTAATATATTTTTAAAGACTAGTAAGCTATTCCACATAATTATATATATATATATCTAGCTTCACTTAAATATCTGATATGCCGTTTGCCTTTAACCCTTCCTACCCGGTCTGCCTTAGGTAAGGACAGCACGAAAGAAGGGCCGCTACCCGGTATGCCTTATCTAAGGCATGAGCTTAATAGCCTAATTAAGCTTGGTCTGAACGCCGTGCGTACGACGTATGTCAACAAACCCAAGCGTTCGTCACCACACCTCCGAAAACAAGAAGGAGAAGACTCCTCAATGTTATTGTTCTGACGTCATGACGAAATTAGTGTTCGAAAAGCCCCCATATTGGCACCATCTCTGCAATATTGGCTCCACTGAAATCGTCATCACAACTGAACCAGTTGACTTACAGAGCTCTACTCAATGCCAAAATACAGATTGAAAACCGCACTACGATTATAGATGAGTGGGAAAGTTCTAGCAGTGAAAATAAACATAAATACGGTACCCTAGGCCTAGACGTTTTTCAGCCATTTCGCCCGGGTAGGGGCGACCGTCATTGGGTAAGACAGCCCGGGGAGGAAGGGTTAAATTGTATGACAAATTATGCTATAAAACTTTAATAATTTTTATCACATCAAGATGATTAGGTTCTCAATTTTTTATAAATACTGTAGATATTAACCCTTTCACGCACGTATGGACACCAGGGTTGCCGATTAGCAATCAGAAAAGAGTTCTCTCAATCCTATAATTACCTCTCCAAAATTAGTGTTCTGCCCACAGCTAACTCAAAGACAACTGCAGAGGTTGAAGTAAATGAACAAAAGGTTTCTAAAAACCCTTGATGGTCACAAAGGCTTTAAGGGGACATGGGCCGTTTTTCTGGTCCCCCTTCTTCCTCACGCTTAGCCCCATTAGTTTTCACATTTTATGACGTTCGGCCCATTAGTTTGGCGATTTTAATACCTGTCGCCCCATTTCGATGTCAATTTTAAGACCTTTCGTGGCATTTTGGTGTCAAATTTTTCCTGGCGAGCGATAGCGAGCCTGTAATTGTAAGAGAAACCGGCCTTCGGCCTGGACATTTTTCTACCGAAAAATGTACAAATTTATCTTGAAGGGGGGTCTAGGGGGTGTATTTCTAAGTTTGATGGAAGTCTAGCGAGGAAACTAAAAAATAAATTAATACATGAATTAATAGCCCAAATAACCGGCCACTGTCCCCTTACAGCATCCCAGAATAGGCTCAAATGGCGTCCTGTGAGTGAAAGGGTTAATAAATGAAATCATAAATTAGCCCGCATTTTAGCTGCTCCAGCAAATTCATTATCCAAGTTACTGCGTCATATTTTCCTCAGAGTAAATTGGATAAATAGAGCACAGGGTTGGAATTCCCTGCTTCCCGTAGATTTTCCACCAATACACAGGAGAAGCAACAGCTGGTTGTGGAGAAATAACATGAATGCTGTTTTGAGGTTCTGTGGCCCATCTCGCCTAGGCAGGAGGAGACTATAATATGAAAAAATATATATATAAATAAAAGAAAGAAAAAAGACATGAGAATAGCCAGTGTTTTATCTCTACACCTTCTCAAAATTCCTGGCAGACCTTGCATGTTTGGGTCGAGGGATGCCGGACTTCTTACGTCGAGGTTTGGCCGGGGGTCGGGTGTACACATCGGGGCTGTAGGTCTTGTACACCTGCCACATGTCACTGTCTTGGTTCTGAAATATACAACAATAATACAATAATTCATCTATCCATAGCCTATGATAGCGCAGTTGGAAAGTGTGTACATGCTTAGATTGATATGCAGGATTCAAAACTGCATAATAAATCTTAGGCTTGTCCACCATTCTTTAACTGTCTTCGTAGCGCAATGGATAAATGCACTGAATTTCAGTGTGAGCATCCTAAGTTCGAATCCCTGGACTGCCACATGTATTTGTTGATTTCATTAATTGAGTTTAGGAGTAAAGTCGGTTGGTGGAGGTAACATAATAATACTGTACTAACAACTAAAACATCTCAAAATAATCAGATGACTTGTAGCAAAAACAGGTCTCCCTCACTATCCGATGCCCCAATTTCCGACACTATAATAGGTTTTTAGGTGTTTGGGTTTGGGTTTTGGCTGGTCCCAGAATGCATCCCCATTTACCCCATAAATTTTAGGGTTTGCTATACGATTTTTCTATTTAAGATTGGGTTTTCAGGAACGTAACCCAATCGTATATCGAGGGAGACCTGTACCTAGTTCGGCAAGAATGTAGTTACCGGGTGTACCGCCCGTCTTGTTTACACTACGCGGACGCTCACCATCGTGTTCCCGTCTATTTTGACTGCCTTTGGATACAAAAATACATTACCCTAACCAAACAACCTAACCTAACCTAACCTAGTATTATAGATTTATAAGTATTTATTTTATTATAAGTATTTATAGATGATTTATGTTGTATGTCGGTAGTGGTACACCCGGTAACTACATCCATCCCCCTGATTCCAATACAAATTCAGCACTAACATGGCTTATATGGGGCTGGCTTTGAAAATGGATATTAAATCATGATCGTGTACTCAACCTTTAGCTGTGTTGGTGGTGTAATGGTTTAGGTGCTTGTGTTCTGGGTGTGGTGTCCCGAGTTTGAATCCCGGGAGGGCCATATGCTTTCATTAGTTTATTCAAGTGCATTGGGGTTTGTATTTGATGATTAATGTTAAAGAACGGGGTGTTACTTATTTTTACCTGTGGATGGTCACAAAATGATATCACTCGACTTTTAAGAAATGTCTGGATGTCTAATAGCTACGTGATTTCACATTTTCAATAAATGGGGGGGGGGGTACGACATAAAAACTGGAAGCAAATGTGCTGTTGCTATCTGGTTACTTCCGTACCGTGAAATGCCCTAGCTTCGGACGGGGGCTATACTTCGGACACTTCTGAATAACAGTATGTAAGCTACAGTTATGGAAAAATTACTCTGCATTATGGAAGAACACCATAGACATACTTGTTTTTCCATAATAATAATAATAATAATAATAAGCATGTTACTTATTTCTCATAAGCATTTCTACATAACATCATGTATTTATCCCATAACTGTGGTTCATTGTATATGTTTTTAGACTGTCCGAAGTTACCTTCCCATTAGAAGTTACGTCATGTTACCGGTATGTTTAAAGTTTAACCTTGCATTCTTACCAAGTTCTCCTTCTCGTTGTCATCTGTGTCAAGTTGTTTCCTCATATTGTTGCCGGTATAGGCGACACACTTCAGCTGCCACTCGCCAATGTCCTCGTTCCAGTGCACATAACGCTCAATCATTTCCTGGGGGGATAGTAATACAGAAACGTTGCATAGGTGTCGTGATGTAGACTTAAAATATATGAAACTCGACCACTTTACTGAAATGGGTGATATTTATATTATCGCCAACCCACCAATTAACTTATAAATAAACCTGATTAGTCCAACAGAAGATATACTACAGAACCTGATATATATTTCCTAAATCTCAAGTGACGGCATCTCTTCTGTGGATTGACCTCCCTACTGCCAACTCTCGAGGTTGGCAGATTGGGAGCCAAAGCGTCACATTTTTCCTTTGCCCCTCAGCTTTCCCTTAATAATTGCTGAGGGGCATAGGACCTTGGGTGGGGCTTCGGTATATTGGGCGTTTCCGCGCCCTCCTCGGCTCCTTGCCTGTGAGCGGCTTCGGTCACCCAAGCTTTTTTGTGGTAGGCAGGGAGGGTTTGTGGAGGTGCTCGGTTATGGCCTTGGCCTTGCTCAGGGCCTTGGGGCTGTTCGGCCAGACAGCCTGGGGAACAGCAACCTGATACTGCAGTAGTATAAATGAGTCACTAATGAGCTGGTGTAACCTGGACAAGTGCCCGACAGACTCCAGGAAGGGCTTCATCTCTCTCTGGTGTTCTGCCTGTATGTTGGCCCCCAGCAGTATTGTACAATTGCTCAAATAAGTGAGGTCGCGGCACCAAGTATTTTGATTAGTTCCTTTGCTTTTATCTTGTGTCGTCCCAGTTTTGGTTTGTTTATTTTGCAAGTTTTAAATTGTAATCGGCAATATCTAAGCATTAATTAATCGTTTCGAGCAAGATATCCAAACATGTTCCTATCTTTACACACCTTATTCAACATCTGATAGACATAAATACAGCACACAGCGAGCAAAACGTAATGCCAACAGAGACATGACTTATTTGGCCAACCGTACAACACACCTCCAACCCATTCGTAAGGGAGCCCACCTCGCTTTTTTTCTCTTTCTCTCTCTCTCTCTCTCTTTGGCTTGTATCCATTCAGCCCCATTCAGACTACTGTTTTAAGACGTTTATCCCCATCCAGGTGTCAATATTTTCCTGGCGAGTGGTAGCGAGCCAGCATAATATATATATTTTTGTTTTGACAGCAAGCTAAATTTGTACATTTTTCGATAGAAAAATTTCTCCGGCAAAGCCGGATTTCTCCATACAATGCTGGCTCGCTATTGCTGGCCAGGAAGAAATTGGGAATTGTTAACAAGATGAGTAGGTATCCCAGAACTGATAGGAGAATTTGAAGATAGGAATAGAGCAGAAACTGATAAGGAGAAAGCAGAGGTGCTGGGGAAATACTTTGGGGAGTCGGATGATGCAGTGCCTACTATTCCCATCAAACAGGCACCGGTACTAGAACTAATAGAGTTTTCCCATGCTAGAATAAGAAGGGCTATAGAAAAAATGAACAGAAGTAAGTCCCCGGGACCGGATGGGATACATCCAAGAATGGATAAAAAACACCATCTGAGGAAGAGCACTTTATTGACAACGTTTCGCAGATAGCTTCATCAGGTCACTAACAAATGCTGGTACAAAGGAGGCCTTAAATATCCGTCCAGACAGGTGGCGGGGGAGGAGAGGGAGGTGGGGGTTGGGAGGGAGGAAGGAAGGAGGGAGGGAGGAAGGAGGCAGAAACAGGGGGGGAGGGGAGGTGGAGCCTATATATGGGTCAATATATTCGCTTTACAATGCAGCTAATCTCTTCCCGTGAACGACCGCAGCAGTGCAAGTACTGGCACTGAGCTGGATACACAGGCCTAGTGTGCCTTTTTCCAGAGGATCTACTGTAAAAAAACTGTAAGAAAGAGAAATGACCCAGGAATTTATAGACCAGTCAGTTTGACAAGTGTTTTGTGTAAACTAATGGAAACGGTAATTAGAGAAGGAATAATGGAGCATATGAAATCAAACTAACTTTTCAGTGGGAGACAGTTCGGATTCTTGCCGGGGAGGTCGACGGTACTACAGCTAATTAACCCTTCAACCCCCGGTGGTACACGTGTGTACCGTTATGTTTTGCCCCCAGGAACCCGGGTGGTACAACATTGTACCATTGCTTGAAAGCCTGTGAGCTTCGTGTGCGAGGCGTCGGTCCAACGCATGTAAACAACAGCCGGCTGGACCGACGCCCCGCATCTCCGGCCACAAGAAGGAGAGCGTCGCTTGTTCGTGTGTGCCTGTATGTTGTTGTTAAGTATCGAAAAGTAGTGTAAAGTGGCTGTTTTGGCCATAAAGTTATCTCCAATGAAATCATCATCACAAATCAAGCACTTGACTTAGAGAGCTCTACTTAACGCCATTCTACAGGTAAATAACACAGCTATGCTTGGGGATGCGCGGGAATGCGGGAAGCAGTCAGCATAACAATGATACGGTAGCCTAGCCTAGACGTTTTTCGGCCAAAACACCCGGATTTCGGGGAATATTTATGTAATACGTAGCCGGGGCGGGAGGGTTAAAGTGGTAGATGATTGGATGCAAATTCTGGAGGATGGTGATATAGACGTGGTATATTGCAATTTTATGAAGGCCTTCGATAAGGTCCCACATAAAAGGTTAATACAGGTACACGTGGAAACGGATGTTGACGATGAAAGATAAGACAGTGGTGGAACGAAAGTCATTGATTGATTATGTATGTGTGGATGAACGAATGAAGAAATCTGTGATGGATGCTAGGGTGTATAGGGGTATTGGAGGGGGTCTGTCTGATCATTATGTAGTGGTAGCTAAGGTTAGGATACAAAAGAAGTGGGTGAGGAGAGCGGGAGGGAGGCGAGAGGAGGGTGGAATGGTGAGGAGGGTGGAGAGGTTGCAGGAGGAGGAAGTCAGGGAGGAGTACAGGAGAGCAGTGGAAAGACGACTAGGTGGGTTCGACCTGGAAGTTATGGAGGAAGTGGAGGAGATGAGCAAGGTGTTTAAGGATGAGATCTGTGCAGCATGTGAGGAGGTGTGTGGAGTGAGGAGAAGAGGGAGGGGAGTGAAAGGTACAGCATGGTGGACAGAAGAGGTAAGAATAGCTGTGGAAGAAAAGAAGAAAGCATATAGAGTGTGGTTGGGTAGTAGAGGGAATGAAGATTCCGAGAGACAGAAACGAGCGAGGTACGTGGAGAGTAAGAGGGTGGTGAAGAGAGTAGTGAAGGAAAGTAAGAGAAGAGTAGATGAGGAATTTGGAAGGAATCTGAGTGTAAAATGGAGGGAGAGTAAGAAACTGTTCTGGAAAGAAGTCAAGAAAGTTAGGGAAGGTAGCAAGGGAAACAGTAAGGGTGTGAAAGATAAGAATGGGAGAATGCTAGCCGAGAAGCAAGAGAGAGTCGAAAGATGGAGGGAGTACTTCAGTGAGTTGCTAAATGAAAGGAATGAAGAGCCAGCAAACATAGCTGGATATGGTATGGGAGGGAGAAGAAGAGAAGTAGTGGAGGAGGAGGTGGGGATCAGGAGGTCAGAAGTGTGGGAAGCCATGAAAAGAGTGAAGTTGGGGAAAGCACCAGGAACAGATGGAGTGTGTGGGGAAATGTTGAGGTATGGTGGTGAGATAGTGATAGAATGGGTATGGAAAATGTGCAAACTAGCATGGGAGAAGGGGAGTGCACCCGATGACTGGAAGACTGGCATAATAGTCCCCCTATATAAGGGCAAAGGGGAAAGAGGAGTGTGTGGTAACCACCGAGGAATATGTCTTCTAAGCGTAGTAGGGAAGGTATACAGTAGGGTAGTGATTGAGAGAGTGAGAGTGAGAACGGAGAAATGGATAGGCGACGAGCAGGGAGGTTTTAGGAAGGGAAGAGGATGTGTAGATCAGATTTTTACCCTGAATTGTGTTGTGGAGAAGTATCTGGAGAAGAAACAAAAGGTGTATGTTGCCTTTATGGACTTGGAGAAGGCCTATGACAGAGTGGATAGAGAAGGTTTGTGGAAAGTACTTAGAATATACGGAGTAGAGGGCAAGTTGCTGAAAGCAGTGAAGAGCATGTATGAGGGTGCAAAGGCGGCAGTACGTGTGGAGAGTGAGCAGAGCGAGTTCTTTGACCTGAATGTTGGTTTGAAACAGGGGTGTGTGATGTCCCCGTGGTTGTTTACTGTATATATGGATGGAGTCATGAAAGAAATACTATCAAGAGCAGTGAATGTTGGTGTATCGCTGAAAAGGGAGGGAATTGAGTGGAAGCTACCTATACTGCTGTTTGCGGATGATACAGTTCTGATGAGTGATAATGAATGGGAGTTGCAGGGTCTGGTAAATGAGTTTGGAACAGTGTGCGAAAAACGGAATTTGAAGGTAAATACGGGGAAGAGCAAGGTTATGGTCTTCGAAAGGGGTGAAGTCACAGAGTGTGAGGTGAAGCTGAACGGTCAGGCTATGGAGATCGTCAACTCTTTTAAGTATCTGGGCAGTGTGTTGAGTAAAGATGGGACTATGGATGAAGAGGTGCGGGAGAGGGTACAACAGGGAAGAGGGTTGTAGGAACGCTAAAAGCAGTAACAAGAAATAGGGTGGTCAGTATGGAAGTGAAGAAGTCCTTGCATGACAGTGTGGTAATCCCGACACTGACTTACGGAAGCGAAGCATGGACGTTGGTTGAGAGACTCAGACCAAGAGTGAGAGCAGTGGAAATGAATTACTTAAGGAGTGCGTGCGGAGTTACATGGAGGGATAGACAGACTAATGAGGAAGTAAGAAGGAGGTGTGGTGTGGAGGTAGATGTGCTGGAAAGTGTGAAAAGGAACAACTTGAGATGGTTCGGCCATATGGAACGTATGGAAAGCGAGAGAATGACTAAGAGGGTGTACGAGAGCGAGGTGGAGGGACAGAGGGGGAGAGGTAGACCGAATATGAGGTGGAAGGATGGAGTGAGGAACTACATGAACGAAGGCGGTGCTGGTTGGAGGGAGGGGCGTCGACTGACTGGGGACAGAGGTGCATGGGGGCGGTTCGTTCGTGGCCACCCCTTCGGGGATCACGGCGTCAGGCAATAGATAGATAGATAGATAGAAAGTTAGAAGCTATAATATAGGGGAGAAATGTGTGAAATGGATAGAAGCCTTCCTGAAAGATCGGAGACAGAGGGTAATGGTGAATGGAATAGGCTCGGAGTGGAAGGAAATTACAAGTGGGGTACCTCAGGGATCTGTGTTGGGACCACTACTGTTCGTTATATTTATCAACGACTTACCTGAAGTTATAACTAATGGAAGTGAGATATACTGTACCTGTATGCGGATGACACTAAGCTGTACAGTATAGAAGAGTGAGGAGTAAGGAAGATGTGGGTTTGCTTCAAGGAGATGTGGAGGGCATGAAGGGATGGTCTGAGCATTGGTTAATGCCTTTTCATACAAAAAAATGCAAGTACATGCGGATTGGGACAAGCAAGATAGACAAGGTAGGATACAGTATGTATGAAGCGATGGAGGAAGTGAATGCAGAAAAGGATATAGGAGTAGTGATAGACAATAAGTTAAATTTCTAAGAACATTTAGCGGAAAAGATAAACAAAGCCAATAGAATTGTAGGGCTGATAAGGAGGACATTTGTGTCACTTGACGAAGAAATATTCAGGAATCTCTATACAGCGCTGGTTAGGCCGCACCTGGAATATGCGAACCAGCTGTGGGCTCCATATGGTAAAGGATATAGAAGCAGTGGAGAAAGTGCAGAGGAGAGCTAGCAAGCTAGTACCAACGTTGAAGAACGCGGGCTATGAGCAGAGGTTGAGGACACTGGGGCTTCCGACACTGGCATATAGGAGAAAGAGAGGGGATATGATAGAGACTTTTAAGATAGTGTCAGGAAAGTATGATGAGGATGTGTGTGAAGGTATCTTCTTGATGCGGGAGGGAACAAGAACGAGAGGACACTCTAAGAAAATTTACAAAGAAAGAAATAGGCTTGAAAAGGCAAAGAACTCATTTTGTGATAGAGTGGTAAATGAGTGGAACGCACTGCCCCAGTATGTAGTCGATTCCGAATCAATAAGGAAGTTTGAAAGTAATCTTGATAAAGCATGGGGAAGACAAGATTTGACCCCGTGCTTGGTGAGCCACAAGTCCTGCTTGCGCCACTCGCACTGTGTGTCCTCTACGGCCTACCTCCCTGCTCTGTGTGGCCCGTGTCTGGCCCTGGTGGATGTGGTGCACCATAGCCCTGGTTCCTCGGCGGCGGCTGTGGCCTCTGCTTTCCTTCCGTCGGTGTGGACGATGGTCTCCCGCCACATTAGGACTGTGGGCCACCGTTCCCCGGCCTTTGTTGCCGACCGGATCCGCGTCGCCCTGGGTATCCCTGACCCGACTGAAGGCCGTTCACCTGGCCCTCTCCCTGCTCGGGCCCTCTCCCCTGGGTACCGCAGCCGGTCGTCACATCGTCGGGGGGTTCCCCGGCTCCGTCCACGCTCTCGCTCGCCTCGTGTTCCGTCCTCTACTGCCCCTCGTCGTCCTCCTGATCGCCTTGACGACGCCCATCGCCCTCGTCATGGTTCTCGCCCTGAGGCCGGGGTTAGCGGCTCTGCCCCTGTGCGCCCTCCCCTGGCCTCTACGGATAGGGGCTCTACTCCCTTCCGCCCGCTTCCCCAGCCCAGATGACTTCCTCTTACGTTGTCCTCTCCGCGCGCGGTTGTTCATGCTGTAGCTGGCCCTCTGCTCCCTCCTCCTACACTGTCCAGGAGGGTCCACCTGGATGTCGTTGCTTCTACTTCACCTGCTTCAGTGCCTATTCTTCCTTCACGGTCTCGTCCCACAGTGGAGGTCCCTCCCTCCTCCGCCTCGGTGTCGGGCCGCCATGTTATCTCAGCCCCGGGGATCCTTGCTCTGTTTCCCCCCGCGGCTCCTTCTGGCCTCCTTTCACCCGGCCAGCCTTCCCACTCCCGTTGTCCTGCTCCTCCTCATTCTTCTCTTCCTGACCTTCACTTACCGTCTCGCCAGGGAGGTACCCCTCCTCTTGCCTCGGTGGGGTTTAGCGAGGTTTCGGGGTCCCCTTTCTCAGGAGCTAACGTGTCGCTGGAAGAGGGGGATGGTGCTGTTTCCCCTTCGGCCGTTCGTGATCGGGGACGAGTCCCTCACCGGCGACACAACCGTCGTCGCTCGCCTTCCTTGGGCCGCGACGCTGCTGGTTCGTGTCGTGGGTCTCGCTCCCGCTCACGCTCGCCCCTGCGGGCCGACCAATCTTTGGGGGGGTCGCCTCTCTCGGATCGATTGTCGGCTATGCAGGGCTGGGTTGTGTCACGCATCGACGGGCGCTTGGAGTCGATGCAAGACTCCCTCTTCTCGCGCTTCTTGGCGGTGACACACCCTCAGCGTCTCACCCTACCTACCCCTGCTACGGTCCCCCTCCCTTCTGCAGGCCTACGCTCTGATCAGACTTCGGCCGCCCTGACATCCTTCCAGCTGTTCAGTCCCTGGCTGTGTTGACGGGTCTGTCCTCCTATGGGACAGGTTTGTGCGACGCCGGTACGCCTGGCTTAGCCATCCTGCTCGGTCTCCCTCTCCCATTGGAGGCCTGGTTTGCGGAGGCCTTCGACTTCACCGACCGATCCGTCGACGGCTCTCCTTGCGTCCCTCCCCCGGAGTCATCACTGCTTTTGCCTCCTCTTGTGTCTGTCGGCAGGTTGGAGGGCGCGTTCTGGTCCTGGATAAGCGTGCCCGTTCTTGAACTTTGTTCTATTGCTACCCCGTTCTTCTCTCACCCGGATCAGCCCTCTGTCGCCAAGGATTTTCCCTTGCGACAGAGGGTGACGGACTTATTGTCTTGTCTTTAGGTTCCCTCCAGACGTCTGTTCACCACCTACGGCTTATCGAGGCGTCTGCGTCAGGCGATCTTCGCGAGGGTTTGGACCGCGTTTCAGCGGATCCACCTTCGGCTCGCGGTGTCTTTGGTTCCCGAGCTGAAGGCGGTTTTGTGCGCGGCAACTCGGCAACGCCCGACGGTACGGTCCTCGTTCTGCCGGCCGGCCCCCTTGGATATTCGTCAGGGTTTGTTGTACTCTGCGCTATATACGTCGGATTTTTTTGAGCAGGATGCTTGGGCATGCTACGCTTCTCTGTCGGCGGCCCCTGCTTCCGACACGCGATGACGCGCTGTGTCGTTGCGGACCCTGCTTACGACACGCACCGACGCGCTGTGTCGCGCGGCAGGGTCTTCTCAGTCCCGTCCTTCTGCCGGTCCTCTTTGGGGTCCTGCTGCAAGTGCTGCCGCCTTGCACGGGCGCAGGACTGGGACGTTGCAGGCAAGTGCGTCGGTTCCGCCTCGCACTTCTGTTCTTGCCCCCTTTCATCCCCGCCGTGTCGGGGCTGGCCGGCCTCCACTTCCGGCCGCCCTTCGACGGGGTCAGCCCCGCGACGGCCAGGGGTTGGGGTGGCCCGCCCTTTTCGACAAGGTTGGGGGGGGGTAGAGGAGGTCAACGTGGCGCTTATGCCCGCACGGCCCGTACCGGGGTTACCTCCACGTCAACACAATATGTAGGTTCTCTGGGTCGGCCTCCTTGTTCTCCTTCTCGTCTGGCCGACCGGGTCGCTCCCCTCCTCTCGGGTGCTCCCTCGGGTTGTTTTCGCCCTTGCGCCCCTCGGTGGCCGCGAGGGACGTTGAGGGCGGCGGGTTGCGCGGAGGGGTCTCACCTGGAGGTGGACGTCCAGACCCCTTCTCCGCTCTTGTCACCGACGCCGGCCCATCTCTTCAGGGGTGGCCCCCGTGTTCACTTCCATGCCCGAGCTGGGTAGCGTCGAGGGAGTTGACCGCCGGTTACCCGGTTTTCCTCTCCCGTGTCTTTCTGGTACCGTAGAAGAACTGCGACGCGATGCGACCGGTGGTGGATCTGTCGGCCCTCAACGGGCACATCGTGCACACACGGTTTCGGATGCTGCCGGTACCCCTGGTACGCCTGGCCCTGCGCCCTCTGTCGTGGGTAGTGTCGCTGGCCCTCCAGGATGCGTCTTGGCTAGTTCCTCTCCATCCTCGCTTCCAGCGATTCTTGGCCGTTCGGACTTCCGATCGTCGGCCTTCCCTTCGGTCTCCACATCGCGCCGCGGATCTTCTCCGCACTGGTGGGGCAGGCTCTGGGTCCACTCCTCAGGAGCGGGCTCCAGATCCTGTTTTCCTTGGCCGATTGGTTGGTAGTTTCCGAAGCCCTAGGACTGTGCGTAGGCGACGCCCTCACAGTCGTTCGCCACGTCGCACGGTTAGGGTTCCCCATCGATGTTCCCAAGTCACGCTTGACCCCGTCGCGTGTCGTGCCATGGGTCGGTCTCGCATGGGTTTTGTCCGGCGCTACGGTGACCCGGGGTCTGCCGGCCGCGGTGCACCTTCGGTGGAAGGTCTTCGCCGTGTTGCACTCGGTCTCCCTCCCGGGGTGGCTCTGGGACTCATTCGTGGGTTCGCTGCATTGGGCCGCTCTGCCCCTTCCCTTAGGAGCCTCTGGCTACGTCGCCTCCTCCTCATGGGCACCGCGGTGTTTCGTTGCCCCTATGGATCGGCTCCTGCCGCTCCCGCGTACCGTTCGCAGACGCTTCGGTCGCTGGGTTGCTCGGGGCGCGCTCTCTGCAGCTGTGCCCTGGTCCGCCCCCCCCGCCGACGGTCTGGGTTGACACAGAGCGAGGTTGGGTGAGGTTCCCGATCAAACCTGGGACGTCCACTTCCCGGCAGATGGGTGGGTCTCCCTCCACTTACCCGTCTATGCCCTCGGACTGTTGGGTCCTTTGTTCTTCCTGCGGGACCACGCGCTGGCCCTTCGGGGTAAGTCGGTGGCCTTCGGGTTGGACACTCAGACAGCTGTCCACTGTTTCCTAATCTGGGGGTCCTCCAGGTCGTTGACTCTATTGGGGGTCTCGGTGGAGTTGTTCTTCCTCACGGACCGGCACCCCTTCTCCTTGCATGCCTGCCCGGGCCTGCCACCCTGTGGGCGGCCGGCCTGTCGAGAGGGCAGGGCGTTCTTGTAGAATGGGCGATGCAACGGACTGTGTTCGCTGACCTCGCTGCTTCCTGAGGTGTTCCAGAGGTCGCCTTTTTCGCATCGAGGGTGCCGCGCCAGTTGCCTCTGGCCCTCTCCCTCCGGCCTCGCGCTCCGGGGGGGGGTCGGGGCGCTTTCATGGTAGCCTGGTACAGGTGGCGGTCGATATACATCTTTCTGCCACCAGACGCTCTGTTGATGTGCCCAGTCCTCGCGAGGCTGCGGCTGTACCGCGGCTGCGTCTGGCTCCTCGCGCCTCTGTGGCCGGCACGGGCTTGGTACGCCCGGTTGCCGCGGTGGTGCCCGAGTCCGGTCCCTCTACCTGTCTCCGGCTTCCACTTGAGCTAGGTTGGGGACCTGCGGACCTCGTTGGCCTTCGCATCGTGCTTGTTCATGAGGCACGGTGGCTCCCGGTCCCCGGCCGGGCCCTGACTGACTTCCTGCAGCGTTCCTGGCCGTCTTCTCCTTGGGGGACTTACGGGTCCCGCTGGAGGTCTTTTCCTAGGTGGCTACAGGACACTCGCCTGCCAGTTGGCTCTCCTTCCCTCGTCCTACGCTCCTTGTTTCACCTCTTCCGTACACGTCGCTTTCAAGTCGACGCTATACGTACCCACTTGTCTGCCGTCCGGGGCGTCTTTGGGTCCGTCGCTGGGCTGGTCGTTCCGCCGCAGGAGCTGGATTCCTTCCTGCCGGCTGCCTTCCGGGATCGACCGCCTCCGCGCCAGGTCCCTCCACAGTGGGATCTGGGGCGGGCTCTGGTCCTTCTGGCTTCACCCACGTATACAAGGGCCGCTACGCCGGTTCCGTTGCTCGGGCGTCCACTCTTCCTTGTCGCTCTGGCCACTGGGGATCGGGTGTCTGCACTAGCGGCATTGTCACGGCCCCGGGACTGCGTGCGATTCTCCCCGTCCTTGCATGGCGTCTCGTTCGCCTCCTCCCCTCCTTTTGTTACCACGCATGGGAGGGAGGCCCCCGTTTTCCAGCCTTTCGCCGTCCAGGCTTTACGGCGTGGGCATCCTCGCCATGTGTTGTGCCCGGTGTCAGCCTTGCACTCCTCTGTTGCGTCTGTGGCGCCGCCTTCGGGTACTGCTGTGTGGGTGTCTCCTCGGACAGGTGGGAGGCTCTCGCAGGTGCGGATGGGCAGCCACGTTTGTCGGACCGTTCGTGCCCGTCACCCTGTTTGTAGGGGTTCTGCGCACGGTGTCAGATCCTTTGCTGCCTCCTTCCGGTTCCTGCCACGTCGATCCTTACCTGCCATCGCCTCAGCGGTTTTGTGGTCTTCTATCAATTCCTTCATCTCCTCCTACCTCTCCGTGTCCAGTGTTCGACCCCCTCGGCCGGTGATTGCTCTCGGGGGTCGTGTTTCCTGGTGCTCTGGTGAAGATCCCTGGTCTTCCCCCCTTGTCCCTCATTCTTTTCCTTTGTTTTATTTGACAAAGGGGGGGGGGGGGGGTGTACGGGTTTGCAACACTGGATTGCAAGTTTGGGATTATGTATTGTTCCAGTACATAAGTGTTTTTGCCACATTGAAAATTGTGTTTTGTTCTTGTGTTCAGTGTTTTTGTTGGTTTTGGAAGAAAAGGGATTTTGGGTACAGTACCTTTTTGGTTTAAGACAAGTCTATGTTTTTGCATTACTATGAATGACGGGCATGTGTTAAAACTGTTCTTTTTAGCTACTACTCCTCCGTTTTTCACTCTTTTATTAAACTCTCTTGTTTAAATTGTGTCTTTGTCATTCATAATTTTGTTTTATGCATTGTTTTTTTTTGGTAGGTTGGGCTTGGATATCCTCCTCCTATTTGTTATGCAGCCTTGACGTTGGATTTGCCAAGACTACTAACAAATTGGGAGGTTTGACGTACCTCCCAACCTACCAAATAGGAAAACCTACTATTTGGTAGTAGTCTTGGAAAATCCAACGTACATAATACCCTCCCTCACGCCGGACCCCTGCCCATCCGCGTTCTTCTGCTGACGTGAGATGTGATGACAAGAGAGGGTCGCTCATGCGCACGTTCGACAGGGATCTGCACATGACGGAACACGGGATGGGCTTTAAGCGGTAACTAAGGTAAACCCCTTTTTCTTCTCTTCTATGCTTTTTTCACCTTCGGTGGTAGTTTTGGTTAATGTACAACGTCTCCTAGAGCAAGATAAGGAGTAGACTCTAGACGTTTTCTTTTTAACCGCGGTTGGAATGACGACATAGCAGTCAAAATAGACAAGTCGTCATTGCAATTAGGTTAATAGCCTTGACGTTGGATTTTCCAAGACTACTACCAAATAGTAGGTTTTCCTATTTGGTAGGTTGGGAGGTACGTCAAACCTCCCAATCTATTTACTCAGGCCCAATCCCCACTTTTCCTATTTTGTTTTGTATTTTATTTTTCCCTCTTTTCCTTTTTTTTTGGGGGGGGGGGGGACTCAAGACAGAGCAAGAACAGCAAAAACACAAAACACAACATAGGCAAAATAACTTATCAAAATCGCTATGTGGAAACAACACTTTCTAAAAAAAAATTATGAAATAAAAGAACACAATCCACCACTTAGGGGTACATTACTACATGAGCAAGTTAATCTGTTTCCCAAGCAAACTAATCGCACACATAACAATGCACAAAAGAACTTATCACAACAACTATGTGGAAATAACAATTTAGTAAAATAAAATTTGGAAATAAAAGAACACAAAACATATAAGAATCAATAAGTATCATCAATCTATCTATTTACTCAGGCCCAATCCCCACTTTTCCTATTTTTGTTTCTTTTCTTTTTCCCTCTTCATACCAATGGAAATCCAAAACTCATAATTCCAGGGATAATATAAAGTACTGTACCTGATATCCCATTTCATAACAAAGAAAACACAGACCACTTAGCCTCTCGGCTGCGCAGCACCTGTAGTATACACCATACCCCTGTGCGTAGGTATTTTGATTCATTCCTCACTAAAATCGCTAATTAACCATAAATATAATTAATACTTATCCATATGCGCCTATTTTACGTTTAATATGAAGATAGTAACATGTGACAACAATAAAACAAGTGGGAATAGTGTTTGGGGGGTGACAAACACGAAATATTGGCGAGCGGTTCATTCATGGAGTTGACAGAGAGAGAGACCACACGAGCTCTGGAGAGCGACTGGAGCTAGTGCGGGCTTTTCTCTCTCTCTCTCTTCCCTCCCTTTCGACCTTGAAACCAGGTAGGAAGTGTTGGCGCCATAAATAAACCGATAATCACAGGAATAAGAGAAAAATAGGTGATAATTGAAGGGGGGGGGGGGGAATGGAGAGGACTTTGACACATGTGAAGGAGTGATTGGAGGTATGGAGGGGAATGATCTCACTTAAACACCGTTTTTTTTTTTTTTTTTAACCCGTACAGCCCCAGCGACGCGCCTGACGCGTCGGCGATGTATGTAACGCACAGCCCCAGAGACGCGCCTGGCGCGTCACCCTAATTGCGCTGACCGTAACCTCAGGTGTAGCCACTCAAGAGGGCTCAGATTTGTATGGGAACTGTGTACGTATCCCACGCAACCGTGCCGATGGTTGAAAACTCTCAAAGTCCACGTGCGTGCGCGTGAGCGCGCAATAACCTGTTTTTGGGGGGTAATTGCCTTCAATTTTTTACTCTTGTAAAATACGTTTTCGGGGGCTCTGTAGGACCATTCTTTAAGCTTTTTGAGCGGTTTTTCGTGGTTTTTCCTTCATTCCTAACCCATTCGCTATTGTTTCTGGAATAAAACCATTTTTTGAAAACCGGCCGGGTTCTGGTGAACAAACATTACAAAACTAGCCGGGGCTGGACGGGTTAAGTGCTACTGGGGTGTTTTAAGTTTTTTTTAGGCCTAGGATCTTAAGAGTCTCCCCGCAGTCGCCCAGTAAAACCACTTAAGAGTCTCCCCGTAGCTGTCGGGTTAAGGGGGTCACCGGCTTTTTTTTTATCTTTCTCTCCTTTTCTCTCTTTCCCTGGCTTGTATCCATTCGGCCCCATTCAGCCAACTGTTTTAAGATGTTTATCCCCATCCAGATGTCGATTTCTTCCTGGCGAGAGATAGCGAGCCAGCATTGTATAAAGAAATCCGGCTTTGCCGGACACAAAAATTTAGCTTGCTGTCAAAAAAAATATATATATGCTGGCTCGCTACCGCTCGCCAGGAAAATATTGACACCTGGATGTGGGTAAACATCTTAGAAAAGTACAGTAAAACCTCGCCCATCCAGACTAACTGGGGGAGAACCCTGTCTGGATCTGCTAAAAGTCCGGATCTGCCGAAAGTCCGGACATATATTCAGCCATCCAGACAAATCCGGATGGCTGAAACATGAGTCCAGATATCTAACTTAAACAACCAGACTTAGGTTTCAGCCATCCAGACAAATCCGGATGGCTGAAACATGAGTCCAGGTATCTAACTTAAACAACCAGACTTATGTTTCAGCCATCCAGACAAATCTGGATGGCTGACATTCAAGTCTGGATACATAACACTTGATATACCGGTAAATAATATGTGTGGAAACTTGTATTTGTCTTGTTCGTTTCCGGATTGACTTATATTTTTCCCAAGCCAACCAGACAAGTCTGGTTGGCTGAAACCTGAGTCTGGATCAAAATGCCTGTCTGGATCTCCTTTTTTTTTTTTTTTTTTTTCTTTTTTTTTTTTATTTTTTTTTTTTTCCTATGTGATTGAGGGAGGCAAAAGGCAGAACTGCCTATAGCGAGTGCCTCCCCCATAGTTGAAAGAGTGACAGGGCCAAAATCAAGGGATGTTCGAGCCAAAATGCCTGGACACACAGATTTTGAAGCAATTTAAGTCATAGGAAGAGGGAAAGACTGATTCTGGGAGAGAGTTCCAGAGCTCAGCTGTTGAGTAGAAGAAAGTTTGAGAGTACCATTTCACTCTTGGGTTGGAGAGTTGCACAGAGTAGGGGTGGGATTGAGTAGCAAGGCGGGTACCACGTGCCCTACGTAAAGGAGGTGGTATACACTGGGAAAGCTCTGAGGAACACTGATTATTATAGTAGTGGATTTCCAGATCTGAGAGCACCGGATGGGAGGGGTTCTACTGTAGGCTGAATGGGGCCGAATGGATACAAGCCAAAGAGAGAGGGAGAGAAAGAGAAAAAAAAGCGAGGTGGGCCCCCTTAAATAAAACACCACACTGTACCTGATACTCCATCGGTATGAAAGAGTCTATGATCAACTGGTGTAACTTGTGTTCCCGGGACAAGTGCCTGACCGACTCCAGCAGGGCCTCCATCTCTCGCTGGTGTTCGGCCTGCATGTCTCCCAGCTCAGACTTGGCGGCCATCAGTAGCGTCCACACCTTCTTCAGTTTGCGGGTCTTGCCGGCCGCCTCCTCCTGCAAGCTCGTGTACCGCTCCTCTAAGTCAATCCTCTCAGCCTGGAGAGTGTATAAATAGGTGTCAAAAGGCAGTTCATAATTTGCACAAGTACTTTTGTTTCTGTTGTATAGAGAGAGACAGAAAAAACGATACAGCGATAGGGGCGAGGGAACGCGTTCGTGGTCCCGGACCCTAAGAATAGGAGCTTTCCCTATTCTAGCTCTGTCTTGAGTCGGCCACACCCCCCCCCCCCCAAAAAAAAAAAAAAGGAAAGAAAAAAATAGGAAAGTTGGGATTGGGCCTGAGCATATAGATAGATAGATAGATAGATAGATAGATAGATACAGTACTTTTTTTTCTATACTTAATGTTGGAGTTAATTGTGGGTTATTGAGTACGGTAGCCCAAAGATGCCCTCTATGGGAATCACGATGCATCCAGGGAGTCCGCCACCTCTCTCGAGTGGGTCCAAAGATCAACGGTCAACCACGCTTGAGACTGCTCGGCCAGATAGTCTGGGGAACTACAACAACAACTAAACTGAAGGTAGATTACATTAGGTGGCTTAATTCTGATCCATTCATCCATCCATCCGTATACTCAGGCCCAATCCCCACTTTTCCTATATTTTTCTTTCCCTTTTTTTTTTTTTTTTTTTTTGGGGGGTGGGGGGCCGACTCAAGGCAGAGCTAGAATAGGGACAACACAAAACACAAAAGAAAAACAATGAACAAAACACAAATTCACACACATCTAGGTCATCTGATAAACTTTAATATTACTGTATTCTGAAGCTACTAAAGGAGAATCAATCAAATATATTGCCATAAAAAGTGTGTGCGACATGGGCTTTCTCCCGAGATCTGAATACAGTACCTCCTTCTGTGTGATAGCATGCCTGAGCTGTTCCTCATGTCTCCTCCTCTCCTCCAGTTCCTTGGCAGACTCCTCCAGTAGTCTCTCCTGCTCCTCTGCCTTCTCCAGTAGGTTCTCTCCACCCACCAAGATCTTACGTTCCAAACCTTGTAACTTCTGCTTCAGGGATTCTTGTTCTTTACTGAAACATAATTAATTAGGTAAGACTGTAAACTATTGATGGTTATTAACCCTCTCACATCCTTATGACGCAGAGGTTGCCAGATTAGCAATAAGAAATAGATTACTCTCACTCTTATAATTACCTCTCCAAAATTAGTTTTCTGCCCACAGCTAACTCAAAGACAACTGCAGAGGTTGAAGTAAATAAACTAAAGGTTTATAAATACCCCTGACGGTATCAAAGGCTTTAAAGTATCCCTAATAGGCTCAAAAATTGCGTCAGGATGTGAGAGGGTTAACTTGATAACTAGGCTTACTGATAAACAAAAATGAAAAAGGGCCTCTGTATCACAAAGGTAAGTATACTTCCTGCATGTAATAACTTCTCATAACTCTGTATGTCATACAAAACAACTAAACTTTCCCTTCATAATTGTTAAGGGGCACAGGGCCTTGGGAGGGGCTTCGGTGTCCCGGGCATTTCCGCACCCTCCTCAGCCCCTCGCCTGGGAGCGGCTTCGGTCACCTGAGCATTCTTAGTAGTAAAGCAGGGAGGGTTTTGTGGGGGCACTCAGTTATGGCCTTAGCCTTGCTCGGGACCTTGGGGCTGTTCGGTCAGACAGCCTGGGGAACAACAACAACAACTAAAAGAAGTAGGTGAATGTCCCTCGCTGGCCACAGTAGGCAATCTATCATTATAATGTAAAACTTGCAAAATAAACAAACAAGACAGAAGACCACGAATAAAATTCATTTCGTTGTATGCAGATCATCACATGTATGATGGGATAACCAAAAGTGTTGACTGACAATGAAAACTCTATACTTTCGCTGTATGGCGACTCCACTCTCTATCCTATACAGTAGTGACTGCTCCTTGGAGATCTGTCCTGGTGTACACAAAAACTAAGTCATGTTGTTGTTGTTGTTGTTGTTGTTGTTGTTCCCCAGGCTGTCTGGCCGAACAGCCCCAAGGTCTCGAGCAAGGCCATGGCCATAAACGAGCGCCCCCACAAAATCCTCACTGCTTACCACTAACAAAGCCCGGGTGACCGAAGCCACTCCAAGGCAGGGAGCTGAGTCATGTTATCATGGATAATACAGTAGTCACTAACATAGCAATAACCAAAAGAATACTGCGTCTTAATCCCGCCCACCCTCAAACCCCACAAAAAGAATGAGCATGAGACTTACTTTGAGCATTCTGTCTTGAACATGTGTTAAACTTTCCTTCCATGTGTTAATTGATGCTACACCAATATACTAGCTATGAGGCCAGCTTGGTGACTGATTCACTCACTCGCATGGATAGGAAGACATGAAGGGTAATAGTCCATTCATTATAGGTAGGCAAAAATTCTTGACCACTGACCTCTATAGTTCCGTATGGAGCTCAGTGGTCTGGTTAATCTGCTCTACTTAACCTAACTGACCTCTATAACTCAAAAGGGACTAGAGTAATCAACCTATTAATTCTACTATTTGGGGAGAGTCGACCAGGAAATAAGTGTGAAAATTTATAGCTCATTTGCTCTAGCCCTTTCTAAGTTACAGAGGTTATGGGTCACGATTTCTGGCCTACCTATAATGAATAGACTATAGTAGGATATACTTCAGGGTATACAATTGGCCACTTGCGAGTTTTGATCTATAAGGAAGTTGGAGCTGAGGCCATCAATATTTAGCAGAATTATCGGCTAAAATACAGTCATAATACATTTATAAATACATAAAATCAAATTGATCATATTTACTATCCATCAGAAACCCACATTATTATTACATTTCTCTTTAATATCGATGTTCACGGCTTCAACTTCCTTATAGCCTGAAAACTCGCAAGTGGTCAATTGTACTAGACTATAGTATCTACAGTAATGTGTTCTGAGCAAAATAACAAAGAAGTAATGTAAAATACAACATACAGTGCTTTTTTAACTTCCTTTTCATGTCGATCTAAATCGCCCTTAACTTTATTTCGTTCTTCCTCCTCTAGATCTTTTCTCTCTGCTAGCATCCTGCGCTCCTCCTCAATCTTCTTACGAATTATTGCAACCTGCAAAAATAACAAATAATGAAAATAATTAATACTGCATTAGTAGTTAATTTCCATATGAACCAGAAAACAGTTAATGGGAGATGGGCCGTTTTTCTGGTCCCTTTCTTCCTCATGCTTATCCCCATTAGTTTTGAGATTTTAAAACGCTTGCCCCATTAGTTTGTCGATTTTAAGACCTTTCGCCCCATTTCTTTGTCAATTTTAATTGTTAAGACTTTCTGTGCCCTTTAGGTGTCAATTTTTTTCCTGGCGAGCGATAGAGAGCCTGTAATTGTAAAGGATCCAGCCTTCAGCCGTGACATGTTTCTACCTAAAAATTTACAAATTAATCTTGAAGGGGGATCTAATGTATGTTTTTTAAAAGTTTGATAGAGGTCTAGGGAGAAAAATAAATTAATATACTGTACAGTGTTGTGCTTTCATGGAGGACGGACCTGTCCACCCGTGCTCCACCCTTCCTCCTCCTTAACCACCTTCCTTCTCATCTTTGCTTCAGCACCTCATTCATGTCAAACTGAGTATTATTATTCTTTGTTTAACTACTTTTTAGAATATTTTTAGACTTTAATGTAAATAGATAAATTTTAGGCCTGTTTCCCCACAAGCTGAACAGCTGTTCGTGTTTGTTTTGGTGGGGTAGACGGCCAAGGTTCGTTTGTTTTAAAGTTTTAATTAGCCTTTCGTCTGTGTACTTCTACATAGTAGCTTCTTTTAACCCTCTCACATCCTTATGACGCAGAGGTTGCCAGATTAGCAATAAGAAATAGATTACTCTCACTCTTATAATTACCTCTCCAAAATTAGTTTTCTGCCCACAGCTAACTCAAAGACAACTGCAGAGGTTGAAGTAAATAAACTAAAGGTTTATAAATACCCCGGACGGTAACAAAGGCTTTAACGTATCCCTAATAGGCTCAAAAATTGCGTCAGGACGTGAGAGGGTTAATATAGTGTTTTAGACTTAATCCAGTAGTTGGACAATTTTTAATATTATGTCTACTATGTCTGTGACTAAAACAATGTACCCTGACACTCACAAAACAACATTTACACTATTATCTACAATCCTCTACATATTCCACATTATTTTCCTACACTGCAACACAAACTACAATGAATACAATGGCTGTGAACACATACAAATATCACAATCACTATTGCCTGACACCTTCATGTACAGAAACACATACACACACTTGTTGAGTAGCCTAGGGCCAGCAAGGATTAAATTTAAGGCCAATCTGAATTTTTGAGGCCTGATGCTGCTACTTCTTGTGTGTGGTGTGTTACGATCCAGGTTCTCAAAGACACAGGGCTCTTCAACATTGGACTAGATAATGGCAAAATGCAACAACGGTAACACTAGATCCAACCCCTGCCTTAAACACTGGAAAACAAAACACCATTACCGCCCTGAGTCGTGCCTGGACCACGAGGTATCCTATGACTCGGTAACTGGTGCACACACACTACGCTGACGCTCGATGAAACAGCCTATTCTCAAACAGTAAAAGATTACTCGTTTAGGTTACACAAAGAAAAGATAAGTAACGTGATTATTTAACGTTACGGTAGATACAGTACTCAAATAACTGGCACTCCTGTATTAAAGAAAGTGCAATGCTAGTCCTGCAACATCAACTGGAAACTTCTGAAATAAGTCTGATGCTGGGAAGATGTTCGTAAAGAATCTTGAACAATTATAATGCAGAATACGGGTCACAATAAATACTAGGACATATAGTAATAATAGGCAGCCGAATAATAAAGACGGCGCAAAGGTAGTAATGCTCGACAACTAAAGAAATGCTTCATGACACAACGCAACAGCCTACAAGGGTTGTGCAACTCAACAACAACCTCGGCTCAAAAGTGCAGTGAATAATAATGTGGCATACATATAATAATGGGGGCTTATCTCTAACCAGTGTCTGCTCGGTTAATAAAGTCTAGCTGGGGTATCAAGGCAGGGCAACAATGGGCGAGCATGCGGCTCGTAGCCTAACGTTGTCCGAAGGTGGTATAATGAAGATTACGTTATATGACGGGGATGCTCTCTTGATAAATCTAGGTCTCTAGTACCTAGTTCTATCATGGCGATCCCTCAGAAGTCAACACAAAGAGGCAGCACTATGTTGTGAGGGATAGGCTATGGCCCTCTCACACCACAGTGCTGTGCTCGCAAAGTAAACCCACCCGAAGACAACCTAGGCTCCCACAGTACCTGTCGATGTCGTGCAGGGCTTAGCTAACACTGCACACATCGGAGACAACGACACAGTAACCTTACCCCTAGTCTAGCTTTAAATAACTAAGCAGAATCACTCAACACCCTGCCAGGGAGACATATACCGGTCTACAACCTTCCCGAGAGAGGACACACACGGAAAAGTCCGTCTCTCCAAACCTCATTAACACCTTACGAGCGGCCTATGCGGTTTATTTATGTGTACCGCACAGCGGGGTGTTTTTAGCCAAAATAGGGCTGTTTACGTGATCATTTTCATGCCTAAATAAGACCCAGAACGTAAAACTAGTACCTATCCCTGAAAGGGCATAAACAGAGCTTTCGAATGACACCATAACGATCCTTGTATGATGGATAGTTTTCTTGCAATAACCGTGCAACGCGAGTGCAAAAAGCAGGTAATTCGGTACTTTCAGTACATAATTGAGTATGTAGCGAGTGAGAGAGGGAGGAGGGAGCTGAGATTTGTGTCAGTAGGTTCGCCGCGGTGGTCTGGAGCAGTCATACGCTCGCTAGTCTCCTGCCACCACTTGTCTCTCTCTCTCAGCCACATTACGTGCTGAAATTGCCACTCGAGTTATGTCGAGCGCCGCCACATAGTCCAGCTTTATTTAACTCGACTTATGTTGCTCGCCGCTAAATAAGGGTTAAAGCCTAATACATAGAAATATCTGAGAGCTTCGCGTACAATACGACTGGCCGACGGTGAACGTCTATGCTGAAACCAGAAGGGATGTTGAGTTTAATAAAGATTAGAGAATGAGAAAGGAGAAGTCGAGAGAGAGAAATAGTATGCAAAGTGGCGAGTATGGGGGACAGAATTGCAAAGGATGTAGACGATACGCGTGTCAGGCCAGCTCTGAGCTGGTAAAAAACACGAGGCCGCGATGAGCAGGGACTAGTTGACCACCCGGCCGCCAACGCCGTCAGCGCCCAAGCGGGCCGCGTGATAGCTCGCCCCACTGCCAGGTGTACCCCGTCACCCTCTCTCGCTCGCCTCTCACACAAGCAACATTTATATTATAGCGAATATAAAATACAAGGCGCAGTCACAGACCAAAACAAAGACCATTTCTAGACTGTCTGTGGCAACACGACACTAATAACATAAAGCAGATCATTCCAGGACAACTGCAGCCCATCCCCCCATCCTGGCGAGCGCTAGCGAGCTGCAATGCCCCACGCAACCATTCTGCTAGCGCCGGGAGGCGTCACAGGTGACACTGGGGCCTTGGTCAACCCCGGCCCACGTGCCCCCAAGTTCCCATGCCAAATCTGTCGGCGGGCGGTAAAGTGGGGGCAATGGGCCATACAGTGCGACCGCTGCTGTGAGGCTTCCGTCCACCAGGGCTGGTATCATATCAGCTGTGTCGGGGGGCTTCACGGCGGCGTTCGACGGGTTGGTTGACCAAAGTCTATCATGGATCTGCTGGGATTGTGGAGTCCCGAATTACGCTTCCTCCCTCTCATTTAATCCAATACCCACTTCAAACATATTTTCCTTTCCTGAATTTACACCTTCTCCTCCACGACCAACAATACCACACCACCCCATCTCACTCGTAGCTAACACCAACCCTAGACTTAGGCAAGAACTTGACTATTCCTCCCCTACACATAACAGACTGCATGACTTGACCTCCCCGACGCATCAGCAACCCTACCATTCCACACCTAATCATTCTACCTATAAGTCCCATTTATCTATAACCCCCATAGCACCACCCAACTCCTTAATTACCCCTAGCTCCCCCTCTACCACAACCACCTCCAAAAACCCCCTTAACAGAGATCCTTCCACCCTCAGAACCCTCATTATCAACTTCCGCAGCATTATAAACAAAAGAGCCGTTTTTCACCACACCCTTGAGACTTATGACCCTGACATCGTTATAGGGACAGAGACTTGGCTCAATCCTGACATTTCAGACAGTGAAGTCTTCCCGACGGACAGTCCCTATACCATGACTTTACATAGAAAAGACAGACAGAACGGAGACCACGGTGGGGTCATGATAGCGACGAAGCCGGGACTAGTCGTAACACCAGCCACCGAACTTAGCGCGGACGCAGACATTTTATGGATTAAAACACAGATACAGGGCTGCAGGACACTTTATATAGGATCATTTTACTGGCCCCCTAACAGTAATGTAGATTACCTGCAGTCCCTTGACAAATCTTTATCTAAAATTGATCTCTCCCAGAAAACATGGTTGGCTGGAGACTTCAACTTACCGGACATTAACTGGACAGCTTACGCGACAATGGAGAATGGTGACCATGAAGGCAACCTAATACTACCACAGACCGACAGATCATTACACGAAAAATTCATTGACATAATCAACACCCATTCACTCTCACAAACAGTACTCAAACGAACACGTACACAAATTAGCGTAGCTAGAAACAACCCTAACATAAGACTCGGGGTCACATCCAACATATTAGACTTGTTCCTTACGAACAACACCTCTTTAATTACACGAACACAGGTTTTACCAGGGCTTAGTGACCACGACATGATACTTGTAGACGCAAACATAAAACCAAACATCCAGAAACAATTACCCAGGAAAATCTACCAATACAACAGAGCTGACATGGGAGCCATCTTGGTAGACTTAGCTGACTTTAGAGACACATTCCTCGACAACGACCCAATGGCCAATTCTGTTGAGCTAAATTGGACCAGACTTCGCAACTTCATACACGACACAATGGACAAGCACATACCCAAGAAAACCGTTACACGGAACCAGTCACCACCATGGTTCAATAGACAGTTACAAAGACTACATAGAAACAAGATTAAAACATACAAGACAGCTAAACGTTACAATGATACAGAACACTGGGATCATTACAAAAACATTACAAAAATAAATCATACAAGCAGAAACTAATTACTCAACCACTTTCCTCACAAACAACATGCAAAACCAAAACAAATTCTACAGCTTCTTCAAAGCGCGCAAACAAGACTCGACTGGCATAACATCATTATTACATAACGATTCTCTGGTCACACTTCCACAGGACAAAGCACATGCACTTAATTCGCAGTTCCAGTCAGTTTTTACACAAGAACAAGCAAACTTGCCGGAACTGTCACCATCAGCACACCCACCTATACTTCCACTGGCTAAACATACCCGGGGAATCAAGAAACTCTTATCTGAAGGTAGACATCAACAAAGCGACTGGACCAGACAATATAACCTGCAGGATACTCAAGGCGAATGCTGCCATTCTTGCCCCTATCCTGCAGGTTATATTCTCACAGACCATTGACACCGGAGAACTTCCCCATGACTGGCTATTGGCAAACGTGACTCCTATTTTCAAATCCGGAGACAGAACCCTCCCTGTTAATTATAGACCTGTTTCGATTACCCCAGTTCCTTGCAAAATTTTAGAACATATCATCCACCGACATTTAATGGACCATCTAGATAGGCAAAATATACTGACTGACGCACAGCACGGCTTCCGGCCCAAACGGTCGTGCGAGACACAACTACTTGTGACCACACATGACATTTCCCAAACCCTTAACTACCTCAAAATTCGACAAGTTGACGCCATAGTACTAGACTTTGCCAAAGCCTTCGACAAAGTCCCTCACCAAAGACTGTTAGCGAAGTTAGATTATTATGGCATCCGAGGACCACTTCTTCACTGGATTAAGACTTTCTTGACCAATCGGGATCAACGCGTTGTTCTCGAGGGTTCTCATTCTTCCACTGTCTCTGTAACTTCTGGGGTCCCACAAGGTACTGTCCTGGGTCCCCTACTTTTCCTTTCATACATAAATGACCTCCCACTATCGCTTACGTCTACTACTAGACTTTTCGCAGATGATAGCTTAGTTTATAGACCAATTACTAATAGGGACGATTGCCTTCGACTACCGGACGACTTAACTGCGCTTGAAGAGTGGGAAGCCAAGTGGCAGATGACATTTAGACCGGACAAATGTCACCATATCCGCTTCACCCGTTCAAATAAAATCATCCCATTCTCCTACAAACTCCATAGCACATTTTTGGATACTGTTCCCTCCCACAAATATTTGGGGGTCCACATCTCAGCGGACATGAGGTGGACCACTCACGTTAGCAGCGTCAGAGCATAGACTAATAGTGCCCTGGGCTTCCTGCGCAGGAATCTCACCAAGTGTAACGCAAACATCAAAATTCTAGCATTTAAAACACTTGTTCGGCCACACCTAGAATACTGCGACACCGTCTGGGATCCACACACTCACAACAATATAAATAAATTAGAGGCCATACAAAACAAAGCTGCAAGATGGATCAGACGTGATTACAGACACACTACATCTGTCACTTTGCTCAAACAAGACATTAAACTCGGCCCACTTGCAACAAGTAGACAAATGCACAGACAACAGATGTTATATAAAATCACCAACAACTTAGTAGACATAGACAAAGATATATATTTACACCCTACAAGTATACGATTTACGAGACGCAGCCACAACCTAAAATACCACACATATCAGGCAAGCACGGACATATTAGACAATAATTTTTTCCCCGCAGCATCCAAGAGTGGAATCACCTCCCATCTCATGTAGTTAATAGCCCCACCCTTGATTCATTTAGAACTAGGATCACCAATCATTACATCCCTAATCCTGATCCAGTCCCCAACCATTAGTCCTAAAAAGCACAACCCCCGCATATCATGCCGCCCGAGAGCGGCCCTCTGCGGGTTCCTCAACGTAAACGTAAACGTATATATATATATATATATACATATATAAATAGACCCCCCAAAATAACCACTGTCCCCTTAACTGCATTAACCACGGCCGCATCCGTGGTATGGTCAGTAGCGCGTCTGACTGCTGATCAAAGGATCTGCAGTTCAATACCACTACATAACATGGATATTAACCCTCTGAGGATCGATGATGCACTTCTTATTTTGTTTTCTGGCTATTATTAGACAATTAGTCAAAGGGTTGATTGATAGTATTTACCCTTTTAATACCCACAGATACTTCCTAAGCTACATAAAATTGTCTAATGATAGCCAAAATAAACTGCTAAAACGCATCAGAGCTTCAAGGGGGTTAATCGTGATCGTGTATTCAACCTTTAACTGTGTTGGTGGTGTAATGGTTTAGATGCTTATGTTCTGGGTGTGGTGTCCCGAATTTGAATCCCGGGAGGACCATATGCTTTCATTAGTTTATTCAAGTGCATTGGGGTTTGTAATTGATGATTAATGATAAGAACGGGGAGTTACTTAATTGGTAGATGTCAAGAGTTTGGACACTCAGGTTTAGCAATTTGTGGCAAATGTCTAGTAATGTCCCTGTAACAAGGGCAAGCCCTATAGTCTATTCGCTGTAAGTAGGCAAAGAATCATGTCCTCATGATTCTGGCAAAATATACTGACTGACGCACAGCACGGCCTCCGGCCCAAACGGTCGTGCGAGACACAACTACTTGTGACCACACATGACATTTCCCAAACCCTTCTGTAATTACAGAAATCTTCTGTAACTCAAAAAGGGCTAGAGCAAATTGGCTGTCAATTTCCATATCTATTCCTTGACCGACTCTTCCCAAAAGGTAGAAGTATTAGCTTGATTACTCGTCGTTTTTGAGTTACAGAGTTTAGTGGTCATGATTTCTCGCCTACTTACAGTGAATATACTATAGCCATGTTAATCAATGGAGTGCATAGCATTAAAAACTACATCATCATCATCATAATCAATCAGTAACTTGCAATACAAGGAATATATAATATTTCTGACAAGTGCAAAAAACACTGGAAAAACATCCTTACTCTGGACAGTGCATAAATGTAATCAACGGGGATATAATTATATTTTTGTTTATCAAGAACAGTGTCCAAGGAATTAAAATGTAAAACTTACAAAATAAACAAACTAAAACTGGGACGGCACAAAATAAAGGCAAAAGTACTTATAAAAATTGCTGTGGAAATAATGCTTTAATCAAATGAAATTAACCCAGAACTGAAATTTGATAGATCAATATACTGTACATTGCTTGAATTGTGGTGTATTTTAGAACTTCCATTGTATATGGCTGGAATTGCGTGGGCCGCAGGAATAAGCAAAGGAACGGTAGCGTTTTCTATTTATTTTTCATACCCATACAGTATTCTCGTATTTGGGTACATATTGTGAGATACAGTATACTGTATATAATATGACCACATTTACATGAAAGTCTAGGCCTACTGAAGAATGTGAGATGCACAAATGACATCTTGGATATAAAAAATAAAAAAAAAATCACATTATAATGTAAAACTTCCATATAAACAAACCAAAACTTAGACAAACACAGTAAAAAGAAAAAATATATATCAAAATCGCTATGTGAAAACAACGCTTAATCAAAATATTAATTTATAAATAAAAGAACACAATCCACCACATAGGGTGTTTTGTTTGTTTTTTTCTATGTGATTGAGGGAGGCAAAAGGCATAACTGCCTATAGCGAGTGCCCCCCCCCCCCCATAGTTGAAAGAGTGACAGGGCCAAAATCAAGGGACGTTCGAGCCAAAATGCCTGGACACACGGAGTTTGAAGCAATTTAAGTCATAGGAAGAGGGAAAGACTGATTCTGGGAGAGAGTTCCAGAGCTCAGCTGTTGAGTAGAAGAAACTTTGAGAGTAACGTTTCACTCTTGGGTTGGAGAGTTGCACAGAGTAGGGGTGGGATTGAGTTGCAAGACGGGTACCACGTGCCCTACGTAAAGGAGGTGGTATGCACTGGGATAGCTCTGAGGAACACTGATTATTATAGTAGCGATAGAATAGCGAGAGAGATTGCAGAGAGTTGGTGAGTGGACGGGAGTACATTACTATAGGGTGTACATTCCAGTTCCATACTTTCACAGGAGGGTCTTCGTAGTTTACGGGTTAAACATATCAATGGTGAAGCTCTGTACAGTACTGGTTATGTCTTGTTAGATTGGAAAGAGTTAGTTAGTTAGTTAGTTATGTAGAGCAGATTAACCAGATCACTGAGCTCCATACGGAACTCTCATGGGTCTGGCTTGGATTGGAAAGAGGCTAACATTAGATGACTATACCACGTTTCTTTTCAGCTGACGATAAATTGAATCCCCTAGCAGCTAATTTCTCAAGGTAATAATCTATTCACTCAAGCTTTACAAGCTTTACAAGCTTTACAATCTCTCTCTCTCTCTCTCTCTCTCTCTCTCTCTCTCTCTCTCTCTCTCTCTCTCTCTCTCTCTCTCCTCTCTCATCTCTCTTCTCTCTCTCCTCATCCCATCTCTCTCTCTCTCTCTCTCTCCTCTTCTCTCTCTCTCTCTCTCTCTTCTCTCTTCTCTATCTCTCTCGCTCTCTCTATCTCTCTCTCTCTCTCTCTCCTCTCTCTCTCTCTCTCTCTCTCCTCTCTCTCTCTCTCTCTCTCTCTCTCTCTCTCTCTCTCTCCTCCTCTCTTCTCTCTCTCTCTCTCTCTCTATCTCTCTCTCTCTCTCTCAAAGACTCACCTCCTCTTCCTTTAGCTTCTTTTTCTTCTTCTTTGGCTTTTCCTCTCCGTCTCCTTCCTCCTCAGAATCTGTAGGATCATCATTATCTGCCAAGAAAGATACAATAAAATCTCCATTAATCAACACCTCTATATAATAAAAACTTTAATCATAACAAGTCTCTCTTAGTAACGACCAAGTTGATAACAAAATATATAGACAAATATAATAACATACCAAAAAAAGAACTCTGAAATTAAAATTTTCAATGAAAACAACTTTCTTTAGCAAAAAATATTGGAAACACAATCAATATTATTACATAATCTATCTATCTATCTATTGCCTGACGCTGTGATTCCCGTGGCCGCTGCTACTGCATCGCCGCATTCAAACAGTTCTCAGTATCATATGTTACGACCGGGACTCGTATAAAACAAGGGCTCTTAATCATTGGACTAGAAAGGCACACAGCCACAACGGTAACACTAGATCCAACCCTCGAACTTATAATGCCGGCGTACAAAAACACCTATACCCTCCAGAGTTAAATCTGCGATAGCGGGGTATCCTATAACTCGGTATAAATGCACTACTACTACAGGCTGATGATCTCTGATACAGCCTGATCACAACAACATACAATTATGTTAATAATGTATACAAGGAAAAAGATAGAGAGCTTAATTAAATCACTGGAATGATTTAATGCAAACAAGAAGAAGGTATAATGGAGCCCAGGTGTGGGCTCCATATATGGTAAAGGATATAGAAGCAGTGGAGAAAGTGCAGAGGAGAGCTAGCAAGCTGGTACCAACGTTGAAGAACGCGGGCTATGAGCAGAGGTTGAGGACACTGGGGCTTCTGACACTGGCATATAGGAGAAAGAGAGGGGATATGATAGAGACTTTTAAGATAGTGTCAGGAAAGTACGATGAGGATGTGTGTGAAGGTATCTTCTTGATGCGGGAGGGAACAAGAACGAGAGGACACTCTAAGAAAATTTACAAAGAAAGAAATAGGCTTGAGAAGGCAAAGAACTCATTTTGTGATAGAGTGGTAAATGAGTGGAACGCACTGCCCCAGTATGTAGTCGATTCCGAATCAATAAGGGAGTTTGAAAGTAATCTTGATAAAGCATGGGGAAGACAAGATTTGAAGTTTGATTATAAAACAAAAATACAGAATAGTAAAAATTTTGCGTCTGCTACCGCCGCCGCCAACACCGTGAACGACCGCAGCAGTGCAAGTACTGGTACTGAGCTGGATACACAGGCATAGTTTGCCTTTTTCCAGAGGATCTACTGTAAGAAACTGTAAGAAACTGTAAGAATAATTAAAGTTACTCTAAACAATAATAAACTGTCACTCCTATATTAAAGAAAGTGAATGAAAGTCCTAAAGCATCGAACAGGAATCTTCTGAAGAAAGTCTGATGCTGCTTAAGGTGATCGAATCGGATTTTGAACTGTTATATAAAGCAGGAACAAGATATGACAAGTGTATGGACATACAGTCAGGACCCCCAATACACGATTCCACAATGCGCGAAAACCCTAATACACGAGTTACCCCTCGAAAAAAACATTAATTAATTAAACATTAATTACGCGAGGTGGTACCACAATACACGAATCGAGAGCTAAGAAGGGGCCAAATCCGCTATTCCCGCTTGATACGCGAGCACGTCTACGTTTCACGAGGCCCAGGAGTAGCTCCGAAAAGAAAAGAAGACGAGCATACGCCTGCCTTCCCTCCCTCCCTCCCTCCCACAGTCCCGCTCAAGCGCTCATAGCCGTGCGGAGTGACCAAACGTTTGTAGTGCCTGCCACTTTTTTCGCCATGCCACGCCAATATAAGAAGATAACACACAAAATGAAGGTGGAAGTGTTGGATCGCAAGAAAAGAGGAGAAGGAAACTGTGCAATAGGCTTGTCAGAGTAAACTGTTCGTACGATATGGTCAGGGAGGGAGAAGTTGGAGAAAATCGTGAAGTCCAACGGTCCTAGTCCTAGCCTATCTACTACTAATTTTAAGGTAAGGTTTCATATTTTTATTCATTGTTCTTCTTATATATAAGATATAGACTGTACTGTAGAGCCAAAAATGTCGAAAATAGGGCCAAAAATGTCGAAAATAGGCCATAATTGAGAGATGTCACCCAATAATATTCCCATTTAAAGTTAGTTCCACAATACACGAATTCACAATACGCGATGCCTCCTGTCACCCCTATTCTCGCGAATTGGAGGTCCTGACTGTACAGTGTTAACTGGCACGGGAATAACGATAAATGTGCAATAGTATTATCTCCAACAACAAAAGAAGTACTTCCTCAGGCAACGCAAAAGCCTGCTCGGGTTGTGCAACTCAACAACAACCAAGGCTTACAATCAACGTGAATAAAAATGCTGCATACATAACATAAGAGCTTATAATCCTAATCGGGTGTCTGCTAGGCGAATAAAGTCTAGCTGGGATGTAGTAGGCTAGGAAACAATGGCTGAGCAAGCGGCTCGTAGCCTAGCGAGGTCCTTAAGACTGTGCGGCCAAATTACGTTAAATGACGGGGTGCTCTCTTGAGAGATCCAGATCGCTAGTATCTGGTTCTCTCCTGGCGACCCTCTCAAAGTCAAAGCAAAACGAGTTAGCACAGTGTTGGGTGGCAGAGGCAAAAGCCCTCACTCGCAACACAGTGCTAAACTCACAAGGTACACAGGCAGAAAGACCACCTAGGCTTCCCACGTATCCGTTGCGATTGTACAAGTTCAACAAAACCTGGTACACATCGGAAATCACAACAACAATAGCCTCACCCCAGTCTAGCATTAAATAGCCCAGCAGACAACCAAGAAATAAGTAGGGAGACACCGTGAGTGTGTCGAACCTCTACAGACAAAATGTTAACCCCTCCAAAATGTCTAACTAAACATGGAATATCGGAGAGCTTCAGCATATAATACGATGGCCGATATATGAAATCGTGCAAAACCAAAGGGGAGTTATGATATTAAATAGATTGGAAGAATGAGAGGTAAGAAGTTGAGAGAGAGAGAGAGAAAGTGTTCTATAGGTAGAAGTCGGGGACAGGTAGCAAGGGAGGTGTGAAGGGTATGCTGGTCAGGCAAGCTCTGAGGAAGGTAGCTCCTCGGGACCCTCAGGATCACACAAAGGCATGGTGGTCGGCCAATCACAGGCCGCTACGTCACCAGGCAGCAGGCCTGCAGAAGGCGCCAGGAACCACCAGCCAATCAAAACCGAGAGAAAGACCACGCGGGCGAGGGACTCCTCCGGGAGGGAGGAAGGAGGAGGGAAAGCAACACTCACTACCCCCACGCTGCTCGCTCGCTCTTCCTCTCAACTCTACACAACAATGCATCTTATATTCAACTCATGATATAAAATATAATGCATTGTCACAGGCGAAAATAAAGACCACTTCTATACTGCCTGTGACATGACGATTCACAAGAAAGAAAGTACAACATTGTAGATAGACCGTAACCTATTTCACTGCCCTGGCAAGCGCTAGTGGCTACCGGGAGGCGATTCTGCCAACGCTGGCAGGCGTCACACATAATAAAACACTGACTTATATTTCGCACCTCACACAATAACCGCTTAATGTACAGTGTTCTATTCTTCACCCATCGCAAGAGAACACTGAGTACTGCCTCTGGTATGTATATAAACTAGGTTAGGCCATATCTTTGCAGATATATGAGTATCGGCAAATGACAAAACTCAGGAGATTACGATTCTAGGCTCTTGGCCACCATAACTGACCTACATATTTTCACCATAAAAACTGAACCACTAGGTCTAGAGACTTCTAGTCTTCACCCATCGTAAGATAACAACGATTACTGCCGCTGGATATTTATATAACCTAGGTTAGGTAATTTTTTTGCACATTTATAAGTGCACCAAAATCCCGAGAATTCGACGAAACATCCGGTTCCAGCGATCTCGGGAAGTTTTATATTGCCGTTTGGTGGGGGTTAACCTATAAACGGAGACATTACTCTCGGAATGTTTTATTTAATAGTGGCCCCTTCATCATTGACGACGTTGCCTATTAGTATAATAGTCTCCATTCAACACTCACGTCAGTCGTTTGAATCAACCGCCGCAGGGAAGAAAGAGATTCATCTTTATAAGTGCAACGCTGCTTCTCTTATGGTGTCGTCATATTGATCGGGTACCCACTACGAAAAAACTTCGTAAAAAATAAGAGAACAAAAAAGGAAAAAAGAATTTCCAATTTAACACTGTTATTCACAAGCTTCCCACATTCGGTGGATTTTCTTGCGTTATGGCTTCTTACCGCCTCTCGCCAAGCGCAACAATTTGTCCTTCTCTTCCCCGCGGGCCACTGTCAACACTTGTGCCCCCGCGCTCCGGCTTCATTCGACGCTCGCTCTCCTCTAGTGAGTTTTTTCTCATTTGTATGTATCTGCAAGATAGTGAGCAGGGTTTAGACTAGCTAGCACGGTTTGTGTTATTGTTGGCCCGCAGGAAGTGTTAAAATTAGGGTACGTTTAGGCGCTTTCTCCTTGTGTTCAATGTTTCCACCACACGTGGTGTTTTTTGTTTGTTGCTATGCGCCTTAGTTTTGCTTTTTCCTTAGTTAGGAGGCTTTCCTTTAAGTTTCTTGCTGTTCCTTTGTACAGCTTGGGGGTCTAGGGACCCTGCCTTTGTTGCAAGACGCGCCAGGGTTAGGATTGTCACACGTGGTTGTGGCGTCCTCCGGCATTGAGCCTGTGAGAGGCCCCTCGTGGGTTTTTTTTTCTCTTTGCCCTTTTGGCACTGTTCTTGGTTCTTCTTGTAGTCTGTACTATGTTTTCCGGATAACCCTATAGATTATCTAGTTTTGGGGGGTCTTTTTTTATTACTGTATTGTTAATTATTATGTCCCCTGTGTGTTGTGGTATCCCTGTTGGTTAGTGTGCCACTTTCCGGGAGTCCGGCAACGTATTTACCTAATTGTATTTACCTAATTGTAGTTTACAGGAGTTGAGCTAAGCTCGTGTTGTCCCGTCTCTCAGTCTACTTTTTATCCAATTTTGTCTTGAAAATATGGATATTCCTTGCCCCTACCACCTCCTCCTCCAGCCCATTCCATTTGTCAATACATCTATAGGGGAAGCTAAACTTCCTGATATCGTTCTTGCAGGTAGGTCTTTTTACTTTGTAGCTGTGGCCTCTAGTTATTCCTGTATCCACGTGTTCCACGCGTGGGAGTGCGTGAGTTAGGTCGGGGTTCCTCGCGGCTATGCTTTGCTCCGAGTCCCCCTTCCTTTGCTGTGCCCGCCGGCCTAAGGTTTGTAGCCGTTGGGTCGGTCCGCCGTGCTGGCGTGTTCAAGGGCTCGTGTCTCCCTCGCCGGGTTTGACGTCGGTGGGTGTGGCGGCGCCACTGCCCCCTGGTCCCTGGTCCCTCTGGATCCGGCGGACGCCGATGTAAATCTGGTTGGTATGGTGCTTGTGAGCCCCCTCGGACTTTGCCTCCGCCTTCTGCCGGCTGCGAGAGCAACAAGTCCTCCGGCGGGTGGTGTTTCCTGTACGGAACAACCCGATTCCCGCCGTTAGGGGTCCCCCGGTCATTAAAAAAACGGTCAGTTTTGACGTGGGATATTACGGTCGTTTACCCCGCCGTGCCGGCGGCCCAGTGAGTAACAGATCCCGGCGGACACTGCACTTGTGTCTTCATTAGCTAGCACGCTTACTTCAATGGCGTTTACCCCGCCGTGCCGGCGGCCTAGTTGGTAAACGAATCAGCGGCTGCTTGTGTGTTATGTGGAGCACAGAGCGGTCCGCCATCAGGGGGCTCACTGTTCTACGACCTACGTCGTAACGGTGGCCCTCTGTCTTTAGTGGTATCCCTTTCTCATGTTACTCTTAAAACCTCTTAGACTTCTTCCACGATATCCTCGACCTCTACGATGAGAGTAAAGCTGTAGATATTATATACCTTGATTTTCAAAAGGCCTTTGACAAAGTTCCCCACAAACGTTTACTGCTAAAACTAAAAGCGCATGGAATACAAGACGGTGTGTTGAAATGGATAGAAAATTGGCTCAGCAACAGAAAGCAAAGGGTAGTCATAAACGGTAAGGCATCTAAATGGACCAATGTAAGTAGCGGGGTACCCAGGGATCGGTACTAGGACCAATTCTCTTTCTAATTTACATCAACGACATAGATGAGGGTCTCACCTGCACAATCTCAAAATTTGCTGACGATACAAAAATTGCAAATAGCGTACTCTCAAAAGAACAAGTTGACGATATGCAACACAATCTAGATAAATTGTCATGTTGGGCCCAAATTTGGCAAATGAGTTTCAATGCGGATAAATGTAAAGTACTACATGTCGGATACCTAAATGAGAAAGCAAACTATTCGATGAATGGCACTCAGCTTAAGAATGTAAACAGAGAAACTGATCTGGGAGTAACAATATCGAGTAACCTAAAACCGAGTCAACAATGTTCAGAAGTTGTTAAGAAGGCAAACAAAATAATTGGCTTTATAGGCAGGTCATTTGAGCATAAATCCAAAGAAGTTATCCTAACCCTTTACAATTCCTTAGTCCGCCCTCTTCTGGAATACTGCGTTCAATCCTGGTGCCCTTATTACCAAAAAGATATAAACAAGCTAGAACGAGTTCAACGTAGAGTTACCAAAATGATACCTAGCCTAAAGAACAAACCATACGAAGAGCGTCTTAGAGAATTAAATCTATTTCCTTTAACCCAGCGCAGATTAAGAGGCGACTTAATTCAAGTGTTCAAAATCATCAAAGGCATCGACAATATGAACTGTAGTAAGTACTTCACTATCGACCAATCTAATTACACGCGGGGAAACGGTTGCAAAATTATTGGTAAATCTTTTAACTCGCACGAATCTAAGAATTTCTTCTTCAATCGAGTTGTCAACTTGTGGAATGGGCTTCCCCGAGACGTTATAGACTGCAGCACCGTTGATTCATTTAAATTCCGCCTAGACAAATATCTCGCATCAAACCCGCGACTGACTGCGTTTGTAAATGAATAACTTTATCCTCCCCTCAGTTACTAACCCATCTGTCCCCTACTAACTTCCTAGTCCTGCCACGTTAGTGGCAGGGCAGTAGTTCCCTTTCCAATGTTCCCTTACCCACTCTAAACCACTGTTTGGACACTTGATCCTCAGTGTTTTGGAGGACAAGCAACCTAGAAGGGTCACTAGATCTGTTGTTGTTTGATTTCCTTTGTACTCCTTTGTACTCCTTTGTACTCAGGGGCATGGGAAGAGGCTATTCACGCCCTCTTAAGGGTAACAAGAAGAAAGAGGCCGTTGCCTCCTATTCTTCTTACACCGGGAGGTTAGGATAGGTGAGACTCTCCCTGTATATCCTTATGAGCATTGATTCCTGGAAATGTTTCTTTCCAGGTGGACACTCAGAACAGCCGGCTACCGCGTCGTTCCCGCCGGGGAGAGGTGTCTCTGCATCATGCCTTTGTTTACAGTATGCTCAACCCCCGCCTGTCTTTTGATACCAATACCAGCACATAACAGGTGTATTAGGTGTGTACAGTGTTTAAACAGAAACTCTTTCATGTGGGCATCTCGTACATGTCCGGTGTGTTCAGATCTGTTCGAAGAATGGCTCGCGGCCCAAGATATGTCTTGCTTACTCACTCTCATTGCCGTTAAAACTAAGTTTAAGACCTATGCTTCTCAGGTAGCTAACAAAGAACTGTCATGTGACAACCCAGAATAATTGAGGGTAGTTCAATTGTACTCATTTGATGATCATATAGCTCACCAGTCACACACCTCCCCGATCCCCTTGTTGACCATTGGGTCCCTTTCGTCATCCACGACATCTACACAGAGCTCCTCTCCCCCATCCAAGAGGTGCCGCTTGATGTCACCGGAATGCCCACAACCTGCTCACCCAGCTTCCCCGGCGGGCAACCTGAGGCGCATGGACAGCACGGACTATCTGCCTGACAAGATCCGCCGGCTCTCGAGCCCACCACGACGTGTGTTACTTTCTAATGAGACTCCTACTTCTGCGCAAGTAGATCTCACAGGATCACAGCTGGAAGGTCCGGCGGCCACCTCAGGGACGCAGGGGGTGAGCCCCGGTCTCCTCGAGCCGGAAGCCGGCCTCTCTCACACTGCCACTAGACTTAGACAAACTGTACACGTTAGGCTCCAAGGTTCCAAGTTAGTGCTGTCAAACAAACAGGCTCAGCAAGCCAACATGACTCAGACTTCTACTCAGTCTCCGGGTGTCTATCTATCTATCTATCTATATGCTCAGGCCCAATCCCCATTTTGGGGGTAGCCGACTCAAGACAGAGCAAGAACAGGGAAAACACAAAAACAACATAAAACAACAAATAAACACAGATAAAAAGCACAAACTCACACACATCCAGGTCACCCAGGAGAAGACCCAGAGACCAGGGTCACCAAGGTCGCTCCAGCACTCCCCCGGCCCCCGACCACCCGGAGAGGTTCCGATCTCGGCAGGCAGACATGCAGCGGAGCCAAAGCCACAAGCCCTCCCACCAAACTTCCAGGCGCACCCTTCATATTAATCGTCTCCCCGGGCCAGGCGCCTGATGGACTATTATCTAGTCCAACTTGCGCCCGACCCCTTACTCCAAATGACCACGTTTTCACTCAACTATTCACAAGCATTCTCCATTCACTCCTGTCCACCACCACTGTCCACACCACATAATTCCCACCTACTGGACTTATTTTTAACAACCAATTCAGAAAATTATGATGTTACAGTTAGGTCCCCGCTTGGATCTTCTGATCACTGTCTGATACAGGCCACCTGTCTATCACCTACCACACCTTCCCACTCTGAACCTGTTTTGGTGACTAAATGGCATTACGATAGGGCAGACTGGGAGGGTCTTCAAGGTTTCTTTATTGATATTCCCTGGACCTCTTTCTTTTCTAATGGTGCACACTCCACCTTGAGCCACATACAAGATTTTGTAAAAATTGGAATGGAAACTTTTATTCCTCATCAAAAGTACAGTAAAAGATCTAATTCACCTAAATGGTTTGACCATAATTGTGCTAGAGTAACTGAACAAAAAGCAATAGCCTACAATGCATACACAAGATCAAAAACACATGAAGCCTTTAATTACTTTAGAAACATCAGAAATCATGCCAAAACTGTATTAAACCTAACTAAATCAAACTTTCTCCACAAGCAGGCAAATAAACTTCTAAATAATCCAAATGATAACAAAATATTTTGGTCTACTCTTAACTCATTCAAATCCAACTTCACTACTGCTTCATCCATTCCACCATTAAAATCTCCGACTGGCAATCTTGTAAGTGACCCACGAGGTAAAGCTAACCTTCTTGCGGATATTTTCTCCACCAACTCAACCTTAGATGAAATAAATCAAGATGTCCCTGTACTTAATTTTAATTCGCCTGAAATTCCCTCACTTAAGATCCACACCAGACATGTCAAAACTATTTTGCAGAATCTCTCAGTAGATAAGGCTCCTGGTCCAGATGAAATTCTTCCCATAGTACTTAAGAATTGCTCCTTGGTGCTCGCTCCTGTATTGGCAACATTTTTCCGTCTGTGTACTCATACCTCATGCTTCCCAGTACCCTGGAAAGAAGCAAACATCCATCCAGTTCCTAAAAAAGGTGCCTCTTCAGATCCATCAAACTACAGACCAATAGCTATAACTTCCACTCTTGGTAAAGTCTTTGAAATTATATTAAATAATCACATAATTAAGCATCTTGAGAATAATAAATTAATCAGTGATAGGCAATATGGATTTAGACGATGTCGATCAACTGCAGACATTATTTGCCTTCTTACGCATCAAATCAACCAAGCTACAGACCAACATGGTGAAACACATACAATAGCACTGGATATATCAAAGGCATTTGATAGAGTCTGGCATCAATCCTTATTGTCGAAGATGTCACACTACGGCCTTGCATCATTAGTTCCACTAATTTCTTCTTATCTTCATAAAAGAAAAATACGTGTAATGGTTGTTGTTGTTCCCCAAGCTGCCTGGCCGAACAGCCCCAAGGCCCCGAGCAAGGCCAAGGCCATAATGGTAGATGGCCTTTATTCTCAATTTCACTCAATAAATGCTGGTGTTCCCCAGGGATCAGTTTTGGCCCCAACTCTGTTCCTCATTCATATCAATAATCTCATATCTACCACTCATAATCCAATACATTCCTACGCAGATGACTCAACACTCCACAGTTCCTTCACATTTACCAATTCTTTCACCCAACCCGATCTTATAAATTCAAAAATAAACACTGCAATTTCTCTGAACCAGGACCTTTCTAGAATTAATTAATGGGGACAAAACAATCTAGTTTCCTTTAATACACAGAAAACCAAGTACATTCAATTTTCTAACCGACAGAATCTCACTGACCCCCATATATTTTTTAATGATGTAAATATTCCCACTTCCCCTAGTATTGACATTCTCGGTGTAACATTAACTACTAACTTGAGCTGGACACATTATGTTAGAAGCATTGCAAAGAATGCCTCTAAAAAACTGGGACTCCTGTACAGAGTTCGAGAATTCTTCACTGACGAGCAGTTGGCCGTAATATATAAAAGTCATGTGCGTTCTCAGATGGATTACTGTTCACCTCTGTGGGGTGGAAGTGGAGTGGTTGCATTGAGGCAGTTGGACAAAATTCAAAATAAAGCTATTAGATTAATCAATAACCCTGCAATCATACAGGACCTTCCTACATTATCCATACGAAGAAACGTTGCATCCCTTGCATTATTCTACAGATATTTTCACAGCAATTGTTCCGAGGAACTTGCTTCAATTGTGCCGCCTCTCCACATCTTTCCCCGTAGAACTAGGGCAGCTGAGAGCGCCCATGAATTTACACTTTCTCCTCCACAATGCAGAACTTCTGCTTATCAGAATTCATTTATCCCCAGAGCTACTACTCTTTGGAATTCACTTCCCTCGAATTGCTTTCCACAAACTTACAATCTATAAATGTTTAAATCCAGTTGTTACAAACATTTTATGAATGGAGGATGCCTTTAGGCACATGGACCTTTTTGTTTTATCTGTGTTTTTCCTTCCTCCGTTCATTGTCTCTTAAAAAAAAAAAAAAAAAAAAAAAAAAAAAAAATCCCCTGCCTGATCTATAGTCATTCCTCTATCATCCAAAGCTTTTCTTACACAGTCTCTCCATCTCAATCAGGGTTGTTGATTTTTTTTATTTAAAAAAAAATCAAAACAATCAAAAAATAATTGATTTATTTTGATTTTTGTATTTATTTGATTTTTTGTAAATATAATTATGTATACATATATTTGTTTGTAAATTTAAAAGCTATCAGTTATTTGTGTTACTACATAATGTACCAGTATCTTAAAATGAACCAATGCCTACACAAACTTATGAAAGCATGATAAATCTTCAGATTTGTTTTATTTTGATTCACAGATAAAAAAAAAAAAAAAAAAAATTGTAAAAAAATCATTGATTTTAAATCAAATTGATTTATTCAATATCAACTCTGATCTCAATGGGGGTCTTCCTGCCCTTCTATCTCCCCTTGTACCTGACTCACATATTCTCTTTGTAAGCCTTTCATCTCCCATTCGTTCAACATGACCATACCAGCTCAGCACCCTTCTGTCCACTCTGGCTGACAAATGTTCCTGCTGCCCCACTCTCCTACATAACTCTTCATTCCTCAATCTGTCTCTACGAGTAACTCCACACATACTCCTCAAGCAGCTCATCTCCATCACATCCAGCCCTCTTTTCTCCTTTTTCTTCAGAGCCCATGTCTCAGCCCCATACATCACTGTTGGCACAACAATTCCTTGATACAGTGCACTTTTTACTTTCACTCCGAGATTTCTCGTCCTCCACATAGCCTACTTCCCATTGCTCCGAAAACCTTCCTTCCTTCACACACTGTTTTACCTCCATTTCCATACCTCCACTCCTGCTTATCATTCCTCCTAGATATTTAAAACACTCTACTTGTTCCAATATTTCCCCATCCAGCCTCACATCTAGATTCACCCTATGCTCTCCCCTATTACACACCATTACTCTGCTGATGGGCTGGTCTATCAGAGTGAGAACTGAGCGATCTCTGCCATACCCATAGCTTACTCTGACTGTTCCTTTTACTTATATATTTTCTAGATCTCAAGTGACGGCGTCTCTTCCGTGGATTGACCTCCCAATGTACTAAGATTGGAAGCCAAAGCGTCACATTTTTCCTTTGCCCCTCAACTTTCTCTTCATAATTGCTGAGGGGCACAGGGCCCTGGGTGGGGCTTTGGTTTCCCGGGCGTTTCCGCACCCTCCTTAGATCCCCGCCATGGAGTGGCTTCGGTCACCCAGGCTTTATTGTGGTCGGCAGGGATGATTCTGTGGGGGCGCTCAGTTATGGCCTTGGCCTTGCTCGGGGCCTTGGGGCTGTTCGGCCAGGCAGCTTGGGGAACAACAACAACAACACACCATTACTTTACTTTTATTGACGTTCACCTTCAGTTTCCTCCTTCCACAAACCACACCAAACTCTTTGACTACCCGCTGCAATTTCTCATCAGAATCTGCCACCAATGCTGTGTAATCAGCGAACAGCAACTGATTCAACTCCCAATCTCTACCATTCTTTCCTACTAAACCCAATCCTCTTCCCATAGTTCTCCTTTTCACCTCCCTCACCACACCATCCACAAACATATTAAACAGTCATGGTGACATTACACAACCCTGTCGCAAACCTACCTTTACCTCAAACCATTCACTCAACTCACCATTTCCTACTCTCACACATGCTCTGCTCCCTTCATAAAAACTCTTAACTGCTTCTAACAAATTTCCTCCTATTTCATAAATCCTTAACACCTTCCACATTGCTTCACGGTCCACACGATCATACGCTTTTTCAAAGTCCATAAAAGCCCAAAATATCTCCTTATGCTTCTCTAAATACTTCTCGCATAACTGTCTTACTGCAAACATCTGATCCACGCACCCTCTTCCCCTCCTAAAACCGCACTGTTCTTCTCCTATTGCAACTTCCGTACACTTTATTATCCTCTCTATCAACACCCTGCCATACAGCTTTCCAACCACTGACAATAAACTAATACCTCTATAACTTGAACACTCCTGCCGATCTCCCTTCCCCATTGTACAACGGCACAATACATGCACTCTTCCAGTCTATTGGTACCATTGACACAGCAAAGCACACATTGAAATGTCTCACCAACCAATCTATTATCACATCTCCACCCTTCTTTATACACTCCACAGCAATACCATCCAAACTTTCTGCTTTTCCCGCTCTCATTTGTTTCACTGTTTCTTTCACCTCATTTTCCTCAATCCTTTCATTCATTCCCTGCCACCTGGGTGGCCTGGGTAACCTATCTCCATCGACCTCTGCTTCAATCACTGCTTCTCTTCCATCTCTTGTATTTAACAAAGATTCAAAATACTCGGCATATCTTTTCCTCACTTCAACTGGTTCCACTAGTAATTCTCCATTTGCATCTTTCACTGACTCTTCCCTCTTTTGTCCTCCTTTCCTTACTTTATTTACCTCCTTCCAGAACATCTTCTTTCGTTCTTCAAAATTCTCACTCAACCTTTGACCCCACCTTTCGTTTGCATCTTTTTTCGCTTCTCTAATTTTCCGTTTTGCCTCTCTCCTTTTCTCCTTGTACCTCTCCGATACCTCAACACTACCATCCTGTAAAACCCTCTTAAAACACTGTCTCTTCTCCTCAACTGCCTTTCTCACCGTATCATTCCACCACTCGCTTCCCTTCCTGATACCTCTGCCTCCTACTTTCCTTTTACCGCATACTACCTCTGCACTTGCTTTCACTCCTTCCTTAAACTGTTGCCATTCAACCTCTACTTCTCTCTCTTCCATCTCTCTCACTTCCATCCACTTTTCATTTAGTCTTTCCTTGTACTCCCTCTCTTTTGCACTCTTCTCTAACTCACTAACTTTTATTACCTCTCTTACTTCACGCTTGTCTCTTATTCTCCTGTAACTCTTAACTCTTAGCTTTCCCTCCACCAGGTAATGATCTGACATACCCTCCGTCTCACCTCTCATCACATTCACATCCAGCAGTCTACACAATCTTTCCCTTGTCACCAGCACATAATCCATCAATGCCCTCTCTACAATCTCTCCCCTCACAAGTCTATGCCAGGTGTACTTGTGTATACGCCTTTTTTTGAAGAACGTATTACTGTACCTACACTCAATCTGCACTCTTCACATACATTTTTCAGTCTTTCTCCACTCTCGTTTACATCATCCACACCAAAACTACCGATGACTCCCTCAACAGGCTCATTTCCTACCCTAGCATTTAGGTCCCCTACAACTATAACATTTTCATTTTCATCAAACCCTTGTAGACAATCTCTCAAATCCTCCCAGAAACCCTCTACCTCGTCTAACTCTCCTTCACTTCCTGGTCCATACACACTTACAAAAACCCACCTTTCACCCTTAAGCCGCATTCGCACCCACATTAGCCTTGATGACACCTCTTTCCACTCTTTTATAAACTCTCTCAACTCCTCCTTCACAATAATAGCCACTCCTTCTTTCCCCCTGACTCCCTCGTCTACTCCAGACTTGCTACCTATCACGTTTCCAAAATCCACTTCTCCCTCTCCTTTCATCTTTGTTTCATTCAGTGCAAGCACATCATACTTCCTTCTTTCAAATAACCTTCCAATATCCTCTCGCTTCTCATTCGTACTACATCCACGCACATTCAAAGCTCCTATTCTTAGGGTCCGGGACCACGAACGCATTCCCTCGCCCCTATCTCTGTCTCGTTTTTTTGGTTGATTTATTTAAGGGGAGAAGGATACCAGGCCCCCTGCCCCCGATCCCCTTTAGCCGACTTCTACGTCTTTCCGGAGAAAAGCGGTGGTGGAAATTTCTCACCCCTCCACCACAGAGGAGGCTACCTGCACCAGAAAGTGGCAGGCGTTGGGGTCGCCGCATTCCTACGCCATTTGAAAAAATTAGAGATGCAGAAGGAGAAAAAGATAGAAGGGGCTATGGGAAGTAGAGGACACCAACCCTCACTCTGACAAAGGGTCAGCGGTTACGACCACACGGTCTCACGCGACACTCCTGGCTCCTTCTGAGGACCAGCTCGGCTTGACGGCCGCCCCTAAGAATATGGGTTCGCAGAATGCGACCACCCCGGTAACACCTCCACCGCGTGACCAGAAGTCACCGGCTTGCGGTTCTCACCACCCGGCTACGGCTAGTAGCAGTCAGACACTGATGAACACGGCCACTCTTAAACAGGCTGACACTCTGATACCGACAGACCAACAAGTTAAGCTAACTACACAAACCACTCCCACGAAGTTAACGACTGTGCAGCTAAATGAATTGTTACAGAAGGTGATCAGTCAGTGTGCCATTAACCCTTAAAGAGCGGCACGCAACATAAGTCGAGTTAAAAAAACTGGCAAAAAACGGGTGAAAAAAGGGTGGAAATCGAGTGAAAATGGGTGGGATAGTAATGATCCATACGTCCGACATCTGTGGCCTCCCGGCCCACACTAACTCCAGTTCCCCCACCGCACGGGAGGATGACAGTGTAACCAATAGTTCGCTAAAAGTGAGCAATGTAGCAAAATCAGCTAAACTTCCATCTTCGAGGTAACACTGTCAGTGCTCCACGAGTGCTACGTAGCTGTATGTGGCGTCATTGTATTTACCTAATTGCCTAATTGTATTTACCTAATTGTAGTTTACAGGAGTTGAGCTAAGCTCGTGTTGTCCCGTCTCTCAGTCTACTTTTTATCCAATTTTTTCTTGAAAATATGGATGTTCCTTGCCCCTACCACCTCCTCCTCCAGCCCATTCCATTTGTCAATACATCTATATGGGAAGCTAAACTTCCTGATATCGTTCTTGCAGGTAGGTCTTTTTACTTTGTAGCTGTGGCCTCTAGTTATTCCTGTATCCATAATTAATATATCCTCCCTATCCAGCCTCTCCAGCCCCCGGGTACATTTGTACATCATTATCATGTCTCCCCTCTCTCTCCTCTCTTTTAGACTCGGTAGATTTAATTTGTCTAGCCTCCCTTCATATGGCAGTTCTCTGAGACTTGGAACCAATCTAGTGACTGCTCTCTGGATTCTTTCTAACTTGTGAATATGCTTCTTTAGATGCGGGGACCACACCACTGCTGCATACTCCAATCTTGGTCTAATCATACTCTTCATAATTTTCGCTACCATGGTCTCATCCAAATAGTTCAGAGCAACTTTCATATTCCCGGCCATTGCATACAATGCAATGTATAGCGATAGCAGTGTGTAGCGATTTCCGCCTAGTTTTCGGCGCAATACAGTTCTTTTCATACTGATGGTTGATATAGCAGTCAGAATGGCCTGAAAAGGCCCAAAACGGCCACGGAGGACCCGCTAGACAAGGGTTAAGCAGGGTCAGGCCCCTACTCAGGCACTGGGACCACCTCACAGTGTATCTAGGCCCCCACCTCATATCAATGTAGGCATTCCCTCTCCACCAGTCCCATCCGCCGGGCCAGCAATGGCCCGCATAATTGGCTACCTACCGCCTACGGGCCCGGCGCTAAACAGACCAGTTCATTCCCGACCTGCGGGGCAAGAGCATCAGCCGCGGGCCGTAAATGTTACCCCCAGCTTCATTGACAGGCCCATTAGTCCGTCCCTCAACCTCGAAGCAACTCCTAGGGTTAGGAGACCTAGAGTTCATGGGTGCGTCCAAGCCCACCAATATAGCTCCCCCGTCCGCCGGCCGACCCAAGCAGGGGCTACCGGCGGATGCTTGGGCAATTGTTCCTCCCGACCTTCGACCCCCCTTGAATAGGTTGGACACTGAGTTAGTTCATAGCCAGGAACACCTCAGCCAGAATAGTTCTGTGGGTTCGGATGATACCCAACCTTACTTATCCCCCTCGGTAGACAGGACCCATACGGTGAGTAACCCACCGGGTCCCTCTTCCACTCCCAGTTCTCACCCCAGTGCTCCCCTAGTCCCGCCGGGTGTCCCGTCCCAATCTCAAGCCATCAAAACACCAGGCAGGCTCTGGCTTCCGGTTACGGCAGTGACACATGGAGAGGGGCATAAATCAACACAAGGGGAGGTCCCAGTGCCAGTGGAGTGGGCTATTGAAGTCAACCGTAAACATGTCTTTAGGGCAAACGATGCTAATGGTACAGTCATACAGGTTCCTATATATGCTAGACCTGACCCGGCAAATTTTCAATATTTTTTGTACAACCATGCCTGCTGGTTCCTCTTCCGGCGGATTCCCCGGTCCAAGATCCTTCTCACCCAGACACTCCCATTTGCCCTGATGGCCATAAACGATGTAGCTCTACTGGTTGTCGTTCTCTATATACACAGAGAGAGCCTTCTCCCAAATTTCACAGATGTGGTCCACATGAAGACCAAAGGGAGCTGAATCTGAGTGAGGTGGGCGATGGGCCGTGGGTAACGTGGGATCAGGAACTGCAACAATTTGCTATAGATATTACATCCAATGCCTTGTCACCAATTCCCCCTTCCCCGTTACCGATTTTGACTGGCTAGCACAACGACCGGGCGGCGTTCCGTTCCCTATTTTTAATTTTCTGATAGCCCCTCAATTTGCGGAGGAAGATTTTCCATTGTGTTACGTCCTGGGATATATAAACACTGGGCTCTTTCTATTGGACTAGGTATGCGGCAACAAGCAACAACGGAAAACGCTAGATCCAACCCTTATCTATAAACCCAGGCAACAAACCACCCTAAACCGTCAAGAGTCCTGCCTGGACAACGAGGTATCCTATGACTCGGTTACAGGGTGCACGCACTATAGACTGCTGATAGTCAAGCAGGCTATATAAAAGATCACACAATTAAGTTGACTTAAAGCTTCAAGGAAAAGATAGATAACGGAATTAAATTGCAGAAACAATTTAATAACAAACTAGAAGAAAGTACATTTAACGTTACGTTAATTAATACAACTAATCACCCCTGCGTGAAAGAAGGTGAAAGCAAACAGTCCTCAAAACATCGTACAGGTAGACAAGATGCAGGTTTCTAAACTGCATGCGGCTACTGTAGGATCTGATGCTTAGCAAAGAAAGTAAGTTACGGATTTAGAGAACTCTTAACTAATAAGCAGGAATAAATACTAGTGATAGGACCTACAGTGTATGATGGCATAGGTATAATTAAATAAAGGCAGCAACTCGCAACATAACCACATACAGGTGTGCTTCTCACTCTTAGTCAGGCAAGCCTGCTCGGACAGAGTCTCTAAGCCACACCCTGACTCACAATGCTCACAAAGATGGTAAACTGTGGCACAATAACAAGCATACAGATATAATAAACCGCTAGCTGTTAATCTGCCAGGTGGCAGAGGTCTAGCCGGAAGGATATAGGCTTCGGATACCCGGGCTGAGCCACCTGCTCTAGCCTAGGGACGTTCCCAAGTCTGTGCGCCAAATTACTCTAATTGAAAGGGTGCTCTCTTGAGAGACTCAGATCCCAAGTATCTGACTCTCTCCTGGCGACCCTAAAACAAAAGCAAGACGTGCCAGCGCAGTGCTGAGTGGACTAGGCAAGGGCCCTCACACAACACAACACTAGACACACAGGCACACAGACAAGAAAATGCCCCCAGACTCCCACGGGTATCCTAGTAAAGTCGTGCAGGTCCACAGGACTCGCACCAGCAGACTTTACTTAAAGGATCGCAAAAAGCCTCCCCTCCGGTCTAGCCCCTGCTCACCTGCCACAAGAACACACTAGCAAGCATGAAACCACCAAATATGAGACAACAAAAAAGCTTCCTAGGTCTCATTAACAATTATATCTCTGCATAAGGCCCAAAATCCTATCTAGTTATCTGAGAGCTCGTCGTTAATACAATAATAGATATAAGGTCTATCAAGGGGATGGGATAATTAAATAGATTGGTGAAGTAGTGGAAAGAAGGTATACAAAGTAAGAGAGAAAGTTTCTAAGTGGGGTTGAGAGGGATAGATATCAAGGGGGTCCGAAGGGTACGACAGTGAGGTGAGCTCTAAGTCTTTAATCTGTCTGGACCCCACCCTAGGCATGCAAAATACCTCCCATGCTGGCAACACTCAACACGGTTGCCGGGTCAAAATCCTCTACCCCTAGCGTGAATCGAAACTAAGCCTAAAATCAAATGCACGTGGCAACATCAGGCTCGTCCCAAGCTAGTCTATTCCGCGCCCGCGCAAAGCAACGTCCCCCAGCCGGCCTCTCTCTCCCGCTCGTCTCCTCCCACTCTCACTAGACTTACATCTTATATACTGTATTATGATGAAACAATCAACTATCGAGAATAAAATATACTAAGATGTGTTGGTTAAGAATAAGGGCAGCTTCAAGCTGTGAAACAACCTAAGAATATCCCAGACATTAGTTACATTGTCGTAGGACATATACTAAGGAAAAGCCGGCCAGCCGGCTGCCGCCAGCCGGTTTCTATCGCATGCCCGCACGTGGCTACTATGCAGGAGCGTCACAATTGCCACTCATTACTCTCATTACTCCTGAACCTATTGAACTCCAACGAGAATTTCTGGTCAGAGATAAGGCCCACAGGACATTCATTAGCTTCCTGTTAACTAGAGACACGGCCCAGGCTATTGCCCAACCGATTAGTCAAGTTGCCAAAATGTTGACCCTGCAATGTTAATTACTGTAAACTTTTTTTGAGGAAATGTATTATATATGGTTAGGAGAGCAAAATTAGCTTGGTTGCTACTTGTGCAACCTTTAGCATTTCTCAGAATTCAAGATGGCGCCCTCTGCCATCTTGAATTTCGGCCAGTTTTCACCTTTGGATCTTGATGACATAGAGGGTCGTGTAATACCTCTTTTTAGGGGTTTTCCAGGACGGGGAGTCCATTTCCGGGGTTAATTTGTGGATATAGGGTGAGTATCAAGGTCAAACCAGAGGTCAGAGATAAAATTTTGCCTAAAATCTGGAAAATCACCAATATTGACCGATTGTATGTGGTTCATTGTCTTTCTATTCCAGCATTTTACTAGGTTGGGTAGGTAGGTAGATATAATATGTTTGCTATGTCTACATGTAGGTATATCCCGGGAGTCATTATATATTTTGTATTAAATTTTGTTTAGCAGGTTGAGCAATGGGTGTTCATTGAACACCAATATTCACCATGCATGCACTCCCCACGCTGTGCGATCAGTGGTTTAACAACTTTTCTTCTCATTTCAGATTGTGACAAATCAGTGTAATCAGCATTGATACCCCCAGGCTGTCACACTCATCATGTCTGCTGGAGGGGAGAAGTGCCTGTTTAGTCCATGTAATGCCAGTGGAGCGCTGCAAACATTCAAGACCGTCGCTGTGCAGAAGATCATCGCTACAAGCAAAGTGAAGCAGGATGAACTGTACAGAACTCTCTCTGGAAGTAATATTCTAGCTCACAAGTCATGTTACTGTAGCTATACTTCGAGAAGTAGAAACAATGAACAGCCGAAGAGAAAGTCTACACTAATTGACAATTGTGTTTCCAAAAGATTGTTGAAGCCTCAATGTAGTGACTTTGTTTTCAAGCGAGACTGTTTGCTGTGTGGGAAAGAGTGTAAGCCGAAAGACAGCAAGAACCTACACAGCTGGGTGCAGGTCAGACAGTGTAAAACTGTAGATAGAAGTGGTGATATCACGTTCAAGCAACACTTGGAGGACATCTGTGATGAGAGACAGGACCAGTGCGCTAATGAGGTAGTTGTTCGACTCAGTGGGGTCATTGATCTGCATGCTTCTGACACACAATACCATGTCTGCTGTTATGATAAATTTAGAGTTGTCCCAATGTCCTGCCCCTCCATAACGGCGCCTGTGGAAGAGGCGCTGAGGTCCGTGGTCACGACGATGGCTGAAAATATGAGAGACGTGGACGACAGCGGAGCTGTACTCCATGTACATCGCTGCTTCGGGCACTGTGACAAGAAGACAGTTTGTGTCCAACATCACAGATTACTTCGGCGCCAAGCTGCTTGTACTCCACATCGAGGGTTGTGAAAGCGTAGTTGGATTTAAAGCCAGCCTCGGACAGTTTATCAAAATTGCCAAGAAAAGCAGCAGCGACGATGACGAGCTGGAGAAGATGGTGAGGAAGATTCGTGGCGAGGTCAGGGCGACACATAGGCCCGGAGACTACAACCTCAGTGACTATGTTCGTCACAAGATCATTGAAAACACCAGTGCTACTCTTCTTAAACTAGTATCTAGCCTTGTATCTGGAGGCAACATCACAAAGCCATCCCTGACCCTAGCTCAGTGCATTCAACAGCACATTTGCGGTGCCGGCAGAAACCAGACTACACTCGGGCTCGCTGTGAAACTACATCACAAGCATGGTAGTTCAGAGCTCATCAAGACTCTCAATGAGCATGGTATCACAAGCACATATGAGTTCACCCAGCATCCTGCTGGTATCATCAACACAGGAAACATTGGCGTGATGCAGCTGACTATTCCAAGACTCAAGAAACATGACATGACCTCTGTGCGATTCACCCACCAGAGTATACAGCTGGAGCACTATAAGGGGCCTTCCAAGGTGAATCCACCCCTGCTTCCGATGAAAGCTCTGTCCGCTGAAGAGTTGCAGGTTCAGTCCGCATCAGTCATGTTCAGTCAGGAGCGAGATGCGGCATGGTTGTCACAAGTCCACGGGAACGATAAGCCAGTTGAGTGGGCAGGCTTCAATGCTCAGCAAGACCGATTGGTGGCAGGTTCTGCCCAGAAGCCCAAGACACTGGTCGTGTTCGGACCGATGATCGACTCACCGCCTGCTCACCCCGGCACTGTAATAACTACGCTTGTGTATCTTGAGAGGACTCTCAATAGTTTTGGGATGCAGTACACTCACCTCACAGTTGACCTCCAACTGTATCAGACTGCATGCCTAGTTCAATGGAACGACCCTCTGCGCTGGACCGGCGTCATACTTCACCCAGGTATGATGCACACTCTCATGAGTTTCCTGGGCTGTATAGGAAAACTGATGAAGGCATCTGGTGTGGACATTCTCATCAGTGCAGCGTTTGCTGGCATCACCAGCATTGTCAACGGAAAGGCCTGGACCAATGCTCTACGGGCATACCGTCTCATCATTGCCGTGTTGCTGCAGAATTTCTTCTCGAATGGCGCCAAGACTTATGAGGAGCAGAGTGTCTACCTGGAGTCAGTCAGACAACACCCGACCGGGAGGCTATGGGTAGACTGCCTTGTCAAACCGACATTGTTGTCGCTTATGTTCCTGCGCGGAGAGAGGAACGGTGAATTCCTACTCCAACAGCACTGTCTCAAGGAGATGCTGCCATACTTCTTCGCAGCAGGTCATCAGAACTATGCCCGCTATCTGAGCTGGTATGTGCGACAGATGGAGAACCTTCCCCAGCATGCCAAAGAGGACCTACTGGCAGGTGCGCACGTGTGTCGGCACTCAGATGGCGGAACCGCAGTACCTGCAGATCAGTTCGGAGAGCAGACATACATCAAACGAGGGAAGGGTTCTGGAGGTATGAAGGACATTTCAACGAGCGCTGAGCAAGTGGCTGTGTGGGTGAATAGTTTCAGTGTGTGCGCCCACCTTGACATTGCCATGTAACATATGTACAATGAATCTGATGAGGAACTGAAGCCACACGGTGGAGTAGATGGGGAAGAGAAGAGTAAGCACAAGGAGGAAGGAGAGAGAAGAAGGAGACTGGACGAGGCCGATTGGAGGAAGATCGCGGTGGAGCTGGAGAAGTACAGTCACCCTTTCAATGACCAGGAACCAGGTCTTTATAACATATGCAATGGACAAGTGGCAACAGACACAGTGAATGTTCAGAACGCATTGGCCATCGGGAGTGAGCAGAGCAGGCACTTCTCTGCTTCGCTGAGCAGTGAATTCCACAAGACAATAAAGAAGAAGGTCAAAACAATGGAGTCTCTCAAGAAGGCAGTCACTATCAAAGGGAAGGCCGTCTACGACATCGAAACTCTGTTCAGTCGGCTGTTAGTCGTGGGGCAGCAGCGCAGCATTGATATAGCCACTGTCTTCCAGTTTGAACTGAGTCCAGTCCCTCCAGCCTTTATCACACGAGTACGGCTGCTTGAGGAAGGGTGACAAGGCAGTGCTCGTCAAATCTCTTGGCGTCTTTGTCACGACTCAATCTGCTCCAGATGTGGTGCTGGTTGATGGCGGTCAGCTTCTGTACCACGTTGTATGGCCGGTCTCCGGGACTACAGGAGACCTGGCTGCAAGTTTCGGCACTAGACTGGCCCACTACTCTCCTGTCTCCAAGAAAATAGTTCTGTTCGACAGATATGACCAAGAAGCTCCCAGTGCAAAGGACCACGAGCGAACAAGAAGAGGAAGAGCCAAGGAAGTTCGGCTAACCGCAAATACTCCCCTTCCATGTCGAGAAGCTATTCTTCACAATTCCAAGAACAAGAATCTGCTCAACAACATTCAATGCAGCTATCAACTTCCACACAATATTCAACTCATCAACAAGCTGGAATGTATCGTTACCCATGACGAGGCAGACATAACCCTCTGCAGCTACATGCTGAAAGCAGTGGAAGAAGGCGCCGAGACCATCCGCATCCTCAGTGATGACACTGATGTCTTTGTTCTCTTGGTGTACTGGACATCGAGGATGCGAGTTTCCGCCAAGATTGAAATGGAAAAATGGAATGGGGATGTGTTGGACATCAACGAAACTGTTTGGCGGTTAGGCCCGAGAAAGTGCAGCCAACTTCTTGGTGTCCATGCACTGTCAGGTTGCGATACAGTATCATACCCCTTTGGAAAGGGAAAGCTGTCAGCACTCAAACTCCTAGAGATAGATATACCAGGTCTCGATGAAGTGCTCGGACAGCCAAGCGTGACCCACACTCAGTTGCAGGAGACAGCATGCACCTTCTTCTTACCACTCTACGGACAGAAGAGCTGTACAACGATGAATGACACACGTGCTCACTTCTACCGTGCCCGTAAGAAGCCTCCAGCACTGAAGAAACTGCCACCGACTGATGCGAACCTGCAGCTGCACGTGCTCCGAGCTCATCTTCAGATGCTACTGTGGATGGCAGCGGACCAACGTGATCCACCTGTAGAAGCTAGAAATATTGCCAACTTTGGTTGGAACATCGAAAGCTCCACCATCACACCGGCCGTCTCAACAGCGCCAGTTGCTCCCCAAGCACTCCTGGATGTAGTTAGCTGTAGCTGCACTGCAGAGGGCAAGGCTTGCAGTGGCACACGATGCAGCTGCAGCAGTGCAGGCCTTTCATGCACGGACTACTGTAAGTGCAAGGGAGGAGACATTTGCTGTAGTCCTTTCACCAGGAAGCACATGGATATAGAAGACGAAGAAGGGGAGCTAGATGTGGATAATGAATAAACAAACATATGATTCACTTCTTTTATATATACAGTATATATATATTTGCATATTGTAGTGGCTGACAAATAAATTCATATTCAAACCACATAAATGTGATTTTCCCAGATTTTAGGCAAAATTTGATCTTTGACCTCTGGTTTGACCTTGATACTCACCCTATATCCACAAATTAACCCCAGAAATGGACTCCCCGTCCTGGAAAACCCCTAAAAAGAGGTATTACACGACCCTCTGTCATCAAGATCAAAAGTTGAAAATTGGCCAAAATTCAAGATGTCGGAGGGCGCCATCTTGAATTCTGAGAAATGCTAAAGGTTGCACAAGTAGCAACCAAGCTAATTTTGCTCTCCTAACCATATATAATACATTTCCACAAAAAAAGTTTACAGTAATTAACATTGCAGGGTTTACTTTTGGAAGTATAGGGGCGGCAACTAGACTAGATGCCTAATCCCTCTCCATGGACCCAGGAATTAGTTAAAGTCTTTCAACAATACCTCCTCCCTACCCCGGCTAGAACACTCACAGAAATTCGAGCAGCCTTGTTTGAGGCAGTCCGGTCACGTCAGCTACTCAGAATCGGTATGGCTCAAGGGTTACCTATGAATGCTTACTATAGGATCTTATTCTCCCCAGTCTTGACTGCGGCGATCATAGATAAACAGACGGAACGAGATGTGAGGGTAATGTTGTGCTCGAAGGACAAGACAAACCAATAGGTTTTTCCCGGACGGCTCCAAGCGGCAGGCGGACGGGTTCACCTCCGGCTCTTTGGTTAAAATACATATACAGTACAGTACTTTTAGGACTACGGTTCAGGATTCTTCAGTTCTCCCTCAGTCTTCCTCCCTCCCTCGGCCATGATGACGCAATAGGGTTTCGAGGTTCGACCAAGTGTTAGTTCCCACGGGGGGCAGCGCCCCCTGATGTCTTCGGTCTGACTGGCCGGAACCGGTCCACTCAACAGCACGCCGAAGAGGAAGTCATGCGGCTTTACCTCACATGGCGTTGCATAACAGACCAATAACCACCCTCTGCATAAGGGAAGGAAGACTAACTCATTATGCAGGGAAGGAAGACTGCGACCGCCTCCCAGAGTCGGTTCTGAAAAAAAACGTTAACTCCCCGGCGGATCCGCTCTCTGAGTGTCCATCTCACAATTCAATGACAAAGTAATAGCCGGAGGCACCCACCCGCCGGCTTGCGACCTTTAACAATAATGTAATACTAGTCACAAACAATTACTAGTACGGAGAGGCGGTAACCAAAAGGTTCCCACCCGCATTAACGCGGGTCGGTCCCCCATACGGTCTTGATGCCCTCTTGATGCGATAGGTACGGTGTAACACATTAGTTTCTTCACTATACTAGGCAATTCCAGCCCTCAGCAAGTCTGGGTGCCGGATGTTCCTTAAGAGATCGTTCCCCGCCGTTGGAGATGGGAAGTCACCCCGGCGGGGTTTTTTCTCCCTACCTCCAAGGGACGGGGGCCTATCTCTTTATACTTAACCAAGGTGTATGCACCCAGAAAATCTTTCCCAGGGTCAGGGACGGCTCAGCAACAGGGCAAAATTTTTACAAACCAATCACTGCCAGCCGGGGTCTTTCTTTACGACCCCTTTTTTAAGTTCCATGGTCAGAAATGGGAGCCCTTCAAGCCACTCTCATTCTTTGCTTTTTCTTAATTGTATTCCATATAGACTCATAACCACATTCCCTTGCTTCAAGCCAGTTAGCAGGCTCCACTTGACCTTATGGGCACGTCCGTGTTCTACGATCCTTGTGGTTTAAGGATTTCGGTCAGGGCTCCCGACCACCTTTCGGCCCGGTTAATCCCTAGGCCATTTCAGTTCTCCATAACTCATCCCTTCAAGGGAAACTTCTTGTCCCATTTAATCCCAAATGACTTTAAAAAACGGTCCCGCAGTAGGTCAACCTACGAATAACCGGATCATCCCTATCTTAGTGGCTAGCCGCACTGTCACTGAGCTTTCTCTAACCTCGGGAGTATTGTAAATTATGTTTTAGATATAATATCAACCTTTCACAATAATGTCTATGTGCCGGCTGGGTTACGCCAAGAAGGGCGGGGGTCACGGCGGGAGCCCGTCAAGGCCTCCGACTCAGGTTCCCCGAGTGTCTTCCTTGATGCCAGCCTAATGGAACTTGTAAGGATTCTCCGGCGGACTGACTGAGATAGTCTAAGAATTCTCCGGCGGACTGGAGTCTAAGGATTCTCCGGCGGACAGACTGAGATAATCGACTGACTCAGTTACGCGCTGATCCTCGCCCAGGGGGCAGGGCTCGGTAATAGACTTAGGAAGTGCCATCAGGACAATCTGTCCTGGCAAAAGTTACTTCCCTGCGTTATTCACAAACTACATTTTCTTTAAAAATAAAATAAAAATAAAAATCCATTTGTTGTAAGTCTGTCCATGGACACAATCCGGTGGTTCTGCCTTGTATTCCTAGTTGTTAGTACTGTGATAGTTACGCCCTATAGGGCTTCAGAGAAAAAGGGGGGGGGGATATGTGGATCCCAGTAGAAGAGAGGAGCTCCCCCTTACACAGGATTACAAGTTGGTATAGGGCAAGCTGGGCGCTGTTTACGCCGGGCTGTGCCCAAAATTAGATATGTATGAGCTTAGAAGCTCGAATTACTTAGTTTAGAAAGAATTGAGAATTTAGATTATAAAGCTTAATTCAAGCTCATGTTTTATGATTAATAAAAGATTTGTTTTCGTATTTCAGTTTTCGAGACAGTTGCACTAGATTACAAAAAGTCCAAAGTGACTCTGTAAATGTTTCCATTGTCTAACTGTCCAGCTTATGTTTTTATGAATAATAAAGAATTGTTTTTTCCTACGGTTATATGATTTTCAAGTTTCTATGTTAGTCGCACTAGCCTCAGAAGGCCGATATGGGTCAGATAGTGACCCCAGTATATTCCTGGCAAGTTGCACTAGCTTCAGTAGGTTTGATATTGGTCTATATGGCTACGCCCAGGAACCTAGCAGAGCTCGGCATAGGTTCAGGGTCGAGGTGATGAAGGGTTGGTTGCTTCTAACTCTGTCTCACCTGGTACAACAAACACCTCATGCATGAGGACTCTGTTGTTGGAGCAGGCTTCCTTGAAGCAACACACTGCTTCCACTCTTTCATATTTTATAATGTTGTATGCACAACAATACAATAAATATTCTTTTCCTGTTATGAGGTTTCTTGACTTAACCATGCGGTTATTGAGAGTTTGATATTTACGAATGTCCCCCTCCAGTCTTGGAATTCAGGCAACGTCGTCGTGGGCGGGTGCCCGACCACGAAAGAGGTTGAAATAGGGGAGCTATCCCCCCGCCAAAGGCGGCTTTCTAGGGCCTTTCCTAGCTGATGCTGAGAGGATTGGGTTCTAGTCATGTGGTGATGGGCTGGTCTATCAGAGTGAGAACTGAGCGATCTCTGCCATACCCATAGCTTACTCTGACTGTTCCTTTAACTTATATATTTTCTAGATCTCAAGTGACGGCGTCTTTTCCGTGGATTGACCTCCCAATCTACCAAGATTGGAAGCCAAAGCGTCACATTTTTCCCTTGCCCTCCACTTTCTCTTCATAATTGCTGAGGGGCACAGGGCCCTGTGTGGGGCTTTGGTTTCCCGGGCGTTTCCGCACCCTCCTCAGCTCCCCGCCATGGAGTGGCTTCGGTCACCCAGGCTTTATTGTGGTCGGCAGGGAGGGTTCTGTGGGGCGCTCGGTTATGGCCTTGGAATTGCTCGGGGCCTTGGGGCTGTTCGGCCAGGCAGCTTGGGGAACAACAACAACAACAACAACATGATGAAGGGGCCACTATTAAATTATAGGTTTGATTCCCGAAGGGAAGTAGAGAAAACCTAATATTTAGTAGGGGCCCCGGAATCATTGACGACTACGTCCCTCCCAGCCATCCCCTGATATTTTGAGTTATCTTGATATATCATTGAAGGACGAAATGTTGCGCTTGGCGAGAGGCGGTAAGAAGCCACAACGCAAGAAAATCCACCGAATGTGGGAAGCTTGTGAATAACAGTGTTAAAGTGGAAATTCTTTTTTCCTTTTTTGTTCTCTTATTTTTTACAAAGTTTTTTCGTAGTGGGTACCCGATCAATATGACGACACCATAAGAGAAATAGCGTTGCACTTATGAAGATGAATCTCTTTCTTCCCCGCGGCGGTTGATTCAAACGACTGACGTGGGTGTTGAATGGAGACTCTTATACTAATAGGCAACGTCGTCAATGATTCCGGGGCCCCTACTAAATATTACATTTTCTCTACTTCCCTTCGGGAATCAAACCTATAATTTGGTGAATGCGACGTTCCTTTCGGTATCTTACACTTAATAACAACAACAAAAGGCACCTCTTCCCTTCAAGGGAAAGGTGTAGGTTTTGTGTATTTGAAGCGTAATTACCTATACAGTAGGGTCCCGTATAAAACGAGTATATGGTCGATAAACGAGGACGTTTTATGCGATTTCGTTTTATGTGAACACAGCATTTTGGTGGCCCAATATCGTCAATGTTCACTGTAAACGTAAATTTTCGTTCAAAACGTATGATATTTCGTACGTTTTGTACGATATTTCGGCGCTCTATATGAAAACTCCTCGGAATTGCCCCACTTTGGCGGCGGACTCGTTTTATGTGATCACATTCGTTCTGATCGAAAATTAAATATTAATATTTTAGCTCGGTCGTTTTAATCGAGACTCGTTTTATGCGAACACGTTTTATGCGGGACCCTACTGTACTTTCTTACAGTTTCTTACAGTAGATCCTCTGGAAAAAGGCAAACTAGGCCTGTGTATCCAGCTCAGTGCCAGTACTTGCACTGCTGCGGTCATTCACGGTGTTGGTGGCGGCGGCAGCAGACGCAACATTTTTATTATTCTGTATTTTCGCTTTGTAATCAAACTTCAAATCTTGTCTTCCCCATGCTTTATCAAGATTACTTTCAAACTTCCTTACTGATTCGGAATCGACTACATACTGGAGCAGTGCGTTCCACTCATTTACCACTCATCACAAAAAGAGTTCTTTGCTTTTTCAAGCCTAGTTCTTTCCTTGTACAAATTTTCTTAGAGTGTCCTCTCGTTCTTGTTCCCTCTCGCATCAAGAAGATACCTTCACACACATCCTCATCATACATTCCTGACACTATCTTAAAAGTCTCTATCATATCCCCTCTCTTTCTCCTATATGCCAGTGTCCTCAACCTCTGCTCATAGCCCACGTTCTTCAACGTTGGTACCAGCTTGCTAGCCACTTAAGGAACATGGCCTGTCAAAGTGGGCAATATATACAGAATTGAAAGCAAACAAGATGAGAAAGGGGAGATGGATGTGTGGGGCCAAAATGCAAGATAGGATATCCAGTGAATAGCTGAGGAGACGATGCATACAAGCAGGTTTGAATTACTTGGGCATGTGGAAAGGATGGATGAACTAAGTTGGGTGAAAAGATGCAAGACCGTAAACGAGGAGGGAACTGTACCAAGGGATAGACAAATATAGACAAATAAATCCATGGTATCAAACTACAGTCAGGACCCCAATTCGCGAGAATAGGGGTGACAGGAGGCATCGCGTATTGTGAATTCGGGTATTGTGGAACTAACTTTAAATGGGAATAATTAGATTGGGTGACATCTCTCAATTATGGCCTATTTTCGAAATTTTTGGCCCTATTTTCGACATTTTTGGCTCTACAGTACAGTCTATATCTTATATATAAGAAGAACAATGAATACAAATATGAAACCTTACCTTAAAATTAGTAGTAGATAGGCTAGGACTAGGACCGTAGGACTTCACGATTTTCTCCAACTTCTCCCTCCCTAACCAAATCGTACGAACAGTTTACTCTGACAAGCCTATTGCACAGTTTCCTTCTCCTCTTTTCTTGCGAAACAACAATTCCACCTTCATTTTGTGTGTTATCTTCTTATATTGGCGTGGCATGGCGAAAAAAGTGGCAGGCACTACAAACGTTTGGTCACTCCGCACGGCTATGAGCGCTTGAGCGGGACTGTGGGAGGGAGGGAGGGAGGGTAAGCGGGAGGGAAGGCAGGCGTATGCCCGTCTTCTTCTTTTTTCAGAGCTACTCCTGGGCCTCGCGAAACGTAGACGTGCTAGCGTATCAAGCGGGAATAGCGGATTTGGCCCCTTCTTAGCTCTCGATTCGTGTATTGTGGTACCACCTCGCGTAATTAATGCTTAATTAATTAATGTTATTTTCGAGGGGTAACTCGTGTATTAGGGTTTTCGCGAATTGTGGAATCGTGTATTGGGGGTCCTGACTGTATATGGTTTGATCTTGAATTAAAAAACCTGACAAGAGAGGCAACTCTGAACAGGGCTGCCTGGCACGCCGTCATTAGGACGTGAGAATTGAATTCGCACTTTGTGTGGAGCACTTAAGTCTTTACATTTATGTATGTACTGTATGTAATAAAATACACACGCACACACACATCTCATACTTGCTTTCTCACGCCACACACACTGCATACTAAAACTCACTCACTATCACTTACAAGTCACTAGATTGGTTCCAAGTCTCAGAGAACTGTCATATGAAGGGAGGCTAGACAAATTAAATCTACCGAGTCTAAAAGAGAGGAGAGAGAGGGGAGACATGATAATGATGTACAAATGTACCCAGGGGCTGGAGAGGCTGGATAGGGAGGATATATTAATTATGGATACAGGAATAACTAGAGGCCACAGCTACAAAGTAAAAAGACCTACCTGCAAGAACGATATCAGGAAGTTTAGCTTCCCCTATAGATGTATTGACAAATGGAATGGGCTGGAGGAGGAGGTGGTAGGGGCAAGGAACATCCATATTTTCAAGAAAAAATTGGATAAAAAGTAGACTGAGAGACGGGACAACACGAGCTTAGCTCAACTCCTGTAAACTACAATTAGGTAAATACAATTAGGTAAATACATACAGAAACAACAAATCTTTCGCTTATATACAGCATAGCTTGTATTCACATACATAGAACTCACCATCTAACTGCTCTCGTAAAGTTTTGATCTCGTCCTGCAGTTTGCGCAGCAGCGCATCCTTGGGGTCCTCGTTGATCTTGGCCTTGTTACAGATGTTTTTGGCCCGATTGGCATACCTCAGGGTGCTGATCGTTTCGTCGTAGTTGTAGTTCGCTGGTCCAATGTTGGCACACTGGAAAAAGAGATATTGCAAGTATCTGTGCAATTACAATGTAAAACTTGCAAAATAAACAAACCAAAACAGGGAAGACACAATATAAAGACAAAAGAACTTATCAAAATCACTATATACTCTCTCTCTAACTATCTATCTATTGCCAGATGCTTTGATCCCTGAGAGGGTAGATACAAATTAATTGCCTCCATATTCCGAGGCAACCCTTCCTATTCTCTTACTTATTGTGGGGGGGGGGAGGGTTGCAAGCCCAATCACACATTATTGTGTATACCGTAGTGTGGTTAACTTATCCACCATCTAGGTGGCAGATATTATTGTAGCGTCTTCCCCGAGTGAGTTTCGTGAGCGCAAAATTTTTGTGAAGTTGGCTCATTAGTCAAATGCTCTAACGAAGCTGCCACTTAGCCCGGTGTACACAGTAACAGGCTGAAACATGCAATCATGGATGTAATGTACAGTACAATGGGACCCCAGAGAATTTGTATAAACTGGGAATATTTCTAAATTATATTCTTATGACCCCCTCCCGCCCAGATAATACTGTATAAAGAAAGTCGATTGTGGTGCTTGATAAGGTCGGCTGAAACACTTTTGCCCGTCACATGAACATTAGTCTGGGCAAACCACTTCTTAACCCCTCCTGCCCGGGCAGCATTTTAAAATGACACCGCGGCAGATGAGCAGGAGCCCGGGTGTCATTTTAAAATCCGTAAGCTTGGAAGCCTATTAACCCTTCCCGCCCGGGCAGCATTTTAAAATGACACCCCTTGCGAGGAGCCCGGGTGTCCCCTTGAAATCCGTAAGCTTGAAAGCCTTATGTAACGAATGAAAGACGTATGTAAACAAAGCCTGTCTTTGTGACATCGCACCTCCGAAAACAAGAAGATGAGTCGGAGCATGTTATTGTGTTGTCTGCTAGAACATATTTAGTGTTGAAAAGTGTCTGATATTGCTAACATTACATTGAAACTCTCTCCACAGAAATCGTCATCACACCTGAACCAGTTTACCTAGAGAGCTCTACTCAACGCCAGTCTACAGATACGAATCACACCTACGTTTAGAGATGCGTGGGAATTCTCTAGCAGTTAAAATAACAAAGATACAGGTAGCCTATTAAACACTTTTTTCGGCCAGATCGCCCGGACCTCAATACTGTCCTTAGGAAGGCGAGCCCGGGCGGGAAGGGTTAAGGGGACCGACCGGTTAATTTAGGCTTAACCCTTCCTGCCCGGTTGTCATTTTAAAATGACACCACGAAATAAGGGCAGGTGCCAGGGTGTCCTTTCAGGACTTTTAAGCTTGAAAGCCTATTCAGCTTGGTCTGAACGCCGTGCGTCCGACGCATGTAAACAAAGCCGATCGTTGCGTCACCGCACCTCCGAAAACAAGAAGGAGAAGACTCGTTTGTTATTGTATGTCTGTATGTCGTTGTTTCAGTAGGGTAAGGTGGGGTGAATCCGCCGCGAAACGTGTTTTTTTAATAACAGCATCCAACTGAATCAGAATTCAGATTTTTTTTTACATAACTTTTACATTCTCGCTTTCCTGCACACGCTCATATAATTTTTATTTGAAAAAACAAAACATTAAGGTTTGTAATGGGTGGTGAAAACCGTTACTCGCACGGCGGATTCACCCCGCCCGCCGGGGTGAATCCGCCGCGGTTATATATTATCGATGATTTAATCCTGCCACGGCGATTTTACCCCCAATTAAGTAACAATTAAGATATTTTATTATTAGATTGATATAATCCAAGTATTTTGGTATAATTATATAATTATATATTATATATTTATATAATTATAGAATTTAGAAAATTATATAATTACCGGGTATCTATCTATCTATCTATTGCCTGATGCCGTGATCCCCGAAGGGGTGGCCACGAACGAACCGCCCCCATGCACCTCTGTCCCCAGTCAGTCGACGCCCCTCCCCCCAACCAGCACCACCTTCGTTCATGTACTTCCTCACTCCATCCTTCCACCTCATATTCGGTCTACCTCTCCCCCTCTGTCCCTCCACCTCGCTCTCATACACCCTCTTAGTCATTCTCTCGCTTTCCATACGTTCCATATGGCCGAACCATCTCAAGTTGTTCCTTTTCACACTTTCCAGCACATCTACCTCCACACCACACCTCCTTCTTACTTCCTCATTAGTCTGTCTATCCCTCCATGTAACTCCGCACGCACTCCTTAAGTAATTCATTTCCACTGCTCTCACTCTTGGTCTGAGTCTCTCAACCAACGTCCATGCTTCGCTTCCGTAAGTCAGTGTCGGGATTACCACACTGTCATGCAAGGACTTCTTCACTTCCATACTGACCACCCTATTTCTTGTTACTGCTTTTAGCGTTCCTACAACCCTCTTCCCCTGTTGTACCCTCTCCCGCACCTCTTCATCCATAGTCCCATCTTTACTCAACACACTGCCCAGATACTTAAAAGAGTTGACGATCTCCATAGCCTGACCGTTCAGCTTCACCTCACACTCTGTGACTTCACCCCTTTCAAAGACCATAACCTTGCTCTTCCCCGTATTTACCTTCAAATTACGTTTTTCGCACACTGTTCCAAACTCATTTACCAGACCCTGCAACTCCCATTCATTATCACTCATCAGAACTGTATCATCCGCAAACAGCAGTATAGGTAGCTTCCACTCAATTCCCTCCCTTTTCAGCGATACACCAACATCCACTGCTCTTGATAGTATTTCTTTCATAACTCCATCCATATATACAGTAAACAACCACGGGGACATCACACACCCCTGTTTCAAACCAACATTCAGGTCAAAGAACTCGCTCTGCTCACTCTCCACACGTACTGCCGCCTTTGCACCCTCATACATGCTCTTCACTGCTTTCAGCAACTTGCCCTCTACTCCGTATATTCTAAGTACTTTCCACAAACCTTCTCTATCCACTCTGTCATAGGCCTTCTCCAAGTCCATAAAGGCAACATACACCTTTTGTTTCTTCTCCAGATACTTCTCCACAACACAATTCAGGGTAAAAATCTGATCTACACATCCTCTTCCCTTCCTAAAACCTCCCTGCTCGTCGCCTATCCATTTCTCCGTTCTCACTCTCACTCTCTCAATCACTACCCTACTGTATACCTTCCCTACTACGCTTAGAAGACATATTCCTCGGTGGTTACCACACACTCCTCTTTCCCCTTTGCCCTTATATAGGGGGACTATTATGCCAGTCTTCCAGTCATCGGGTGCACTCACCTTCTCCCATGCTAGTTTGCACATTTTCCATACCCATTCTATCACTATCTCACCACCATACCTCAACATTTCCCCACACACTCCATCTGTTCCTGGTGCTTTCCCCAACTTCACTCTTTTCATGGCTTCCCACACTTCTGACCTCCTGATCCCCACCTCCTCCTCCACTACTTCTCTTCTTCTCCCTCCCATACCATATCCAGCTATGTTTGCTGGCTCTTCATTCCTTTCATTTAGCAACTCACTGAAGTACTCCCTCCATCTTTCGACTCTCTCTTGCTTCTCGGCTAGCATTCTCCCATTCTTATCTTTCACACCCTTACTGTTTCCCTTGCTACCTTCCCTAACTTTCTTGACTTCTTTCCAGAACAGTTTCTTACTCTCCCTCCATTTTACACTCAGATTCCTTCCAAATTCCTCATCTACTCTTCTCTTACTTTCCTTCACTACTCTCTTCACCACCCTCTTACTCTCCACGTACCTCGCTCGTTTCTGTCTCTCGGAATCTTCATTCCCTCTGCTACCCAACCACTCTCTATATGCTTTCTTCTTTTCTTCCACAGCTATTCGTACCTCTTCTGTCCACCATGCTGTACCTTTCACTCCCCTCCCTCTTCTCCTCACTCCACACACCTCCTCACATGCTGCACAATCTCATCCTTAAACACCTTGCTCATCTCCTCCACTTCCTCCATTACCGGGTATACTGTATATATTTATGCCTGAAATTTTTTTTTTTTTTTTTTTAGTTTCCACTTAGAAATCACAGACAACCATCTTGTAACGAAAAAAAAGTGTATTGGGAGATGTAAAGTCGCCGCAAAGTCGCCGCCACGAAAAAATTTCAAGACCGCTTACATATTTTTCAGTTTGAAATATTATGGAAAAATATTTTTCTTCGTTAAATAAATGACAACTACGCATTTTTGTGTTCTATCATCATCTACACGTACTATAAACATACCTAGAATCAATTCCATACGTATTTGGATTTATGACAAATTGTTTTAGACAAGTATCTTACGTCCGCGGCGATTCCACCCCCCGGCGGATTCACCCCACCTTACCCTAGTGAAAAGATCGTCGTATTGCTAACATCGCCTGAAAATGCTCTCCACTGAAATCGTCATCACAACTGAACCAGTTGACTTAGAGAGCTCTACTCAATGCCAGTCTACAGATTGGAAACCGCACTACATTTATAGATGTGTGGAAAATTTCTAGCAGTTAAAATTAACTAAAATACGGTAGCCTAGGCCTAGACGTTTATCGCCCGGGTAGCCCACCCTGTCCTTTGGAGATACAGCCCGGGCCAGGAGGGTTAAAAAAATCGAAATCCTGAAAATACCAATAGGTGTTTACTCAACAAGAGTCAACATCCCTTCATAAGCCAGTGAAATGTTATTAGTGAAAACCCATTGGAAATATTTTTTTTTTATGTTTTCCAAACTTTTCCTGTAATTCTAAAAACTTTATATAGCGAACTTTTAAATTAACATGCTCAGTAACTAATGGTCATACGAGGAGCATACCTATATAAATCGAAAGAGCGTAAGCTACTCTACAACCTCCCATACGCTTCATCTTCTACTTTGCCATGTTCCTGCGTAAAATATTGTAAATCTAAAAACCAAAAGTAAAAATGTTCACCTAATTACCTTAGACTTTCACATGTTTTTCTCAGAACCTATATTGTCGCACTTTCGGATGTTACTCTAAAATTTGTATTGGGCCTATAGGAATGGTGTATATACCATTGGAAAGGTAATTAAAAACACTACAAGTCATATAAAGCCAATTTACTCTAGCCAACTTTGTTTGGTTGCAGCATGTTGTCACAGTCGTAAAATTTTACAAAATAATTTCACCTCAATTCATAATCACCTAAATCCAAAAATACACAAAATATATAAAATGTTCTTTATAGCAACTACAGACAAACCATCATAAACACATACATCCCTCCCAAAACATCCCCTACAGTACCAAATGAATACAGACCACACTTACAACACATCACAAACACCCCACACTTCATCCTGGGTGGTGACTTCAACGCCAAGACGTCAGCCTGGTTTGTCGACAACCCCGACACAGACAGAGGGCTGGTACTACAAAACCAAACCGATAACCTCATCATCCTTAACGACATCCATCAACATACCCATATTCCTCACCAAGCCCTCTATAACCCATCATCTCCAGATATCACCTTTTGCTCCCCAGAACTCGCCCCCACAACATCCTGGAGGGTAGTCAGAACCTTAGGCTCTGACCACCTCCCGATCATTATCACCACCAAAACCAGACTCACCCCAGCTAGCCACAAACACACATACACCAATTATAAAAGAGGTAACTGGGAAGCATTCACAAATGAGACAGAACAACACTTCACAACTCTAAACAGTACACCCATCACTAACATCAACAATGCTGTACACATACTCAATAAAACTATCCAAAACGCTGACAAGAAACACATTCCAAGAGGTAACAGAAAAAGACACAACCCCAACTTCACACCAGAAATTCAAAACCTCATCAGACAACGCGACATACTGAAACACTCCCCAGCACCCCACACACAAGACATCACACAACAAATTCAAGCACTCAACACCCAAACTAACAACAAAATACAAGAACAACAAAAACTAAATTGAAATAACTTCCTACAAACACTTTATCACAAAACAAACTCCAAAAAACTCTACAAAACACTAAACAGCATCACACTTTCCAACAGCAACACAACACAATCACATGCTGCAATCACAACAACAGACTCTACTCCTTCATGTAAACAACAAGCAAACACTCTCATCAATCACTTCTCACATGTCAGCCACCTAAAACCTCACAAAGACGACCGACGTGTCATCCGACGTAAGAGACAATTCCCCACAGACCCTGACTATACACCCTTCACCAATCACCAGACAAAGCATATCATCAACAATCTCAAGCACTCACCCGCCTGTGGCCTAGACAACATAAGCAACATACACCTCAGACACCTGGGACCACAAGGCATACAAGCACTCACTAACATATCAAACTACAGCTATTCACACAACACAATACCAGACATTTGGAAGCATGGTATCATCATCACATTCCCCAAACCCAACAAAGACCCCACGCTACCCTCCTCGCACCGCCCCATCACACTCCTTTGCTCCCCTTCCAAAGTCATGGAACGCCTAGTATTACAACTAATTACACCTGACCTACCCCTAGCTCCAACACAACATGGCTTTAGGCCACTGCACTCCACAAACACTCTTCTCACAGACCTTACACAAAGCGCTTTTGACAGCATCAACTCAGCTAGACCACCACCCAGATCACTATTAGCCACACTCGACATTAGTAAAGCCTTCGATGCCATCCCCCGCCACAACCTAACAAACAAAATCTACAACACAAACATGCACAACAACACAAAAAGGTGGCTGGCAAACTTCCTAGATGGCAGATGTGCACACATATCTTTTGCTGGTCAGTCATCTAAAATCAGAAACTTTCCAAACGGAGTCCCACAAGGATCCGTCCTATCGCCCGCACTCTTCAATCTGTACATGCACGATATAACTACACCCAATACGCCCCAAATAAACTTAGCCTCCTATGCAGATGACATAACACTCACATGCACACACCATGACCCAAAAAGAGCAACAGATCTCCTTCAACCCCATATCAACACACTACATGGCAGATCACCACAGATCACCTACATCAAGAAACCAAAATCCTCAAAGTCAAAGACCATCTGGACATGAGAGGCACTCAATTCCTGGCAGCAGCCTCCACGAACCAAGACCACCCACTAAACTACATGGCAACACACCACAGACACCAAGAAATATCAAAACAACACCCAGCACACGGTATCACACACAATTATTGTCCTCTCTCCCTCCCTGCCCACCCCGAACCAACTTCCAAAAGCACATCCATACTCATATCTCTCACCGATCCATCCACTCACTCACAGACAACACGCAGCTGCATGCACGACCTCCCGAAATCCATCCTTCCGAATCCTCCCTTCCTCGCGAGGAGAGAGTCCACCTGGCCAGGCTGAGATGCGGACACCATCCAGCTCTCCTGAGCTATCAGAAGAGACTGGATGACTCTGTTGTCGACGCCTGCCCGGGATGTAACACAGCACCCCATACCATTAAACACATCATAGAAGACTGCATTTCACACAACCACTTACGTCAACAACACAATCTACACTCAATGAGAGCTCTGTGAGAAAGCCCGATCGTGGCCATGGCCTTTCTCAGGGACTCGGAGCTGTTCGGCCAGGCAGCTTAGGGAACAACAACAACAACAACAACAACAACAACAACAACAACAACACTACATGGCTGGTGGACTACAAACAGACTTAATCTAGCCCCAGCCAAATCTACCGCAACCCTGCTCACAAGCTGGACAGGAGAACACGAATACAGTAAAAGTCCGTTACTCCGACGACCGATGATTCGAATCTCCCAATAGTCCGAATTTTTCAATTTGAGGCCAAATCCGAATTCACCCGATGGTCTGAATTTCAAGAAGTCCCAAAGTCCCCTTTTTGTGGCATTAGTCCACTCAAATCACACATAATGGAGCACACACATATCATATGTTCATGAATTCACTTTAAAAGTTTACCATTGTCATTGTAGCCTATTACCTACTACAAAACATTCAGATTAATGGTCAAAGGAAGCTACTGATATAAACGTAAACACCTTCTTCTTCTTCTTCCACATCGTCTGCTAGAGAGTTTGTTTTGCTCTTGAACGCATCCTTGGGACGCTCCGATGCGCTACTGGCTTGCACCGCATTTTCTGCAAACGCATTCAGTCTTGAGCTTGAAAACACACCTTTGGACGTATTAGTCTTGAGCTTGAAAACGCACCTTTGGACGTTCCGATACGCTACTATTTATAGTTCAGTCATCGGAGCGTCCCAAGGGTGCTTTCAAGACAACAAGACAAGGGTGTTTTCAATACAATATAATATAACAGAGCATGTCACAAAATAAAAATCACAAAATGAAAATTACAAGAACCTCTCAGGGAAGTGCCGTTGTTAAGGCATTACTTCCCGAACCACATCTGATCTGATCTTCAAGAGCAAGACAAACTCGCTAGTAGACGGAAGAAGAAGAAGACGTTTATATCAGTAGCTTCCTTTGACCATTAATCTGAATGTTTTGAAGTAGGAATAGGTAATAGGTTGGGAGGTGTGGTGGAGTGGTCTTGCCACTGGCCTGGTAATCCAAAGGTCCCGGGTTCAAATCCCGATGTATCAATGGGAAGATATTATTGGGATGGAATTTGTGCTGTACCTAGTATCAGTGCATTACCACAAGCCCACCGAAACGTCAATAAAATACCCTCATTGTTCCCTGATTAAATAGCACTGTATGAATATTCCCATATTCAAAATATGCTATAGGGGTGCAATGCCTGGTGAGTTATCTGCTCAACAGGTGGCGTTGTGTGTGTGTGTGTGTAAGTGTGAGAGTCCGAGTGTAGGGGGTGAGACAGTGAAGCACGGGAACGAGGTGGCTTCAGAGATGGGGTCGTTTCGGGCCATGAGTGAGCACCGTGCCTCATGTGAAGGCAAGATGGCAGGTGCTCGTTGTACTCTACGTGCTTCACATGTCTCACTCCCTAGACTGGAACAAGACCTCACGGGCTTCACTGTTCATTGTAAAGCGGTGAATGTTAAGGCTCTCAGCCTATGCCCGAGAGGAAGTAAGTTGGAATATAGAAAAAAAAAAAAAAAAAAAAAAAAAAAATTCCTTTGATCATTAATCTGAATGTTTTGAAGTAGGTAATAGGCTACAATGACAATGGTAAACTTTTGAAGTGATTTCGTGAACATATGATATGTGTGTGTGCACCATTGTGTCATTTGGGTGGCCTAATGCCTCAATGTTTTCGTCATACACAGGTTCATAGGGGTAAAGTCCGATAATCCGAAAAATCCACTAATCCGAACGAGGGCCGGTCCGCTGCCCTTCGGATTAACGGAAGTTTACTGTACATCCCTCAACTCACCATAAACAACACACCCCTAACACATACACACACACCCAAAATCCTAGGAGTAACATATGATACTCGTATGACATTCAAACAGCACACCACAAATATTAAAAAGAAACTGACACCCAGACTTAACGCCCTCAGGTCACTTGCTCACACAAAATTTGGACACAACAAAGAAACTACCACCACAGTATATAAACAATACATAAGATCAGTGATGGAATACGCAAGCCCAGCCTGGGCTTCTAACCTAGCTGAAACACATCATAAGACCTTACAGACTATTCAAAACAAAGCCCTGAAGATCATTACAGGCTGCACAGTAGTAGATCACCTACATCAAGAAACCAAAATCCTCAAAGTCAAAGACCATCTGGACATGAGAGGCACTCAATTCCTGGCAGCAGCCTCCACGAACCAAGACCACCCACTACGTAAACTACATGGCAACACACCCACAGACACCAAGAAATATCAAAACAACACCCAGCACACGGTATCACACACAATTACTGTCCTCTCTCCCTCCCTGCCCACCCCGAACCAACTTCCAGAAGCACATCCATACTCATATCTCTCACCGATCCATCCACTCACTCACACACAACACGCAGCTGCATGCACGACCTCCCGAAATCCATCCTTCCGAATCCTCCCTTCCTCGCGAGGAGAGAGTCCACCTAGCCAGGCTGAGATGCGGACACCATCCAGCTCTCCTGAGCTATCAGAAGAGACTGGATGACTCCGTTGTCGACGCCTGCCCGGGATGTAACACAGCACCCCATACCATTAAACACATCATAGAAGACTGCATTTCACACAACCACTTACACCAACAACACAATCTACACTCAATGAGAGCTCTGTGGGAAAGCCCGATCGTGGCCATGGCCTTCCTCAGGGACTCGGGGCTGTTCGGCCAGGCAGCTTAGGGAACAACAACAACAACAACAACAACAACAACAACAACAACAACAACAACAACAACAACAACAACAACAACAACAACAACAACAACAACAACAACAACAACAACAACAACAACAACAACAACAACAACAACAACAACATTACATTACATTACATTAATGAAGTCAACGCACCAGGCGACAAAGGCCATATGGCACGAAATGTTTAAAGACGGGAAGGGAGTTAACTAAATATCATCGAGAACTCGAACATGATGATGGAAGGACATAATACGGGAGAAAGAAAACGAGGGAGATTCAGAAAGAAAATCAGCAAGACATGGGGGCCGGCGGAGGAAAGCCAGAAAAGGGAAGAAACGCGAGCGGGCAACGGAAAATAAGGGGCAATCGAGGAAAAGATGGGAGACAGAAAGCTGAACGGCACAGCGCGAGCAAAGAGTCGGAGGAGAACGGGACATTAAAAATGAATGGGTAAGTCTGGTGTGGCCAATGCGGAGACGGGCCAAAGCCGTCTCCCATCGGCGATTACGGTGGGAGGGATCAGACCACCCAGAAACGGACGGTTTGACAGAACGAAGTTTATTAACGGAGATAGTGGACCACTGAGTCTGCCACCTCGACCAAAGAAATCTGGACAAGGCAGGGAAGAAATCAGAGGTCGGGACAGCAAGTGAGGAGCGGGTACCCCGCACGGCAGCAGAACGAGCAAGGCAATCAACCCGCTCATTACCGCAAACGCCAACGTGACTGGGAACCCAGCAAAAATGTACAAGCTTTTTGCGGACGGAAAGGTGGAAAAGCCATTCCTGAATGGAAAGAACTAAAGGGTGTATAGCAGGGGAGGACTGTAAGATAAGTAGAGCACTGAGAGAATCAGAGAACAAAGTAAAGGACGAGGAGGGGAAGGAACACATAAAATGGAGGGCAATAAAAAATAGCATAAAGTTCAGCAGTTAAAATACTGGCAACGGGAGGTAAAGAATATTGATACGAGCAAGTGGGAAAAAGGACGGCAAACCCCACGCCTACCGACGTCTTGGAGCCATCAGTAAACACAGGAGTGGTTGTAGCGTGAAGAGAGAAGTGATCTAAGAAACGAGACCGAAGAACGAGGGGAGAAGTAGAGGAACAATAACAACAACAACAGACAAACCTATTGTGAGTTGTTTGATCGCATACAGCACGTGATATAGGGATTTCTGTAGGAGTAGAATGGGTCGTAGTAGTGCTATAGTTTGCAATCTTTTTTTACCTAAATTGTAAAAAAAAAAGTAAAAAAAAAAAAAAAAAAAAAAATTGTTTAACCTAGTTTTATGGTTTACACCTGTGCCAAATTGCATTTACATTGGAAGTAAGGCCTGGAAGTTAGTAAATAACCGGTCGGTCCCCTTAACCCTTCCTACCCGGGCTACCTTAGGTAAGGACAGCTCTGCAGAAGGGCCGCTACCCGGCCGTCCTTACCTAAGAAGGCAGCTTAATAGCCTAATTAAGCTTGGTCTGAACGCCGTGCGTACGACGTATGTCAACAAACCCAAGCGTTGCTTCACCGCACCTCCGAAAACAAGAAGGAGAAGACTCTTCAATGTTATTGTTCTGACGTCAGACGAAATTAGTGTCTGAAAAGCCCCCATATTGGCAACATCTCTGCAATATTTGCTCCTCTGAAATCGTCATCACAACTGAACCAGTTGACTTACAGAGCTCTACTCAACGCCAATATACAGATTGAAAACCGCACTACGATTATAGATGAGTGGGAAAGTTCTAGCAGTGAAAATAAACATAAATACGGTAGCCTAGGCCTAGATATTTTTCAGTCATTTCGCCCGGGTACGGGCGACCGTCCTTAGGTAAGACAGGCCGGGTAGGAAGGGTTAAGCGTGGTTTGAAAGCTGTGCGTCGAACCGTATGTAAACAAATCCGGTCGGAGCGACGCGCATCTTCAAAAACAAGAAGAAGTCGAACTTTCGTTGTTATTGTTTTGTAGAACAAGATTAACCCTCCTGGCCCGGTTGTCATTTTAAAATGACACCACGAATTAAGGGCAGGAGCCCGGGTGTCATTTTAAAATCTGTAAGCTTGAAAGCCTATTCAGCTTGGTCTGAACGCTGTGCGTCCGACGCATGTAAACAAAGCCGATCGTTGCGTCACCGCACCTCCGAAAACAAGAAAGAGAAGACTCGTTTGTTATTGTATGTCTGTATGTCGTTGTTTCAGTAGTGAAAAGATCGTCATATTGCTAACATCGCCTGCAAGTGCTCTCCACTGAAATCGTCATCACAACTGAACCAGTTGACATAGAGAGCTCTACTCAATGCCAGTCTACAGATTGGAAACCGCACTACATTTATAGATGCGTGGGAAATTTCTAGCAGTTAAACTAAACAAAAATACGGTAGCCTAGGCCTAGACGTTTTTCGGCCAGATCGCCCGGGTAGCCCACACTGTCATTTTGAGAGCCTGCCCGGGCCAGGAGGGTTAAGGTTTGTTATTGTCCGATATTGCTAAATTCGCGGCAAAATGCTCTCCACGGAAATCGTCATCACAACTGAACCAGTTGACCTAGAGAGCTCTACCTAATGCTAGTCTACAGATACGAATCAGCGCTACGTTTTGAGATGTGTGTGAATTCTCTAGCAGTTAAAATAACAAAGATAGGGCTAGGCCTATTACGACGTTTTTCGGCCAGATCGCCCGGATAAGAATGCTGTCCTTTGGAAGGTGAGCCCGGGCAAGAAGGGTTAAACTTCTCAAACCAGCCCTTGATAGCAGTAAATGTATGTTTTTTGGCATTGCACCACTGGGACAACCATCACCAACATTACTGTCACCAATACCGCTTGCACCGCGATTCTGTATAATTCGCTACCGATGCGTTTCCCCTAATCACGAGCAAAGCGGTCGTTTCGCCATGTGCTTTGCCCATGTCGGATCTCTATCGTGATTATCACAACTTGAACTACTCTATTTTTATCCAGGAACACATTCACATTCACAAACAAATTTGAAAATGCCAACAAAATTATTGGCTAGGCCTAGCCTAGCCGACAATTTAGATTTTGTTTGTCAACCAACACAAGCAGTAGTCTATTTTAGACTTGTGCCGAGAAGGCTTTTTATCACCTGCTTGTAGAAAATTTCAAAGGTGAGAGGCTTATCAGACATGCATTTGTTGGCCATGATGAGAAATAATATTGAAAATAGAGCACAGATAAAAACAAGCAAATGGTCTGGTGGGAACTTGCGGGAGTGGCGAGAGGACTACAAAATACAGATGTTTGTTATTTTCGTTCATTTTTAATGTTTTTTTAATGTTCAGGCTGAAAAACCCGGGAATTATCAAAATAGCAAATGAGTGAATCCCAAGGGTCCACTATGTGTATAAAAGCCACTGTTCTTGGCAAAATTACCCCGTGTGACCCTACAGACCATTAATTCAAACCAAATCAATCTATAATTTATTCTCCCAATCTTCCACACAATACAGTACAGTAGGGTCTCGCATAAAACGAGTAATGGTCGATTACAAGGGCGTTTTATGCGATTTCGTTTTATGTGAACACGGCATTTTGGTGGCCCAATATCGTCAATGTTCACTGGAAGCGTAAATTTCCGTCAGGAGCGTACGATATTTCGTACGTTTTGTACGATATTTCGGCGTTCTATATGAAAGCGTACGATATTTCGGCGCTCTATATTTACCTAATTGTAGTTTACAGGAGTTGAGCTAAGCTCGTGTTGTCCCGTCTCTCAGTCTACTTTCATCCAATTTTGTCTTGAAAATATGGATGTTCCCTGCCCCTACCATTTGTCAATACATCTATAGGGGAAGCTAAACTTCCTGATATCGTTCTTGCAGGTAGGTCTTTTTACTTTGTAGCTGTGGCCTCTAGTTATTCCTGTATCCATGATTAATATATCCTCCCTATCCAGCCCTCGGGTGCAATTGTACATCATTATCATGTCTCCCCTCTCTCTCCTCCCTTTTAGACTCGGTAAATTTAATTTGTCTAGCCTCCTTTCATATGGCAGTTCTCTAAGACTTGGAACCAATCTAGTAACTGCTCTCTGGATTCTTTCTAACTTGTGAATATGCTTCTTAACCCGGGAACTGCGGGGAGACTCTTAAGAGTTCCCCCGGCGGACTGCGGGGAGACTCTTAAGAGTGAGTGAAAACAAAAATCAACTTTTGACATCAATTTTTTTTTTTTTTTTTTTTTTTTGCCCCTGGGCCATGCAAAATCTCAGTCCTCTACCTCCCCTCCTTCCCCACTTTCCTCCTCTCCTTCAGTTATCACCTATTTTCCCTGTTATTCCCTTATTCTGAGGTAACATTAGAAATCCGGTTGGAGGGTGTGGTCATCACTGATAGCAAGCGAATGCAAGAGAGAGAGAGAGTATCGATCGACTGTGTCTCAGTGGCCTTGGGGGAAATTGGCGGGAAAGCAGCTTGCCTCACCCATACATTATACAACTCGCGGGCTATATCTCCGATTTTGACCATCCAAACGCTGTTTTCACTCGTTTTATTGTTGTTTCAGGTTAATACCTTTATAATCAACCAATAATAGGCGCATATGGATAAGTATTAATGCTATTAATGGTACAATGAATATTTTAGTGACGGAAACACTTCAAATACGTCAGCACAGGGGGACGTTTCCAATTACCCCCATGCGCACTTGTTAGGTTAAGATGCGGGGACCACACCACTGCTGCATACTCCAATCTTGGTCTAATCATACTTTTTATAATCTTCGCTAACGTGTTCTCATCCAAGTAGTTCAGAGCAACTTTCATATCCCCGGCCATTGCATACATTCCGCTAAAGAGCTTGTTAATATGTTTCTCTGGCGACAAGTTATCTTGTATAATCAACCCTAAATCCCTTTCTTTTTCAGCCTTGCTAATTATATTATCTCCCATCCTGTACTTCCAATTTGGTCTATTCACACTTCTTCCCATATTTAACACATGACATTTACTTATATTAAATTTCATTTTCCACTTGGTGCTCCATTCGTATATTTTATCTAAATCCCCTTGCAGCTCCTCACAACTACTTATATTTGTTATTTGTCTCATAATTTTTACGTCATCTGCAAACATTGACATGTAGGAGTTTATGTCTATCGGCAGGTAATTCACGTACATAAGGAACATAAGAGGTGCCAACACAGATCCCTGTGGCACACCACTCTCAACTTTCCGCCACGATGAGTAAGTTCCTCTAATGTTGGTCCTCATTTCTCTATCTGTTAAATAGCTCTCCATCCATTTCAGCAAACTCCCCCTGACACACACACAGCCCGTAGCCTAGTAGGTAGAGCTCTCGTCTCACACACGAGGGGTCGGGGGTTCAATCCCCGGCCGGGCGGAGACAAATTGGGCTGGTCTCCTTTCATGTGTTAGCCTCAGTTCACCTAGCTGTAAATAGGTACCTGGAATAAGTGGACGACGTTGTGACGTCCCATCTGGGGTTGGCAAAAATGGTACAAGGCGAGATGGGTATCATATGGTTCACCTAAGCTGATGGCTACCTAAGCCTTCGGGCGAGACGGTACCGTCTATAGTGAGAATGGTACCATACAGATCCACCCTAAGCCTTCGTTTCCGATGTCGCCAATTGGCTAAAAATACAGACTACACACACATCCACAGCCATTCCAACAGTACTACTGTTGCACTTTACATGCATTTCACGCAATACATTCCCAGTTAAGGAGGCGCGATAATAATGAGCTTAGATCGCATTGCGTGGATTCCCCTTGACGAACAAGTAACTGAGTAACTGAGTAACATCCTATTGTCTCAAGCTTAGATAACAATCTCTTATGTGGTACCTAATCGAATGCTTTGGAAAGGTCTAAGTAGACGCAGTCCACCCATCCGCCTCTTTCTTGCAGTACATCTATCACCCTACTGTAGTAACATAGCAGACTAGTAACACAAGATGTCCCTTCTCTGAATCCAAATTGCTTTGGCGTTATTATATTCTTTCTCTCCAACATTTTCATCCATCTCTTCCTAATTAGCTTTTCACAAATCTTGCATACAATACTAGTAAGTGAAACTGGTCTATAGTTTAAAGGGTCCTCAGGGTTTCCATTCTTGTATATCGGAATGATATTAGCTCTTTTCCATTCAACAGGAACCTGTCCTTTATCTAAGGAAGCTTGAATTATGTCCCTCACTGGCTCCACTAATTGCTCTGCACACTCCTTTAAAACCCAGGCAGACACTTCATCCGGTCCCATAGCTTTCCTTACTTCAAGTCCTCTCATCGCAGATAACAGCTCATCTCTAGTTATTTCAATCTTGCTAAGACCACTCTCCAGTACTCCCGCCTGTGGTTCGTCAAAACTTTCCTCTCTAGTAAAAACCGACCCCAATTTGTTATTCATTACCTCGCACATGTCCGATACATTTTCATACATCCTAGCATCTACTCTTAATTTAGTAATTTGTTTCTTTACTTTCAACTTACTGTTTATATATTTATAAAACAATTTAGGGTCACTTTCACATTTATTTACTATGTTCTTCTCATAGTTCATTTTAACTTGCCTAATTATGTTAACATATCTATTCCTCTCCTGTTTATATTTATTCCGATTACTCTCAGTATTCCTTCTTCTTAATCTAGCCCAAGCTGCATCACACCTATCCAGAGCTATTTTGCATTTCAAATTAAACCATTCTTTCTGCTTAGTAAAATTTCCAGTTTTGTATCTTGGGACAAACAGATTGGTTCCTTCTCTATAAATTTTGAGGAACCTACAGTCTGACCTGCCAATACGCGAGCTTTTAATACGCGATTCACCTTATACGCGAGGAGGGGGTCGAATCATACCCAAAACTTTCAAAACGCGTGATGTACCTTTAAAACGCGAATCCGGGGCCGATATAAGGGCAATTCCGGGGAGTTCAGCTAATACGCGAGGTCCCCCACCATTCCGCGCCAGTTACGTAGGCACGCAGGGCATTGTGGGATACGCCAGTCTACCCTCAGTCCACGCTCGCGCACCAGCTGTCCGACTCGTGTTGGACATTTACTGTTAATTTTAAGGTGAGTTTATTATTATTGTTATATTTTCTTATGATTTGGATGTTTATGTATACATATATGTACCTTTTGTGGCAATTGACGGAGATAAATAGGCCTAAAGTAGACAACTTGGAGTCAGTGCCGCCCATATAGATTTATTCCCATATAATACTCTATTGCTAATACGCGAATTTTCATTCCGCGCCCTCGCGTGTCGCCCATATTCTCGCGTATTGGCAGGCCAGACTGTACTATATTTACCTTGTACATCGTGTTCCTTCAAAATAAGATCCCAATCTACTTCCTCTAAATATCTTTTCAAGGATACATAATCAGCTTTACTATAATTTAGTATGTTATTTATATAGCTATTGTCTAATCTATTGGCATTACTCGAGATCAACTTCCATTTCAGTAATAGGTGATCACTTTTGCCTACAGGACATAGATAGTTTATATCACTAATTTCGTGAGGATCTTTTGTAAAAATCAGATCGAGTTTAGAAGGTTCGTTATTACCCCTCATTCTAGTATTCTCCTTCACATGTTGTGCAAGTACATTATCCGTAACCAACTCTAATAGCGACTTCCCCAAGATCTCTGATTTGGCCCTGCATCTCCCGATTCCCAATTAACCTCACCACAGATGAAATCTCCCACCAAGATCAATCTATTCTTTCTTAAAAGCAATCTTCTCAACGACTGAATCATATCCTCGACCATCTCCTCAAACTCTAACTCCCCACAACATCCTGGAGGGTGGTCAGAACCTTAGGCTCTGACCACCTCCCGATCATTATCACCACCAAAACCAGACTCACCCCAGCTAGCCACAAACACACATACACCAATTATAAAAGAGCTAACTGGGAAGCATTCACAAATGAGACAGAACAACACTTCACAACTCTAAACAGTACACCCATCACTAACATCAACAATGCTGTACACATACTCAATAAAACTACCCAAAACGCTGACAAGAAACACATTCCAAGAGGTAACAGGAAAAGACACAACCCCAACTTCACACCAGAAATTCAAAACCTCATCAGACAACGCGACATACTGAAACACTCCCCAGCACCCCACACACAAGACATCACACAACAAATTCAAGCACTCAACACCCAAACTAACAACAAAAACTAAATTGGAATAACTTCCTACAAACACTTGATCAAAAAACAAACCCCAAAAAACTCTACAAAACACTAAACAGCATCACACTTTCCAACAGCAACACAACACAATCACATGCTGCAATCACAACAACAGACTCTACTCCTTCATGTAAACAACAAGCAAACACTCTCATCAATCACTTTTCACATGTCAGCCACCTAAAACCTCACAAAGACGACCGACGTGTCATCCGACGTAAGAGACAATTCCCCACAGACCCTGACTATACACCCTTCACCAATCACCAGACAAAGCATATCATCAACAATCTCAAGCACTCTATCCCTTATTCTTCAACAATACAAAAATCAACCCTTCATCTTCTCTCAATATTCTTGGTGTCTCTTTTTCTTCTGCTCTCATTTGGAAGGACCATATTACCAGTCTTGCTAAGGCAGCCTCCCAGAAGCTGGGTGTGCTCAACCGCCTTAGGGGGTTCTTTTCCCCTGCACAGCTTCTTGCTCTGTACAGGGGCATAGTGCGCCCTTGTATTGAGTATTGTTCACATGTGTGGGGAGGTTCCTCTCACACCGCTCTCCTAGACAAAGTTGAAAGGAAGGCCTTTCGTATCATTAACTCCCGTCCACTCACCAACTCTCTGCAATCTCTCTCTCTCCGCCGCAATGTTGCATCTCTCTCGCTATTCTATCGCTACTATAATAATCAGTGTTCCTCAGAGCTATCCCAGTGCATACCACCTCCTTTACGTAGGGCACGTGGTACCCGTCTTGCAACTAAATCCCACCCCTACTCTGTGCAACTCTCCAACCCAAGAGTGAAACGTTACTCTCAAACTTTCTTCTACTCAACAGCTGAGCTCTGGAACTCTCTCCCAGAATCAGTCTTTCCCTCTTCCTATGACTTAAATTGCTTCAAACTCTGTGTGTCCAGGCATTTTGGCTCGAACGTCCCTTGATTTTGGCCCTGTCACTCTTTCAACTATGGGGGAGGCACTCGCTATAGGCAGTTATGCCTTTTGCCTCCATCAATCACATAGAAAAAAAAAAAAAAAAAAAAAAAACTCACCCGCCTGTGGCCTAGACAACATAAGCAACATACACCTCAGACACCTGGGACCACAAGGCATACAAGCACTCACTAACATATCAAACTACAGCTATTCACACAACACAATACCAGACATTTGGAAGCATGGTATCATCATCACATTCCCCAAACCCAACAAAGACCCCACGCTACCCTCCTCGCACCGCCCCATCACACTTCTTTGCTCCCCCTCCAAAGTCATGGAACGCCTAGTATTACAACTAATTACACCTGACCTACCCCTAGCTCCAACACAACATGGCTTTAGGCCACTGCACTCCACAAACACTCTTCTCACAGACCTTACACAAAGAGCTTTCGACGGCATCAACTCAGCTAGACCACCACACAGATCACTATTAGCCACACTCGACATTAGTAAAGCCTTCGATGCCATCCCCCGCCACAACCTAACAAACAAAATCTACAACACAAACATGCACAACAACACAAAAAGGTGGCTGGCCAACTTCCTAGCAGGCAGATGTGCACACGTATCTTTTGCCGGTCAGTCATCTAAAATCAGAAACTTTCCAAACGGAGTCCCACAAGGATCCGTCCTATCGCCCGCACTCTTCAATCTGTACATGCACGATATAACTACACCCAATACGCCCCAAATAAACTTAGCCTCCTATGCAGATGACATAACACTCACATGCACACACCATGACCCAAAAAGATCAACAGATCTCCTTCAACCCTATCTCAACACACTACATGGTTGGTGCACTACAAACAGACTTAATCTAGCCCCAGCCAAATCCACCGCAACCCTGCTCACAAGTTGGACAGGAGAACACGAATACATCCCTCAACTCACCATAAACAACACCCCTAACACATACACACACACCCAAAATCCTAGGAGTAACATATGATACTCATATGACATTCAAACAGCACACCACAAACATTAAAAAGAAACTGACACCCAGACTTAACGCCCTCAGGTCACTTGCTCACACAAAATTTGGACACAACAAAGAAACTACCACCACAGTATATAAACAATACATAAGATCAGTGATGGAATACGCAAGCCCAGCCTGGGCTTCTAACCTAGCTGAAACTCATCATAAGACCTTACAGACTATTCAAAACAAAGCCCTGAAGATCATTACAGGCTGCACAGCTACTTCACCCACAGATCACCTACATCAAGAAACCAAAATTCTCAAAGTCAAAGACCATCTGGACATGAGAGGCACTCAATTCCTGGCAGCAGCCTCCACGAACCAAGACCACCCACTAAACTACATGGCAACACACCCACAGACACCAAGAAATATCAAAACAACACCCAGCACACGGTATCACACACAATTATTGTCCTCTCTCCCTCCCTGCCCACCCCGAACCAACTTCCAGAAGCACATCTATACTCATATCTCTCACCGATCCATCCACTCACTCACAGACAACACGCAGCTGCATGCACGACCTCCCGAAATCCATCCTTCCGAATCCTCCCTTCCTCGCGAGGACAGAGTCCACCTGGCCAGGCTGAGATGCGGACACCATCCAGCTCTCCTGAGCTATCAGAAGAGACTGGATGACTCCGTTGTCGACGCCTGCCCGGGATGTAACACAGCACCCCATACCATTAAACACATCATAGAAGACTGCATTTCACACAACCACTTACGCCAACAACACAATCTACACTATGTGGTGATGGGCTGGTCTATCAGAGTGAGAACTGAGCAATCTCTGCCATACCCATAGCTTACTCTGACTGTTCCTTTTACTTATATTCTAGATCTCAAGTGACGGCGTCTCTAACGTGGATTGACCTCCCAATCTACCAAGATTGGAAGCCAAAGCGTCACATTTTTCCCTTGCCCCTCAACTTTCTCTTCATAATTGCTGAGGGGCACAGGGCCCTGGGTGGGGCTTTGGTTTCCCGGGCGTTTCCGCACCCTCCTCAAGCTCCCCGCCATGGAGTGGCTTCGGTCACCCAGGCTTTATTGTGGTCGGCGGGGAGGGTTCTGTGGGGGCGCTCGGTTATGGCCTTGGCCTTGCTCGGGGCCTTGGGGCTGTTCGGCCAGGCAGCTTGGGGAACAACAACAACACAATCTACACTCAATGAGAGCTCTGTGGGAAAGCCCGATCGTGGCCATGGCCTTTCTCAGGGACTCGGGGCTGTTCGGCCAGGCAGCTTAGGGAACAGGAACAACAACAACAACTCTAACTCCCTCCATGCTATGATCTTTGGTGGCATGTAAACTACTGCTATGTCTAGCTTTTTTCCTTCTATATCATTGAGTTCAACTACCATTATTTCTGCCTTGTCATTATTTAACTCCACTTGCTTTGCTGTCATAGGGTTCTTAACTAATACTGCCACTCCACCTCCCCTTTTTCCCTTTCTATCATATCTCCATATATTATATCCTTCACTAAACACTATATTGCTGTCAAAGTCCTGGTTCAGCTTTGTCTCCGTCAAACAGACTATCTGTGGTTGATCCTTTCTTAATATATCATCCAATTCTACCTTTTTACTGTTTATTCCATGTATATTAGTGTAGTAGCACAGTACAGTAGGGTCTCACATAAAACGAGTTTATGGTCGATAAACGAGGGCGTTTTATGTGAATTCGTTTTATGTGAACACAGCATTTTGGTGGCGCAATATCGTCAATGTTCACTGTAAGCGAAAATTTTCGTACAAAGCGAACGATATTTCGTACGTTTTGTACGATATTTCGGCGTTTTATATGAAAGCGTATGATATTTTGTACGTTTTGTACGATATTTCGGCGCTCTATATGAAAACTCCTTGTATTTGCCCCACTTTGGCGGCGGACTCGTTTTATGTGATCACATTCGTTCTGATCGAAAATTAAATATTAATATTTTAGGTCGGTCGTTTTAATCGACTCGTTTTATGCGAACACGTTTTATGCGGGACCCTACTGTATATTGGAATCCTCCTCCTTGTTTCTCTTCCCTCCCTGCCTCCTATTACGTTCACCTCCTCCTCCATCCCTTCCCTGACCTACCTCCACATTCCCTGCTAGTTCTATTCTCCTCCCCCCCCCTCCACAATCTCCCGCTCCTCTCTCAATCTCTCTGTCTTCGGTTTGATCCACTACCTGACTCACTGTCTCCTTGTTCATTTCTCCTCGTATTTTCCGTTCTTTCTGACTCTGAGTGTACCACTTCTTTAGTTTCCCTTCCTTTACTCTCCCAAAAAAAATCCTTTTCTCCTCATCTGACAATTTTCGATTTTCATCATCAGCCCTCGCTTGAACTTCTCTCAACTTTTCCCTTTCCTCTATGCTTAAGTCCTTTTTCACCCTAATATGTTTCATTCCAGTACAACTATTTAGCCTCCAGCTTACATTGGTTAATGCTTCAACCACTGACCTAGATTTAAACTCTGCTTTTATCGGTCTCATCTCACCCTTTTTATATCTTCCTAGCCGTCTTACTTCGTCCAGTTCTTTCCCCCAATCACAGCCTTTGTCTAGACACTCCAATATTTTCTTTACTTGGTCCTCATCCCTTCTCCTTCTTTCCCTCATATCTGCTAAATGTTCTTCAATGTCTCCAAAAATTATTATGCTTTTACCTCTATCTACTGTTTCCCTCACTACCTTCTCCTTGCTCTTCAAAACCTGCACTACATTCTTCTCAAACTATCTTTTCTCTCTCTTCCCCCTGCTCCTTCATGATTTCTTCCAATGCATCCACCTTAGCATTCCCCACCCTTGTCCACTCATTTTTCTCCTCACTTATTATTCCCTTTACTTTCTCACTTAAATGGCCCTCATACTCCTTTAGCTGCTCCTTGAGTGCCATGTTCTCTGCCTCCAGCTCATCTACTTTCCTTATCACAGCATCTAGGTCAGAAATTAATGGCCCATCTGCAGTTGCTACTGAACTGGCTCCACATATTTCTGTCAGTGACTCCACCTTCACACCTATATCTCTCCTCCAATTCTCCATAACTCCCTTCCATCTTAACAGACCCATCATCTGTCTCTTCACTAGTCAATTGATCCTCCACTTCATTACCCTCTGCCAGAAATCCCTCAAATTCATAGCTCTCTTCATCTCCCAATAAACTCTGCCTCCGTTTGCCTTGGCCGGCCATTGTTTATATTTATGTAGCCTACAATTAAAAATATACAAAACACTTAATAAGATTACAGTAAAATTAAACTACTACCTGGGATAAACCCAGGTAGCGCCGCCCCCGTTTGTGTCACCCTATCTTAAAAAAAGAATAAATGGAAAAAATAAATAGAAATGGGTGTTTGAGAGGTCACCACGAGCAGGTGGGGTACGACTTGATTACCTTCCTAAGAAGGTAACCCAACCGAGGTGTCGCAAGTACTAGGCAAAGATGAAATGTGAAAACTTTAACCGTGTTTTGGGCCTTCAGCAGTAGCAGATACGTCACTCGGAAAACTTAACCTCATTGGTTACGATACTGCCACTGCGCAAAGCAGTGAAAGCATATGAAAACTTCTCAGATTTGCCCCACTTTGGCGGCGGACTCGTTTTATGTGATCACATTCGTTCTGATCGAAAATTAAATATTAATATTTTAGGTCGCTCGTTTTAAAAGACTCGTTTTATGCGAACACGTTTTATGTGGGACCCTACTGTATGTGCAAGTCTTATCTTTACGAAACTCACAGCGCAAAAAAAAAAAAAAAAAAAAAAAAAAAAAAATTTAACCCTTCCTACCCGGGCTGCCTGTTAGAAGGACGGTCGCCCGTACCCGGGCGAAATGGCTGAAAAACGTCTAGGCCTAGGCTACCGTATTTTTGTTTATTTTAACTGCTAGAAATTTCCCACGCATCCCTAAACGTAGTGCGGTTTCCAAACTGTAAACTGGCGTTGAGTAGAGCTCTCGAAGTCAACTGGTTCAGTTGTGAGGACGACTTTAGTGGAGTGCATTTTCAGGCGATGTTAGCAATACGACGATCTTTTCACTAATGAAACTAAGACATACAGACGTATAATAACAAACGAGTCTTCTCCTTCTTGTTTTCGGAGGTGTGGTGACGAAGCGACCGACTTTGTTTACATTCGTCCGACGCACGGCGTTCGGATCAAGCTTGCAAGGCTTGCAAGCTTACTGTCTGTCATAAGGACACCCGGGTACCTGCCCTTCTGCAGCGGTGTCCTTCCACAAGGACGCCCGGGTAGGAAGGGTTAAAGGCTTGACCTATAAACCTTATCTATTAATGTAAATGAACCTACCATAACAGTTTTGGAGTTACCGCCCAGAGAGTCTTGCAGTAGTCTGGTAAGCTTGGAGTTTCTGTAGGGTATGTGAGTGGAACGGCCATCCACCAACGCAGAGATAACATTGCCGAGGGTGGACAAGGACAAGTTGATCTTACTGGCTTCTTTCAAGCGCTGGCCAGTCGCTCCAGTCTTACTCTGACGCTCCGAACCCTGGGGAGAAAATAAACAATAGTACTGTACATTTATGGCCTAACTAAGAATATCTAGATCTATTTACATACCGTACATATATTTATACAGTACTTTAAAAACTGAATGATCCACAAATATACTGTTTCAGTCAAACAAGCAGCTTGAGATAAAAATACACACATATACAGTAGAAAGGAAAGAGACAAAGATTTTACTACAGATTGGACTTCCTAAAGGTACACTTACGGTATACCAGATTCTATTTACTGCTAGAACAAAGGTACGGTAACACGTTTCATCATGCATCATAATTTTAAAGACCGAGTGCTCTACATCAAGTGCAGTTTCAGTCTCGCGTCCTAATGGCGACTTTCCAGGCAGCACTGTCCAAAACTGCCTCACTTGTCAGGTTCTATATTTGAGATCAGAGCATATGATTTGATACTACGTCTTTCTAGGTCTACCCCTCAGTGCAGCTCCCTCCACGTTCACAGACTTGCATTTTTATACCCAGTTTAATTCATCCATCCTCTCAACATGCTCAAAATATTAAAGCCTGCTTGTACATATCTCATCACTGAAGTTCTTGATACCTAACTATCTCCTGAATTCTTCATTGGATATCATATCTTGCAGTTTGGCCCCATACATCAATCTCGCCATTCTCATTTCATGATCCATTCTGTTGATATCTTTTACTTTAACCGGCTACATTTCTGAAGCATAGGTCAGTGCGTTTCTAATGCACAAAGTGTACACCTTTCCCTTTAAGAAGACTGGGAGTTATCTATTTTTCTCATGGTTAGAATTGGCAGCAGTTCTCTTAAATTTCTCCAGCCACATGTAACTCTGGAGATAATGACTGCTTCGACCCAATTACCAGCAGTGATGTTATCTCCCAAATAGCAAATCTTGTCCACCAGCTCCAGCAACTCTCTGCCAAAATTGATACTCTGGGGCCGGTCATTTAGTGCGAGTTCCCTTTTACATACCGTACTACATACAAATTTCTCAATTTCAGACTTCTTCCACGGCAGATGTCCTTTTATTCTAGTACTGTACAGTACTGTACAATGCTTATTCCCATGATGCACCCATCAACGACTGTCACTAGACTGATTTGAGTTAACGCCCACCCCTTTCCCGCATGCTGCCATGTGTATGCACCCCATTGACCCATTTTTATACATAAATTTAGAAAAAAGTGGTTTCATCCTGCCCGTGAATTAAACCATAATTATTTCAGTTGTGAGGCCACCCCAACTATTGACATAGTACTATTGGGTAAGTACCTGTGAGCATAGCATGAAAACATGACCCCTACCAACTGCTACCCTACAAATAACCTAATTTATAATACAAAAAAATAAGGATATCACAAAGGCAAGCAATTGATACTATCAAAAGTGAATTGATACAATATAATAAAGTAGAATAATTGCAAAATATGAAGAAGTGACAATAGATATAAACAAAGAGTACTCGTTTAACAAGAACAATGAAAATAATAAAAAAATCAATAATAACAATAGCAGTAGATAAACAATCAATATTAGAAGCTCAATGGCCTATGCTTTAGAAACGCAGCCTGTTAACAGAATGAAACATACTGAGATTAGAATGATGATATCGATGTATGGGGCCAAACTGCAAGATAGGATACCGGTATCTAGTGAAGAGCTGAGGAGATGGTTAGGTATCAATAGTATCAGTGATGAGATGTGTATAAGTAGGCTTGGATGGTTTGAGCATGTCGAGAGAATGGATGAACTAAACTGGGTGAAGAGATGCAAGTCCATGAACATAGAGTGAGCTGCACAAAGTGGTAGACCTAGAAAAACATATGATCAGACTTTGATCTCTCCTCTCAAATTTAAAACCTAACAGACTTCTCTTAGCCAAGGGGTCAACTCACCGCCAAGTCCACCAAGTGTAGTTTACCGACTCGCCAATGTTGCTGTCCATCCACGCCCCGCTCAGCACACTCGATGGTGATGGTGAAGATGGCATGGGATCGGGAACTGTGAGAGTTCATGTTGGTCGCTCCCACTGCCCCTTAAAGTTGGGAGAAACATGACATAATATATAATAGACTAGCCAACTCTAAACTCAACTAAAATAACATTACGATAACTGAACAATGCAACAAGATGATTATTTCATCCAGTGCAAACTAAACCAGTACAGTAGCTACAGTACTATTAGGGTAGGTTAGGACTTCAAGCTGACATAGGATTAGTTGGTCTTGGTTGAAATGGCCCTAGTTCAAGATCTCGTTCTTAAAATCGAACTGTGTCCTGTCTAAGCGAGGTGGCCCACAGAAGAACAAAATGCAAGGATAATAATGTATATATATAGGCCTATGTATTGTATGTACTGTATACTCAGGCACATACCCCATAGCTGGGGGTGGCTGACTCTAGATAGAGCCCGAACACAAACAACAAATTACAATGAAAATAGAAAATTCACACAAATCTAGGTAGCATAGAAGAAGACCCAGAGACCAAGAAAAATGAGGGGTCCCCAGCACTTACTATTTTTATTGCCAAGTGTCATGATCTTATCCATCTCATCAGCATTATGGACCACATGAGTGAGAAGGTCCCTGACATAAACTCCAACATCGGGTCGCTCCTTAACCTCCAACCTCACAGACTGGTCATGACGCAACAAGTCTCGTACCTCTTCGTTGTAGATCTCCAGGTACGACACTCTCACTAGAAACCTGGAATATAATAAAACTTGTGTTAGATCATGAACACTAAGATATCGAGTAAGTCAGGTTTATGGCCTTGGCCTTGCTCGTGGCCTTGGGGCAGTTCGGCCAGGCAGCCTGGGGAACAACAAGATTACAAACACAGAATAGATCCGACTCAAGACCCTTCTTGTCTTTGCTGTCAACATTTCAATGACAACACAGAACACTTAATACTCCACTGCCCAACACTTGCCCAGAACAGACATAACTTCAACATCACTTCACTCAGAGATCTCTGGACTCACCCGGGGGAAGTGGCAGACTACTTGGACGCTGCGGGATTCCCATAAAAGGGAATCTTGGGGCTACTACTAGATGTTGTTGTTGTAGTAGCCCCACAAACCACACCAAACTCTTTGACTACCCGCTGCAGTTTCTCCTCAGAATCCGCCACCAACGCTGTGTCATCAGCGAACAGCAACTGATTCAACTCCCAATCTCTGACTGTTCCTTTTATGCTGACTGTTCCTTTTACTTATATATTTTCTAGATCACAAGTGACGGCGTCTCTTCCGTAGATTGACCTCCCAATCTACCAAGATTGGAAGCCAAAGTGTCACATTTTTCCTTTGCCCCTCAACTTTCTCTTCATAATTGCTGAGGGGCACAGGGCCCTGGGTGGGGCTTTGGTTTCCCGGGCGTTTCCTCACCCTTCTCAGCTCCCCGCCATGGAGTGGCTTCGGTCACCCAGGCTTTATTGTGGTCTTCAGGGAGGGTTCTGTGGGGGCGCTCGGTTATGGCCTTGGCCTTGCTCGGGGCCTTAGGGCTGTTCGGCCAGGCAGCTTGGGGAACAACAACAACAACAACAACAACAACAACAACTCCCAATCTCTACCATTCTTTCCTACTAAACCCAATCCTCTTCCCATAGTTCTCATTTTCACCCTACCTCACCATACTATCCATAAATATATTACACAGCCATGGTGACATTACACAATCCTGTCGCAAACCTAAATTTACCTCAAACCATTCACTCAACTCACTATTTCCTACTCTAACATCACTTCACTCAGAGATCTCTGGACTCACCCGGGGGAAGTGGCAGACTACTTGGACGCTGCGGGATTCCCATAAAAGGGAATCTTGGGGCTACTACTAGATGTTGTTGTTGTAGTAGCCCCACAAACCACACCAAACTCTTTGACTACCCGCTGCAGTTTCTCCTCAGAATCCGCCACCAACGCTGTGTCATCAGCGAACAGCAACTGATTCAACTCCCAATCTCTGACTGTTCCTTTTACTTATATATTTTCTAGATCTCAAGTGACAGCGTCTCTTCCGTAGATTGACCTCCCAATCTACCAAGATTGGAAGCTAAAGTGTCACATTTTTCCTTTGCCCCTCAACTTTCTCTTCATAATTGCTGAGGGGCACAGGGCCCTGGGTGGGGCTTTGGTTTCCCGGGCGTTTCCTCACCCTTCTCAGCTCCCCGCCATGGAGTGGCTTAGGTCACCCAGGCTTTATTGTGGTCTTCAGGGAGGGTTCTGTGGGGGCGCTCGGTTATGGCCTTGGCCTTGCTCGGGGCCTTAGGGCTGTTCGGCCAGGCAGCTTGGGGAACAACAACAACTCCCAATCTCTACCATTCTTTCCTACTAAACCCAATCCTCTTCCCATAGTTCTCATTTTCACCTACCTCACCACACTATCCATAAATATATTACACAGCCATGGTGACATTACACAATCCTGTCGCAAACCTAAATTTACCTCAAACCATTCACTCAACTCACTATTTCCTACTCTAACACACACTCTGCTCCCTTCATAAAAACTCTTAACTGCTTTTAACAAATATCCTCCAATTTCATAAATCCTTAACGCCTTCCACATTGCTTCATGATCCACACGATCATACGCTTTTTCCAAATCCATAAAAGCCCAAAATATCTCTTTATGCTTCTCGAAATACTTCTCGCATAACGGTCTTGCTGCAAAAATCTGATCCACGCACCCTCTTCCCCTCCTAAAACCGCACTGTTCTTCTCCAATTGCAACTTCCGTACACTTTATTATCCTCTCTATCAACACCCTGCCATACAGCTTTCCAACCACTGATCATAAACTAATACCTCTATAACTTGAACACTCCTGCTTATATATCTATCTATCTATCTATTGCCGGACGCCTTACTCCCCTTAATGAGGGTGGCCATACACAGAAGGCTCCCAAGTGGACCTATCCCTTGTAAGAGGGACAACCCATGCCAGTTTACTGAAGGACTTATAGGATTGAACACTCAATTTAGGACCCGTCCGACCCCGAGGCCCTCTATGTATCTTTTCAGCACTATTTTTCTACAGTGGTGGTCGGCTAGTCCATCCACTAACCTGCTTCACCCTTATGTAAGCAGTACCGATTTGTATCAGGTTTACTCCCCTAGACAAGTTGCCGACCAAGGCTGACGAGTCCCATCCACCAGGATTTTTATAAGGTTGTCTCCCCTAGATGGGTTGCCAACCAAGGCTAACCAGTCCCACCCACCTGCTTATATAGCTTACGGTAAATAATGTTAAATTTAATAACATCTACTATAATGGGTTAAACCCTAAGAAACTGGGTAAAGATAAAAAAAATTAATGCTTTGATCAAGGTAGTAAGCACCAGGGAGACATTTAACGAACAATCGGCACAACATTATTGAGGATGGTGAGGCCATTAGATCAGAACCTGAAAGTTTTACCATAGAAAAAGAATGGTGATCATGAAAACTTTATATAAAAAGATAAAATACCCAAAACACTAACTCTTTATCCTCCTCTGCCTTAGTGATGTTAACAAGTTTGAATGAATAAGTATAACGTCCTTGGAGTTCTATGATGGGTTGGATGTCCTCCATGGTGAAGGTCTTACTAGTGCTGTTAAAGTACAATAAATGTGATAATAATAATAATAACAACAATAAAAATCTTAGACACACTAACTTTTTACCCTCCTCTGCCTTCGCGATGTGACCAAAGATGTGCGCAAATGAGTTAGGAATAATGCCCTTGAGTTCGGAGACAGACCGGACGCCCTCCATAGTAAAGGTCTTGCCAGTGCCGGTCTGGCCATAGGCGAAGATGGTGCCATTGTAGCCTTCTAGGACGTTTTCTACGATGGGGCGCGCCGCCAGGTTATAAACATCAACCTGTGGAAACATAACAATATATATTAACTTTCTCATTGACACCCCTCCCCCCTTTCTATCTCTCTCTCTATGATGAGGCGTGCACCGAGTTTATACATGTTTACCTGTAATATACAAAGAACAATATGTAAATGTAAAACTTGCAAAACAAAGAAACCAAAACAGGAAAGGCACAACATACAGACAAAAAAACTTCTCAAAATCAGTACTGGTATGTGGAAATAACTATTTAGCAAAATAAAATATTGAAATATAAAAACACAAAACAACACCAACCAAAATATAAACATCAACCTAGCAGAAACAGGAGAAATATACAGTAAACATGATGAAAATAATGGAAAGTTGGATGAGGAGGAAAAGAGAAATTTTTACTGGAGAGTGAGGGACGGAAAAGTGAGGAAGTGGTTTATAAGAGTAGAAAGGAGGGGGAGATCAGGGAGGGGAGAGAATGTGATGAGAGTTGTGACGGAGGAGGAGAACGGGGTGGAGGTGTCACAGGGAGAGACAGGAGACAAAGAGTCAGACCCAGTAGTGCTAACAGGGGAGTAGGGTACGGACTGGAGGAGCGGGATGGTGTAATTGCTGGAGGAATGGTAGATGGATTAAGGATTTGTTTAGTAATGTGGATGTGTTTACTCAGGACAAGAAAAGAGAACTGATATGTAGGTTGCAGGATGAAGAGGAAAAAACCTGATATCATAGCCCTACGGAAGTAAGACCAAAAAATGTTAGAATTGAGAGGGAACTGGTGGAATATAGTTTGGAGGGTTTTGAGTTATATGAGAGAAATGCTATTAGAGCAGAGGTTGGAAGAGGACTGTTTATTTTATGTAAGAAAAGAGCTCAAGGTTAAGGAGGTGGATATGAGACAGCAGTATTGTGAGTATTTGTGTATTGAAGTAAAATGTGTAAGAGGATCAATTCTAATTGCCTCTATATATAGAAGCCCAAATAATAGCAGGGGAGAGGATGATAACCTACTGAAAACCATGGAGGAGATAGCTAATAGAGAGAACAAATATAAAATTTTGATTGGAGATTTCAATTTGCCAAGGATCAACTGGGCAAATTGTACTACTCCAGCGGGGGACAGGGTAGCCTGGAAAATAAGTTTATAGAGAAAGTGAGAGATTGTTTTTTAACGCAACATATTGTAGAGATGACAAGATATAGAGATGGGACGCAGGGGAGTGTACTTGATTTGATTTTTAGCAATGAAGAGGATATCTGGAACTGTTAATGTGGATAGCCCTATAGGTGTAGTGACCATGCCTGTATAAGCTTTAGTTGTAACATTAAATCGGAGAGGGATAATAAAAGCAATAGAAAAATATACATGTATGATAGAGCAGATTATGTGCTGCTGAGACGGTGTTTGGTCATTGACTGTGGCGAATATTTGAACGGTGAAGACGCCTGAAGGAATGTGGAGGAAAATTAGAGTCAAACTGGAGAATGCTGTATCCAAAAGTGTACCACTAGGGGAATATAAGGATAAAACAAAATTGAGGAAAAGAACTAACCCAGAATTGCCAATGAAAAGAAAGCTTTGGATATTGATTACAAGAAAGAACGATTTGTGGGAAAGATTAAAATTGTTAAAAAAGAACAGGGGGTCCTAGTATAGAGGCTAAGGAAGTGGATCTGGAACGCAGACAAATAAACAATAAAATAAGGTGGGAAACAAGGAGGGGGTGAAGGAGAGGGAGAGAGAGATAGCTAGAAATGTGAAGGATAATCCAAAAATATTCTGGAAGTACATTCAGGAAAAATTAACAAGAAGAGTAGGGATCCCAGAGCTGGTGGGGGGGTTGAATGATGGAGTAGAGCGGAGATGATAAGGAGAAAGCAGAGGTGCTGGGGAAATACTTTGGGGGTGTACTAACAGTGGAGTCGGAGGATGGCAGTGCCTACTATTCCCCATCAAACAGGCACCGGCACTGGAAACTAGTAGAGTTTTCCCATGCTAGAATAAGAAGGGCTATAGAAAAAATGAATAGAAGTAAGTCACCGGGACGCGATCGGATACACCCAACGATCATAAAGGAAGGAGGGGAGATGTTAGTAGAGCCATTGAAAATGTTATTTGAGGTATCGTTTAATACAGGACAAATCCCGATGGACTGGAGAGAGGCGAACATAACAGCTATATTTAAGAAGGGAAAGAGAAATGACCCAGGGAATTATAGACCAGTCAGTTTGACAAGTGTTGTGTGTAAACTAATGGAAACGGTATTTAGAGAAGGAATAATGGATCATATGAAGTCAAACCAACTTTTCAGTGGGAGACAGTTCGGATTCTTGCCGGGGAGGTCGACGGTACTAACAGCTAATTAGGTGGTAGATGATTGGATGCAAATTTTAGAAGATGGTGATGTAATAGACGTGGTATATTGCGATTTTATGAAGGCCTTCGATAAGGTCCCACATAAAAGGTTAATAGAGAAAGTTAGAAGCTATAATATAGGGGAGAAATGTGTGAAAATGGATAGAAGCCTTCCTGAAAGATCGGAGACAGAGGGTATTGGTGAATGGAATAGGCTCGGGGTGGAGGGAAATTACAAGTGGGGTACCTCAGGGATCTGTGTTGGGACCATTGCTGTTCGTTATATTTATCAACGACTTGCCTGAAGTTATAACTAATGGAAGTGAGGTATACCTGTATGCGGATGACACTAAACTGTATAGAAGAGTGAGGAGTAAGGAAGATATGGGTTTGCTTCAAGGAGATGTGGAGGGCATGAAGGGATGGTCTGAGCATTGGTTAATGCCTTTTCATTCATCCAAAAAAATGCAAGTACATGCGGATTGGGACCAGCAAGATAGACAAGGTAGGATACAGTATGTATGAAGCGATGGAGGAAGTGATGCAGGAAAAGGATATAGGAGTAGTGATAGATAATAAGTTAAATTTCTCAGGACATTTAGCGGGAAAGATAAACAAAGCCAATAGAATTGTAGGGCTGATAAGGCGGACATTTGTGTCACTTGACGAAGAAATCTTCAGGAATCTATATACAGCGCTGGTTAGGCCACACCTGGAATATGCAAACCAGGTGTGGGCTCCATATATGGTAAAGGATATAGAAGCAGTGGAGAAAGTGCAGAGAAGAGCTAGCAAGCTGGTACCAACGTTGAAGAACGCGGGCTATGAGCAGAGGTTGAGGACACTGGGACTTCCGACACTGGCATATAGGAGAAAGAGAGGGGATATGATAGAGACTTTTAAGATAGTGTCAGGAAAGTACGATGAGGATGTGTGTGAAGGTATCTTCTTGATGCGGGAGGGAACAAGAACTAGAGGACACTCTAAGAAAATTTACAAAGAAAGAAATAGGCTTGAGAAGGCGAAGAACTCATTTTGTGATAGAGTGGTAAATGAGTGGAACTTTGCCACTGCCCCAGTATGTAGTCGATTCCGAATCAATAAGGGAGTTTGAAAGTAATCTTGATAAAGCATGGGGAAGACAAGATTTGAAGTTTGATTATAAAACAAAAATACAGAATAGTAAAAATGTTGCGTCTGCTACCGCCGCCGCCAACACCGTGAACGACCGCAGCAGTGCAAGCACTGGTACTGAGCTGGATACACAGGCATAGTTTGCCTTTTTCCAGAGGATCTACTGTAAGAAACTGTAAGAAACTGTAAGTAAACAGATGGAGCTGTTGTAGCCTGTACGGTGTACATTTAGGTTCTCTATGATGGAGGGCGCTGCCAAGTTGTATACGTCAACCTGGTTAACTCATGGAAGAATTGGAGTGAGATATTACTGAATCATGAACGATATTCAGGCCAAAGAACTGAATATAAGATGGTCTAGGCTTGTGATACACGGGGAGTTGCTGTTAGGTGAATAATCTATACATCATACATGATATGTCCAGTATTGGTACCGATATATACTGTACCGGTAGGTCTTAATAAACAAAATGTAACATTTCTCACCTGTTTTGAATCCTGTCCAAAGACTGAATCAAAGGTGAATACTTTTGGTGGTTCTCCATGCTGTGCGCTGGGGTTGGTAACTAAGAGGGAACAGTTGAGGTCGTCACTCTTCACGATATTCTTGTGGCCATCTTTCATCTCTTTTTCGCTGAGTGGCCGCACACGCACCACAACCCGCACATTCTCAGGTTCCTTTATGGGGGCCTCGCGGTCTTTGTCAGGCTGCAAGAGTTATATACAGTACAGTACAGTGATGTAAATACAACATGCAGTAACTTAAAAGCCAACTGACATCAAAATCTAAGTCTATCTATCTATTCTATCTATAGCAATGACTTATACTGTAAGACAAAGGTACAAAGCTATAGAAAACGCACAGTAAAAAATTATATCCCAAATGGGTTTATATATTAGTTATATCATGTACTTCATTGGCATATAATGCCCACACCGTCGGTAATTCATAATAAAATCCCTAAATCATTAAAATAAATCAGGAAGGATGTAGTATCCAGGCGTACGGTCCTCATGTTTACATAGGTTGTACGCTCGCTGTTTCGTTCCCTATTTTGACTGTTTTTCTGTTATTTGCCCCATCCTAGCAATATATATGATGATGATGACAATGTCATGGGGCCGGGGGGGTTTGCATTATTGTATCCCACGGTTGTCAAAATAGACGGGAACGTGATAACGAGCATACAAATATTTTGTGTTGCATAGGTGTCTCAAGATTGATTGATAATATATTTTTTTTTTTTTTGCAATTTCCGTGGCCTTGCTTCAGGGATCATCTGGGAGCAGCACTCCCTTGAGGCAGTAGCGATTCAAGGTAAGGACTAATTCCTTGAACATGATGATTGTGCATTGGTATATGTGCAATTAGTTTGGTTGGGAACCAGATTAGTTTGCTCATGATGATGTAGTGATGTACACCCTATGTGGTCGATTGTGTTATTTTATTAAGCGTTAAGTTATTTCCACATAACGATTTTGATTAGTTCCTTTGCATTTATCTTGTGTCGTGACTCGGCCCAGTTTTGGTTTGTTTATTTTGAAAGTTTTACATTATAATTATTAGGCTACCCCCATATGTGACAATCGCTTCAAATTATCGCTTAGAAATGTTGGTGGCTTTGATCCCAAAAGAAAGTAGGCCAGTCACCAAAAAGGGCTGAGGTTATCAAGACTAGGCTAGAGGTCCGAGACTCCAAGGGATCGAGATCACTGGGCCCAAGTCACTGTGAGATTGTCACCCTGAAGTAAGCCTAGGCCTAGATTAGGCTATGAGGGAATGTTCTACAATTTCATATCATTAGGCAAAACAAGCCTAGGCCTATTGGATTTGGTGAAGGCACTCTGCTTAGTCTTAGTCGGCTAGTCTATCAGATTCAATTAGGAATGAGTTGTGTTACCGGGTGTACGTCGTGTAAACACGTAAGTTGATATCAAACAGTGGGGGCGGGAGTGTGGGGGCGGCAGGCCCCACCCATAATACTAGAATAGGTTAGGTGGAATTATTCTATAATTGCACCTATACGAGCTAAACAAATTATTATTGTATTTAACAGGAAGGTACGACGAGGTAAGTGATGTGGTATAGTATAGGTGGCAATATGCGGAAATGGATTATAAGGGCATTCCACCCCCTCTTGTTCTTGTTCTTGTTAGGGGGACCCGCAGAGGGCTGCTCTCGGGCAGCATGATATGCGGGGGTTGTGCAGGGGAATTATGAGCAAGGGATAGGAATTAAGAGTGGGGCTATTAACTATGTGAGATGGGAGGTGACTCCACTCTTGGATGCTACGGGGAAAAAATGAATGTCTGAATATGTCCGCGCTTGCCTGATATGTGTGGTATTTTAAGTTGTGGCTCAGTCTCGTAAATCGTATGTTTGTAGGGTGTAAATATGTATTTTTATCTATGTCTGCTAGATTGTGGGTGATTTTGTATAATATTTGTTGTCTGTGTATTTGTCTTCTTGTTACAAGGGGGTCTAGTTTAATGTCTTGTTTGAGCAAAGTGACTGATGTAGTATGTCTGTAATCACGTCTGATCCATCTCGCAGCTTTGTTTTGTATGGCCTCTAATTTATTGATATTATTATGAGTGTGTGGATCCCAGATGGTGTCGCAGTATTCTAAGTGTGGCCGAACTAGGGATTTGAAAGCTTGAATTTTTATGTTTGCGTTACACTTTGTGAGATTCCTGCGAAGGAAGCCCAGGGCCCTATTAGCTTTTGCTCTTACGCTGCTCGTGTGTGTGAAAATCTACGGTTACTCACTCCACCCCAACTGGATTACCGTTTTACTCAACCAGCAGGGGTGTGGGGCCCGGGCGGCAGCCCCCACCCATAATACTAGGATAGGTTAGGTTAGGTAAGGTTGTTAGGTTAGGCTAATGTCTCTCTGAAACATTGTAAAATCCATGTAACATCTAGATTGATAGACTTGTCAGAGGGGGCGGAATGCCCTTTTAATCCATTTCCGCATATTGCCACCTATACCACATCACTTAATGACTTACCTCATCGTACCTTCATGTTAAATACAATAATATCTTTTTTAGCTCGTATAGCCTAGGTGCAATTATAGAAATTTACCGGTTACGTAACTTGGTAAGGTTGTTAGGTTAGGCAAATGGGCAAGAGTTGTGTTATCGGGCGTATCACCTACCTCTGAGTAGGTATATCCTAGTGTTTACTATACCCCTTTGAAAGGACATTAGCCTAACCTAATAACCTTACCTGATGATGGGCTGGTCTATCAGAGTGAGAACTGAGCGATCTCTGCCATACCCATAGCTTACTCCGACTGTTCCTTTAACTTATATATTTTCTAGATCTCAAGTGACGGCATCTTTTCCGTGGATTGACCTCCCAATCTACCAAGATTGGAAGCCAAAGCGTCACATTTTTCCCTTGCCCCTCAACTTTCTCTTCATAATTGCTGAGGGGCACAGGGCCCTGGGTGGGGCTTTGGTTTCCCGGGCGTTTCCGCACCCTCCTCAGCTCCCCGCCATGGAGTGGCTTCGGTCACCCAGGCTTTATTGTGGTCGGCGGGGAGGGTTCTGTGGGGGCGCTCGGTTATGGCCTTGGAATTGCTCGGGGCCTTGGGGCTGTTCGGCCAGGCAGCTTGGGGAACAACAACAACAACAACAACAACAACAACAACAACAACAACCTTACCTAAGCTATCCTAGTACAGTACTGTATTATGGGGGCGGCTGCCGCCCCCATACCCCCGCTTTTTGACATCAACTTACGTGTTTACACGACGTACGCCCGGTAACACAACTCATTCCGGCTAATGTCCTTTCAAAGGGGTATAGGCCTAGTAAACACTAGGATATACCCGGTCAGAGGTACCGTAGGTGATACGCCCGATAACACAACTCTTGCCTTCAATTATTCTAATAGGATTTTCGGTTCAATGTTGTTTTAATACCACAAATTTTGTTGATATATTTGAAGATAAATATTGAATCTATAGGCTATGCTCTAAAGATCATAAGAAAATTTGTTTTAACCCTCGGCAAAACCTAATAAAAAGTATGGTGCTAAAATGTAATTTCGTAACAAGGTTGTCAATATGGTACTTTCCCGTTATCAATGTACAATCAAAGCTGAAGATTGCAGAGTAGACTTCATTGACTTTTCTTTCACCTTCGTATAGGCCTAATCGACAGCCAATTTTTGTTTTATTTACTAAGGGATTAGACTAGTACTCAACCAGCGGGGGTGTGGGGGCGGCAGCCCCCACCCATAATACTAGTTTAGGTTAGGTAAGGTTGTTAGGTTAGGCTAATGTCTTTTCAAATCACTATCGGGGGGCGTGTCTCAACATCGATCAATAGGCCTAATGGAGAAAATAGGTTTTCTCGAGATTTCTAATTAGGCCTAATTACAAACACTATACTGTATATTGATGCAAATGAGAAAAAAAAATATGAATTTTTTGTGTTTTTTATAAAAAAAAATAATAATTTGCATCAATATATAGTGTTTCTAATTAATTAGAAATCTCGGGAAAACCTATTTTCCCCATTAGGCCTATTGATCGATATTGAGACACACCCCCCGATAGTGATTTGAAAAGACATTAGCCTAACCTAACCTAACCTAGTATTATGGGTTACCCCCGATGGTTGAGTACTAATCCCTTAGTAGCCTAAATAAAAAATAAATAAATTGGCTGTCGATTATACAAAGGTGATAGAAAAGTCTATGAAGTAATTAGAGAAGGAATAATGGAGCATATGAAGTCAAACCAACTTTTCAGTGGGAGACAGTTCGGATTCTTGCCGGGGAGGTCGACGGTATTACAGCTAATTAAGGTGGTAGATGATTGGATGCAAATTCTAGAAGATGGTGATGTAATAGACATGGTATATTGCGATTTTATGAAGGCCTTCGATAAGGTCCCACATAAAAGGTTAATAGAGAAAGTTAGAAGCTATAATATAGGGGAGAAATGTGTGAAATGGATAGAAGCCTTCCTGAAAGATCGGAGACAGAGGGTACTGGTGAATGGAATAGGCTCGGGGTGGAGGGAAATTACAAGTGGGGTACCTCAGGGATCTGTGTTGGGACCACTGCTGTTCGTTATATTTATCAACGACTTACCTGAAGTTATAACTAATGGAAGTGAGGTATACCTGTATGCGGATGACACTAAACTGTATAGAAGAGTGAGGAGTAAGGAAGATGTGGGTTTGCTTCAAGGAGATGTGGAGGGCATGAAGGGATGGTCTGAGCATTGGTTAATGCCTTTTCATCCAAAAAAATGCAAGTACATGCGGATTGGGACAAGCAAGATAGACAAGGTATGTATGAAGCGATGGAGGAAGTGAATGCAGAAAAGGATATAGGAGTAGTGATAGACAATAAGTTAAATTTCTCAGAACATTTAGCGGAAAAGATAAACAAAGCCAATAGAATTGTAGGGCTGATAAGGAGGACATTTGTGTCACTTGACGAAGAAATTTTCAGGAATCTCTATACAGCACTGGTTAGGCCGCACCTGGAATATGCGAACCAGCTGTGGGCTCCATATATGGTAAAGGATATAGAAGCAGTGGAGAAAGTGCAGAGGAGAGCTAGCAAGCTAGTACCAACGTTGAAGAACGCGGGCTATGAGCAGAGGTTGAGGACACTGGGGCTTCCGACACTGGCATATAGGAGAAAGAGAGGGGATATGATAAGAGACGTTTAAGATAGTGTCAGGAAAGTATGATGAGGATGTGTGTGAAGGTATCTTCTTGATGTGGGAGGGAACAAGAACGAGAGGACACTCCAAGAAAATTTACAAAGAAAGAAATAGGCTTGAGAAGGCAAAGAACTCATTTTGTGATAAGAGTGGTAAATGAGTGGAACGCACTGCCCCAGTATGTAGTCGATTCCGAATCAATAAGGGAGTTTGAAAGTAATCTTGATAAATCATGGGGAAGACAAGATTTGAAGTTTGATTATAAAACAAAAATACAGAATAGTAAAAATGTTGCGTCTGCTACCGCCGCCGCCAACACCGTGAACGACCGCAGCAGTGCAAGTACTGGTACTGAGCTGGATACACAGGCCTAGTTTGCCTTTTCCAGAGGATCTACTGTAAGAAACTGTAAGTAAGAAACTATGGAGTTTACTCTGCAATCTTCAGCTTTGATTGTACATTGATAACGAGAAAGTACCATATTGACAACCTTGTTACAAAAATTCAATTTGGTCAATATTTATGAGTCACACCACAGCTGGGATCTCATTTCTAATGGTAGTTTTGGGTTCCTATCATTCTATGCTTCATTGCTATACTGTATACTTTTTATACACCAGATTTTTTTTTTTTTTTTTTTTTTTTTTTTAGCATCAACCTAACCTAACCTAACCTAAATGTATTTGGGGACTATTAGGTTAGGTTAGTTTTTTTGGTTAGGTTCTATCTATCTATTGCCTGACGCCACAATCCCCGAAGGGGTGGCCACGAACGAACCGCCCCCATGCACCTCTGTCCCCAGTCAATCGACGCCCCTCCTCCCAACCAGCACTGCCTTCATTCATATACTTCCTCACTCCACCTCTCCTTAGGTTAATGCTAAAACAAAATAAAGCCAAGAAAAAAAAAAATCCAGTGGATAAAAAGTATATAGCAATGAAGCATAGAATGATAGGAACCCAAAACTACCATTAGAAATGAGATCCCAGCTGTGGTGTGACTCGTAAATATTGAGCTTAAATTTTAGTACCATAGCCTACTTTTATATTCGGTTTTTCCGATGGTTTATCACATTTTCATATGATTTTTTAAATTTTAGAGCTATCGATAACTGGGATAAATTTTAGAGCTATCGATAACTTGTATTAACAACCTTGGGCAAGAATGTTAAGTGCGGGCATACCGCCAACCTTGTTTACACTACGCGTAGTGGCGTCGGTCATGTTCCCGTCTATTTTGACTGCCTTTGGATATAAAAATACATTAGCCTAACCAAACAACAACCTAACCTAACCTAACCTAACCTAGTATTCATGTAGTAATGACAGGGGGCAAATAGCAGAAAATATAGCGTCGAAATAGACGGGAACGTTACTGCGAGCGCATAACATGACGACCGTACGCCCGATCACTACATCCATCCCCAACCTTGTTACGAAAAAGAAATTTTAGTACAGTACCATACTTTTTTATTAGGCCTAGGTTTTGCCGAGGGTTAAAACAAATTGATAATATTCAAGGACACTAGTGCCACCTTATGAGAAACAATTTATTAATGAAAATAGGCACCAATAGATTCGCCATATTTTTCTCCATATAGTCCGCATGGAGGATTTTCGTTATCGACACATTGAAAAAATACCCACTTACAGACAAATACACCGAAAATCTAAGTCAATAATGTAAACATCGTCTTGTGCTGTCTTGATTTCGGTCGGTTCAAGCATTGCGTCGAACCCCTTCGAATACCTCCGTCCTCCGGCTCCGCCCGGGCTCTTTAAAACGTAATTTCTTACGAATGCCGCGAATTCACCAGGCTCAATATTCTGCTTCAACACGTTCTGTATATATTTGTAGGCGACTATAAACACTTGTAATATTGTTGCAAGACCTCAATATTAATAATGCTCGATAATACCACACTTTTCTCTAGATTTTCACGAACATATAACAATAATACACTATTCTGAAATCATAAGTACTGTAGTGTTATTGGAACACCATCAGCTGATCTTACGTCAGAACCAGCCGATACGTCACGACCAGGGGAACACACTGTCAGACCCGGCTTTGTTAAACAAAGATGGCTCTTCAGTAGCTTGAGTGTGAAGGGTGTTCTAAGAATATTGGTGAACTACACCTAGACTTACAAAACAGGGACGATCTGTGGGAATTTCTTGCGGCCCATTTATCCTCCTACACATTAGGCTAAGGTACAAACTCATATGGTTTTGTCTAATAGTAGTTAGGGTTTGGGGTTTACGTTCATGACAAGGGATTGGTACTTACGTTATTTAGCATTTTTATTATTTTTTTTTTTTTTCAAGGATTAGGTTGGGTTGTTTAGTTAGGTTAATACTAGTCTCCCAAACAAGATTCGTAGTTGCGGTATTATTTACAAATGCTTATTATCGCGTTATACACTTTTTAGGGGTGTGTGGGGGCGGGGGTGTGGGGGACTGGGGGCAGCAGCCTCCACCCATAATACTAGGATAGGTTAGGTAAGGTTGTTAGGTTAGGCTAATGTCCTTTTAAAGGGGTATAGTAAACACTATGATATACCCTTTTTAGGGGTGTGTGGGGGTGGGGGTGTGGGGGCGGCAGCCCCCACCCATAATACTAGAATAGGTTAGGTAAGGTTGTTAGGTTAGGCTAATGTCCTTTTAAAGGGGTATAGTAAACACTATGATATACCCGTTCAGAGCTAGGTGATACACCCGATATCACAACTGTTGCCCCAAGTTTAAACATTCGGTGAGCCTACTGTGTTTTTGGACTTTGCAATATCGGAAAACCTGAGCCAACTTTCGCCAAAAATTGGCTCGAGTTTTTCAATTTGGGGGTTTTATGAGGTTCAAATACATGAAAACCTCAGCCAACTTTCATAATTAGCTTACTGTGTTTTGGGACTCTGAAACATCAGAAAACCCGAGCCAACTTCCGCCAACACTTGGCTCGAGTTTTTCCATTTTGGGGTTTTATGCGGTTCAAATACAGTACACGTACATGAAAACCAGAGCCAACTTTCATAATTAGGTTACTGTGTTTTGGGACTCTGAAACATCAGAAAACCCGAGCCAACTTTAGTCAAAACTTGGCTCGGGTTTTTCCATTTTGGGGTTAGCCTATATGTCTTTCAAATTCATGAAAACCCGAGCCAAGTTTTGTTTTAATAGGCCTACCTCCTTATCACCTTTTTACGTCTTTAACCCCACATTTTCCCTGTCTTCATAGCCCTCCCCACTAGTGGGGGGGGGGGTATCTTAAGATTGTTGGAGTAATGGGTAAACTAATACAAATCCTCCACTCAAACCATGATAAACAACAATAAAACACTGTATTCCTTGAAAAATAAAAAAAATAATAAAAATGCAAAATAAGGCGGCACTAGCCTACTCTCCTTGAACGCTACCCACTCGGAAAATTTGTGGTAGGCCCTAGCCCGGCCCTAGGCCCCATTAGCCTAAAATAAAAAAAATCCGGATTTTCACACATTCACAGTCCTCGACTAGATAAATCTACAGTTATACTAGCCTACCCCTATTTTGTCGCTATTCTGTTGGTACTAATGGGTTAGCCTAATATTATTAGTAGTAGACTTAGCCTAGTATGGTTTGATGATGCACGGAAATGTATATTTGACTTGAAATAGATACATTGAAGTATTACAAACCTTCGTGAAACCATAAACAGGGAACATGAGCTGGGTTTAGACCGTTGCGCACTCATAAACAGGGAACGTGAGCTGGGTTTAGACCGTCGCGGAGACAGGTTAGTTTTCGGTTAGGTTAGGCTAATGTTAAAAATACTAAAATGCGAAGGTTCTCGGCTAGGCCTAGCCTAGGCTATATCAAAGAAAAAAAAAAATAAAATAAAAAAATTAGGCCTAGCCTAGGCTACCTGAAAAACTCGTAGCATAGCCTATCTGGTAATTAGGCCTAGGCGATAATATTCAAGGACACTAGTGCGACGTTATGAGAAACAATTTATTAGGGAAAATAGGCACCAATAGATTCGCCATATTTTTCTCCATAGGCTATAGTCCGCATGGAGGATTTTCGTTATCAACAAATTGAAAAATACACAAAAAATCTAAGTCAAAGAGGGGGTGTGGGGGCAGAAGCCCCCACCTATAATACTAGGTTAGGTTAGGTAAGGTTGTTAGGTTAGGCTAATGTCCTTTCAAAGGGGTATAGGGTAGTAAACACTAGGAGAGCCTATACCCGGTCAGAGGTAAGAAGAAGAAGCAAAGTCCTGCAGTAGTCTCCTTGAATGCTACCGCCTAGGCTACCTGAAAAACTCGTAGCATAGCCTATCTGGTTGGTGATAAATTTTTATGAAAATAGGCCTAGCCTATGTTTTTTTGGTCAATATACAGGAGGCGCTACAATATAGGTAGCAAAATTCTAATGGTAGTTTTGGGTTCCTATCATCATATGCTTCATTTCTATATTTTCATTTCTATATTTTCATTTCTATATCATAGCCCTACAGGAAGTAAGACCAAAAAATGTTAGAATTGAGAGGGAACTGGTGGAATATAGTTTGGAGGGTTTTGAGTTATATGAGAGAAATGCTATTAGAGCAGAGGTTGGAAGAGGACTGTTTATTTATGTAAGAAAAGAGCTCAAGGTTAATGAGGTGGATATGAGACAGCAGTATTGTGAGTATTTGTGTATTGAAGTAAAATGTGTAAGAGGATCAATTCTAATTGCCTCTATATATAGAAGCCCAAATAATAGCAGGGGAGAGGATGATAACCTACTGAAAGCAATGGAGGAGATAGATAATAGAGAGAACAAATATAAAATTTTGATTGGAGATTTCAATTTGCCAAGGATCAACTGGGCAAATTGTACTACTCCAGCGGGACAGGGTAGCATGGAAAATAAGTTTATAGAGAAAGTGAGAGATTGTTTTTTAACGCAACATATTGTAGAGATGACAAGATATAGAGATGGGACGCAGGGGAGTGTACTTGATTTGATTTTTAGCAATGAAGAGGATATAGTGGAACATGTTAATGTGGATAGCCCTATAGGTCGTAGTGACCATGCCTGTATAAGCTTTAGTTGTAACATTAAATCGGAGAGGGATAATAAAAGCAATAGAAAAATATACATGTATGATAGAGCAGATTATGAGCTGCTGAGACGGTGTTTGGACATTGATTGGGGGGAATATTTGAACGGTGAAGACGCTGAAGGAATGTGGAGGAAAATTAGAGTCAAACTGGAGAATGCTGTATCCAAAAGTGTACCAGTAAGGGAATATAAGGATAAAACAAAATTGAGGAAAAGAACTAACCCAGAATTGCCAATGAAAAGAAAGCTTTGGATATTGATTAGAAGAAAGAAACTATTGTGGGAAAGATTAAAATTGTTAAAAAAGAACAGGGGGTCTAGTATAGAGGCTAAGGAAGTGGATCTGGAACGTAGACAAATAAACAATAAAATAAGGTGGGAAACAAGGAGGGGGGTGAAGGAGAGGGAGAGAGAGATAGCTAGAAATGTGAAGGATAATCCAAAAATATTCTGGAAGTACATTCAGGAAAAATTAACAAGAAGAGTAGGGATCCCAGAGCTGGTGGGGGGGTTGAATGATGGGAGTAGAGCGGAGACTGATAAGGAGAAAGCAGAGGTGCTGGGGAAATACTTTGGGGGGGTACTAACAGTGGAGTCAGAGGATGCAGTGCCTACTATTCCCATCAAACAGGCACCGGCACTAGAACTAGTAGAGTTTTCCCATGCTAGAATAAGAAGGGCTATAGAAAAAATGAACAGAAGTAAGTCACCGGGACCGGATGGGATACACCCAAGAATCATAAAGGAAGGAGGGGAGATGTTAGTAGAGCCATTGAAAATGTTATTTGAGGTATCGTTTAATACAGGACAAATCCCGATGGACTGGAGAGAGGCGAACATAACAGCTATATTTAAGAAGGGAAAGAGAAATGACCCAGGGAATTATAGACCAGTCAGTTTGACAAGTGTTGTGTGTAAACTAATGGAAACGGTAATTAGAGAAGGAATAATGGATCATATGAAGTCAAACCAACTTTTCAGTGGGAGACAGTTCGGATTCTTGCCGGGGAGGTCGACGGTACTACAGCTAATTAAGGTGGTAGATGATTGGATGCAAATTCTAGAAGATGGTGATGTAATAGACGTGATATATTGCGATTTTATGAAGGCCTTCGATAAGGTCCCACATAAAAGGTTAATAGAGAAAGTTAGAAGCTATAATATAGGGGAGAAATGTGTGAAATGGATAGAAGCCTTCCTGAAAGATCGGAGACAGAGGGTATTGGTGAATGGAATAGGCTCGGGGTGGAGGGAAATTACAAGTGGGGTACCTCAGGGATCTGTGTTGGGACCACTGCTGTTCGTTATATTTATCAACGACTTGCCTGAAGTTATAACTAATGGAAGTGAGGTATACCTGTATGCGGATGACACTAAACTGTATAGAAGAGTGAGGAGTAAGGAAGATATGGGTTTGCTTCAAGGAGATGTGGAGGGCATGAAGGGATGGTCTGAGCATTGGTTAATGCCTTTTCATCCAAAAAAATGCAAGTACATGCGGATTGGGACCAGCAAGATAGACAAGGTAGGATACAGTATGTATGAAGCGATGGAGGAAGTGAGTGCAGAAAAGGATATAGGAGTAGTGATAGATAATAAGTTAAATTTCTCAGAACATTTAGCGGAAAAGATAAACAAAGCCAATAGAATTGTAGGGCTGATAAGGAGGACATTTGTGTCACTTGACGAAGAAATCTTCAGGAATCTATATACAGCGCTGGTTAGGCCACACCTGGAATATGCAAACCAGGTGTGGGCTCCATATATGGTAAAGGATATAGAAGCAGTGGAGAAAGTGCAGAGAAGAGCTAGCAAGCTGGTACCACCGTTGAAGAATGCGGGCTATGAGCAGAGGTTGAGGACACTGGGATATAGGAGAAAGAGAGTGGATATGATAGAGACTTTTAAGATAGTGTCAGGAAAGTACGATGAGGATGTGTGTGAAGGTATCTTCTTGATGCGGGAGGGAACAAGAACGAGAGGACACTCTAAGAAAATTTACAAAGAAAGAAATAGGCTTGAGAAGGCAAAGAACTCATTTTGTGATAGAGTGGTAAATGAGTGGAACGCACTGCCCCAGTATGTAGTCGATTCCGAATCAATAAGGGAGTTTGAAAGTAATCTTGATAAAGCATGGGGAAGACAAGATTTGAAGTTTGATTATAAAACAAAAATACAGAATAGTAAAAATGTTACGTCTGCTACCGCCGCCGCCAACACCGTGAACGACCGCAGCAGTGCAAGTACTGGTACTGAGCTGGATACACAGGCATAGTTTGCCTTTTTCCAGAGGATCTACTGTAAGAAACTGTAAGAAAATATACTTTTTATCCCCGGGAAAAAAAACAAAAATCTTGGGATTTTTCATTTAGGCCTATTTTCTTGGGATTTTTTGTTTTGGTCATTAACCTAACCAAAAAACCTAACCTAACCTAACCTAACCTAACCTAATAGCCCCCCAATACATTTAGGTTAGGTTAGGTTAGGTTTTTTGGTTAGGTTAATAAAAAAAAAAAAAAAAAAAATCCAAGAAAAAAAAAAAAAAAAAAAAATTTAGGCCTATTTTTTTCCCGGGGATAAAAAGTATATAGAAATGAAGCATATGATGATAGGAACTCAAAACTACCATTAGAATTTTGCTACCTATATTGTAGCGCCTCCTGTATATTGACCGTTTTTTTTTCGGTTTCCGCGTCTGCTGATTGTGCTGAACCATCCAAAAACACGCTAAAAGGCGTGTTTTGAAGGGGGGAGGTGGTGGGGGAGGGGTAGTATAACTGTAGATTTACCCTAGACTGGCCTATGCCTAATAGCCTAGCCTATAATCTCTTTATCCTAAAATAGGTCTAGGGCCTAGGCTAGAGGAAAATTAAATTGTATCAATAGCCTATAATGTATACTTACAGCCATTATGAAGAGCAAATATCAAAATACACGATTTAAATCCCAGAGAATTATGTGCTGTGTTTAATGACTGAAGAGTAACTGTGATTAATAATGACCATGATCACCCATTATAACGTCAGGCTACTGCAATTGATCTGTGTTGCAGTAGTCTACCCCTGTACACATTTCAACAACGATATTACAGCTAACGAACGCTAAGTTTAGTTATGATTTTGTTATAGACGGTTTGATAACACATGGCAGGTTTGCTTGATGACGTTGGTATTGCTGTAATGTCCCCTAACTTCACATTTTTAGCAGTTTAAAGGGGTTGTCGAAATTTCACTACAGCTGACAGTGGGTAAGCTGTCAGGAATGTGGACTTGGACGAGTCTTGTAGGAGGGGTCAATCAGAGTATGGGTATATATAGTTCATTTCCATATCTATAACACATATTCTTATATTTTATTTTATCTTATTGCATTGATAAGGTAAAGTATAACTATATTAGCAAAACAATTTGACCATATTTATTTGTCGACACAGGTTAAGATATGCCATTAGAGAAATGTTATGTGTGGTAGTTGCAAAATCATTTCATAGATGGCGTATGTTCTCAGTGGGGACTTTGAATGGGGGACTAAAGTATATTCCAATATTTTTGTTCACGCCATTCTTTCCTTGTTTTCTAATCGTAAGTTTACTTAGACGTATAACAATATCCGATTGACCACTTGCGAGTTTCGTTCTATAAGGAAGTTGGAGCTGTAGACATCGATATTGAGCAGAATTACCAGCTAAAATACGGTTGTACTACATTAACATTAATTAATAAATACATAACACCCAATTCAACATACTTTTTAGCCATCAGAAACCTACATTATTATTGCGGTATAGGTCTATAATTGCACCTATACGAGCTAAACAAATTATTATTGTATTTAAAAGGAAGGTATGACGAAGTAAGTGATGTGGTATAGGTGGCAATATGCGGAAATGGATTATAAGGGCATTCCGCCCCCTCTGACCCCCTTACGAAAATCTACGGTTAAATCTACTCACTCCACCCCAACTGGATTTCTACTGTTTTACCCAACCAGCGGGGGTGTGGGAGCGGCGGAATGCCCTTATAATCCATTTCCACATATTGCCACCTATACCACATCACTTACCTCGTCGTACCTTCCTGTTAAATACAATAATATATTTTTTAGCTCGTATAGGTGCAATTATAGACATTTACCATTATTGCATTTCTATTTACTATCGATGTCTACGGCTCCTTATAGTCTGAAACTCGCATGTGGTCATATGGCGCGGCAAGATGGCTACAGTCATGCTTGGTCCCGTAAATGGCGTAACTCTCCAATACATATCCTTATTTTGAGATCAAATAGCCTAGAGAGGTACTATGTGTTGGCAATACGTCTTCATAATTGTACATAGAAAAGTTAAAAACATGAATAATATAAATTTCAAGTAGATAAGCATATTTCGATTAAAATACAAACATTATATTGTGTACATGTAAACATCATGTGTTCGGACTAGTTTCATAATGAAGCTGTATGTTCAGATATATTTTAATGTTATTTGTTTGAAAATTTTAACATATTATTTACATATTAAGATACGAAAATGCTTTACATGGTCATAGTAGGTATATAATATAATAATATTGATTATAAAATATCTGTAAATATCGAAGTCACAGCTGTCATTAGAACAAGTCGGGTGTATCCGAGATAAGTGACAGGAAGCTGGTCGGCGAACCATTGTTCAATATTACTTGGACTATTTGGGGAAAGGGGAGCTGTTCATCATGGTAATATGTCCACCAATACCTGAACTATACACGTGGCTAGAACAGAATACCAATAATTGTTAATAAAACCCTCAGAACCATAGCAAAGTTGGCGGTGTTCGTGTGACTCAGATTGCTAGAGGACTTGCTGTCATTATTACGCCCTTCTTCCTAATCTCTTGTTCATTATATCCTATGACTGATATTTTTAAGTTTATGTGGTAGCATTCAAGGAGACTACTGCAGGACTTCTTCTTCTTACCTCTGACCGGGTAGCCTATAGGCTATCCTAGTGTTGACTAGCCTAGGCTAAGGCTAGGCTATACCCCTTTGAAAGGACATTAGCCTAAAGGACATTAGCCTAAAGACATTAGCCTAACCTAACAACCTTACCTAACCTATCCTAGTATTATAGGTGGGGGCTGCTGCCCCTACACCCCCAATTTTACTTAGATTTTTGGTGTATTGGTCTGTGAAGTGGGTATTTTTCAATTTGTTGATAACGAAAATCCTCCATGCGGACTATATAGAGAAAAATATGGCGAATCTATTGGTGCCTATTTTCCCTAATAAATTGTTTCTCATAACAATGGAACGGAGCGTCTCATGTAAATTATTACTGTATGCAGACGACAGCGTGCTCCTGGTTTCAGGAAAAGACCCAATAAGTATTGCCGCTTCACTTTCCAAAGAACTAGAATCATGTAGTGAATGGCTAGTGGACAATAGACTATCTCTTCACCTGGGCAAGACGGAAGCCATCTTATGTGGAACAAAACGCAAACTGAAAGACATTGTGGGCTTCTCGGTCAACTGTAATGATATTCCTATATCAGCCGTCCGGCTGGCTCAGTTGATAGCGTGCCTGATTCCCACCTTGAAGGTCTCGCGTTCAATCCCCGCTCAGATTGAAAAGTTTTTCTGGGATACAGCCGGCGGTTACCATCTCCCCATGAGCAAGGGGGATGGGTAATGGTCTCTGGTAGACTAAAGAAAGCCAAGCGCTTGCGAATCCTCGAAGGAGGAGAGACGGGCGCTATATAAGTAACCAGAAGATTATTATTATTATTATTATTATAACAACAGTGTCACAAGTTAAATATCTCGGACTAAAACTGGACGCGAGTTTGTCAGGTGAAACAATTTTGGAATCTATCCCGAGTAAGTGTAGAGCACATATAAATTACCTGTATAGACAGGTGGGATGCTTGCTCGCGCAGCCTCGCGGCGACCAAAAAGACCCTCTGCCAAGCGCTTGTTCAATGTAATTTTGACTATTCTGTGTCATCCTGGTACTCTGCATCATCTAAATCAGCACAGCACAAACTTCAGGTCACTCAAAATAAAATGGTTAGGTTCATGCTGAACCTAGGACCCAGATCACATGTTGGCCAGGAACAACTTCAGTCACTAGGTATGCTCAATGTCGCTGACAGGGCCAAACAAATCAGGCTCACTAATGCCTTCAAAATTTTCTATGACAGAGCTCCAGAGTATCTAAAGAATGATTTTGTTAAAGCAAATGAGAGGAGTGGACATAATACAAGAAACAGGATGTTTAATTTTAAGGTCCCGAGAATCCAAGGACAGGGTAAGCAAACATTCTTCTTCACCGCCATCAAAGACTGGAACGACCTACCCCAGTCAGTCCGTGAAAAGAGAACACTGTATTCCTTCAGACGTAGCCTGAAGGAACACCTGAACCGGACAGCTGCGAGAAGGGAGCACCAAGCTTATGTCTACTACTAAATGCGACATAAGAGATAGACAAACCAAACTGAAATTATTACTGATTACGGATTACTGATATTTACTATAGGATGTAAGGTATCTTAAAATAACCCCCGAGAAATACTTTCTCTAAAGTATCTATTTCTTTATCCTCCCCATTTTCCCCAGCTAACCTAATCCCACAAGGACCCCAATGGAAATACGCCTAACGGCCTTATTGGGCTATCCTTAGTTGGAATTATGCAAGGCTGGTACATGTCATGTTGGTAAAGTTGTCTGTCTGCCTGGTGCCGGAGTCGAGAAGGTGGCAGAAAAGCTAGATGGTGTCATGGAAGCGAGTGGAGAGGACCCCATCATCTTCCTCAACACAGGGAGCAACGACATTTGGAAATGCAGGACTGAGGAGTTGCTCACCACGTACCAGGAAATGTTGGAGAGGATCAAGGAGAAGGGTGGAGTTCCTGTGGTACACAGTATCCTACCAAGAAGAGGGGTAAGGAAGGAATGGTCCTCCAGGGCTATTGGTGTAAATAGCCGGCTAGAGAAGTATTGCAAGGCAAATACTATTCCATTCCTTGATAACTGGACCCTCTTCTACGGTAAGGATGAACTGTATGCCCAGGATGGAGTACATCTCTCTCGACTAGGAGTTTCGACCTTAGCCAGCTCACTCGACAAGTTTGTTGCGGGGTTTTGTTAATAAACCATAGGTGTGTAAGTAAAATAGAATCCCAGCCACATGAAATTGATAGTAATAACGAACATTCTGATAGCGTAGATTTTCCGTCTAGGTCCAGTAGTTCAACAGGTAAAAATAAATTAGTTAAAAACAATAGAAAAATAGTTGCAAATACAAGTAATAGTTTGAGGGTTTATTATACAAATTGCAGGAGTTTATGTAACAAAATGAACGAACTTAGAGCACTGGTTAGCAAAGAAAATATAGACATAATAGCGCTAACTGAAACATGGATTAATACAGAAACCAGGCATTTTTTAGCAGAGTTTGATATACCGGGATATAGTTTGTTTAAATATGACCGAACAAGTAGGAGGGGCGGCGGTATAGCAGTGTTTGTCAGGAGTTCATTATAAAGCTGTACTAAATCAGGTATTAGAGTAAATAATGAAAATGAAAGTGTTTGGGTAGAAGTTAACGAAGGTAGTGAGACTTTAGTTATTGGAGTTATGTATAGACCGCCAAATATGAGTAGAAATGACGGAACATCATTATGGGAGGAAATTAAAATAGCATCAAGGCTTAGCAACGTGTGCATTATGGGGGATTTTAATTTCCCTAATATAGATTGGCAGCAACAAATAGGCGACTCTGATTCAAAGGAGTTTATTGAGGTAGTACAAGATAGTTTTTGATCTCAATTCATAGATACGCCTACTAGGTGATAATATTCTCGATTTAGTTTTCAGTAACAATGAACATATGATAAATAGTGTAGAAATCGGGGACCACCTAGGAAATAGTGATCACAATTCTGTGTATTTTAATATACAATGGAAAGGTAATATCAGAGAGAATACAACATTAATACCTGACTTCAGAAAAGCCAATTATGGTGGGTTAAGAGAAGCCCTGTTAGCGGACCCTATGGTCAAAAAATTAAGTCGATCCAGGTGTCCAAATGAGTGTATCCTTTCTCAGGCACCTGTCATCTTAAGTCAGGAAGAGACGTCAAACTTGGTAGATATATACGATAATTTTATCAAGTCAGTATTCAATGCGCAAAATAAATATATCCCCAAAAGAAAATTTAGATCAACACAGAACCAACCCAAATGGATGAATAATAGACTATTAGATCTTCTAGGAAAAAAAGAGAGGAATATATAGAAAAATTAAAAAAGGCAAAATTCACCTACTTGCTTACTATCAGAATCTATCACGACAGGTAAAAAAGGATATTAGTAAAGAAAAAAGAAATTATGAAATTAAGGTTGCCAATGACTCAAAAAATAATCCTAAAGCTTTTTACCAACTATATAATTCCAAGGTTAGAGATGTAATTGGTCCCCTTAAAACTTCGATAGGAGAATTGACAGAAAGTGATTTAGAAATGTGCAGTACATTAAATAGTCAATTTCTTTCCGTTTTCACTAATGAAAATTTGGCACAGTTTCCAGAAGTCCGTAAGGTATACAGCGATAGTATAGATAATAGGTTAAGTACGGTTACTATAAGTAGAAATGATGTGGTTAAGGAAATTGACAGACTGAAACCTCATAAATCGCCTGGTCCTGATGAGGTATATGCTAGAGTATTAAAATAATGCAGAGATGAGTTAAGTTACCCATTAACATTTCTATTTAACAAGTCATTAGAAACAGGTATAGTTCCAGAAGCTTGGAAACTTGCAAATGTAGTTCCGATCTTCAAAAAAGGTGATAAATCAATAGCATCCAATTACCGTCCCATTAGTCTCACTTCAATCATAGGAAAGCTACTAGAGTCAATTATTGCTAGGAAAATGAGAAACCGCTTAGAAACATTTAACTTAATCAATTCTTCTCAGCATGGATTCACTCAGGGACGGTCTTGCCTTACTAATTTGCTTAGTTTTTTCTCAGAGGTATATGAAGCAGTAGATAATGACAAGTCATATGATATTATATATTTAGATTTCAGTAAAGCTTTCGACAGAGTCCCTCATGAGAGATTGATAAGAAAGGTTGAGGCACATGGAATAGGTGGGGCGTTGTTAGGATGGATTAGGTCATGGCTAATTGGTAGGAAGCAGAGAGTCAGCATAAATGGTACCAAGTCAGAATGGGGAGCAGTCAAAAGTGGTGTCCCCCAGGGATCGGTATTAGGTCCCCTGTTGTTTCTTATATACATAAATGACCTAGATTTAGGTATAACTAGTAGGATAAGTAAATTCGCAGACGATACTAAAATAGGGAGATCAATTGATTCAGATAGCGATATAGAGTGCCTCCAAAGGGATCTAGATACCTTACATGAATGGTCAGTAAATTGGCAGATGAAGTTTAACATTGACAAATGCAAGGTATTAAAGATAGGGAAGATGCAAACAAATGTTAAATATAAACTAGCTAATTTAGAATTAGAAAATTCAGACTGCGAGAAAGATCTAGGTGTGTTTGTTAGCAATGATTTGAAGCCTAGAAAACAGTGTATAAGCGTTCGTAATAAGGCAAACAGGATTCTCGGGTTCATCTCTAGGAGTGTGAGTAACAGAACTGCTGATGTTATCTTAAAACTACTTGTCATTAGTGAGACCCCATATGGATTATGCTGTCCAATTTTGGTGTCCTAATTACAGAATGGACATAGATTCATTGGAGAGAGTACAGCGTAGAATGACAAAAATGATCCATAATATTAGAAATCTTTCGTATGAAGAAAGGTTGAAGAAATTAGGTTTACATTCGTTAGAGAGACGCAGAGTTAGAGGGGATATGATAGAGGTGTTCAAGTGGGTTAGTGGGATTAACAAAGGGGACATGGCAAATGTACTAAAGCTCAGTGATAGCGAAAGAACTCGTACCAATGGTTTCAAATTAGATAAATTTTGTTTCAGAAAAGATATAGGCAAGTATTGGTTTGGTAACAGAGTTGTAGATGGGTGGAATGGACTACCAAGTGCTATAGTGGGATCTAAAACTGTAGGGAGCTTTAAGATAAAATTGGATAAGCATATGGACGAGAAGGGTTGGGTGTGAAGGGGGATCAGCCGGGTTGGGCCAATCAGCGCTCTGCAGACCCCCATAATCCTGCGTTAATCTCTAACCGTTTTGGTAAGATGATCCTCAGGGTATTAGAGTGTGAAGCCTATAATTGGGCTTTGTAATTGAATTGGGGTTGTGTGGGACAGGGATCTGCCTTGCTTAGGCCAATCGGCTTTCTGCAGACTCCCATTTTCTTATGTTCTTATGTTCTTATATTTGTAACAAACTATGTGGTACCAACTCTGTAAATTGCTAACTGAATAAATATTATTATTATTATTATTATTTATTATTAACGTCACTCTAGTGTCCTTGAATATTATCATTTATGTAATATATCTAGCCTATGTGTGTCATGGTTGTTAAATTTACTAGGTCGATAATTAGGCCTAGCGGTTCAATGTTATTTTAATACCACACATTTTTGTGATATATTTGAATATAAATATTGAATCTATATGCTCTAAAGATCATAAGAAAATTTGTTTTAACCCTCGGCAAAACCTAATAAAAAAGTATGGTACTAAAAAAAAAATCGTAACAAGGTTGTCAATACGGTACTTCCAGTTATCGATAGCTCTAAAGATCATATGAAAATGTGTTAAACCCTCGGAAAAACCTAATATAAAAGTATGGTACTAAAATTTAATTTTCGTAACAAGGTTGTCAATCGGTACTTTCCCGTTATCAATGTACAATCAAAGCTGAAGATTGCACAGTAAACACCGTAGACTTCATCGACTTTCACCTTCGTATAATAGACATCCAATTTTTTTGTTTTTATTAACTAAGGGATTAGTACTCAACCAGCGGGGGTGTGGGGGCGGCAGCCCCCACCCATAATACTAGGTTAGGTTAGGTAAGGTTGTTAGGTTAGGCTAATGTCTTTTCAAATCACTATCGGGGGGAGGGACGTGTCTCAACATCGATCGATAGGCCTAATGGGGAAAATAGGTTTTCCCGAGATTTCTAATTAATTACAAACACTATATATTGATGCAAATGAACAATTTTGTTTATAAAAAACACTCAGAAAATTTGTGGTATTAAAATAAAAAAAATCCGGCCTAGCCTATAGGGAATAGGCTCGCAGCCTTATTATACATAATTTATTAGGGACAATGTAGGCTAGGTCTATGGAATCCTTATACTGTAGTAACTGTACTCATGTATAATCCACTGGGAGAATAATTTTGATCACATTTATAAAACCCGATATTAGAAAAAACACCCATTCTAATCAATCTCTGAGCCCTTTCGGACATCCTCACTGTTTACAATTACAAACGCCTTCTTTATGTAGTATAATCTATATTTACCCCCTACTGGCAAGATAGATGACGATTTCAATAATTCATGGGGGGGGGGGTGAGGGGGGTAAAGCCCCCCCTCAGGCTCAACCCATCGTGTATCCCACATTGGAATCATCGTAAATGTTCAATCGATGGCCTTTTTTTCTGTAGTATTAATTATTTCTTACAGTTTCTTACAGTAGATCCTCTGGAAAAAGGCAAACTATGCCTGTGTATCCAGCTCAGTACCAGTACTTGCACTGCTGCGGTCGTTCACGGTGTTGTAGATGCCTGTAGATGTCTGAGATCATGATTGTTATATATCTGTCAACCTGGACAGGGTGTCAAAGCAATAAAATGTGAATGCAATAGGGATTGAATAGGGCCTAGTCTTTCTTTTTCCAGAACTCAGTGGTCTTTGTATGTGATTCAGCCGCATTTCAGCGGCGAGCACTAGGGGGGTCACATGCTCCCACATGCCCATTTAGGTCACCACCTACGACTGTAGTATCATACTCTGAGCGGCCTGAAACAACAGTAAGGAAGTCGTTCCAAAAGGCCTCTTTCTGCTCGCCTTAATCCAACCTTTGGGGCATATGCCGATATCACATTTGTAATTCTTCCTCCAACTTTCATTTTCAGAACAATCAATCTTCCATTTACTCTTCCATACTCTTAGCGGCATAGGTGGACATTAGAGATACGGTAAACCAGCGTCGCATCATCGCATGTACAGTACACATGTAGTCATAGTGTATAGCCTATGCTAGCACCTGAATCCTTATCAGCAGGATGGAACTGAATACAATGGTTACAGTGTACATTCACATCCACAGCCATTCTAACAATACAATAGTAGTGATGGATGTAGATTCCGGGCGTACGGTCGTCATGTTTACATAGGGCGATCGCCGCGGTTAACTTCGCGTCTATTTTGACAGCTATTTTTTCGGTTATTTGCCCCCTGCTTGCAATATATATGATGATGACAATATGTCATGGTGGGGTGAGGGCCCCTCATCATATTATTGTATCCAATGGCATTCAAAATAGACGGGAACATGATCGCAAGCGTCTGACGCCACTCCGCGTAGCGTTAACAAGGCTGGCGGAATGCCCGAACTCTACATTCTACCCCAATAGTATCCCACATGCACCCCCACGAACTATACACACCAATGGGCGGTTGGGCTTAATCGACCCTCCCCGCACCCCTGTGACCATAAAGTCGTAAAATGAGACTTAAACAGGCTATCTAGCCCGTGATGGCAATTGATTCGCGGCTATCCCCTCTGGAAATAGGTAGATTGAAGGAAAATTCTGGGATTGGAATCTCATTGAAATTCTAACTGCTAACATTTTAATTTGGTACCGGTATGTATGTATAACTATGTATATTATCTTCCAGTCTGCCACATTAAGACCGTACCTGAGTGCTGTGCGCCACACCCTCTCGGCAGCCATGTGTCTCCAGAACTTCAACTCCCAGGTGGTGGAGAGACACAACAAGCCAGAGGTGGAAGTCAGGTCAGGATCTCATATTGTCTCACATTATCATCCCAAGTTGTCTTTCATTATCTCACATTATCTCTCAGTATCTCATATTATATAATTATATCTCATTATCTCAGTCTCACATTATCTCATAGTCTCACATCATCTAAGTCTAACATTATCACATTTTCTCACATTATCTAAGTTTCACATTTTCTCGCATTATTTCTCAGAATCTGTAGTGAATACTGTAATGGTTTTGTTTAACACTATTAGGTGTCTTGTGGGTTATTACAGTATACTGAACTGTAATATTTTCTTTTATTATTGAGAGTTTTGATTGATCGAGCTATTTTCAAGCAATATATATTTAGTTTGCACCCTAGACTAACAATAATGTCTCTCCAGATCCCGTGTACACTATAAACTAATGGGCCTAGCGTCTTAGAACTTCAAAATGAATGGGGCTAACCATGCGGGAGAAAGGGGGTGCAGATAAACAGACCCATCCCCCCTTATTATGAAGCCTGTGGTTAACCAAATATACTGTATCTACACACCACATTTTTCTCCCCCCAGATCTAGTAAGGAGCTGCTGATGACGGCGGTGGTGGTCAGCAGGAACGAGAAAGAGAAAGTCCTGATAGAGCCCTCAATTAACTCCATAAGGGTCTCCATTTCTATCAAACAAGCCGACGATATTGAGCGGATTCTGTGCCATAAATTTATGAGGTAGGTAATGCTGCTTTGGTGCAACTTATTTTATTTGGTAAGGTTGGTGTTAGCGGGCGTACCGTCCGCCTTATTTACATAAAGCACATGCTCGCAGTTACCTTCATGTATAATTTGATTTTTTTTTTTTTTTTTTTTACGTAATTATCCCACGGCCAGCTGTTATTTGCCCCTGTACAGTACTACTACACTTTTCGCGTTCACTCGCCCCTTACTCTGTCTCATCTAATAGGTGATATATCAAGGGGAGGAGGATTCCTAGCCTCCTGCCCCCAGAAGGAAAAGTCTGACAGTAAAAGAGACAGACAGAAATGGCTAAAGTTGGGTACAGGATGCCAAACCTCACTCTGGATACGACTAGCCCTCACCCTTCTGATATGCAATTCTATTTATAAGTTATTTTATTGATTTATGTAATACAGGTAATTCTTATTGAAGAATAGTATTGTAAATTGATGTATTATATGGTAGACAAATGAGGAAGTACGGTACGAGAGCGATGGAGTATGGTTGTGCTGGAGAGTGTGAAGAGGAACACCGTGAAGTGGTTCGGTCAGGGAGAGTGAGAGAATGATTAAAAGAGTGTATGAGAGTGAGATGGAAGAGCAAAGAAGGAGGGGTTGACAGAAATAAAGATGGAAGGATGAAGTTGAGAGGTATGAGTGAAAGTGTTGACGAGGGGTGGTGCTGGTCGACGATGACAGAGGACCATGGAGGCAATTAATTCGTGGCCATCCCCTGAGGGATTTATTAATCTGGCAATAGATAGGGTAAATTTACAGTTATACTACCCCTCCACCACTACCCCTCCACCACTACCCCCCTTCAAAACACACCTTTTAGCATGTTTTTGGATGGTTCAGCAGACGCAGAAACTGGAAAAAAACGTATTTTGATAACAATTTATCACCAACCAGATACAAGTTTTTCAGGTAATTTGTTGTTGTTTTTTATTTTTTATTTGATATACAGTGTTGTTTAATACCGAGGACTGTCGCATATTAGTATTTTTAACATTAGCCTAACCTAACCTAACGTAATATAACCTAACCGAAAACTAACCTGTCTCGCGACTGGTCTAAACCCAGCTCACATTCCCTGTTTATGGGTGCGCGACGGTCCAAACCCAGCTCACGTTCCCTGTTTATGGGTTCGCGAAGGTTTGTAATACTTCAATGTATCTATTTCAAGTCAAATATACATTTCCGCGCATCATCAAACCATACTAAGTCTACTACTAATAATATTAACCCATTAGTACCAACAGAATAGCGACAAAATAGGGGTAGTATAACTGTAGATTTATCATTGATAGATATAGTAGCCTATAAAACATAGTAGTTAGTTGAAGTATGGGAGATATATTTCAATTTTTTTCTATGTGAATGAAGGAGACATAAGGCAAAGCTGCCTTTAAGAAGTGTCTCCCAAAGTTGAAAGAGTGATAGTCTAATTTAACGTACGTTAGAGTCAAATTGTCGACACACAGTGCTTGAAGCAGTTTAAGTCATAGGATGAGGGAGAGGGTTCCAAACCTTGCTTGTTGAGTAGAAGAAAGACTGGGAAAATTGGTTTACTCTTGGGTTAGAGTTGAACAGTATTGGGGTGGGAATGTGTACATTGCGGCGTGTAGAGAGATTGTAGGGAATTAGTAATAGAAAGCAAGTTGATGAGACTAAATGCTTCTGACTACCCTTTCAAGAAGTGCGGTATGGGATGAAAATCTCCGCATATAAATATTAATTATTATATTATAATTTTCAGGTTTATGATGATGAGAGCTGAAAATTTTATCATTCTACGAAGGAAACCTGTAGAGGTATGTTGCCAAGCCATTTATTTATATGCACAGTATATACCGTACATGTTAGCCCTATCTAGCGCAGGGCATGTCTTTTTGGACTAGCCCTGTTTCATTCCATTAGTTTAGAGGGTTAAATTAAAGTAACCTTTCATAGCAATATTCGCATGCTCTCGTTCACGATCGTTACGTGTCTAATTTGACCATCTTTTTTTCCAAATTATCTCACAGCCAGCGGTTATTTTTCTATACATAAATACATATATACAGGGCTAAGCACATAAGGTTTTAACCAATATTTTGTTTACTGTATACTTCATCTACATTTGTTTTTCAGGGGTATGACATCTCCTTCCTCATCACGAACTTCCACACAGAACAAATGTTCAAACATAAACTGGTGGACTTTGTGATCCACTTCATGGAAGAGATTGACAAGGAGATCTCAGAGATGAAGCTGGCAGTCAACGCCCGGGCCAGAGAGTGTGCCATGGAGTATCTCAAAAGGGTGAGTACCGGTACTGGATATTAACACTTTTATTCTTAAACATTCTTTCCCTTCCTAGCACTGTCAATGGACAAAAAAGGAATAAAATTATGTTAACTTTACCCCTTCCGCCTCGCTCTTACGCTCCGTACCCCCAGAATCGGCGCATGTCGGGTGTTATGGCCTTATTTTCTAAATTAAGCAATGGTAATAGGTAGAAAGATGAACTTAATTGGAAAATTAAATACATACTGTTATCTTGATCCTGGTGCTGACCGGACATCGCTATGTTGTTGTGTTACGCGGTCGTGAATATTACGTGCGCGGGAGTATAAGAGGACAACCAAGTTCCGCAGTGAAGCTTCGGTGTGGAGTATAAGAGGACAGCCGAGGTGCGGGGGTTAAAAATAGGATAATATTCAAGGACACTACATGTGCCCTATTTAGAAACAATTTATTAGGGAAAATAGGGACCAATAGACTCGCCATATTTTTCTCATTATAGTCCGCATGGAGGAATTTAGTTATCGACACTTGAAAAAACCCGATTACATCGAAAAATAACACCAAATAATAAGTCCCGACCGTAAACAAAGCATTGCGCACAATGAATCCTTCGACTTTACTCTCCTTCTTCTTCTTTTGAAGGATGCGGTGGGTGCGATTCACCCAATAAATGGCGTGAGCGTTACTCACAAAAACGAAATACCGGCAACCTGTTTTTGCCCCCTTACTGATCTACATATATGAGGATGACAATAAGGGGTGAGGGGGGTTAACGCCCCCCCTTAATCCATCGTGTATCCAATTTATCCCACAATTTCCCTTCTATCTATATGCTCAGGCCCAATCCCCATTTTGGGGGTAGCCGACTCAAGACAGAGCAAGAACAGGGAAAACACAAAAACAACATAAAACAAAAAATAAACACAGATAAAAAACACAAACTCTCACACATCCAGGTCACCCAGGAGAAGACCCAGAGACCAGGGTTACCAAGGTCGCTCCAGCACTCCCCCGGCCTGACCAGGAGAGGTTCCGATCTCGGCAGGCAGACATGCAGCGGAGCCAAAGCGACAAGCCCTCCCACCACACTTCCAGGCACACCCTTCATATTAATCATCTCCCCGGGCCAGGCGCCTGATGGACTATTATCTAGTCCAACTTGCGCCCGACCCCTTACTCCAAATGACCACGTGTTCACTCAACTATTCACAAGCATTCTCCATTCACTCCTGTCCACCACCACTTCCCCTGCCTGATCTATAGTCATTCCTCTATCATCCAAAGCCTTTCTTACACAGTCTCTCCATCTCAATGGGGGTCTTCCTGCCCTTCTATCTCCCCTTGTACCTGACTCACATATTCTCTTTGTAAGCCTTTCATCTCCCATTCGTTCAACATGACCATCAATTTCCCTTACCTACTGTAAAAGCGCGATTCACCCAATAAATGGCGCCATTTGACGCTGTATCTTCAGATTAATGAGTAATGGGTAAGTTAATGCAAATCCTCCACTCAAACCATGAAAACAACTATGAAACACTATATTCCTTGAAAAAAAACCATGGTAAATAAGGCCGATGTAGTCTTGTTGAACGTTACCAAAAATAGGTACCGGTATGCATCTCTGTGTACTTTAATCGAATACTGGACGACTCGCCCCGAAACGAAGTCGCCCTGCTTGGTCAACTCGCCCCGTTTATACTCCCCCCGGCAGGCCATGTATGCAGCCCAATTCCACTACTCTACTCGTGCGTGACTACTGATATTTTGGTACTTGTTTACTATACAACCACAAATTTTTTCTTAACATTTGAGGGCTATTATAGAATAAGGATGTTGCACAGATCATATTAATATTTGTTTCAACCGAAACCCTATTTCACCGAAAAATAGTCAAAGGCCCGACCCTAAACAAAGCATTTCGTCGACTTTAACTTGTTTTATAGGATGCAGCAATACAATAGTGCGATTCATCCAATAAGAACCTGCAACCTGTTTTTGCCCCCTTACAGATTAACATATTTGAGGATGATAATAAGTCAAGAGGGGGGGGGGGGGAGCTCAATCCATCATGTATCCAATTTACCCCACTATTTCCCTCACATACCCGGTACTGTAAAAGCGCAATTCACCCAATAAATGGCGCGATTTGACGCCGTATCTTCAGATTGATGGGTAAGTTATACAAATCCTCCACCTAAACCATGAAAAACAACAATAAAAAACAAAAAACATGCTAAATAAGACCAATGTAGTCTTGTTGAATGGTACGGTACCAACCTTTTAACTTCTATCACACAATCTGCCCACCTCTCTGCTACCAGGAAACTCACCCCTCCTGTACCATGTTAATTTCCCTTTTATATGAACTTGAAACGTTAATTTTTCCCAATTATCCACCTAGCACGCCTCCCTTTCCACGGGGTCTCCTGGGCACAGAACTCTGTAAACAACACTCATTCCCACAATATCCGTGTGGTATCAGGCGCTGTGAAGGGGATGAATTGTTTAAGATACAAGCGGGTATTTCAAGGTACTGACCAGTAGTTAACGAACAAAATTAGTTGAGGTTTATGCCATACAGGATGAAGAAGTCCATTTGTCAAACAGCACTGTAGTAAGTCCTGTCCATTCTGTCAAGCTTGGTTCCTTGTCTTCTTCACTTTGTTAAGTTATTTCGAGGCACGGTTAGCACTAGGCTATACCAACATCAACCATAATGATGACATGATGAGGCAGTGTTGTGGCAGAACTATTATGTTACACTCCAACTGCAGAAAGGCAACCCCCCCTGCCTGAGCTATTACAATGTACGTAATGGAAAAAGATGCTCAACCATTGTATTCTATATATGTATGTATTCACAGCACTCAAAAATACATATAGAGTTCAGTGCCCTCCTTTTCTATATAGTTAAACTAGGACTTCAGAGGCTATCAGCCCTTATGGATTAATAAGCCAGCACACTTTAGCCCTCTCACCACGGAAGGCCTCTTGAACGCCCATAAAAAAGCATATAACAGGTTCCCGGAAGGCCTCTTGAACGCCCAGTGGTTGAAAGCCTGTGAGCTTCGTGTGCGAGGCGTCGGTCCGACGCATGTAAACAACAGCCGGCTGGACCGACGCCCCGCATCTCCGGCCACAAGAAGGAGAGCGTCGCTTGTTCGTGTGTGCCTGTATGTTGTTGTTAAGTATCGAAAAGTGGTGTAAAGTGGCTGTTTTGGCCATAAAGTTATCTCCAATGAAATCATCATCACAGCTCAACCAGTTGACTTAGAGAGCTCTACTTAATGCCATTCTACAGGTAAATAACACAGCTACGCTTGGGGATGCGCGGGAGTGCGGGAAGCAGTCTGATTAACGAATATACGGTAGCCTAGCCTAGACGTTTTTTGGCCAAAACACCCGGGTTTCGAGGAATATATATATAATACATAGCCGGGGCTGGAGGGTTAAGTCAAGCATAGCGTAAGGACTGGAGCCCCTTTTCAAGAACTCCAGTTCCTTGTGTCCTCCTTTCATGGCCTCCAATGATAAACTGCCCAGCCAAGCAACTACCTACACAGTCCCAAACAAACAATGAGACAATGAAGCACCTAGACAGTGAACCATCAACTGAAACAGTCAACACAAAAATAATCCAAAATAATTTAACCCAACTGTTCCAACTGAATGAAATGAACCAAATACAGTAAATTAGAACTAAACAAATGAATCACAAAGCATGAACAGAAAGAAATTAATCATTACCATCTTAATTATAAATAGTCCAGATATCCTGACCACAAACCTCTATAACTCAAAAAGGACTGCATAGCCTAGTGCTTAGTGTGCGGAATTTCGGTGTGAGTATCCTAGGTTCGAGTCCTTGGAGTACCACATGTATT
>CM064482.1:45529924-45668996 GCA_032716605.1 Paralithodes platypus | reverse complement strand
TCATTACACATAAAATACACATACAGGTAAATTACAAATATTAAGACAAATTTGCCGGAATAATGATCATGTATTGGCAAAATATAATATCATTTCAAAACACTGACTACCTACTTCCTCAAATAATTGTTTATATACCTGGTCATCTGTGGAATGGCACTGTTTTGGTGTCTCTTAGTGTTACATTTTTCTTCAACTAGAAAGTTTCTTGCTCGTAATTTGTGTGTGTAAGTGTTGGTGTTGTCCGGTGGAAGTATATTTCTATGCTGTTTATCATGCAACAACTTAAGACTGTCTTCTTCAAACTTCTTTCTTCGTCTCTCTTCTAATGATTCCAAATTTAATAACTCCAAAGCAGACTCGTAATTTATATAACTAGGTCCTAATGAAATTCTACAGAATCTTTTTTGTATTCTCTCAATATAATTTACTTCTGCGTGTGTGAGTGACGAACACCAAACTGTCGATGCATATTCAAGTACAGTACAGGCCTAATATAACAACAAAAATAATTCTTTAAATCAGACAAATTAGCCTTATAAAGTTTCAATTTAGTAACTGCAAAAAGTTGTTTACTTGCATGCGAGACAATATACAGTACTTGGTGTTCGCTTTCCACTGAAGGTTACTCGAAACAATAACACCTAACAGCTTCATCTCATTAACAAATGGAACAGTTTCATTACCTAAACTAACAGCATTTACATTTGTCTTAATTTTCTGAAAGTCCACTAACATTAATTTCGACTTACTTCCATTTATTTTCATGTTGTTCTCGTTAAACCAATAATCGATCTTATTGGCTTGCTCCTGACATTTTGGTATATGTGTACTGTTATATGCAGAAGCAAAAGTAATGTCATCCACGAATTTACACTGAACATCTTCATCCAAACCGGCACTATTTATATGATTATTAAAAATACAAGGTCCCAGTACGGTACCCTGCGGAACACCACATGTAGTGGTGTGCTCCTCAGAGGTAGCACCACTAAACGTACAACCTGACCACGAGATGTAAGGAAAGAAGACATCCAAGGAACTAGTTCAGGTCTCATGCCATTATGAAGTAAATGTCTCATTGCTATCGTGTTGTCTACTCGGTCAAATGCTTTTGAAAAATCAATGCTAAGCACAGCTACACATTCTCCCCTAATTGTCAGTCGTTTTATAAAGAAAATTCATTAAGTACAATAAATAATGGGTGGTAGAAGTATTTTTCCGATTACCAAACTGATATGGATCAAGGTTTACCTGTGTGTCATCACGCACCCAAGATGCAACAAAATTCTCGGCAATATGTGCAAAAATTGATGTTATAGTCACTGGTCAAAGATCATTAAAAGTTTCGGGTTTGGGAATCTTGGGCAAGGGAGTGATGAAGCCACGTTTCCAAAGGGGAGGTACGATCCCTGAACTGAATGACGAATTAATGATGCTGGCAATAGGAGAGCAAACTCATATGCAAATGATTTGATAATGCGAAGTGGGGGAACAAAGGGGGTTACAGATTTGTTTACATTTATCTCACACAGTTTTTCATACACTTTCATATATGTTCCCGCCAATCCTCAAGCATGATGAAATGATGGTACCGATGAAAAGGTGATAGGCCTACTTCCGAAACTTTTATCATCATTGCATTACGATATGTGTGGGCTCCATATATGGTAAAGGATATAGAAGCAGTGGAGAAAGTGCAGAGGAGAGCTAGCAAGCCTAGTACCAACGTTGAAGAACGCGGGATATGAGCAGAGGTTGAGGACACTGGGGCTTCCGACACTGACATATAGGAAAAAGAGAGGGGATATGATAGAGACTTTTAAGATAGTGTCAGGAAAGTATGATGAGGATGTGTGTGTAGGTATCTTCTTGATGCGGGAGGGAACAAAAACGAGAGGACACTCTAAGAAAATTTACAAAGAAAGAAATAGGCTTGAGAAGGCAAAGAACTCATTTTGTGATAGAGTGGTAAATGAGTGGAACGCACTGCCACAGTATGTAGTCGATTCCGAATCAATAAGGGAGTTTGAAAGTAATCTTGATAAAGCATGGGGAAGACAAGATTTGAAGTTTGATTATAAAGCAAAAATACAGAATAGTAAAAATGTTGCGTCTGCTACCGCCGCCGCCAACACCGTGAACGACCGCAGCAGTGCAAGTATTGGTAACGAGCTGGATACACAGGCCTAGTTTGCCTTTTTCCAGAGGATCTACTGTAAGAAACTGTAAGAAATATGATAGTTCATTGATGTATGCATTATAACTTCATGTTTAATGGGTAGACGTTCTTTCTAAACTGTGTGGGCCAAGTTGGTGTGCCGACTTGGTTGCGGGTGGGCCGAGTTGGGGATGGGCCAAGTTGACCCTACCCCGACCCCACAACCCCGCTGTTTGACATCAACTTACGTGTTTACACGACGTACGCGGCGGCACGCCCGGTAACTTACAGTTTCTTACAGTAGATCCTCTGGAAAAAGGCAAACTAGGCCTGTGTATCCAGCTCAGTGCCAGTACTTGCACTACTGCGGTCGTTCACTGTATTGGCGGCGGCGGCAGCAGACGCAACATTTTTACTATTCTGTATTTTTGCTTTATAATCAAACTTCAAATCTTGTCTTCCCCATGCTTTATCAAGATTACTTTCAAACTTTATTATTGATTCGGAATCGACTACATACTGGGGCAGTGCGTTCCACTCATTTACCACTCTATCACAAAATGAGTTTTTTGCCTTTTCAAGCCTATTTCTTTCTTTGTAAATTTTCTTAGTGTCCTCTCGTTCTTGTTCCCTCCCGCATCAAGAAGATACCTTCACACACATCCTCATCATACTTTCCTGACACTATCTTAAAAGTCTCTATCAAATCCCCTCTTTCTCCTATATGCCAGTGTCGGAAGTCCAAGTGTCCTCAACCTCTGTTCATAGCCCGCTTTCTTCAACGTTGGTACTAGCTTGCTAGCTCTCCTCTGCACTTTCTCCACTGCTTCTATATCCTTTACCATATATGGAGCCCACACCTGGTTCGCATATTCCAGGTGCGGCCTAACCAGCGCTGTATAGAGATTCCTGAAGATTTCTTCGTCAAGTGACACAAATGTCCTTATCAGCCCTATAATTCTATTGGCTTTGTTTATCTTTTCCGCTAAATGTTCTGAGAAATTTAACTTATTGTCTATCACTACTCCTATATCCTTTTCTGCATTCACTTCCTCCATCGCTTCATACATACTGTATCCTACCTTGTCTATCTTGCTAGTCCCAATCCGCATGTACTTGCATTTTTTTGGATGAAAAGGCATTAACCAATATTCAGGCCATCCCTTCATGCCCTCCACATCTCCTTGAAGCAAACCCACATCTTCCTTACTCCTCACTCTTCTATACAGCTTAGTGTCATCCGCATACAGGTATATCTCACTTCCATTGGTTATAACTTCAGGTAAGTCGTTGATAAATATAACAAACAGCAGTGGTCCCAACACAGATCCCTGAGGTACCCCACTTGTAATTTCCCTCCACCCAGAGCCTATTCCATTCACCAGTACCCTCTGTCTCCGATCTTTCAGGAAGGCTTCTATCCATTTCACACATTTCTCCCCTATACTATAGCTTCTAACTTTCTCTATTAACCTTTTATGTGGGACCTTATCGAAGGCCTTCATAAAATCGCAATATACCACGTCTATTACATCACCATCCTCCAGAGTTTGCATCCAATCATCTACCACCTTAATTAGCTGTAGTATCGTCGACCTCCCCGGCAAGAATCCGAACTGTCTCCCACTGAAAAGTTGGTTTGATTTCATATGCTCCATTATTCCTTCTCTAATTACCGTTTCCATTAGTTTACACACAACACTTGTCAAACTGACTGGTCTATAATTTCCTGGGTCATTTCTCTTTCCCTTCTTAAATATAGCTATTATGTTCGCCTCTCTCCAGTCCGTCGGGATTTGTCCTGTATTAAAAGATACCTCAAATAAAAAATGTAATGGCTCTACTAACATCTCACCTCCTTCCTTTATGATTCTTGGATGTATCCCATCCGGTCCTGGGGACTTACTTCTGTTCATTTTTTCTATAGCCCTCCTTATTCTAGCATGGGAAAACTCTATTAGTTCTAGTGCTGGTGCCTGTTTGATGGGAATAGTAGGCACTGCATCAATCGACTCCACTGTTAGTACCCCCCCCAAAGTATTTCCCCAGCACCTCTGCTTTCTCCTTATCAGTTTCTGCTCTCTTCCCATCATCCAAGTCTCCTATCAGTTCTGGGATACCTACTCTTCTTGTTAACTTTTCCTGAATGTACTTCCAGAATATTTTTTGGATTATCCTTCACATTTCTAGCAATCTCTCTCTCCCTCTCCTTCACCCCCCTCCTTGTCTCCCACTTTATTTTATTGTTTATTTGTCTGCGTTCCAGATCAACTTCTTTAGCTTCTATACTAGACCCCCTGTTCTTTTTTAACAATTTTAGTCTTTCCCACAATCGTTTCTTTCTTCTAATCAATGTCCAAAGCTTTCTTTTCATTGGCAATTCTGGGTTCGTTCTTTTCCTCAATTTTGTTTTATCCTTATATTCCCTTACTGGTACTGTACACTTTTGGATACAGCATTCTCCAGTTTAACTCTAATTTTCCTCCACTTTCCTTCAGCGTCTTCACCGTTCAAGTATTCCCCCCAGTCAATGTCCAAACACCGTCTCAGCAGCTCATAATCTGCTCTATCATACATGTATATTTTTTTATTGATTCTATTATCCCTCTGTTTTAATATTGCAACTAAAGCTTATACAGGCATGGTCACTACGACCTATAGGGCTATCCACATTGACATGTTCCACTATATCCTCCTCATTGCTAAAAATCAAATTAAGTACACTCCCCTGCGTCCCATCTCTATATCTTGTCATCTCTGTAATATGTTGTGTTAAAAAACAATCTCTCACTTTCTCTATCAACTTGTTTTCCAGGCTACACTGTCCCGCTGGAGTAGTACTATTTGCCCAGTTAGTTGATCCTTGGCAAATTGAAATCTCCAATCAAAATCTTATATTTGTTCTCTCTATTATCTATTTCCTCCATTGCTTTCAGTAGGTTATCATCCTCTTACCTACTATTATTTGGGCTTCTATATATAGAGGCAATTAGAATTGATCCTCTTGCACATTTTACTTCAATAGGGTAAGACGGGGTAATTTCGCTGAAAATCGCGTATTTTGACAAATAGAAACTGCCACAATTGGAATTTTTAAATTTTTAATTTGTTATCTATACATTCAGCCTTTCTGCTATAGATGCCCAAAAAACGAAAAAAATATATAATATTTTGGTCATGCTGCCGAATTGTTGAAAAAAGTCACTCTCGCGGCGAAATTACCCCGCCTGGCGGGGTAATTTCGCCGCGACCTATTTTACGCATCATCTAGCTAGTAAACTAGATAACATTATATGATTAATGGCCAGACAAAACACTAGCACGCAGGTAAAGGCAATGAAAACATTCACAAACCCAAACTGACACTAAACATGCCAATAGAAAAACGTTGCACGCACACACACACAACTGAACAGGGCGGGCAGAGATGCAGGTGTCACACGTGTAGGCCTATGCGCCTTTGTGTCTATTGCGGGTGTGGATGTGTCTAGTGTGGGTGTGGAGTTGTGGACATGTAGTGCGGGTGTGGACGTGTCTAGTGCGGTTGTGGACGTATTTATTAGGCCTATGGGTGTGGAAGTATTTAGTGCGGGTGTGGACGTGTCTAGTGTGGGTGCGACGTGTAGGTTGCTAGTACAAAGTACCAGGCAGCAGCTGACGGCTACTGCCAACACTGTGTCACACGCAAACATACAAACAAACATACACACATATAAACCACCCACAAACACCCCCACACACACCCGACCATACCGTCAGACGCGCCGCTAGCCCCGGCTCCAGGCCCCGCGAAACTACAACAAACCCTAAGCCAAACTAGATCTACAACCTAAGCCAAACTATCTATACAACCTAAACCAAACTTGCTCTACAACCTAAGCCAAACTGCAGCCGAATCCATGCAATAGTTTCGGAGATATCGGCGTTTGAATGCAAATTATTAGTGCCGCGGCGAAATTACCCCGTCTTACCCTACACAAATACTCACAATACTGCTGTCTCCTATCCACCTCATTAACCTTGAGCTCTTTTCTTACATAAATAAACAGTCCTCTTCCAACCTCTGCTCTAATACATTCCTCTCATATAACTCAAAACCCTCCAAACTACTGTATACTCCATCAGTTCCCTTTCAATTCTAGCATTTTTTGGTCTTACTTCCTGTAAGGCTATGACATCAGGTTTTTCCTCTTCATCCTGCAACCTACATATCAGTTCTCTTTTCTTGTCCTGGGTAAACACATCCACATTACTAAACATAATCCTTAATCCATCTACCATTCCTTCAGCAACTACACCATCCCGCTCCTCCTGTCCGTACCCTACTCCCCCCTTAGCACTACTGGGTCTGCAACTTTGTCTCCTGTCCCTCCCTGTGACACCTCCACCCTGTTCTCCTCCTCCGTCACAACTCCTATCACATTCTCTTCCCTCCCTGATCTCCCCCTCCCTTCTATTCGTATAAACCACTTCTTCAATTTCCCGTCCCTCACTCTCCAGAAAAAATTCCTCATGCCGGTAAGGTTAAGTTGGGTACATATTACCGAAACTACCACTAATTATTTCTCAATATTTGAAGGCTAATAAGGATGTTGCAAAGATCATATTAAAATGTGTTTCAACCTCCGGAGATAAATTTTACGTGCCCTACATAAAGTACTGTAAAAACTAAAAACTCTCTCTATAAAACTCCCTATTGACGGCAGTGAAAATCTTATTAACCTCTGAAGTGCGCATGGGGGTAATTGGAAACGTCCCCCTGTGCTGACGTATTTGAGGTGTTTCCGTCACTAAAATATTAATTGTGCCATTAATAGCATTAATACTTATCCATATGCGCCTATTATGGGTTGATTATAAAGGTATTAACCTGAAACAACAATAAAACGAGTGAAAACAGCGTTTGGATGGTCAAAATCGGAGATATAGCCCGCGAGTTGTATAATGTATGGGTGAGGCAATCTGCTTTCCCGCCAATTTCCCCCAAGGCCACTGAGACACAGTCGATCGATACTCTCTCTCTCTCTCTTGCACTCGCTTGCTATCAGTGATGACCACACCCTCCAATCGGATTTCTAATGTTAGCACGAAAATATACCTCAGAATAAGGGAATAACAGGGAAAATAGGTGATAACTGAAGGAGAGGAGGAAAGTGGAGAGGGGAGGTAGAGGACTGAGATTTTCCTTGGCCCAGGGCCAAAAAAAAAAAAAAAAACAAAAAAAAAAAAAAAAAAAATTTCGATGTCAAAAGTTGATTTTTTTTTTCTCTGACTCTTAAGAGTCTCCCCGCAGTGCGCCGGGGGAACTCTTAAGAGTCTCCCCGCAGCTCCCGGGTTAAGCCCCTTACTGTTAAAATAGATACTGATTTCAATAAGTCATGGGGGGGGGAGGGGGGATCCTATATACAAACCAAAAAAAAATGTATATTTACTCTGAAAATGACTTACAGCAGAGTGTTCTAAGATAGCACTATCGTTAGTGAGTGCTGTACTGTATTTTATATATTATTTTGTAATAGTATAGATATCTTATCAATATTTGTATTTTGTACTATTGTTAATGTCTTGTCATGTTGCAAATTTGATTTTAAATAATATTTTGACATTTAACATGTAGTTTCTTTATTCATGCAGAGTTTAGTAAACATTTGCCAGAACGTCCCGGACTTCCCAAACTTGACTACTTCCTTTAACGTGACGATAGTGCGTTGTTATATGTGCGATTAGTTTGCTTGGGAAACAGATTAACTTGCTCATGTAGTAATGTACACCCGATGTGGTGGATTGTGTTCTTTTATTTAATAATTTTCATTTTAGTAAGCGTTGTTTCCACATAGCGATTTTGATAATTTGGTTTGACTTTATATTGTCCTTGTCCCAATTTTGGTTTGTTTAGTTTGCAAGTTTTACATTTTAATCGATTGATGATGGGAGAAATAACATTTTCCAGGGATCCCAGGACTGCCACATGTATTTGTTGATTTCATTAATTGAGTTTAGGAGTAAAGTCGGTTGGTGGAGGGAACATAATAACTAATTTGAATAAGTAACTGTTTCTTATAGGAATAAGTAACAAGTAACAAGTAACTGTTTTTAGGACTCTGTTACTTATTGGAATAAGTAACAAGTAACTGTTTTCAATGTTCTGTTACTCATTCAATAGGTAATAAGTAACAAGTAACTGTTTTCAATGTTCTGTTACTCATTCAATAGGTAATAAGTAACAAGTAACTGTTTTCAATGTTCTGTTACTCATTCAATAGGTAATAAGTAACAAGTAACTGTTTTCAGTCGGCTGGGATTCGAACCTGAAAACAGTTACTTGTTACTTATTCCAATAAGAAACAGTTGCTTATTCCAATAAGTAACAGTCCTGAAAACAGTTACTCGTTACTTGTTACTTATTCCAATAAGAAAGTTACTTATTCAAATAAGTAACAGTCCTGAAAACAGTTACTTGTTACTTGTTACTTATGCCAATAAGTAACAGAGTATTGAAACAGTTACTTGTTACTTATTCCAATAAGAAACAGTTACTTATTCGAATAAGTAAGTCCTGAAAACAGTTACTTGTTACTTATTCCAATAAGAAACAGTTACTTATTTGAATAAGTAACAGAGTCCTGAAAACAGTTACTTGTCTTGTTACTTATTCCAATAAGTAACAGTTACTTATTCAAATAAGTAACATAGTCCTGAAAACAGTTACTTGTTACTTATTCCAATAGGTAACACTTACTTATTCAAATAAGTAACAGCCCTGCAAACAGTTACTTATTCGAATAAGTAACAGAGTCCTGAAAACAGTTACTTGTTACTAATTTGAATAAGTAACAGTATTGATAATAGTTACTTGTTACTTATTCCAATAGGTAACAGTTACTTATTCAAATAAGTAACAGAGTCCTGAAAACAGTTACTCGTTACTTGTTCCAATAAGTAACAGTTACTTATTTGAATAAGTAACAGTCCTGAAAACAGTTACTAGTTACTTATTCCAATAAGAAACAGTTACTTATTCGATAAGTAACTTGTTACTTGTTACTTATTCCAATAAGTAAGTTACTTATTCGAATAAGTAACGGAGTATTGAATATAGTTACTTGTTACTTATTCCAATAGGTAACAGTTACTTATTCGAATAAGTAACAGTCCTGAAAACAGTAAGTAACAAGTAACTATTTTCAATACTCTGTTGCTTATTAGAATAAGGGACAAACTGGATTTTAGGTCACGTATGGGATATAATGTTCTAAATGTGTAATATAGGCCTAGCTTTGTCATAGAGTATTAGTCACCACAATATACCGGTATGTCTTTACCGCTGCATATTAAATTATTTTTCCTTGGACTTTGTGGGTTAAATAAGGGTGGAAGGAAAAGTGGCGGCCATCTTAGATCAGCTGAGAACTAATATTTTTCACTTGTAGGCTATAGGCCTACCGTATTTTTAGCATTTTGTCATATTCTATATCAATGCTAACCCTGCGGGGGTCTGGGGGCGGCAGCCCCCAGGTTAGGTTAGGTTGTTAGGTTAGGTTAATGACAAAATATGGCTTTAGGGGGCATGTTTTAATATTGAAAAATAATGGGTAAATATGAATTTGCAGAAGGAAAAACACCTTAAGACACACTAATCAATGAAGGAACTGATGATAAAAAGGATTATAATACAAAAAACACATACGTGACCTAAAATCCAATTTGGCCAGAATATGTAACAAGTAACAAGTAACAATTATGTAACTGTTTCAATACTCTACTTATTCAAATAAGTAACTGTTACTTATTGGAAGAAGTAACAAGTTGTTTATTGTTGTTGTTCCCCAAGCTGCCTGGCCGAACAGCCCCAAGGCCCCGAGCAGGCCAAGGCCATAACCGTGCGCCCCCACAGAACCCTCACTGCCGACCACAATAAAGCCTGGGTGACCGAAGCCACTCCATGGCGGGGAGCTGAGGAGGGTGCGGAAACGCCCGGGAAACCAAAGCCCCACCCAGGGCCCTGTGCCCCTCAGCAATTATGAAGAGAAAGTTGAGGGGCAAAGGAAAAAATGTGACGCTTTGGCTTCCAATCTAGGTAGACTGGGAGGTCAATCCACGGAAGAGACGCCGTCACTTGAGATCTAGAAAATATAAAAGTAAAAGGAACAGTCAGAGTTGTTGTTGTTGTTGTTGTTGTTGTTGTTTTTCCCCAAGCTGCCTGGCCGAACAGCCCCAAGGCCCCTAGCAAGGCCAAGGCCATAACCGAGCGCCCCCACAGAACCCTCCCTGCCGACCACAATAAAGCCTGGGTGACCGAAGCCACTCCATGGCGGGGAGCTGAGAAGGGTGCAGAAACGCCCGGGAAACCAAAGCCCCACCCAGGGCTCTGTGCCCCTCAGCAATTATGAAGAGAAAGTTGAGGGGCAAAGGAAAGATGTGACGCTTTGGCTTCCAATCTTGGTAGATTAGGTCAATCCACGCAAGAGACGCCGTCACTCGAGATCTAGAAAATATATAAGTAAAAGGAACAGTCAGAGTAAGCTATGGGTATGGCAGAGATCGCTCAGTTCTCACTCTGATAGACCAGCCCATCACCAGGGAAGTAACAAGTAACTGTTTTCAGGACTCTGGTACTTATTTGAATGGTGTCTGGACGACTCGGCCCATGGGACAACTCGGCTCGGACAGCTCGGCCCACTTTTGGACAACTCGGCCACGACGGCGAGACAACTCGGCCCATTATTTGAGACAGATCGGCCCCATGTTTTGCTATGGGGCAATTTGACGAGACCAGTCAGGATTAGGATGGGGAGAGCTAAGTGGAGGGTTTATGGGTGAGGCCATGTATGCAGCACCAAATCCTGTCCTTTGCGTATGCGCGGCCTTTTCCCTAATATTTTTATTATGTTATTTAGGCTCAACTGTTAGGTTAATTTAAGTTAGGTTAGGTTAGGTTAAGATAATATAATAGTAGGCTATAAAGGAAAAAAAAATCGTGCCAAGGGGCCTAAGATTCTCACGCATGCGCAGAGGACAGGATTTGCAGGATTTGGTGCTGCATACATGGCCTCCTGTTTATGGCGTGTGTGTAATGTGGGCGAAATGTTCGTTTATTTTATAATTATGTCATAGGCTAGTTCTCTCGATTCATAATGTGTAGGTTAGGTTAGGTTAATTAAGAGTTGTCTCGTAATTAACACGGGGCCGAGCTGTCTCGTTTTTACTGGGCCGAGCTGTCTCGCCGTGGGCCGAGCTGTCCTGGCCGAGCTGTCCCGTGGACCGAGTAGTCTAGCATTCATTTGAATAAGTAACTGTTTCTTAATGGAATATGTAACAAGTAACAAGTAACTGTTTTCAGGACTGTTACTTATTCGAATAAGTAACCGTTTCTTATTGGAATAAGTAACAAGTAACTGTTTTCAGGACTGTTACTTATTCGAATAAGTAACCGTTTCTTATTGGAACAAGTAACAAGTAACTTTTCAATACTCTGTTACTTATTCGAATAAGTAACGGTTACCTAGGCTATTGGAATATGCAACAAGTAACTGTTTTCAGGATTCTGTTACTTATTTGAATAAGTAACTGTTTCTTATTGGAACAAGTAACTGTTTTCAGGACTCTGTTACTTATTTGAATAAGTAACTGTTTCTTATTGGAACAAGTAACTGTTTTCAGGACTCTGTTACTTATTTGAATAAGTAACTATTTCTTATTGGAATAAGTAACAAGTAACTGTTTTCAGGACTGTTACTTATTTGAATAAGTAACTGTTACTTATTGGAATAAGTAACAAGTATAACAGGGGTGCTATGGGCTCTCTGCGAGAGGGCTGGTTATCACACAGAGGCCCACGTCTCTTCAACAAACTCCCACGGCGAGTAAGAGACATGAGGGACATCTCGTTAGACAACTTCAAGAGAGCCCTAGATGACGAACTGCAAAAAGTGCCAGACGAGCCCATCCTCGCAAGGGAGTGAGCTGTCGCTTCAAACAGTCTACTGCACCAAATCACCACCCATAACGAGGGGTGTCGCGCTCCTTGGTGCCGCTAGAGGAGCGGCGAACACATCCAAAGGTAAAGGTAAGTAACAAGTAACTGTTTTCAGGACTGTTAATTATTTGAATAAGTAACTGTTTCTTATTGGAACAAGTAACAAGTAACTGTTTTCAGGACTCTGTTACTTATTGGAATAGGCCTAAGTAACAAGTAACTGTTTTCAATGTTCTGTTACTTATTCAATAGGTAATAGGGCCTAAGTAACAAGGGGATGGATGTACAGTAGTTACCGGGTGTTACGGTGTACCACTACCGACATAGCCTACAACATAAATCATCTATAAATACTTAGGCCTAGGCCTATAATAAAATAAATACTTATAGGCCTAGGCCTAAATTTATAATACTAGGTTAGGTTAGGTTAGGTTCTTTGGTTAAGGTAATGTATTTTTGTATCCAAAGGCAGTCAAAATAGACGGCAACATGATGGTGATCGTCCGCGTAGTGTAAACAAGACGGGCGGTACACCCGGTAACTACATTCTTGCCGTAACAAGCAACTGTTTTCAGTCGGCCACATTGTTTCACATACCGGTAACTTTCCCTTTCACGGACCAGGTTACTAGGTTAGGAGTACCGTAAATTGCGTTCACGGCGAAAATATGGAGGTGATAAATCTGCACCAACAATTCTACACTAGGCTAGGCTATTACTTCTAGATTTTTACGGTTTTACCCCTAGGCCTAGGCCTAACTCAGGTTAGGTTACTAGGCTAGGTTAGGGTAAATCTACAGTTATACTACCCCTCCCCCACTACCCCCCCACCACCTCCCCCCTTCAAAACACGCCTTTTAGCGTGTTTTTGGATGGTTCAGCAGACGCGGAAACTGGAAAAAAACTTATTTTGATAAAAAATTATCACCAACCAGATAAGAGTTTTTCAGGTAATTTGTTGTAGGCCTAATTTTTATTTTTTTATTTGATATAGCCTAGGCCTACAGTGTTGTTTAATACCGAGGACCGTCGCATTTTAGTATTTTTAACATTAGCCTAACCTAACCTAACTTAACCTAACCTAACCGAAAAGTAACCTGTTTCCGCGACGGTCTAAACTCCCCCTCACGTTCCCTGTTTATGGGTGCGCGACGGTCTAAACCCTGCTCACATTCCCTGTTTATGGGTTCGCGAAGGTTTGTAATACTTCAATGTATCTAGGCCTATTACAAGTCAAATATACATTTCTGCGCATCATCAAACCATACTAAGTCTACTACTAATAATATTAACCCATTAGTACCAACAGAATAGCGACAAAATAGGGGTAGTATAACTGTAGATTTATCTAAACATAGTAAACAACAACCATTGGAAGGTCAACAAATAAAATAAAGAGCAACAGAGCAAAAAATGATGCAAGAACCAACATTACCAAAGTAACCAAACTAGGTAACCTACAGTGTAAAGTAGTGTTACCTGTTCATCATCTTGTAGTGAGGCAGCCAAGGGTAGTCCATCAGAGGCCCGGGCTATCATTACCATCAACACCATCCTTACTAACTTATTATACACACTAGTTAACAATTAATACACCTTCCTCTTCGACATCCACATCAACCCTCAAACTCAGCTGGTCCAACTCGCTGATTCTGTTATGGATAGCTTCACTTAATTTGATATTCCTTCCTTATTTGCCTAGTTTATCCTCGATATAATATACTAATAAGTGTATAGATATCTCGTAATGCAATTTATTGGCATATATATCTTTATGTGGGAGATAAAACTGGTAAATATAGCTGATGAACTCTACTATGTAATCCGGATATAATTTGGGTTTTGGTGATGTGTTGTAAACTTGTCCGATTCCTATAACAATTTTATTTTTTGCTACACACAATACAAACGTGTTAATATATGTAATTTACCTTTCAATGGTATTTTAATGTTGAAGGTGACCATATTTACCATACTGTTATAGAGAATAATATCTAAGAATATGATTATTTTGGTACATTACAGGAAACGGACAACGATGTATATGACTTCAAGACGTGGCGCGATATTTAAACTTGCCTTTAGTGGAGAATATCAGGAAAAAATTATTTTGGCCTTTACAGGCCAAATACAACACTGGCTCTCCTGAGCAGTGGCGTTTCTAGCCTTTTGGGGGCCCTATGCGAATTGTTGTGTGGGGGCCCCTATTTTGTGAAAGTATGGTAGGGGGTTTCTCATAAATGAGACAGATGCCGCATTTTACTTAAAATTTAAATTTTAAATGTTAGGAAATGTTAATTAAACACATAACAAACCATTAATTAATATGTATACTGCAGTTAATGTGGAACTATATACATAATACATGTAGGCTAACACTAAGCCCCCTTCGTGACCATTTTGGGTCTGTTTTTTTTTTTTTTTTTTTTTTTGAGCAGGTGGCTGGTGGAGGCTGGTATCCCCTCAGTAACAGAGATCTGCATGTCTCATGTCTTCATAATTTTCAAAACTTCTGCTTTCTGACTTTTTTAGAAGCAAAGTCGTCGATTATATCGTTGTATGATAGCTGCTTGCCAATCTCTTGATTGATGCTGATTATGGCAAGTCCACTGAGGCGATCCTGTCCCATGGATGACCGCAGGTAGGTCTTAATGAGCTTTAGCTTTGAAAAGCTCCTCTCTGCATAGGCCACGGTCACAGGTAGAGTGCAGGAAATTCGCAGAGCAATCCATAGATTGGGGTACAGTTCCTTCAGCTGATTGTTGTGGATGTAGGAAAGAAGCTCCAGTGCAGTCATGTTATCCGAAGGCAGGCTTGGCAAGTTGCTGATATTTCAAGAGCCAGTTCCTTTCCATCAATGTCTTTTTCATCCTCAGTGCTTAATGTGTTGCAAAGCTCGTCGCACTGGTTGGACAATGCCGCACCATCCAATTTGTTTATGTTAAGCAGCACTCCAAATCTGGCTCTCTCTTCACCCACGGTTTCAAACCTTTCCTTTAATGACTCAATGGTGGTGTCCACAACCACATTAAAAAATTATATTTCTAACCTCTTCATGGCATCTCTGATAGGCTCGTCTGGGGCTTCATAGGCAAACTGTTTCCTTGTGCTTCTATAAGCCTCTTCTCTTTAAAAACAGCCTCCACATTCATGGCATCATATATATCTTTTGCAGAGGCCTGAGCTGCAGCAAAGCCAGTATCTCTGTATAATAATAATAATAATAATAGTTCTTAAAGCTAGCGCATGCTAAGCCAGCTAAGGATAGCTCAATAAGGCCGATTAGGCGTATTTCCATTGGGGTCCTGTACTACTATCCCATCCCTTTGCTCATGAGGGATGGTAACGACTCAGTGCTTGTGAAAAATCTTTAATGCGCCGAGCGTGGGCGCGAACCCGGGCCTTCTGGGTGGAAGTCCGAGACGCTAGTCACTACACCAAGCGAGTCACTTGTCAGTGAGGTTTTTGCCTTCATGAGGAGGTCAACTGCCACATCAAGCTGCATTGTGGCAGACTGCAGGAGCTTGCTCACATGGTTTACTTGGTTGAGGCAGGTGAAATACACTCTTTATAAAATATCATTAAATACGCTACACCTTAAATCCACACCATGAATGAGTTAATTACCTTTGCTCTGTGAACGTTTATTTATTTTTTTATTTTTTTTCCACCCCTCAGTCCTCACTGACTTTGGGCCGCATCAAGTGCATGGCGGCATGGCCGTTATTTCTGACACGTCTACAATTGTTGCCAGATATGTGGAGGTTATTTCAGGAGATTCTGAATTTCTAATGGAGAAACGAGTAGTTTCGGTAGTTTCTTTTATAAATACATTAGCCTACATATATTACTCACTTTATGGCACTTCCAATAATTTTTAATTAAACAAAAATTATCCTTAATTTCTAAACAAAAAAACAATAATTAACAATAATAGCTTGCCTTAGGGGCCCCCTGGTGGCTTCGGGGGCCCTATGCAACCGCATAGTTCGAATATAGCTAGAAACGCCCCTGCTCCTGAGTAATGAAAGGGATCTTACAAGGCATTTGACAATAGATTAATAGATAGAACTCTCTTCCTCAATTCATCTTTTCCCCTGAAGCCGTGGCGGACGAGTGGTGAGCATGCTCACGTGTGAATCTGCAGGACCCGGGATCGAATACCTGCCACGGCGGACATTTAGTGGGTGTGGTAGTACGTCCTAGCAAGTTCCACATGTTCGCACCCAGTCAGGAGACATCCTGATGACGTATAGGCCACAGACTAGACACACATAACAAAGCCAATCCAACAGCTTCCTCTCTCTCCAACACCCCTTCTCCCCTCTCTACACTCTTTCAATAAAAAAACGCATGCAAAAGCTGTCCAAACGCTAATAACGCCTGTGCAAATATCTGGAGATTCCTACTCCGTGTACATTGCTCATCACAACCCTAAGAAAAACAACAACATCTTTTCTCCTACAGTGCAGTGCTTTTTTAACTCTTTTCTGGACCCCCTTCTCCCTCATGCTTAGCTCTATTAGTTTTGAGATTTTAATAAGTTCGCCCCATTAGTAGGGATATATGACTGTCGTAGGGAAATATGACTTGTAAGTAAATATGACTCGTGGGGAAATGTGAAGTCGTAATAGCTCTGAACATTTGGGCTCAGGCTTAGATGGATACTATTTCTCTTTACTGTACAGGAATCATCCATTGATGCTAAAGAAAATAAAAATAATAATCCAAAAAATGTACTGAATTACCTGGTAGAGTACACAGAACATTTTCTACTGTATAATGCTGGACCAAATGACAAGCCTCTTACGTGTGTATTTTTAAACAATTCCTTCCCTTCGCAGCGCCTGATACCAAACAAATACTGTGGGAATGAATGCTTACAGGTACCTACCCGATAAACTATCGTTAGTGAGTGCTATATGTATTTTGTACTATTGTTGATATCTTGTCAAATTGTCTTTTTTTACATAAATTGTAGTTTCTTTATTCATACAAAATTTAGTCAACTTTACCAGAACATACCGGACTTCCGAAATTGACTAATGCCGTGAACGTGACGATAGTGCGTTGAAATGTGTGTGATTAGTTTTTTTGGGAAACAGATCAACTTACTCTTGTAGTGATGCCCAATGTGGTGGGTTGTGTTCTTATATTTCAAAATTATATTTTGCTTAAGCATTGTTTCCACATAGCGATTTTGATTAGTTCTTTTGTCTTTATATTGTCTCATCCCAGTTTTGGTTTGTATATTTTGCAAGTTTTACATTTTAATTACAGAGATTAGATGGATTAGCATTCCTATTTCTGAAGGGAATGCCATTTTTCAGTATATTTCATCCATCAACGGCGCTGCAAAGGGAAAGAATTTTTAAAGAATACTGTACAAGCGTTAAGTCTTCCACACCACAACACAAGGAGTACAACTAGCCATGTGCATATAATTTTAAATTTTATCTTTTCAAAAGTCGCAAGCCGTGGCATAGTCAGTAAAGCATCGGCTGCTGATCAAAGGGTCGGCCGATTGAGCGCGCACTGTCAAAATGTTATTGGAAGATGTCAAGCCCGGGCAACTTGACCTGCAATTCGTGACAAACGTCTAACGTTCATGGCCACCCCTTCTCGGGAATTATGGCATCTGACAAAAACAAAATCTTTTCAAATCATAAATGTGAAAGAAAATTTTAGAAATAATCAGTTTAATCAGCCCTAGAATATTATATTGCATAATTAAGAAACCTGACAAGTGAAGCTGCAATGAACAGGGCTACCTGGAGCGCCATCATTAGGATGTGAGACTGGAACCGCACTCACTCTTTAAGGGGAGATTTCCATTTGAGAGATATTTTTCTGGACCCCTTTCTCCCTCATGTTTAGCCCCATTGCTTTTGAGATTTTAAGATGTTCGCCCTAGTAGTTTGGACATTTTATGACATTTTGCCCCATTACTGTCAATTTTAAGACCTTTCGTGCCATGGTGTCGATTTTTTCCTGGCGACCGAAAGCGAGCCTGTAATTTAAGAGCAACCGGCCTCCGGCCGGGAAATTTTTCTACCGAAAAATGTACAAATTTATCTTGAAAGGGGGTCTAGGGGGTGTAATTTTAAGCTGGATGAAAACGTAGGGAACAAACTAAATACCTCCCCTTAAGAACATAAGAACATAAGAAAAATGGAAATCTGCAGAAGGCCTATTGGCCCATTACTGTTCACCTCTGTGGGGTGGAAGTGGAGTGGTTGCATTGAGGCAGTTGGACAAAATTCAAAATAAAGCTATTAGATTAATCAATAACCCTGCAATCACACAGGACCTTCCTACATTATCCATACGAAGAAACGTTGCATGCCTTGCATTATTCTACAGATATTTTCACAGAAATTGTTCCGAGGAACTTGCTTCAATTGTGCCGCCTCTCCACATCTTTCCCCGTAGAACTAGGGCAGCTGAGAGCGCCCATGAATTTACACTTTCTCCTCCACAATGCAGAACTTCTGCTTATCAGAATTCATTTATCCCCAGAGCTACTACTCTTTGGAATTCACTTCCCTCTAATTGCTTTCCACAAACTTACAATCTACAAATGTTTAAATTAGCGGCTCGCTTGGTGTAGTGACTAGCGTCTCGGACTTCCACCCAGAAGGCCCGGGTTCGCGCCCACGCTCGGCGCATTAAAGATTTTTCACAAGCACTGAGTCGTTACCATCCCTCATGAGCAAAGGGATGGGGTAGTAGTACAGGACCCCAATGGAAATACGCCTAATCGGCCTTATTGAGCTATCCTTAGCTAGCTTAGCATGCGCTAGCTTTAAGAACTATTATTATTATTATTATTATTATAAATCCAGTTGTTACAAACATTTTATGAATGGAGGATGCCTTTAGGCACATGGACCTTTTTGTTTTATCTGTGTTTTTCCTTCCTCCGTTCATTGTCTCTTTTAAAAAAAAAAAAAAAAAAAAAAAAAAAAAAAAATCTATTTCTTGTACACCTTTATGCCTTATACAGTACTACATCTCTCACTATAACCTATAACTCCTGCACTACGTATATCTCCTACACTACATGTATCTTATAGCTACCTAAGAACATATCTCACTACTACCTATATCCCCTACACTTCATGTATCTTATAGCTACCTAAGAACATATCTCACTACAAACTATATCCCCTACACTACATCTATCTTATAGTTACCTAAGAACAGCTCTCACTACAACCTACTGTATATCCCCTACACTACATGTATCTTATAGCTATCTAAGTACTGTTTGTGTATGTACAGTATGTATGTAGAATTAGTATTTTGAGTGCATTTGATATACAGTAACAAACTTTAACTGCTCATCAATATATGGGCAATGTACCGGAGAATTTCGCCCGAAACGTGATCTGGTTTCACTAATTTAAAAAATAATCTGGGATATATTGCTACTGAAGGTGTTCAAAAAATAAAAGGTCACTCTAGATTATAAGATATCACCAATTTATTGAGATTTTCATTTTTATTATACAGAATTATTTCCATTAACCTAATAAAAAAAGAAATAATAAAACAAAACAATAAATGCCTGCACTAAGACAGTATATTACAGTAATAGTATTCACTCAATCACCTTAACCCTTTCACTACCGGGGCTGTATGTTGTATTTTATAAGCTATATTTAGACGATTTTAGGCAGCTTAGGAAGGATCTGTGTTAGTAAAAGGGGTTAATTCCGATAGTTTGTAGTCTCATAATTGCCACACTACCATCCTAATCCGAATAAAATCGTCTAAAAACAGCAAACATAAAATAAAGAAGACGTCATCGGTAAAGAAGGGGTTAGTTACAGAAAGACAGTATATAAGAAACTATAGTGTATTCATTATATGTTGGCTATAAATCTTTACCACTAACCTCTATAATTAAAAAACTACTAGAGTAATCGAGCTATTTCAACCATTTGGGAAGAGTCAGCCAGGGAATAGGTAAAGAAATTTACAATCAAGCTATGTCAACCATTTGGGAAGAGTCAGCCAAGGAATAGGTAAAGAAATTTACAATCAAGCTATTTCAACCATTTGGGAAGTCAGCCAGGGAATAGGTCAAGAAATTTACAGCCCATTTTGTTCTAGCTCTATTTTAGTTGGTATAGAAATTTACAGCTAATTTGTTCTAGCCCTTTTTGAGTTACAGAAGTTAGGGGTCACAATTTCTAGCCTACCTTTAAGGGAGCCCACCTCAATTTTTTTCTCTTTCTCTTCCTCTCTCTTTGGCTTGTATCCATTCGGCCCCATTCAGCCTACTGTTTTAAGACGTTTACCCCCATCCAGGTGTCAATATTTTCCTGGTGAGCGGTAGTAAGCCAGCATATACAGTATATGTTTTTGTTTTGAGAGCAAGGTAAATTTGTACATTTTTCGATAGAAAAATGTCTCCGGCGAAGCCGGAGTTCTCCATTCAATGCTGGCTCGCGATCGACACCTGGATGGGGATAAACGTCTTAAAACAGTTGGCTGAATGGGGCCGAATGGATACAAGCTAGAGAAAAGGAGAGAAAGAGAAAAAAAAACATGTGACCCCCCTTAATGAATGGAATAAATTGAACAACAAAATCAGTAACGGAGATGTGGTGGTGGTGGGTGAGAAATGTTGATAATATTAACGCTGCATCCGAAACTGGCAAGTTGGATTGCAAACTCGGATACAGTAGTCTCTAGCCCACTCATATCTAGATAGATTTGTTTATAGAAGTTGATTTAAACAGATTAACTTGCTCATGTAGTAATGTACACCCTATGTGGTGGATTGTGTTTTTTTATTTAGAAATTATTATTTTGCTTAAATGTTGTTTCCACATAGCAATTTTGATTAGTTGTTTTGTCTTTTTACTGTGTTCGTCTAAGTTTTGGTTTGTTTATTTTGCAAGTTTTACAATTTAATATATAGTTTTGTACAGTAGTTGGTGTATAGAAAATTCTATTCATAAATTCAATTCCAGATATTCTTCAATAATTAGAAATAGGTGAAGTCCATGAATATTTATGAGTGGGATAGAGACTATGGCATCAGAGTGTACAGTAAGAACCAAACACACTATACATATAGATGGAAGTTGGATTGCAGTAACCAACCCAACTATAGTCTATTTAATATAACTAGGCCAAAAATCTTGACCACTAACCTCCAATACGTAAGTAACACTAGTAATCAAACCAACCCTTTCACGCATTTATGACGCAGAGGTTGCCAGACTAGCAATAAGAAATAGAGTTCTCTCACTCTTATAACTACCTCTGCCCACAGCTAACTCAAAGACAACTGCAGAGGTTGAAGTAACTAAACTAAAGGTTTCAAAATACCCCTGATGGTAACAGGCTTTAAAGTATCCCCAATAGGCTCAAAATCGCATCATATGCGTGAAAGGGCTAATATATGATCTACCACTTATCAAGAGGTGTGGAAATGTACAGCCCATTTTGAGTTACCGAGGTTAGGGGGCCACGATTTCTTACGTACTTAGAAAGAATAGACTATACTGTACACACATTGATCCAAGTATGATGCTCAGAGGTTAGATAAAAAATAATTTACATCTTTGAAACCTCCCGGGGCACCTTATGATCACTGTGACTACACTCTGGCTCACATTACTTGTGTGTTACTTGTGTTGAGTTCGCCACACTTCTAGCGGCACCGAGGAGCGCGCCGCCCCTCGTTCTGGGTGGTGATCTTAGGCAAACCCCATCAATGTCCGTGGTAATTGCTATTGTTATGATGTATTCCCGGCCAGTTATTATGATACCCTAGTTAATATTGTAAAGAGAAGTTAGGTATGCTTGGGAAACTGAATAACTTGGTCATGTAGTAATGTACCCTACACCCCATGTGGTGAATTGTGTTCTTTTATTTATAAATTATTAGTTTGCTTAAGCGTTGTTTCCACATAGCGATTTTGATATTTTTTTTGTCTTTTTACTGTGTTAGTCCAAATTTTGGTTTGTTTATTTTGCAAGTTTTACATTATAATGGTTTGCCAACGTTGGAGGTTACTATCCCCAGGTATCAAGCTCCAGGCTACCCCGGGTGGTTGTCACCCAGAGGACATCCCAAGATCTTTATAGGGGTGGGACGTAAGGGCCTCGGGGCACCCCACCCGAAGTATTTGGAACATTATTAGGCCTATAGGATTTATTTTTTCAAATTTCAAAGTACGGTTTTGCTAAATCTTCTATAGGTTTTGCGTTTATCTTGTGTCGTCCTAGTTTTGGTTAGTTTATTTTGCAAGTTTTACATTATAATACTGTATACACAGTGATTCTATAAGTCGTTATATAGTGCGGTTTCTGGTTGAAGTTTGCTTGTTTTGCCCTGGTCTCTGGGTCTTCTCTTGGATGACCTAGATGTGTGTGAATTTGTATTTTGTTTTTGTGTGTTCATAGTTTTCTTTTGTGTTTCTGTGGGAATTGGGCCTGAGTATATAGAATAGAATAGAATATAATAGAATTTACAACCTGACTATCATATTGACTAGCTAGGACTACAGTACAGTCAACCTTTAGTAATTACCACCGACAATGTTAGGGTCTGTCTAGGAACACCGGATCTTTTACATCATCACCGAACAACTCAACCAGAACACTATTTCAACCGCTAGCTCTCAACCAGTGCCAAATCAACCAGTACTGTTAAGGGAGCTTGAATATATTGACAGTTGGCCCTGGGTGATTCGACATGTAATTTGTATCATATTCTGGTTACCATTAGACAATTTTCCTATTACCTATACGACTCAAATGGGTAAATACGGTCTCAATAAACCCTCTTAGTAACGTAGGTCCTTCCTAATCTGGTTAAAATCAGGGTGCCAAACGAAAGCCAAGTCAATTTGTTTAGTCTTTTTTATTGTATGTATAGATAAATTATGGTTTATAATTCAAATTATGTCTTTGGAAATTATAAAATAGCTAAAAATGCCATTGCATGCTAAAATTTTCCTGTATTCCTTCTCATATTTATTCAAGTCTTCAAACAAAATTGCTCCGGTTGTTGATGTTGTTGTTCCCCAGGCTGCCTCACCGAACAGCCCAAGGCCCCGAGCAAGGCCATAACCGAGCGCCCCCACAGAACCCTCCCTGCCTACCACAATAAAGCCCAGGTGACCGAAGCCGCTCACAGGCGAGGAACAGAGGGCGCAGTAACGCCCGGGATACCGAAGCCCCACCCAAGGCCCTGTGCTCCGGTTTGACACCCTGCTGTTATGTTAGATTTGCTTAGGTAATGCTGACAATTGGCCCTGGTTGATTCGGCACTGGTTGAGATCTACTGGTTGATATGTTCTACTGGTCGAGTCATTCGTGAACTTTATATAATTATATCAGTATGATACAAAACCACTACACAAAAAACAAGTTAGGTTCTAAAGCGGAATATTAATGTGTGAATCACTCGCCTGTGCTATACACGTGAACAATGATAGCGATACAATCCACCACATGTCCCACTGGTACACACCTACATTATGTTAGGCTATACCGTGTTCCAAATAGGTAGACCACAATTTGTAAACCCTAACCTCTGTAACTTAACCCACAAAATCCGGGGGGCCTCATATGATCCTGATCGCGGTGTCCGGGGCCCTTTTGGTACAGGCAAACTTCATAATTCAGTAACTACTGATTGAGACCACCTAGAGTAGTCAATCTTTTTGCAAATTGTAGAACTTTTTGTTGTCTGTAGAATGCTATTGAGATGACAGCGATACGACATGTGGTTGCCGTGTTATGACGATTTTAGCAGCGATTTTTACCCACGCATTTTGCCTCATATGAGGCCTCCCGGATTCCTGCCAATATTTATTTTTGCCTCATATGAGGCCTCCCGAATTCCGAGGGTTAAAATGGGCTAGAGCAAATGGGATGTAAATTTCCACACCTATTCCCTGGCTCACTCTTCCCAAACGGTAGAAATATTAGCTCGATTACTATAGTCGTTTGTGTGTTATAGAGGTTGACGTTCAAGAGTTTTGCCTACTTACTTGGAACCGGTATAGTTTGCCGGAAGCTTATAATTTACCTATAGGACTCAAAGGGGTAAAGATGATATCAATAAACCCTCTGAGTAACATAGATCCTTCTTAAACTGCATAAAATCATATAATTGTAACCAGAATCAAAGGTATAAACGCAACCACACAAGGATTACCAAGTTTCAAAAATGATGTATGCAGTTTAATTGTTTTATATTAGGCGATATTATGCAGCTTAGGAAATATCTCTAGGAATCGAAAGGGGTAAAACTATCTTGATTAACCTCCGACTCAATTTCTTCCTACATTAAATTAAATTATTTAAGTATGTAACCATGGGATGTGTGGGCAATAGTACCAGCTTCAGTATGTACAAGATAAGAAATCACTCCACACACAGTGAGAGCAAACGGTAAAGCTAGTGTCACACAAGCTCATTTTTCGGCAATTTTCGATGAGCAAGTTTTTTCTCTTACTACTTTGAGGCTGTTATGTATTGGAATCAGAAACTAAATCAAAGGTAGACTATTAAAATGTAAAACTTGCAAACTAAACAAACCAAAATTGGGACAAGGACAATATAAAGTCAAATTAAATTATCAAAATCGCTATGTGGAAACAACGCTTACTAAAATGAAAATTATTAAATAAAAGAACACAATCCACCACATAGGGTGTACATTACTACATGAGCAAGTTAATCTGTTTACCAAGCAAACTAATCGCACATATAACAACGCACTATCGTCACGTTAAAGGAAGTAGTCAAGTTTGGGAAGTCCGGGACGTTCTGACAAATTTGACTAAACTCTGCATGAATAAAGAAACTACATGTTAAATGTCAAAATATTATTTAAAATCAAATTTGCAACATGACAAGACATTAACAATAGTACAAAATACAAATATTGATAAGATATCTATACTACTACAAAATAATATATAAAATACAGTACAGCACTCACTAACGATAGTGCTATCGGGTAGGTAGGTATGTTAGGGAGTTTAATTCTTACGGAACTTAAATTTTGAAGCCGCCAGACTACAATTGCCCGTAAAAATTGACTCAAAAATCGCTCGTGTGACATCGGTTTTAGGGTACACTAACCAATAACTACGCGGTGTTCCAATCAGTACGCGATATTCAAACACATACCAACAAGGGTAAAACAGGATAATTTCACCACAAACACCACTTTTAGTTCAATAAAACCTGCCACATATAAATATATATTTTGTTTTCCCTATACATTCAGGTCTTCTGCTAAAGATACCTATAATCGTTCTTGTCAAAAAAGTAATTTGGGCCACGGTACAGATTTTTAAACATACGTACCTCACGGCGAAATTACCCCGCCCGAGAGGGTAATTTCGCCGCGATCATCCCATTTCGATCATTCTCCAAAATGGAAAGGGTTACAGACATCCACTAAATTGTTAAATGAAGATCTAATCTTCCTCTAAAGAATGGTAAAAATCCTGAAGATGTGGTGACTAACTTTGATTATTACGTGCCGCCTAACTGCTGTTTGTATCGACGCAACCGTGTCTTATCAACAAATTTTGGTAAATAGATGAATTTCTCAAAAGCCATTTGTTTGCAAATTAGATCAAAAGCTCATAAGACTGCATTAGGTTGGCATTCCTCTATAAGCTAAGCCCAACTGCAGCCGAATCCATGCAATAGTTTTGGAGCTATGGGCCTTTGAATTGGTATTATTGCCATTGCAGCATAATTAACCCGACTTACCCAATAAAATAAGTAGCGTTAGATTAATGTCAAAAGTGTTGATGAATGAATAAATGGATGAAACTCCACATGGCAACAGCGAAGGTCATTGTGGCCGAAAATAAAAGACAAACAAAAACCCAGAAAAGAGGAGATAAAACATAATGTACCATGACATATAGTCAGTAAAGTATCAGCTGCTGATCAAAAGGTCGGGAGGTCAAACCCGCTCTGTCAAAATGTTATTGGTAGATGTCAAGCCCGGGCAACTTGACCTAGTAATTCGTGACAAACGCCTAATGTTCATGGCCATCCCTTCACGGGAATTACGGCGTCTAGCAAAACAAAAGAGATAATATATCTAGGAATCAAGCTCTACTAACTTTATGTAGTGTTCTTCTCTATTCCGCGTACTAACTGGAGCTCCGGATACTAACTGACCAGCCTACCCTACACGCACACACACACTCGATGGCCAAAGTAGCGAGCAATCACTGCTGCTCTATGAAAAAATAAAAATCTCATTCACACCAAGAGTTACACGCTATAATGCTTAGTTAACAAGTTGCTTTGTTCTCAGAAATGTACTAGGCTAAACCTCTGACAACTATCTGGTTTCAATAATACGTTTTTCAAATTACTTTAATAGATCATTCACCAAAGCAAATTAATGTGTTTATTTTGTGCTTTCAAATTCTTCTACAATGCAATGCATAAAACTCGTACAATACATTACACGAGATGCCCATGGGAAATGTTTTCAAAATCTTGCACATAAACTGGATATGTTTGGTCAGGGATCTTAGCTTCTCTAAATCTTCATTCTGTATATTAAGAACTAAAGAGACCCTGGATCAAGGTGACGATTGATCAAGGTGACGATTGATCAAGGTAACAGCTAATTTGCCAAGTGCTTACAAATGAATATAATGACTATTGCATCCTCTCTTGATCCATGTCCATAGTCTCCCTTCAGCCTTCATTCCTGCAAATCTTTTCTTCACTTCCCATTTCCTCTCCATGTAAACAAAACATAATGGTGCTAAAACGTAAAAGGCATCTAGGTTTTCAAGTACAGTAATTCACAATAAACTTCATTCAGAATCAAGACTAACCCTACAAAATTGCATATTCTAATTTTCTTTAGATACTTTTTAGCAATACAAAACTGTAATTAACTAAATACAAAAATTGGAAAGGACATAAAGCATAATATAACAAATATATCCTATACCCTGTTCATTATAGGTAGGCCAAAAATCATGAACCCAAAAAGGACTCCAGTAATTGAGCTGTTATTTCTACCATTATAAAAGAGTCAACCAGTAAACAGGTGAGGAGAGTTACAGTCCATTTGCTCCAGCCCTTCCTTTCTGAGTTAAGATTTCTGGCTTATCATAGTGAACAGCTTATAGTATCTGAAAAATACATAATGTACTGCAATATCAAAGGACACACTGAAGTATAAATATTTCCTACCTTGCTAGTTACTCGACTCCAGCTCTCATACAAAATTCATATCTTTCTCACAAATGTTTCTAATGCCACTAGGTCATTAAAGTATAATAATATTAATATTATAATAATATTTATATAAATAATAATCAGGTTACTTATTTCTCGAAAGCGCTGATTCATCCCAAAGGGAATTTACTAGCGCTCATAAACGTTACTGTGCAATGTAAAAAAACAGCTGCATAAGTAGCAGTGGCAGCAACTAAATTTTTTTCATTATCTATCACGGCATATCTTGCATGATCATATCTTCTCGTGATGAGTATTGTCTTGAGTTGCTTCTTAAAACATGCAACAGAAGTCAGCTGTCTCATGGATAAGGGCAATTTATTGTACAGTATAACCTTGGAGCGAGGAAAATTATCTCTCAGAGAAAGGCGATTGCTGGATGGTACCCGGCTCATTGAGGCGCAACAAATCATCAATACATCGGAGGATCACTCCCGGACACGCCGGTGGACACTTCAACAAATTTAAGAACCTTGAAATACATAAGACAGCTTAAATTCTATTCTAGCTTTAACCAGCAGCCAGTGTAACTCAATGTGGTAAGAGGTGGTGGGAGCTCTTGGTCGAAGGCAAAAAATGAGCCTCAGTCTTGTTTAAAACTTATTGAACCTTCTTTAGTTGATAATTAGGGCAATCAATTTATAAGGCATTACAATAATCAACACGAGAAAGGATGATGCATGTATGTATGTACTGTATTAGTGTCTTAAGAGTGAACTTTTTCTAGTGCAGTACTAAATTATAACCTCATTCTATCATACAAGTTACCGGTACTCTTTCACATTAACTTCACTGGCAATACCTCTAACATAATCGGCAGAAACTAAAATATAAAATAAACCAAGAAAAATTGACAGAATGAATATATACCTGTATATCATATGAGGAGGAGCATTTTATTTGCAACGTTTCACATATAGCTTCATCAAGCGAAACGTTGACAATAAAGTACTCCTCCTCATATGGTGTTTATATTCAGAAACCAAAATAAACCATTAATTATATGAAGACCAGAAATCTTAAACACTAACCTCTATAACTCAAAACGACTAGAGCAATCATGCTAATATTTCTACCATTTGGGAAAAGTCAGCCAGGGAGGAGGTGTGGAAATTCATAGCCCATTTGTTCTAGCCCTTTTTGAGTTACAGAGGTTAGGAGTCAGGATTTGTGGCCTTACCTATAATGAAAAGGGTATAGGGAAGGAATAATAAATAATATTACAAAACGACCTGGTCACTCAAGCAATAGCACTGGGTTATTATAGTCAGTTCAAAGTCACCTGGCAGCAAGTCCTCCTCCCGCAGGCCGGTATCACTTCAGGGCTCTTTCCCTCCACTTTAATTTAGGTACAGTCGCAGTCAATAATTCCGATACATTTTGAAACCTCAAACTGATTCAACGAACCTCCGAAATGGAAATACAGTATCTGGCAAAGAATTAATACAGATATTCAGTTCGAACCGAGACAGTTTTGGAAATGTGTGTATGGGTATTAATGATCGTGACTGTACACTTTTTCAATCATTCTGCCACCTAAACTGATCTATATTCAGTCTAGTTTTTGATACCAGTGCCAAAGATCCCAGAAATTATGGTGGAAAATTGTTGACCTGTCCTGTAGCTCCGGGCTGTCCGGTAGTGGTCAAGTCTTTCTGGAGGGAACAATGCACAATTACTACATATAATTCACCACTAGCCTAAATAAATAAGTAAATACAAACATACATATATTTCAAGAGCGATTGCTTCACACGAAGTGCGGTTCTGGTCTCACTTCCTATGGCTGCTCTCCAGGCAGCCCTGTTCAGAGCTGCCTCACTTGTCAAGTTTTTAAATTTAAGATCAGACCGTAAGGTCTGATCACACATCTTTCATTGTCTGCCCCTTGGTATTTACCTAATTGTAGTTTACAGGAGTTGAGCTAAGCTCGTGTTGTCCCGTCTCTCAGTCTACTTTCATCCAATTTTTTCTTGAAAATATGGATGTTCCTTGCCCCTACCACCTCCTGCTCTAGCCTATTCCATTTGTCAATACATCTATAGGGGAAGCTAAACTTCCTGATATCGTTCTTGCAGGTAGGTCTTTTTACTTTGTAGCTGTGGCCTCTAGTTATTCCTGTATCCATAATTATTATATCCTCCCTATCCAGCCTCTCCAGCCCTCGGGTGCATTTGTACATCATTATCATGTCTCCCCTCTCTCTCCTCTCTTTTAGACTCGGTAGATTTAATTTGTCTAGCCTCCCTTCATATGGCAGTTCTCTGAGGCTTGGAACCAATCTAGTAACTGCTCTCTGGATTCTTTCTAACTTGTGAATATGCTTCTTAAGATGCGGGGACCACACCACTGCTGCATACTCCAATCTTGGTCTAATCATACTTTTTATAATCTTCACTAACATGTTCTCATCCAAGTAGTTCAGAGCAACTTTCATATTCCCGGCCATTGCATACATTCCGCTAAAGAGCTTGTTTATATGTTTCTCTGGCGACAAGTTACCTTGTATAATCAACCCTAAATTCTTTTCTTTTTCGGCCTTGCTAATTATATTATCTCCCAGCCTGTACTCCCAATTTGGTCTATTCACACTTCTTCCCATATTTAACACATGACATTTACTTATATTAAATTTCAGTTTCCACTTGGTGCTCCATTCGTATATTTTATCTAAATCCTCTTGCATCTCCTCACAACTACTTTTATTTGTTATTTGTCTCATAATTTTTACGTCATCTGCAAACATTGACATGTAGGAGTTTATGCCTATCGGCAGGTCATTCACGTATATAAGGAACATGAGAGGTGCCAACACAGATCCCTACGGCACACCACTCTCAACTTTCCGCCACGATGAGTAAGTTCCTCTAATGTTGGTCCTCATTTCCCTATCTGTTAAATAGCTCTCCATCCATTTCAGCAAACTCCCCCTGACACATCCTATCGTCTCAAGCTTAGAAAACAATCTCTTATGTGGTATCTTATCGAATGCTTTGGAAAGGTCTAAGTAGACGCAGTCCACCCATCCGCCTCTTTCTTGCAGTACATCTATCACCCACATCCTATCGTCTCAAGCTTAGATAACAATCTCTTATGTGGTACCTTATCGAATGCTTTGGAAAGGTCCAAGTAGACGCAGTCCACCCATCCGCCTCTTTCTTGCAGTACATCTATCACCCTACTGTAGTAACATAGCAGACTAGTAACACAAGATGTCCCTTCTCTGAATCCAAATTGCTTTGGGGTTATTATCTTCTTTCTCTCCAACATTTTCATCCATCTCTTCCTAATCAGCTTTTCACAAATCTTGCATACAATACTAGTAAGTGAAACTGGTCTATAGTTTAAAGGGTCCTCAGGGCTTCCATTCTTGTATATCAGAATGATATTAGCTCTTTTCCATTCAACAGGAACCTGTCCTTTATGTAAGGAAGCTTGAATTATGTCCCTCACTGGCTCCACTAATTGCTCTGCACACTCCTTTAAAACCCAGGCAGACACTTCATCCGGTCCCATAGCTTTCCTTACTTCAAGTCCTCTCATCGCAGATAACAGCTCATCTCTAGTTATTTCAATCTTGCTAAGACCACTCTCCAGTACTCCCGCCTGTGGTTCGTCAAAACTTTCATCTCTACTAAAAACCGACCCCAATTTGTTATTCATTACCTCGCACATGTCCGATACATTTTCATACGTCCTAGCATCTACTCTTAATTTAGTAATTTGTTTCTTTACCTTCAACTTACTGTTTATATATTTATTACAATTTAGGGCAACTTTCACATTTATTTACTATGTTCTTCTCATAGTTCATTTTAACTTGCCTAATTATGTTAACATATCTATTCCTCTCCTGTTTATATTTATTCCGATTACTCTCAGTGTTCCTTCTTCTTAATCTAGCCCAAGCTGCATCACACCTACCCAAAGCTCTTTTGCATTTCAAATTAAACCATTCTTTCTGCTTAGTAAAATTTCCAGTTTTATATCTTGGGACAAACAGATTGGTTCCTTCTCTATAAATTTCGAGGAACCTACTATATTTACCTTGTACATCTTGTTCCTTCAAAATAAGATCCCAATCTACTCCCTCTAAATATTTTTTCAAGGATACATAATCAGCTTTACTATAATTTAGTCTGTCATTTATATAGCTATTGTCTAATCTATTGGCATTACTCGAGATCAACTTCCATTTCAATAATAGGTGATCACTTTTGCCTACAGGACATAGATAGTTTATATCACTAATTTTGTGAGGATCGTCTGTAAAAATCAGATCGAGTTTAGAAGGTTCATTATTACCCCTCATTCTAGTATTCTCCTTCACATGTTGTGCAAGTACATTCTCCGTAACCAACTCTAATAGCCGACTTCCCCAGGATCTCTGATTTGGCCCTGCATCTCCCGATTCCCAATTAACCTCACTACAGTTGAAATCTCCCACCAAGATCAATCTATTCTTTCTTAAAAGCAATCTTCTCAACGACTGAATCATATCCTCGACCATCTCCTCAAACTCTAACTCCCTCCATGCTCTGATCTTTGGTGGCATGTAAACTACTGCTATGTCTAGCTTTTTTCCTTCTATATCATTGAGTTCAACTACCATTATTTCTGCCTTGTCATTATTTAACTCCACTTGCTTTGCTGTCATAGGGTTCTTAACTAATACTGCCACTCCACCTCCCCTTTTTCCCTTTCTATCACATCTATATACATTTAGTTTCTATTTTCTATATACTATTTATACAATAGTTTCAATTGTCCCTATTTTGATTATTCTATATACAAATTAATTTCTGCTGGTAAATTTAAATACATATGTTGCATCTACCGTTCCCCAAATACTCCTCCAGAGCAAAGTCTTTTTGATTCTCTGTCCTCACAACTCAGTGTCCTCAACTTAAATGCTTCTTCTGAAATCACTGTGTTGGGTGATTTTAATGTCCATAATGTTGAATGGCTCACTCATTCAGCCAGGACTGATGATGCTGGTCTTGAATGTGAGCTATTTGCAGACTCATTTAATCTCATTCAACTAGTCAACCAACCCACCCGTGTACCAGATAATCCTAATCATAATTCCCACCTACTGGACTTATTTTTAACAACCAATTCAGAAAATTATGATGTTACAGTGAGGTCCCCACTTGGATCTTCTGATCACTGTCTGATACAGGCCACCTGTCTATCACCTACCACACCTTCCCACTCTGAACCTGTTTGGTGACTAAATGGCATTACGATAGGGCAGACTGGGAGGGTCTTCAAGGTTTCTTTATTGATATTCCCTGGACCTCTTTCTTTCTAATGATGCACACTCCACCTTGAGCCACATACAAGATTTTGTAAAAATTGGAATGGAAACTTTTATTCCTCATCAAAAGTACAGTAAAAGATCTAATTCACCTAAATGGTTTGACCATAATTGTGCTAGAGTAACTGAACAAAAGCAATAGCCTACAATGCATACACAAGATCAAAAACACATGAAGCCTTTAATTACTTTAGAAACATCAGAAATCATGCCAAAACTGTATTAAACCTAACTAAATCAAACTTTCTCCATAAGCAGGCAAATAAACTTCTAAATAATCCAAATGATAACAAAATATTTTGGTCTACTCTTAACTCATTCAAATCCAACTTCACTACTGCTTCATCCATTCCACCATTAAAATCTCCGACTGGCAATCTTGTAAGTGACCCACGAGGTAAAGCTAACCTTCTTGCAGATATTTTCTCCACCAACTCAACCTTAGATGACATAAATCAAGATGTCCCTGTACTTAATTTTAATTCACCTGAAATTCCCTCGCTTAAGATCCACACCAGACATGTCAAAACTATTTTGCAGAATCTCTCAGTAGATAAGGCTCCTGGTCCAGATGAAATTCCTCCAATAGTACTTAAGAATTGCTCCTTGGTGCTCGCTCCTGTATTGGCAAAATTTTTCCGTCTGTGTACTCATACCTCATGCTTCCCAGTACCCTGGAAAGAAGCAAACATCCATCCAGTTCCTAAAAAAGGTGCCTCTTCAGATCCATCAAACTACAGACCAATAGCTATAACTTCCACTCTTGGCAAAGTTTTTGAAATTATATTAAATAATCACATAATTAAGCATCTGGAGAATAATAAATTAATCAGTGATAGGCAATATGGTTTTAGACGATGTCGATCAACTGCAGACATTCTTTGCCTTCTTACGCATCAAATCAACCAAGCTACAGACCAACATGGTGAAACACATACAATAGCACTGGATATATCAAAGGCATTTGATAGAGTCTGGCATCAATCCTTATTGTCGAAGATGTCACACTACGGCCTTGCATCATTAGTTCCACTAATTTCTTCTTATCTTCATAACAGAAAAATACGTGTAATGGTAGATGGCCTTTATTCTCAATTTCACTCAATAAATGCTGGTGTTCCCCAGGGATCAGTTTTGGCCCCAACTCTGTTCCTCATTCATATCAATGATCTCATATCTACCACTCATAATCCAATACATTCCTACGCAGATGACTCAACACTCCACAGTTCCTTCACATTTACCAATTCTTTCACCCAACCCGATCTTATAAATTCAAAAATAAACACTGCAATTTCTCTGAACCAGGACCTTTCTAGAATTAATGAATGGGGACAAGAGAATCTAGTTTCCTTTAATGCACAGAAAACCAAGTACATTCAATTTTCTAACCGACAGAATCTCACTGACTCCCATATATTTTTTAATGATGTAAATATTCCCACTTCCCCTAGTATTGACATTCTCGGTGTAACATTAACTACTAACTTGAGCTGGACACATTATGTTAGAAGCATTGCTAAGAATGCCTCTAAAAAACTGGGACTCCTGTACAGAGTTCGAGAATTCTTCACTGACGAGCAGTTGGCCGTAATATATAAAAGTCATGTGCGCTCTCAGATGGATTACTGTTCACCTCTGTGGGGTGGAAGTGGAGTGGTTGTATTGAGGCAGTTGGACAAAATTCAAAATAAAGCTATTAGATTAATCAATAACCCTGCAATCACACAGGACCTTCCTACATTAGCCATACGAAGAAACGTTGCATCCCTTGCATTATTCTACAGATATTTTCACAGCAATTGTTCCGAGGAACTTGCTTCAATTGTGCCGCCTCTCCACATCTTTCCCCGTAGAACTAGGGCAGCTGAGAGCGCCCATGAATTTACACTTTCTCCTCCACAATGCAGAACTTCTGCTTATCAGAATTCATTTATCCCCAGAGCTACTACTCTTTGGAATTCACTTCCCTCGAATTGCTTTCCACAAACTTACAATCAACAAATGTTTAAATCCAGTTGTTACAAACATTTTATGAATGGAGGATGCCTTTAGGCACATGGACCTTTTTGTTTTATCTGTGTTTTTCCTTCCTCCATTCATTGTCTCTTAAAAAAAAAAAAAAAAAAAATTATATCCTTCACTAAACACTATATTGCTGTCAAAGTCCTGGTTCAGCTTTGTCTCCGTCAAACAGACTATCTGTGGTTGATCCTTTCTTAATATATCATCTAACTCTACCTTTTTACTGTTTATTCCATCTATATTAGTGTAGTAGCACATTATATTGGAATCCTCCTCCTTGTTTCTCTTCCCTCTCTGCTTCCTACCAGGTTCACCTCCTCCTCCATCCCTTCCCTGACCCAACTCCACATTCCCTGCTAGTTCTATTCTCCTCCCACTCCCCCCCTCCACAATCTCCAGTACCCCCTCTCTCTTCCCCTGTTCCACCTTCTCCACCATGTCCTGACTCTCTCTCCGGTCCCCTGCTCCCTGCATTATCTCTCGCTCCGACTCCTGCTTCGACTTGGTACTTGTCTCTCTGCCTCTTTCACTATCACTCCTCTTACTTTCGGTTCTTGGTGGCTCCTGATGTACCACTTCCTTAACCCTCCAGCCCCGGCTACGCATTACATAAATATTGCCCGAAACACGGGTGTTTTGGCCGAAAAACGTCTAGGCTAGGCTACCGTATCATTGTTATGCTGACTGCTTCCCGCATTCCCGCGCATCCCCAAGCGTAGCTGTGTTATTTACCTGTAGAATGGCGTTAAGTAGAGCTCTCTAAGTCAAGTGGTTGATTTGTGATGATGATTTCATTGGAGATAACTTTATGGCCAAAACAGCCACTTTACACTACTTTTCGATACTTAACAACAACATACAGGCACACACGAACAAGCGACGCTCTCCTTCTTGTGGCCGGAGATGCGGGGCGTCGGTCCAGCCGGCTGTTGTTTACATGCGTCGGACCGACGCCTCACACACCAAGGTCACAGGCTTTCAACCACTGGTACAATGTTGTACCACCCGGGTTCCTCGGGGCAAAACTTAATGGTACACACGTGTACCATCCGAGTTTGAAGGGTAAATTGCCCTTCCCATATTCTCAAAACAAAAAAAATCTTCTTTTGCGCTTCAGACAACTTTCCATTCTCTTCATCAGCCTTAGCTTGTAGTTCCCTCAACTGTTCTCGTTCTTCTACACTTAGGTCCTTTTTTACCCTTATATGCTTCAGCTCTGTCGAATTTAATTTCCAGCTTACATTGGCTACTGCTTCTGCCGTTGACCTAGACTTAAGTTCTACTCTTAGTGGTCTCATCTCGCCCTTCTTATACTTTCCTAATCTTCTCACCTCCTCCACTTCTTTCACCCATCCATGACCATCATCTAAGCACTCCAGTATCCCCTCAACTTTCTTTTCATCACTTTCCTTTCTTACCTTCATATCTGCCAGGTGCTCTTCTACATCTCCAAAAATCATTAAACATTTACCTCTATCTATTGTCTCTCTCACTACCTTCTCTTTCTTCTTTAAAACTTGCACTACATTTTTTTCAAACTCTTTCTTTTCCTTTTCTCTCTCTTCCTTCTGCTCCTTCACAATTTCTTCAAGGGCTACCACCTTTGCACTCTCCACCCTCGTCCACTCATTTTTTACCTCATTAATTACCCTGACTTCCTCACTCAGGTGGCCCTCATATTCCCTAAGCTGCGCCTTGAGTGCCGCATTCTCCGCCACTAACTCATCCACCTTCGCCATCACGGCCTCTAGGCTGTCACTCCGCCACTAGCGCCACAAATCTCGGTCAAAGCCTCCACTTTCAACCAACTCCCTTCTCCAATTCTCCACCACTCCCCTCCACCTCACCAGACCCATCAACTGCTTTTTAATAATGACCAACTGCTCCTCATTATCATCGTTGGAAAAGCCCTCAAACTCAAAATCCTCCTCGTCTCCCACCAGGCTCTCTCTTCTTCTCTCCATCGCCGGTTTCGGTTAAAATGAAATAATAAACTTATCTTAAAAAAAATAAAAAATAAAACTACCTGGGACAGGCCCCAGGTAGCGCCGCCCCCGTCTGTGTCACCCGAAATGAAAAAAAGTGAGATGGAAAAAGGAAACAAAAAACTACTGGGTGTCTGCGAGGATACCACGGGCAGGTGGGGTGCGACTTGGCTACCCTTTGGGGGTAGCCCAACCGAGGTGTGCGGAAGGAGATGGTAAATTCGTTGAAAACTTTAACCAATATTTTCTGTTTCGAGCCTTGTTGCAGAGCCTTATCCTCATTGGTTACGATACTGCCACTGCGCAAAGCTCCCCCCACGCTCACATACTTGCATCTTTTCACCCATGGCCATAGGCCATGGTATGGTCGATAACGCACCTGACTGCTGATCAAAGGGTCAGCAGTTCAATCCCACCCCGTGCCACTGGAGGACGTCACAAGTTTGGAAACTCAGATCTAGCGATTTGTGGCAAATCTGCAGTAAAGTCACTGTAACAAGGGCACGCCCTAGCCCTGTCAATCAAGGGAGTGTACTGCATTAAAAACTGCATCAAGAACAGACCGTAAGGTCTAATCCCGTCTTTCTGGGTCTATTCCTTTGTGCAGCTCCTTCCATGTTCACGGACTTGCATCTTTTCACCCAACTTAGTTCATTCATCCTCTCCACATGCCCAAACCATCCTAGCCTGCTTGTATGCATCTCATCACTGATACTCTTAATACCTAACTGTCTCCTCAGCTCTTCACTAGTTATCTTATCTTGCAGTTTAGTCCCACACATCCATCTCACCATTCTTACCTTGTTTCCCATTTCATCTCATAGGCAAGTTTGAAGCATGTTTTACTTGGGGTGCTGCTCTGACTAGCCCCCAACCACAGTTGTTGGCTGTGGCCCTAGCTTTTGCCCAGAGGGGCTTAACCTGCAAGGCAGCAGGCGGTTTGTGTGGGGTTTGCTCCCCTAGACAGGTTGCCGACCCCGGATTGTGTAGGGTTGTCATCCCTAGATGGGTTGCCGACCAAGGCTAAAAAGTCCCATCTGCCCAATACTAGCATAAATGTACCCCCACAGTTCCAAGCAATGTGGCCAAAATGGCTTCAGAGGCAAGATATAACAACCTCCCACCTCAAAAGATGGAGGAATACTGCCTCTCCCAGACTGTGGGGGGCTTGGATATAAGCTGAGAAGTGTTGCAAAGGTCTTAGTGCAGTGCTCAAACATTGTGGTACTAGGCACTGCCTGATACTGGCAGTTACAAAGATCGTATATTACTGACGGCTGGCAGCCGTCGCTGGGACTGGGGAGTGATTTATCTACTGACGGCTCTCTGCCGTTGCTGGGATTGTACGGGTTAATGAAAATAAAAATGTTAAAATAAAAGAACACAATCCACCACATAGGGTGTACATCAGTACATGAGCAACTTAATCTGTTTCTCCCATTCAGTACCGGTGACATCCTTTTCATTATATTCTGGCAACTATTAGACGATCATGTTGAACGAATGGAAGATGAAAGGCTTACAAGGAGAATGTGTGAGTCAGATAAAAGGGGAGATAGAGGGGTAGGAAGACCCACATTGAGATGGAGAGACTCTGTAAGACAAGCTTTGGGTGATAGAGGAATGACTATAGATCAGGCAAGGGAAGTGATATACATACATACAATTTTAAGACTGAGTGCTCCACATATACATGTAGTTTCAGTCTCTTGTCCTAATGGCGGCGTTCCAGGCGCAACCCTGTTAAGGGCTGCTTCACTTGTCAAGTGTTTGGATTTGAGATCGGCATGTATAGTCCGATCCCAGGTCTTCCTCGGTCCACCCCTTGGTGCAGCTCCCTCCACAATCACAGACCTGCATTTTTTCACCCAATTTTGTTCATCCATTCTCTCCACATGTCCATACCATCCCAGTCTACTTGTACGCATCACCTCGCTAATACTCTTTATACCTAAACGTCTCCTCAGCTCAACATTTGTTATTCTATCCTGTAGCCTGGCCTCACACATCCATCTCACCATTCTCATCTCATTACGTTCCATTCTGTTGACATCCTCTACTTTAACGGCCCATGTTTCTGAGGCATACGTCATTGCACTTCTAACACATGAGGCATACACCATTCCCTTCAGGGGGAGAGGCATTCTTTTCATGGTCAGAATTGGCAGCAGTTCTCTGAACTTCCACCAGCCACATCTAATTCTAGCGACAGTGGCAGCCTCGGCCCCACCACCGGCAGAGATGGTATCTCCTAGGTAACAAAACTTGTCCACCAGCTCCAATGACTCATTTCCAAAGTTCACAGCCACAGGATCATCACTTACCACAAGCTCACCTTTGCACACTACACACTCAAATTTCTCTATTTCTGACTTATCCTTTGGCAGGGGTCCTTTTATTCTACTACAGCACTTACTCCCATGGTGTACCCAACATCGACAGATGCTACATCTAATCGAGTTGGCGCCGACACCCTTTCCACACACTGCACATGGGTATGCACCTCTCTTTTCCACATTGCCTCGTCTCAATCTACAATGCATAACCTTGGTTTTGTTAATATAGGACTAAATCGTCTGCATAAAACAGTTCCAACGGGAGTCCGCCTCTAAAAACTCTAGACAGTGCCTCCAGGACCATAATAAAGAGGGGGCAACACTGAACCCTGATGAACTCCAACACGGACTGTGAACTTATCACTCAGTACACCTTTCACCCTCACCGCAGTTCGCGAATCCTCATACATCTTCATTATCACACGCACCAGCCACTCTTCCACACCAAGTTTCCTCATAGACCACTGCACAACATCTCAAGGCCTTCTTCAGGTCTACAAACACAAAGTAAAGATCCCTGCCTTTTAATAAGTATTTTTCCTGTATCTGCCTGACTATGAAGATAGCATCAGTTATACCCCGTCCTGGCATAAAACCAAACTGCATATCATCAATGGAGATGCTTTGCCTGATCAAACCCTCAAAGACTCTCTCACAGATCTTCAAGATTTGGTCAAGCATTTTCAGGCCCCTATAATTACCTCTATCTAGCGCATCCCCTTTTCCTTTGTATATATTTACTATTACACTTTTGAGCCAATCCTCTGGGATTTTCTCATCTTTAATAATGGTGTTGTTGTTGTTGTTGTTGTTGTTGTTCCCTAAGCTGCCTGGCCGAACAGCCCCGAGTCCCTGAGAAAGGCCATGGCCACGATCGGGCTTTCCCACAGAGCTCTCATTGAGTATAGATTGTGTTGTTGGCGTAAGTGGTTGTGTGAAATGCAGTCTTCTATGATGTGTTTAATGGTATGGGGTGCTGTGTTACATCCCGGGCAGGCGTCGACAACGGAGTCATCCAGTCTCTTCTGATAGCTCAGGAGAGCTGTATGATGTCCGCATCTCAGCCTGGCCAGGTGGACTCTGTCCTCGCGAGGAAGGGAGGATTCGGAAGGATGGATTTCGGGAGGTCGTGCATGCAGCTGCGTGTTGTCTGTGAGTGAGTGGATGGATCGGTGAGAGATATGAGTATGGATGTGCTTCTGGAAGTTGGTTCGGGGTGGGCAGGGAGGGAGAGAGGACAATAATTGTGTGTGATATATAATAATGGTGTTTATCAACTCAGTGACTAAGTTGACACCAGTCTCCCCTGAGGCTTTTATCGTCTCAGCGACAATGTCAGAGCACCCTGGAGCTTTACCGTCCTTCATTTTATTGATTGCGTTGCTCACTACAGCTGGTGCTATCAAAGGAGGGGGTCCAGATATAGGTTTTTCGATACTAAGCTGTTCCTTATCCCATTCAAACTCTACATTTAGCAATCGTTCATAGTGTGCCTTCCATGCTTCTCTGATTTCATTTTCTGCATACATAATCTTCCCATTATCGTTTCTAACACACTGTTCACCTATAATATCCCTACTGTCATATTTAACTGGCCTAGCTAGGTTGAAGATCCCATTGGGATTGTCAGTGTTACACTTGTTCAAGGACCAGGTCCTTAACCCGTACAGCCCCAGCGACGCGTCGGCGATGTATGTAACGCACAGCCCCAGCGACGCGTCTGACGAGTCACCCTAATTGCTCCGACCGTAACCTCAGGTGTAGCCACTCGAGAGGGCTCAGATTTGTATGGGAACTGTGTACGTATCCCACGCAACCGTGCCGATGGTTGAAAACTCTCAAAGTCCATGAGCGTGAGCGCGCAATAACCTGTTTTTTTGGGGTAATTGCCTTCAATTTTTTACTCTTGTAAAATACGTTTTCGGGGGCTCTGTAGGACCATTCTTTAAGCCTTTTGAGCGTTTTTTCGTGGTTTTTCCTTCATTCCTAACCCATTCGCTATTGTTTCTGGAATAAAACCATTTTTTGAAAACCGGCCGGGTTCTGGTGAACAAACAATACAAAACTAGCCGGGGCTCCACGGGTTAATGCCTTTTTTAGCATCGTAAATAACTCTTGGTAGTTCGTTTAGCTGCCTGGTATTCCTCCTTGCTGCCTCCCTTCTTCCATGCTTTGAAGCATCTCCTTTTCTCTTTCACAGTATGTTCTACCTCATCGTTCCACCACCAGGAGGTCTTATTCCTGGGGTGACCCTTTGTTTTCCCACACACTTTGTCAGTGGCAGCGAGAAGGCTATGTTTAAGAAAATTCCATTAACTATTTACATCGCTAGGCCTGGCTTCCTTATTTAGATTCATTTCCTCCAGTTCACTATGAAACCCTATCTCTAACTTCCTTGTTCTTCAGCAGCCACACTTTCCTTTTGGGCATATATACCTTCTTGAGCTTAGGATCTCTGTATAGGCTCATGTCGCACACCAGTAGCTTATGCTGGGGGCTACATTCTACGCTCGGGATGACTTTTACATCCCGAACCAGTTTCCAGTCTTTCCTGTTAACCAAGAAGTAATCTATCTGGCTACTGGAGACCCTAGAGTTATATGTGACCAGATGGCTCTGTCTTTTCTTGAACTTCGTGTTACACACAACCATGTTGAGTGCAACGCAGGACTCCAGTATATATTCGCCTTCCAGATTCCTCCTTACTTCGTGTTACACACAACCATGTTGAGTGCAACGCAGGACTCCAGTATATATTCGCCTTCCAGATTCCTCCTTCCGTAACCATTTCCTCCATGCACTCCCTCGTATCCATCTGCAGATGCTCCCACGTGACCAGTCAGGTCCCCTCCCAGGATTGTTATTTCATTCTCCGAGAGACCCGAAATGACACTAACGGTGTCATTCCAGAAGTCCTCTTATCCCTTTCTGTAGGCCAGCCTGTGGAGCATATGCAGATATCACATTTAGAATTGCTTCACCAACTTTCAACTTCAAAACAATCAGCCTTTCACTAACTCTCGTAATCTGAAGCACACTTTCCGCCAGCTTTTCAGCCACCAGAATACCCACTCCTCCTTTCGCTTTATCAGTCTCCACCCCCTGCCAGTAGATCCTATATCTTTTCTTTCTTCCAACAATCCACTGTGCCCCAGGCCCTTTCCAGTGTTTCCTGGGCACAGCAGACGTCCACTCGTCTCCTCTCACACATCTCAGCCACTTCATTTCCACGCAGATTCAAACTGCCAACATTCACACTAGCAAGTCTGAGATTGTGGGGGGCATTTGTCCTTATCCTGTGCGGTTTTGGATCATCGGGATTACGTTGTTTCTCTTTAGGTTTAGTCATATTCGGTAAATTGGCTGGCAAATGGGCATCCCCCCCCCCCCCAGAACTCCGGCTCCAGTCTACCCCGGGACCATTCCCAGCACCTTCCCCCAAGAGATTACCAGGGGGTAGGATCCAGTGGCCTCGGTGCGCCCCACCAGAACCAGCCGCAGGGACGCACCCCGTGCGTGTACACGGCACTACGACTGGTCCAGTATTTTTCGCCCAATGACAGGGCAGACTCCTGGTGCGCTACCACCAGGTTCGGGCCCCTATACTATTGGGCGGAAAGTGCCAGTCCGGGGAAACACTACGCACTGTACCCTCTGGATCCATTTCGTCCAGGTTGGGCCCAAGGCACCAGGTCCGGGTCCAGAGGGAGCGACATCCACCGCCAGTGTGCCGCCATTAGGCAACTTGGTGCTAGAACAATGAAGCCCTGTCACAGCACTGTCATATGAAAACAATACCAGCGCCAATAACAAGGCTTCATTGTATAGTGATGGCTGTTGGTCCGCAAGTCTTAACGCCATCCCCCCTATTAGTCGCCTTGTACGACACGCAGTAGGATGCGTGAGGCATATTCTTCTTTTCCTCCACCATAGGTGAAGGCCCCCTTACCCCCTGGGGGGGGGGGGGGGTAATAGATAAGTGAACACGTGGTCATTTGGGAGAAGGTGTCGGGCGCCAGTTGGACTAGATAATAGTCGTCAGACGCCTGGCCCGGGGAGCCGGTATATATGAAGGGTGAGCCTGGAAGTGTGGTGGGCGGGCTTGCGGTTTCGGCTCGCTGCATGTCTGCCTGCTGAGACCGGAACCTCTCCGGGTGGTCGGGGGCCGGGGGAGTACTGGAGGGACCTTGGCGATCCTGGTCTCTGGGTCTTCCCCTGAGTGATCTAGATGTGTGTGAATTTGTGTTTTCATTGTTTTCTGTTGTATTGTGTTGTCTCTCTTCGGGCTCTGTCTAGAGCCCCACCCCCAAAAAAACAAATAATGGGGAATGGGCCTGAGTATATACATACATACATTAGATAATTTCTTACACCTTATGGAGGACGTCTACCCATTAAAAGGCTACATCTATCTCAATTAATACTTTTAGCTACCATGGATCCTTCCTAAGCTTGGTAAAATCGTCTAAAAGTAACCAAAATCAAATATAAAATGACGTGACCAGTACTGAAAGGCATATAAACAAGCTGACCCTCACTGAAAAGGATATAAACAAGGTGACCCGCACTCACCTCATAAAGGGCTATATGTATGCAGGTAACAGGTATCAGGTTCCTCGGGTGGCTCCTTAGGCTAGTCTACTTTGACCACACTGTAGATTTTCCGGACAAACCACAGGCAAGCCATGAAGCCGATGGTTCCTGGAAGGTGGTTCACATATATGCTTTCATTAATAGGAAAAATAGGAAAACTGGGGATTGGGCCTGAGCATATACAGTAGATACCGGTAGATAGATAGATAGATTAATTTCACTGGAAGTGTTTGGTGTTGTGGTGAAATTAATAAAATATAGAATATCATGATAAATACATAATCATTGACCTTAATTATCAGAGAAATTATGTAGCTAACAAGAACTATATTTTGATTTATGTCATTACATATTACAAATGTTGAGGGGGGTCACCGGCTTTTTTTCTCTCCTTTTCTATTTCTCTCTTTCTTTGGCTTGTATCCATTCAGCCTACTGTTTTAAGACATTTATCCCCATCCAGGTGTCGATTTTTTCCTGGCGACCAATAGCGAGCCAGCATTGTATGGAGAAATCCGGCTTCGCCAGAGAAATTTTTCTATCGAAAAATGTACAAATTTAGCTTGCTTTCAAAAAAAAAATATTGACACCTGGATGAGGGTAAACTTCTTAAAACATTAGGCTGAATGGGGCCGCATGAATACAAGCCAAAGAGGGAGAGAAAGAGATAAAAAGCGAGGTGGCTCCCTTAAACCATTGTACATACACCCACCAACAGAGACAAATGGACAAAAGCTAAGTTTAATTATGCAATTACTGTACAGATAGCCAATAGATTTATTATTTATGAAAATGGTGTTAGAGGTCCAAAGAACGGTTATAGGACTCGTTCTATAACATAATGGCTTACGTGTTTTAAATTCATAAAATATGCCATTGATAAAATATATTACTATTCATAGACGTTAAAGCTGAAATAAGAATAAGAAAAAAAGTTATGGCTACAGTATTACTGTTTAGTGTTTACCCATTTTATTAGTGAGGCAATTGTCCACTTGCGAGTTTCAGGCTAGAAGGAAGTTGGAGTTATAAGTATCGATATTTAGAAGGATTACCGGGTAAAATATGGTCGTAGGAAATGCATAAAAAACAATTTAACATACTCTCTATCCAACAGAAACCTACATTATTATTGCATTTCCATTTAATATCGATGTTCAGTTAGTTAGTTATGTAGACCAGATTAACCAGACCACGGAGCTCCATACGGAACTCTCATAGGTCTGGCAATATCGATGTTTACGGCAACAACTTCCTAATAGCCTAAAACTCGCAAGTGGTCAATTGTCGGGATACCTAAAGAACGTACCTGTGAGCAAAAAGAAGAGGAAGACCATGATGGCGGTGTAGCCAAAGTATAGCATGGTGGAGACAACACCCTCTATGCTCAGCTTGGTCATGAAGTAATTAACGCAGTACACAAACAGGTAGAACGCTGTGAACCCGGACGTCAGGTAACTGCGCCACCACCAGTGATAATCCTGTTAAGGAATAAAGCATTAGCAGGATTATTTACCGATTTACGCCCCCTCCAAAATATAAATAAATACAATCGTAAAAAAAGACTGTCAGAATACTGCGCCACCACCAGTGATAACCCTGTTAAGGAATAAAGCATTAGCAGGCTTTTTTTACCGATTTACGCTCCCTCCAATATATAAATACCATCATAAAAAAACAATGTCAGGATACTGCGCCACCACCAGTGATAATCCTACCAATCAATAAAGCAATAATGAAAGAGAAACACCAGCCTCAACACTGAAGAACTCTAGGATGCAGCAGGCAGTGGCCAGACCAGCGCCGAGTGTGACTGTCATCCACATAATGTATGTATACTGTATACTCAGGCACACACCACCTACTAGATGAAACAGAGAGACGGGCGAGGGAACGCGAAAGTGGTCCCGGACCCAAAGAATTGTAACTTTAAATGTTGTTTCTGTTCGGTCTTTGTCTCGAGTCGGCCACCCGCAGCTGTGGGGTGTGTGCCCGAGTTTATACATTCACATAATAATAATATATAATAAATTCAGGGTTAGGAAGCTTCATAGATGCTACACGAGATCGTGTTGCAAAGAGACCGGCCCTAATTTGACCCAGAAACAGGAACTCCTTAAAGTTGTCTTATCTTAAAGGTGAATTACACAAAGATGAAAAAAAAGTGAGATAAGTTGCAGAACGTTAAATGTTCTAGTAATACACCGTTATTGGGAATATCCTTAAATTTGCCACTAACATATAAAATAAATTGGGTAAAGTTAAAGGTAAATTTCTGTTGCCTGACAACTATCGGAATCTATGACGTCATCACAATACTGGAAGGCGCTAAATTTGCAAGACAGTCAACTACCAAACGCCGCCAGATATAAAAATGTTGAATATTTGTTTTCTTTACTGACGTAAATTTACTTTATTATACACAAACCTGAGCATCCTAAATATGTTTTGATGCATACAAAATATACATCTTACTAGGTATTCACCTTTAAGTTGCTTCATGATTACTGTTCATTTAAGTTCCCTTAAAGTTATGCTTCATTAAGTTGTAAATCAGAAAAAATTGGTGTATAATTGTAAGAAACATACAAATATCATTGCTTCATCCAAAGTAGTTTAATTTAAAGTCTTGTTTTTCAGGAACGTAACAACTTAAAGCGAGGAATTACTGTATTCTGTACCAGTAACCTAAATTCATCTATCATCAGTCTAGTTTCCAATATCAGTGTAAAGGATCATAGAAATGTTTGCATAATGACCATAAAAATTGACAATAAAAGATCTTATGAGATACTCCCTTAAGAAATGGGTACGAGTATGAAAAAAAAGTCCATTTTGTATGAAAAACTAAAATGCAAAAGTTGCAACACAAACAAACCAAAACCACAAACTGCACAATAAAAAGATAAACAAATTTAAAAGTATCACTATATGGAAGGAATATATTTAAGATATAGCAAAACAATATTATGACATTAATAACTATATAACATAAATAAAAGGTATATTATTCGAGCACAATTAAAGGAAATAGGGGTGGGAAATGGACTAACTTACCTCTGCACAAAGATGGAAGTAACAGAGGAGCACCGTGGTCTCAGAACAAGTAACCACGAGGATGAGGAACACCAGGAACAAGAAGCCAAACATGTAGTAGGTCTGAGAAGACCAGATGGAGTTGAGGATGAAGAAGAGTTGGATGAAGATGCAGCCGAAGGGTAGCACACCGCCCATGATGATGCCAGGGAGCGGTTGGGTGTACATGCTCTGTTCTGGGATCTGCCGTGGGATCTGGTTTGTCCGCACAGGGTTCTCCAGGCACTGTAGGAAAGAGATGTATCAAATTAAACTTATTTGAATACATAGGTCTATCATGCCTATAATCTGTTTAAAAAGAAATATAGTATGGTACGGTAAAGCTTCTATTAGAACAACTTCATAAAATATAATTGTCCACTTGTGAGTTTGAGGAAGTGAGTTGATGAGACAAAATGCTTTTCACTCAACCACAAATTACATACACAAATTTAAAGACCGAATGCTCAACACAATTTGCAGTTCTGGTCTCACGTCCTAATGGCAGCGTTCCAGGCAGCCCTATTAACCCTTAACCAACGGCGCACGACATCTGTCAAGTTAAATAAATTTGGACTATGTGGCGGTACACGACATCTGTCGAGTGCCATTTTCAGCACGTAATGTTGCTGAGAGAGAGAGCTGAGCGGTGGGACAAGCGTAGTAACCTTATGACCGCTCCCCACGACCACCGTGGGTCTACTGAACTGTATTCTACCTTCCTCCCCCTCTTCTCACTCGCTACACAGGGAATTATGTACGGAAATTACCTTATTTTAGGTTTTTTGCACTCGTGTTGCACGATCGTTGCAAGAGAACCAGTGGTTGTACAAGGATGGTTCGGGTGTCATTGGAAAGCTGTTTACGCCCTTTCAGGGATAGATACTTGTTTTACGCTCTGGGTCTTGTTTATGCATGAAAATGAGCACGAAAACAACCCTATTTAGGGTAAAAAAAAAACGCTGGGCGGCACAGTGTAGTTAGTTGTTGTTCCCTAAGCTGCCTGGCCGAACAGCCCCGAGTCCCTGAGAAAGGCCATGGCCACGATCGGGCTTTCCCACAGAGCTCTCATTGAGTGTAGATTGTGTTGTTGGCGTAAGTGGTTGTGTGAAATGCAGTCTTCTATGATGTGTTTAATGGTATGGGGTGCTGTGTTACATCCCGGGCAGGTGTCGACAACGGAGTCATCCAGTCTCTTCTGATAGCTCAGGAGAGCTGGATGGTGTCCGCATCTCAGCCTGGCCAGGTGGACTCTGTCCTCGCGAGGAAGGGAGGATTCGGAAGGATGGAGTTAGTTAGTTAGTTATGTAGAGCAGATTAACCAGACCACTGAGCTCCATACGGAACTCTCATAGGTCTGGCGGCATAGTGTAAAATACCCTACCACCCGCTTTTGTGTGTTAAGAGCTGCCACACTTGTCAGGTTCTTTGATTTAAGATCAGACTGCAAAGTCCGATCCAACGTCTTTTTTGGTCCACCCCTTGGTGCAGCTCCCTCCACATTCATGGACTTGCATCTTTTCACCCAGCTTTGTTCATTCATCCTCTCATGTCCAAACCATCCAAGCCTGCTAGTACGTATCACATCACTGATACTCTTGATACCTAACCTTCTCCTTAGCTCTACACTTAATATCCTATCTTGCAGTTTGGCACCACACATCCATCTCACCATCCTCATCTCATTGCGTTCCATTCTGTTGGTATAATCCGCTTTGACAGGCCACGTTTCTGAAGCATATGTCATTGCGCTTCTAACGCATGAAGCGTACACCTTTCCCTTCAAGGGGAGAGGGAGTCTTCTCATGGTGAGTAGTGGCAAAAGTTTTCTAAACTTTCCCCAGCCGCATCTTATTCTGGCGATAGTGGCGGCCTCGGCCCCTCCACCGGTAGAGATGCTATCTCCCAAGTAGCAAAACTTGTTGACCATTTCCAGTGCCTCATTTGAGGGAAATTACAAGTGGGGTACCTCAGGGATCTGTGTTGGGACCACTACTGTTCGTTATATTTATCAACGACTTACCTTTAGTTATAACTAATGGAAGTGAGATATACCTGTATGTGGATGACACTAAGCTGTATAGAAGAGTGAGGAGTAAGGAAGATGTGGGTTTGCTTCAAGGAGATGTGGAGGGCATGAAGGAATGGTCTGAACATTGGTTAATGCCTTTTCATCCAAAAAAATGCAAGTACTGTACATGCAGATTGGGACAAGCAAGATAGACAAGGTAGGATACAGTATGTATGAAGCGATGGAGGAAGTGAATGCAGAAAAGGATATATGAGTAGTGATAGACAATAAGTTAAATTTCTCATAGCATTTAGCAGAAAAGATAAAGCCAATAGAATTGTAGGGCTGATAAGGAGGACATTTGTGTCACTTGACGAAGAAATCTTCAGGAATCTCTATACAGAGCTGGTTAGGCCGCACCTGGAATATGCGAACCAGGTATATATATGGTAAAGTATATAGAAGCAGTGGAGAAAGTGCAGAGGAGAGCTAGCAAGCTAGTACCAACGTTGAAGAACGCGGGCTATGAGCAGAGGTTGAGAACACTGGGACTTCCGACACTGGCATATAGGAGAAAGAGAGGAGATATGATAGACTTTTAAGATAGTGTCAGGAAAGTATGATGAGGATGTGTGTGAAGGTATCTTCTTGATGCGGGAGGGAACAAGAACGAGGGGACACTAAGAAAATTTACAAAGAAAGAAATAGGCTTGAAAAGGCAAAGAACTCATTTTGTGATAGAGTGGTAAATGAGTGGAACGCACTGCCCCAGTATGTAGTCGATTCCGAATAAAAAAAAAAGTTTGAAAGTAATCTTGATAAAGCATGGGGAAGACAAGATTTGAAGTTTGATTATAAAGCAAAAATACAGAATAGTAAAAATGTTGCGTCTGCTGCCGCCGCCGCCAACACCGTGAACGACCGCAGTAGTGCAAGTACTGGCACTGAGCTGGATACACAGGCCTAGTTTGCCTTTTTCCAGAGGATCTACTGTAAGAATTGCCAAAGTTAACACTCTCGAGCTGGTCATTGAATACAAGCTCGCCTTTGCATACTATGAATACAAATTTCTCAATTTCGGACTTCTTCCTTCATTCTAGTGCAGCGCTTCTTCCCGTGATGTACCCAGTTGCGGAAGACGCTACACTGTATGAGAAGTAAGGTATGGGTGGAACCTTCCCAAACATGCGAACAATACCATGCTCAATATGTGGGTGCACTGCCCCCCTATACAAAGCAAGAAGCTGTGCGGGGCTGAAGTACCCACGGAGACAGTTGAGCACACCTAACTTCTGGGAAGCTGATTTAACAAGACTGGTAATCTGATCTTTCAAAGAAAGATCAGGAGAAAAAGAAACACCAAGAAAGAATACCGAGAGCAGACTTACCCTCTTGCGGTATCCGAAGAACGATCCGACGAAGGTGAGCGGAACAGACACCAGGAACCAGAGTGCCAGGAGTGCCAACAGTGTGGTGAAGGGGATGGCTGCACTAGAACCCTTGTACCACAACATCAGGTTCATCATGAAGAACAATGCAAACACTACACTGTACGGGAGAAATGAGATATGTTAGCTGTAGGATCAGAGAATATTCTAGCTATTCAAGGTAAGGATCTGGGTTAGCTGTAAGATATTATTTTTACACTCCAGTTTTTCAGCCTACACCATATACCCTATATTATTCTATTTATATATCAACTTATTTCGTATTCCATCAATCTATGTTATCACAGCACTTGTCTCCGGGCGCCATATTGTTTCCGACTCCCAAGATCCCCCAATGTCGCCACTATCTATATATATAGGCACTCTAGAGAACTTACCCAGGACACAGCATGGAGGTAAGGAGTACATTGGTCTTCCACTTCTCGCCACCGAAGCTCTTGTAGAGTCTGGCGGCCACGTAGCCAGCGGGGAAGCCCAGACAGACGTACAGGACCATCGCACACGTCATCAGTGCTCCTCGGTTGGCCGGAGACAGGAAACCAAGGCAGGCAAAGACTAAGGGAGGAGTTAATACAGGTTACTCAACGAGATAGAGAAATGAGCAAGGGAACGCAACAGTGGTCCCGGACCCTAAGAATTGGAACTTTAAATTTTATTTCTGTTCGGGCTCTGTCACGAGTCGGAAACCCCCAGCAATGGGGTATGTGCCTGAGTATATACATACTGTATATACATACTAACATACAGTAGTGGAATTCACTAAAATCACCAACCAGAACAAGGCACGGCGCTCTCCTCCCTGTTATTAGAATTTAGAAGAGTGGCAAACCCTACCAAAGGTGACCATAGGTAGGTGGTCAGGAATTTCTGGAAATTTGTTGGAAGAACCAATATGATTGCGTAATGATTACATGACTGGAAGGGGTAATTGATAGTGCCATAACCACAAGGGAAGGCCATGCTAGTAATTACTCCTGAACCTGAATAAATTCAAATTATCACTAACCACACCAATTAACTTATAAATAAACCTAGTTAATGAAATCAATGAAACTCGGACGCGTCCACACGAGCCTGAAACACGCCATGAAGCATGTTCGAAACATTGCTTTGGACATGTTTGTATACTTGTTCGAAGTATCTCGTTTGGACGTTCAAACCCGTAAACTTGTTGCAAGACATGCTATCATCACTGGTCTGAACATGATAAGGTGCACTAACTCCTGTACAGAGGTGTGGACTGTAAATATGTTTGAAACATAAAGAAAGCGTGTTTGCAGCATTGTAAAGCTTGTAAGTCTGGCATGTTTACGGCTTGTATCTAGCATGCTCCTGACTTGTTCCTAGCATTGTTTTGGGCAATGCTTCAGATTCCGTGTGGACGCGGCTTAATGAATACATATAGTACTCCAAGGATTCGAACCTAGGATACTCACGCCAAAATTCCACGCACTAACCATTACGCTATCAAGACAGTTAAAGGTTTATGCACAAGCTTACGATATATTATTCATTCTCGAATACTGGAAATTAATCTAAGCATGTACATATACCCAACTGCACTATGATAGCCTAATGATTACCCAAATGGAAGGGGTAATTGATGGGGCCTTAACCCTTAAAAAGCGGCTCACCACATAAGTCGAGTTAAATAAAGCTGGACTATGTGGCGGCGCTCGACATAACTCGAGTGGCAATTTCAGCACGTAATGTTGCTGAGAGAGAGAGAGACAAGTGGTGGCAGGAGAGTAGCGAGTGTATGACTGCTCCAGACCACCGCGGCAAACCTACTGACAAGAATCTCACCTCCCTCCTACCTCTCTCACTCGCTATATACGGAATTGTATCGGGAAAGTGGCTAATTACATGCTTTTTGCACTCGCGTTGCACGGTTATTGCAAGAAAACTAGCCATCATAAAAGGATCGTTATGGTGTCATTCAAAAGCTCTGTTTATGCCCTTTCAGGGATAGATACTTGTTTTACGTTCTGGGTCTTATTTAGGCATGAAAATGATCACGTAAACAGCCCTATTTTGGCTAAAAACACCCCGCTGGGCGGTACATATAAATAAACCGCATAGGCCGCTCTTAAGGTGTTAACCACTAAGGAAGGCCTAGCTAGGAATTACTCTTGTACCTGAGAAATAGGCCTTCGGCAGAGGTCTTAAGTTTTTTTATTTCATAATATTACTTTGCTAAATCATCAATGCCTTATTACCATAGTGATTTTGATAAATTCTTTTGTCTTTGTATTATGCGTTTTTTTTTAGTTATTTTTTTGCAAGCTTTACATTTTAATTTTTAAAAAGTTTGAGAAGGCATTTTTTATAGCCTAGGGGACAAACTAAAATCCATTGGTACATACATAGAGTAACGAGTGTCATGATGAGGACCTGTGTACCAGAGCCAACCAGGACCGACAGTAACATCCCCCGGCGAGGTGGTCGGAACACATCACCATGGACAAGCTTCCAACCGTACTCCTCCTGGGCGTTCTCACCAGCATCAATCTGGGAAAACATAACAAATTAGATAACCGCGGTACAGCAAATCCTTACTTAAAGTTGCAGTTACGTTCCACAAAATCAAGATTTTAAACGAAACAACTTCAAGTGAAGCAATTATTATTGTAATTTTTAAAACCATTTGTAACTATTTTTGTTTGGTTTACAACTTGATAATGAAGCATAACAACTTTTAAGTGAATTTTGTTCCCTAATTAATGAAGTGTAATAATGAAACAACTTAAAATGAGGCAACTTTTAGTGAGGAATGCCTATGCTATTTTGTACACCTACCTGATTATAGCGAGCAATATCCTTGTGTAGTGTTCGCAGCATAATCATGGCCACCATACCGGAGAGGAAGAGCACGATGACCAGGGAGTTGAGGATGCTGAACCATTGGATGTTGGTGTGGGGCATGGAGTCCAGGATGTAGTCCCATCGTGACGACCAACGAATGTGCTCAGCGCTTTTCTGCGGGGTACCAAACAAAACATGAATTTATATTTTATTTTTGTTGTGTTGTGTTGTCCCTGTTCGGGCTCTGTCTTGAGCCGTCCACCCCCAGCTAAAATAAAATCTGCAGTTGTCTTTGAGCTAGCTGTGGGCAGAACACTAATTTTGGAGAGGTAATAATAAGATTGAGAGAACTCTATTTCTGATTGTTAACCCGGCAAGCGCGATAGGCCTCACGGAAGGCTTCCTATAGGGAACGCGATAGGCCTCACGGAAGCATGACCATAAAAAAAGCCTTCCCCCCCAAAAAAGGGCCTATCAAAACAAAGGATTTTGTCTCTAGGTGAGATAATTCCCCTCTAGTACTCATCCATGTGTTTCTCACCCCTCCCCCTCCCCTCCTTCCCCACCTTATTCCCCCCTCCCCCCCCTCCTCAATTATCACCTATTTTTCCTCTTATTATCATCATTTATCGGTTATTTTTCTCTCCCGCGATAATGTAGCACAAGTGGGTTGCATAAAAGATCGTTATGCAACACCCAGACACCGGCACACACCGCCCCGCTCGTCTCAGTCGACTCCCAGACAGCGAGAGGGGAGGGCTGCCTGTAGCTCTCTCTCGCCTGAGATTATGACCGGGTGGCCAATATCTTCGTTTTTCACCACCCAAATGCTTTTCCCACTTATTTTAGCACTCTTGAAGGTTCATATATACATCATATATGTAAAATAAAAGCATACCGAAAACAAATAATGCTTTATATTGTAAATATAACTAATTCTGTCAGAATCCAGGGCTAGAAATGCACAAATAACTACCCTAGCACCTAGGTCTATATCGCGCTTGTCAGGTTAATTGTCAACCCTGGCATCCATATGTGACTGAAAGGGTTAACATTACTGAAATGCTGGGTGTGAAGGGAATTCATGGTCTCCTGAAATATCCCCAGGCTACCTTTAGGATCAACTTTTCCTGGTACCTGGCGCGGGGTACGAACCTCTGAAGGGAATTTAACCCCCCTAAAAACCCACAGGTTTTGAGATGCCTTGGGTGGGGTTCGAACCCTGGTTAGTGACCCAACCATCACCACCAGGCCCGCGCGCTAACCCACTGTACTACCACGGACGTACTAAAAGTATAGCAACCTTAGTCCGATTTTTAAGAACCAGGTGATAGTCTCGTGGTGTTATCACGTGATGAGTTTATTGGACTTACCATCTCCGACTATTTTACGCTATACCTGACGTCAACTCGGGTTAGTATTATTGTGGGTGCGGGACATTTTCGAGGGCATTACAATTACAGTGGTTCCTCGCGTTTAGCGGATTTCAGCTTGGCGATACACAGTATTGGCGATAGGTTGGATATGGTACCAGAATCCGAATTTGGCGCTTCAAATACACTTTTGGCGAGAATGCTGACATCACGGAATGGCGTCAGCCCAGCATGAGCCGCCCGCAAGCTAGTCCCACCAGGCCTAACTCTAAATAATTCATGGTAAATCAAATCTGTTATCTATTATCTTTTCTATTGCTGTTAATGTTTCATGTAGGCTACAGTAGAGCGCCGTATTGAGAGTTACTCTTAGGGAGGCTAGGCTATAGATAGGCTTAGGCCTACTCACAAAACCCTAAGTGAGCTGCTTGGATAGCGAGAATATCCCAGGTATATTTCATAATCGTATATTAACAGAGTAATCTTGACCAAACCGATTTGTGAACCTCATATCTCTTGTGTTTTGCTTTGTTTATTGTGCCGAACAGTCTGCGACACACAAACACACACGCGCGCATCAGCTGACTCAGGGGCCCAATCGATAAATATAATTAATCAAAGAAGTGACCACGGATCCAAAACCAATTTCATTATTTTGCTCAATCGAAAAGCAGTTGGTATAGAAAATTCTAGTCTTCAACATTCACAAGGTAAAAGTTATTTATGCCTCCTGATATATATCTAAGCTAGGTTAGACCATTTCTTGGTCTGGCTAGCTAGAAGTTGCTAAGGTTATGTGGTTATTCCTTATCAATAAGACTATTCACAAGATAACAATGAATTCTGCTGCCTGATATACATCTAACCTAGGTTAGGTCAATTCTTTGTGGAGATATATAGGCTAGGCCTATGTCTTCTAGCAAAAACAGAGTAAGCAGACGGCGCCGAGTGTGTCGGCGATCGACGATGCGCATGGTGGGCGGTTTGAAAAGGCCCAAAAGGGTGAACTCGGGCCTCGTCAAAGACTAATGGTTAATTTTCCCATTTAAAGTACTATTCACGTTTGGCGAAATTCACTTTTGGCGATGGTTTGGCTAGACTAATGAATTCGCTAAATGAGAGGGACCACTGTAGTTATATATTATAATGTAAAACTTGCAAAATAAACAAACCAAAACTGGGACGACACAAGATAAACGCAAAGAAACTGTTCAAAATCGCAATGTGGAAATAACGCTTAATAAAATCAAATTTGAAATAAAAGAACACAATCCACCACATAGGGTGTACATTACTACATGCGCAATATACAGTACAATCTGATAAGGTATTATCTTGATCTGTTAAGACATTATCACAGACATGATAGAGATGAACATAATAATAGGGAGGAAAATACCATTTACTATTATCAAGGTTCCTGTAAAACAAGACTTTACATGAAACATCTTTAAGTGAAGCAATGATACTATGTAATTTTTCTATTTTCCCCCGATTCACAATGCATAACATCTTTAAAGTTAATTTTGTTCCTTTATGTTTTGTGTTTTCCCTGTGCTTGCTCTTTCTTGAGTCGGCCAGCCCCAAGAAAATAAAAACAAAAAAATAGAGTAAAATAGAAAATAAAAATAAAAATAGGAAAAGTGTGGATTGGGCCTGAGCATATACAGTACATACATACATAATCGACATAAATGAACAGTGTACTAATGAAACAACTTATGAGGCAACTTTAAGTGAGGACCCATTAGTTTTGAAAGTTTAATACGTTCGGCACATTATTTTGGCGATTTTAACACCTTTAGCTCTACAGTATTTCGTTGTCCATTTTAAGACCCATCGTGCAATTTAGGTGTCGATTTTTCCCTGGCGAGCGAAAGCGAGCCTGTAATTATAAGAGGTACCGCGGGACATTTTTCTACCGAAAAATGTACAAATTTATCTTGAAGGGGGGGTTCTAGGTTTTTGTTTTCTAAGTTTGAGGGATGTCTAGCGACGAAACTAAAATATCAATGAATATAGGAATTAATAGACCAAAAAAACATCCACTAGGCCCTAAAGTGAGGAGTGCCTGTACTACCCCAGGTCTATTACACGCATATGGGGAAGGGAGCCCTCCTCGCTTTTTTTTCTCTTTCTCTCCCTCTCTCTTTGGCTTTTATCCATTCGGCCCCATTCAGCCTACTGTTGTAAGACGTTTACCCCCATCCAGGTTTCAATATTTTCCTGGCGAGTGGTAGCGAGCCAGCATATATATACTTTTGTTTTGACAGCAAGCTAAATTTGTACATTTTTCGATAGAAAAATTTCTCCGGCAAAGCCGGATTTCTCCATACAATGCTGGCTCGCTATCGCTCGCCAGCAAGAAATCGACACCTGGATGGGGATAAACGTCTTCAAACAGTTGGCTGAATGGGGCCGGATGAATACGAGAAAGAGAGAAAAGGAGAGAAAGATAAAAAAAAATCCAGTGACCGCCCTTAACCCTTGTCTATCGGGGCCCGACTTAAGTCCGTATCTAAAAAGCTGGACAATGTGGCGGGGCCCGACTTAAGTCTGTGTGGAATTTTGGCGCAATACTGGCTCCGAGAGAGAGCCGAGCGGTGGAAGGAGCATAGGTTACCTCATGACCGCTCGCCACGACCGTCGTGGGCCCACTGACATTTACTCCACTCTCTCTCACTCGCTACACACGTAATTATGTGACAAAATTACCGTATTTTAGCGATTTTGCCCTTCGGTTGCACGATCGTTGCAAGACAACCAGTGATCGTAGAAGGATGGTTCGGGTGTCATTGGAAAGCTCAATTTACGCCCTTTCAGGGATACATACTTGTATTACGCTCTGGCTCTTGTTTATGCATGAAAAAGAGCACGGAAACAACCCCATTTATGGTAAAAACCCCCCGCTGGGCGGCACGGTCAAATATACCGCCTAGGCCGCTCGTTGAGTGTTAAGGGAAAGTGATAGCAACTTTGTATCAAATATAGTCCATTCATTATAAGTAGGCAGATACGATTCATGACCCGTAACTCTAAAAAGGGCTAGAGCAAATGGGCTGTAAATTTCCACACCTATTCCCTGGCCGACTCTTCCCAAAAGGTAGAAATATTAGTTCAATTACTCTTGTCGCTTGTGAGTTATATTGTAGAGGTTAGGGGTCAAGATTTTTGGCCTACTTACAATGTACAATACAGTATATCATTCTCCTACTTGACGAGACAAGATAAACGGGCGAGGGAACCCGTAAGTGGTCCCGGACTCTGAGAATAGGAACTTAAAATGTTGTTTCAGTTTGGCTATGTCTCGTGTCGGCCACTCCCAGCAATGGGATACGTGCCTGAGTACATACATACGTGTGTGTATGTACCATAGACCCCTTTACATAAGGACTGGAAACGAGCACTCTCGGAGTTTGAAACTTGGGTCCATTGCTTAAAAGCAGTATCATGAAAGCAGTGGTCTCTCCGACTTTCTTAAACACAAAAATATGTACACAAACCCAACTTTACATATAAATGCATGTAATTTCACACGCAATCGTCCATATCCCCGCCATATTGGCGACATAATGTCTCGCCAGAAAACGAACAGCCCAGGACGATGCCAGACGCCAGTCACCCACGAGACACGTTAGAGGCAACACATTTTTGTTCTGTTGTTCGTTATCTCTCAGCTTATTGTAAGTAATTTTCTTATAAATACTTACCAGTCACAAAAGGATCTGTGTTAACAACTTATTTAGCTGATAAATATTAGAATTGAGCTGATGTCAACGGGTTGCTTTGATATGTACTGATAACCATTTTACAACTATTCTTGTTTTTTTGCTTTACAGGAACAATGCCGAAAAGATGTGCTGCATTCAATTGTCGTGGAAACTACAGGGGAGAGCCATACAGTCCTATGGTGTGTTTCCCGAATGAAGAACAAGAACGACATGCATGGATTAGTGCTATGCCAAATAGCCCAGAAAGTTTGAGAGACAGGTCGAAACTATGGATTTGTGCATTACACTTCGACTGGGTCACAGTTCGGGGAGGAAAACGACCAGCTGGGCCTCCTACAGTTTTTAAAGGTGTACCCAAGTCTTGCCTCAAACAACTTACGTCAGCTCCTAGGTTAACTAAAACAGTGACAAGTGAAGCAAGACTTAGAAAACAAACTGAATTTGAAAATGAACAAGACAAAATGCATAGTTATGACAAATTTGCAGGAGAGATTGGAAAACACTTCCCTGAGTTTTATATAATGCAAAATGGTAGAGAACTGACCATGTTTAAGACAGATGGTAATGGTAGAGCAGTTGATAAGTTTCTTCATTTTAAAGAGGTACAGTCTCCTTTTGGTTTTCTGCAGCTGGTAGTAGCAGAGAAAAGTGGCTTGGAGATACCAAAAAGTAAACTGAATCTTCAAAAAAATAGCTTGGTAAGTAAGTGGTCTCAAATTGAAGAAATAGTGAAAATTATGAACACTCATAAAGCGACTAATACTGACCGCTTAAAAAGAATAATTTCAGAACTTGACTATCACAGAATTTCATGAAATTGAAGGTTTTCAGTTCATTCAAGCACAGTTACAACTCCTTCTTATCCCTCCTAAAAATTGCCGATATACAAAGCATATGTTAATTCTTGCAGCAGAACTGTTTTGTATATCACCCGCAGCATATAGAATGCTTAGAAACTCCAAAGCAATTAGTCTTCCTTGTGAGAAACAGATTCGCCAATTGTTATCTCGCACTTATGCTGACAAGTGTCTCCCAATCCTTTTTGATCAGTTGAAGCCACAACAGCGGTTAGTTAACATTTTGTTTGATGAAGTCAAGCTTAAGCAGGCCCTTAGATTTACAGAGCATATAGTAGGCTATGCAACAAACGGACCAGAAAATCTAGCAACATCTGCTCTTGAAGTTGTTTGTCACTATGGAGGACCACGGTACATCATACGAATTCATCCTGTATCAAAACTGAATGCTATTCAACTGAAGGAAATATTACTTGAGGCTGTATATGTTGTTGTTGTTGTTGTTGTTGTTGTTGTTCCCCAAGCTGCCTGGCCGAACAGCCCCAAGGCCCCGAGTAAGGCCAAGGCCATAAACGAGCGCCCCCACAGAACCCTCCCTGCCGACCACAATAAAGCCTGGGTGACCGAAGCCACTCCATGGCGGGGAGTTGAGAGGGTGCGTAAACGCCCGGGAAACCAAAGCCCCACCCAGGGCCCTGTGCCCCTCAGCAATTATGAAGAGAAAGTTGAGGGGCAAAGGAATAATGTGACGCTTTAGCTTCCAATCTTGGTAGATTGGGAGGTCAATCCACGGAAGAGACGCCGTCACTTGAGATCTAGAAAATATATAAGTAAAAAGAACAGTCAGAGTAAGCTATGGGTATGGCAGAGATCGCTCAGGTCTCACTCTGATAGACCAGCCCATCGCCAAATATGTTGTTAAAGCTAGTGGTGGCCATCCAGTATCGTTCGTCTGTGACAACTGTCCACTGAATCAAGCTGTTTACAGAATGCTTGAGGGTCCTGGAAAAGTAACACTAGCACCAGATGGCATAAATGTTTTCCTTGTCTATGATTATGTTCACATCCTCAAGAATATGAGAAACAACTGGATCACAGAGAAATGTCAAGAATTACATTTTAGCAAGGACGGTACAGAATATTTGGCGTGTTGATGTGATGTTAAAGCTCTTTACAATAAAGATCAGAAGACACCACTTCGTCTGACAAAACTCACACGCTCATCAGTATTTCCTAAACCATTGCAACGTCAGAGTGTGCCCTTAGTTTGCCAAGTGTTCAATGAGAAAACGATTGCTGCATTTGAAGGTCTTAAAGGAACTGTTAAATTTCAGGATGGAACAGTGATATACATAACACTGGTAACCAATTGGTTTAAAATTATGAATGTTAAAAGCAAGTACAGCGCAGTTCATTTACGAGACCAATATCGTGAACCTTGGACATTAAACTGTACAAACTTCAAAGCTCTGCAGGAAATGTGTACAGTTGTATCCAGCTGTCGGTGGACTGGTGGGCATGGCAGAGAGAAGAAACTAACACAGTCAACAGCAGATGCCTTTGTCATCACAACAAGGTATAACATAGAAGCATCCTCAAAGTCAAAGACCATCTGGACATGAGAGGCACTCAATTCCTGGCAGCAGCCTCCACGAACCAAGACCACCCACTAAACTACATGGCAACACACCCACAGACACCAAGAAATATCAAAACAACACCCAGCACACGGTATCACACACAATTATTGTCCTCTCTCCCTCCCTGCCCACCCCGAACCAACTTCCAGAAGCACATCCATACTCATATCTCTCACCGATCCATCCACTCACTCACAGACAACACGCAGCTGCATGCACGACCTCCCGAAATCCATCCTTCCGAATCCTCCCTTCCTCGCGAGGACAGAGTCCACCTGGCCAGGCTGAGATGCGGACACCATCCAGCTCTCCTGAGCTATCAGAAGAGACTGGATGACTCCGTTGTCGACACCTGCCCGGGATGTAACACAGCACCCCATACCATTAAACACATCATAGAAGACTGCATTTCACACAACCACTTACGCCAACAACACAATCTACACTCAATGAGAGCTCTGTGGGAAAGCCCGATCGTGGCCATGGCCTTTCTCAGGGACTCGGGGCTGTTCGGCCAGGCAGCTTAGGGAACAACAACAACAACATAGAAGCAGCACAATATCTTTTTGAAACCCATGATTTTGCTTACATCCTACCTGCTGTTTTTTCACAAGATCCCCTAGAAAAGTTTTTTGGTCAAGCAAGACAACGTGGTGGAGGAAATTTTTACATTGACATTGGGGATGTTCAAGCAGCATCCAAAGTACAGCAGTTGCATCAGCTGTTGAAACGTGACATCGTTCCTGACCGACCCAAAGAAGTAAGCTGTGAATTTTGTACAGCAGCAATAGATGATGGTGATTTACAACTTCTGGAAGAGCTGACATTACAAGACACTCAACTACTTCTAGATTCAGATGATACTTTAAAACATAAAATTGTCTACATTGGGGGATTTTTAGCTCATAAACATGGACAACAGGAAGTAGATTCTGGGGAATGCTTGTCATCAGAGTTTTTGACTGCGCTCAATCGAGGTGGGCTGAGTATGCCTACACTGGCTACTGTCTTCTTTGTACATAGTGGCATCACCCTTCAAATGTCTCTTCAAGACTCGAAAAAGTGTTGTCGCAATTACTTGAAACAATGCTTGTCTTATGTAGATGCTCTTTTAGCTAGCCATTCAGGAGCATGCCAGACATTGTGTAATGTGTTGTTGAAGGCCTTTGTATTTAATACAAGCGATCGGGAGTGTACACTAGGCTGCTTAAGGCGACAAGAGAAACTTTCTAATGTTTAAGTTAATTATTGTGTTATGTGACTTTTGATCAGAGCTGGGCACTTTAGCTAACACTTCCGCAAATAGCCAATTCCGCCATGGCGGAAGTGTCATTTTGTTGGCGAATTAGCGTTGGCGCCAAAATGGCTGCCTATTTGCGGGTTTGAAGCTCTGGAAAGTACCTCCATGTTGCAAACCTCGAGTCCGCAAAATAAAAATTCCAGCTGCCAGCCAGCCCTGGGCCGCTCCTGCAGCTACAGCCAAAAAAAGTCATGTGACCAAGCCAACTACCTGTGTTCTGGAATCTAGGCCTATACATCGGCTCTTCACGTTTGTTCACTTACTTAGTAGCAAGCGTCGAGCTAACACCTACAACACACAGCAGTCCAAGAGTTCCAACCTGCTAGCACTTCAACTTTGTTTATATTTTCTTACAAGAAACAAAACTCCGCACAACACAAAAAACACCCACATTTCATAATTTCACCACCATCAGACAAGACCGGGCTGTCGGCGGGGGCGGTGGACTCATCACCCTGGTACACAAAGAAATATCATACATAGTAACCAGTGTACAAACCAAATCACTCCTCCCCCCAAATGATAACACAACAGAAATACAGTCAATTAAAATACGCACTGGCAACAACTCCAACATAACCATCATAAACACATACATCCCTCCCCAAACATCCCCTACAGTACCAAATGAATACAGACCACACTTACAACACATCACAAACACCCCACACCCCACACATCATCCTGGGTGGTGACTTCAACGCCAAGACGTCGGCCTGGTTTGTCGACAACCCCGACACAGACAGAGGGCTGGTACTACAAAACCAAACCGATAACCTCATCATCCTTAACGACATCCATCAACATACCCATATTCCTCACCAAGCCCTCTATAACCCATCATCTCCAGACATCACCTTTTGCTCCCCAGAACTCGCCCCCACAACATCCTGGAGGGTGGTCAGAACCTTAGGCTCTGACCACCTCCCGATCATTATCACCACCAAAACCAGACTCACCCCAGCTAGCCACAAACACACATACACCAATTATAAAAGAGCTAACTGGGAAGCATTCACAAATGAGACAGAACAACACTTCACAACTCTAAACAGTACACCCATCACTAACATCAACAATGCTGTACACATACTCAATAAAACTATCCAAAACGCTGACAAGAAACACATTCCAAGAGGTAACAGAAAAAGACACAACCCCAACTTCACACCAGAAATTCAAAACCTCATCAGACAACGTGACATACTGAAACACTCCCCAGCACCCCACACACAAGACATCACACAACAAATTCAAGCACTCAACACCCAAACTAACAACAAAATACAAGAACAACAAAAACTAAATTGGAATAACTTCCTACAAACACTTGATCACAAAACAAACCCCAAAAAACTATACAAAACACTAAACAGCATCACACTTTCCAACAGCAACACAACACAATCACATGCTGCAATCACAACAACAGACTCTACTCCTTCATGTAAACAACAAGCAAACACTCTCATCAATCACTTTTCACATGTCAGCCACCTAAAACCTCACAAAGACGACCGACGTGTCATCCGACGTAAGAGACAATTCCCCACAGACCCTGACTATACACCCTTCACCAATCACCAGACAAAGCATATCATCAACAATCTCAAGCCATCACCCGCCTGTGGCCTAGACAACATAAGCAACATACACCTCAGACACCTGGGACCACAAGGCATACAAGCACTCACTAACATATCAAACTACAGCTATTCACACAACACAATACCAGACATTTGGAAGCATGGTATCATCATCACTTTCCCCAAACCCAACAAAGACCCCACGCTACCCTCCTCGCACCGCCCCATCACACTCCTTTGCTCCCCCTCCAAAGTCATGGAACGCCTAGTATTACAACTAATTACACCTGACCTACCCCTAGCTCCAACACAACATGGCTTTAGGCCACTGCACTCCACAAACACTCTTCTCACAGACCTTACACAAAGAGCTTTCGACGGCATCAATTCAGCTAGACCACCACACAGATCACTATTAGCCACACTCGACATTAGTAAAGCCTTCGATGCCATCCCCCGCCACAACCTAACAAACAAAATCTACAACACAAACATGCACAACAACACAAAACGGTGGCTGGCCAACTTCCTAGCAGGCAGATGTGCACACGTATCTTTTGCCGGTCAGTCATCTAAAATCAGAAACTTTCCAAACGGAGTCCCACAAGGATCCGTCCTATTGCCCGCACTCTTCAATCTGTACATGCACGATATAACTACACCCAATACGCCCCAAATAAACTTAGCCTCCTATGCAGATGACATAACACTCACATGCACACACCATGACCCAAAAAGAGCAACAGATCTCCTTCAACCCTATCTCAACACACTACATGGCTGGTGCACTACAAACAGACTTAATCTAGCCCCAGCCAAATCCACCGCAACCCTGCTCACAAGTTGGACAGGAGAACACGAATACATCCCTCAACTCACCATAAACAACACACCCCTAACACATACACACACACCCAAAATCCTAGGAGTAACATATGATACTCATATGACATTCAAACAGCACACCACAAACATTAAAAAGAAACTGACACCCAGACTTAACGCCCTCAGGTCACTTGCTCACACAAAATTTGGACACAACAAAGAAACTACCACCACAGTATATAAACAATACATAAGATCAGTGATGGAATACGCAAGCCCAGCCTGGGCTTCTAACCTAGCTGAAACACATCATAAGACCTTACAGACTATTCAAAACAAAGCCCTGAAGATCATTACAGGCTGCACAGCTACTGCACCCACAGATCACCTACATCAAGAAACCAAAATCCTCAAAGTCAAAGACCATCTGGACATGAGAGGCACTCAATTCCTGGCAGCAGCCTCCACGAACCAAGACCACCCACTAAACTACATGGCAACACACCCACAGACACCAAGAAATATCAAAACAACACCCAGCACACGGTATCACACACAATTATTGTCCTCTCTCCTCCCTGCCCACCCCGAACCAACTTCCAGAAGCACATCCATACTCATATCTCTCACCGATCCATCCACTCACTCACAGACAACACACAGCTGCATGCACGACATCCCGAAATCCATCCTTCCGAATCCTCCCTTCCTCGCGAGGACAGAGTCCACCTGGCCAGGCTGAGATGCGGACACCATCCAGCTCTCCTGAGCTATCAGAAGAGACTGGATGACTCCGTTGTCGACGCCTGCCCGGGATGTAACACAGCACCCCATACCATTAAACACATCATAGAAGACTGCATTTCACACAACCACTTACGCCAACAACACAATCTACACTCAATGAGAGCTCTGTGGGAAAGCCCGATCGTGGCCATGGCCTTTCTCAGGGACTCGGGGCTGTTCGGCCAGGCAGCTTAGGGAACAACAACAACAACAACAACACAGCAGTCCAAGAGTTCCAACCTGCTAGCACTTCAACTTTGTTTATATTTTCGGCCTATTGAAGTGAACATGGAGTCTACTATCATGCCTACCGCAGCTGCCAACAGCATGGGGAGCAGTTCACCACCATCATCCGACAGTGATGCTGCAGAGCATGCAGAAATCGAGGACCTAAGCCACCCCTGGCCCCACCTAGAAACCTTCTATGGGCCTGTAAATACCAAGAAGATGTCTCTGGAGAAGGGCTTTATAACTTTGTAATCTAGCCTAATTTAAGATTATAAAGTTAGGCTATCGTTAATTTGATTGATAGCCTGTTAATTTTTAACCTAAACTAATGTTATTAGGCTACCCTAATCCCATCAAAATGCCTCAAAGCATGTAGGCCTAGGCTAAGTCTAACTTCTATATAGGCTAGGCTATATAGCCTAGGCCTAGGTCTATAATCACTAATCCCATCAAAATGCCTCAAAGCATGTAGGCTAAATATTGCATGTTCTAACTTCTAAATATAGCCTAGGCCTATAGGCTAAGTACTAATATAAGTAAATTTATTAGGCTAGGCCTAGGCTACCCTAATCCTATCAAAATGCCTCAAAGCATGTAGGCTAAATAATATTGCATTTTCTAACTTCTATATATATAGGCTAGCCTAGGTCTAGGCTTTAATCAGTCAATCACTAATTCCATCAAAATGCCTCAAAGCATGTAGGCTAAATATTGCATGTTTTAACTTCTATACTGTATATATAGCCTAGGTCTAGGCTATAATCACTAATTCCATCAAAATGCCTCAAAGCATGTAGGCTAAATATTGCATGTTCTAACTTTAATATATGGCCTAGGTCTAGGCTATAATCAGTCACTAATTCTATCAAAATGCCTCAAAGCATGTAGGCTAAATATTGCATGTTCTAACTTCTATATATATAGCCTAGGTCTAGGCTATAATCACTAATTCCATCAAAATGCCTCAAAGCATGTAGGCTAAATATTGCATGTTCTAACTTTAATATATAGCCTAGGCCTAGGTCTAGGCTATAATCAGTCACTAATTCCATCAAAATGCCTCAAAGCATGTAGGCCTAGGCTAAATATTGCATGTTCTAACTTCTATGTATAGGCCTAGGCCTATAATCACACTAATTTTATTAGTGTCAAGTAGAAAGTGTTAATTTTGAAAGTATCATATAGGCCTAGACTAAATTTAGCCTACAATAACATTTTATTAAATTTTGATCTGAAGCTAGGCCTTTATTCTGAGCATTAAAATTAATAGGCCTAGGCTACTTTCTATTAAATGACTTAATCTATCTAAAGTAGACCTATCTAGGCATATATAGCCTATTGCCATTTCCAAAGGGCGGACCACGAATAAATCGCCTCCTTGCACCTCTGTGATCCGCCGTACCTCCTGAATGGTGCGGAATTGCGAATACTGATTATTACTGAAGCACTCTCCCCATAAACAAGTTGCCCCAACGTTTTACTGCCCATGTGGACAAACTAAGTGGCCTATGCTATATATATTAACCCCTTCACTGCGGGTGACGTTCTGGAATGTTTTGGCAATTTACAGCAATTTCCAAGCTTTAAAAGCCTGTATGTATATCCTTCAGGTCCATGGAAGTTGGGCAACATTATATTTAAGTAAATATATATATTTATTGACATTAGAGATTGAATTTATTGATTTACCCTTGATTCTGTAGTTTAAATTTAAAATTAATAAAAAACGGTTTGTGTTTGCATATTTGCATTTGAGGACTAGAAATTTCACAAGGTTTGCACATTTGTGTTTGCTGAAGTTATGTTCTGGGTTTGCTGATTTGACTTTGTTTGTGGTGCCCAGCTCTGCTTTTGATATATGTAAAATTATGTGTAAAGTAATATTTTGCAAAGGTTTTACTTTAATTTCTTCTAATATTTAATTAATGTAAGTCATGGTATGATGCTTTGCTTGTATAATACATGTTCTTATAAACTATCTCATTATAACTGTATATTTTCCTATTATGTTCAATCACGAAAGAGACTTATGAGTCAATCAACCAAAACCAAATGTTTTATTTTCCTTTACTTGGTTGCTCTAGTTAATAAGATGTTGTAGAGTAAAAACACAAAGTCCCATATCCAGTAAAACTAAAATAAGACCTCAGTTTGTGGGCCTGACAATGGACCCAAGTTCCGGGACCCGAGTATGGCCGACGCCAGTCCTTATGTAGAGGAGTCTATGGTATGTACTGTATATCTTTACTCAGGCCCATTCCCCACTTTTCCTTTATTATTTTGTATTTATTTGTTTTTTTCCCTTTATTATTTTATTGTTATTTTTTTCCTTTATTATTTTGTTATTGTATTTGTATTTTATTTTACTATGCACAGGGTTTATGAGGAAGGTTCAAGCTGACCTTTCCTGGACACTTACTGTGAAAGACACGCTGTATGTGTAGGTGATGGCCACTTCATTCTTGAAATCACTCGAGATGCCCAGGACGTCGTTGTTGTTCGTGCAGGATTCATCCGTCAGTTTACCAGGTTGGTGGTTGATGCTCCTTGGGGACACTCGTACAGCTGGAGGGTAAATTAAATGGTAAAACTTGCAAAATAAACAAACCAAAACTGGGATTAACTGTGTTGGTGGTGTAATGGTCTAGATTCTTATGTTCTGGGTGTGGTGTCCCGAGTTTGAATCCCGGGAGGACCATATGCTTTCATTAGTTTATTCAAGTACATTGGGGTTTGTAATTGATGATTAATGTTAAGAACGGGGTGTTACTTAAGACACAAGATAAAAGCCAGTGTCAGACATAACAATATAAATTCATATTTTTTCACCAACCAACTTTACTTCTAAACTCAATTAATGAAATCAACAAATACATGTGGCACTCCAAGAACTCGAACCTAGGAGACTCACACCAAAATTCCGCGCGTTTATGCATTATCAGTGTCACACAAGCGCCTTTTCCGTCAATTGTAGTCTGACAGCTTAAAAATTTCACTTGTATCATATTCAGCCACGTTATATAATGTACCTTCAGTCTAGTTTCCGATGCCAAGTGAAAGAGCCTCAAAATATTATGAAAAAAATTTGCTCATCAAAAATTGCCCAGAAAAAATGCTTGTGTGACACTGGCTTGATAAAATATGATAAAACTTGGAAACAAATAAATATAGAAACCACATGAAATACAGATAAACAAACTTATAAATAAATAATAATCACTAGGTGGAAATAACGTATTGCAGATTTAGCAAAACAGTATACGGTAATGAAAAAAAAAAGAAAAAAACATATAACCTCTTAAAACTCACAGATAATCCGTCCCCCTTCGCCCTGGATAGCCGAGCCCCAATCCTCCCCGACACCACTGTGGAAGGTGACGTTGAGGTCCACGTGGTTGAACAGGTAGTACGTGTTGGGATTCTTGTAACGTTTCTGGGGATGAAGGAATTTGGAGTCACATTAATACCAGTTTTCTTGTAACGTTTCTGGGGATGAAGACATTTGGAGTCACATTAATACCAGTTTTCTTGTAACGTTTCTGGGGATGAAGACATTTGGAGTCACATTAACCCTCCAGCCCCGGGGACTATAGCTCGCGACTGTGCTGCGGTACCGGGTGTTTTGATGATCTTTGGGCTATGTTAACTCCTCTGTAATTCTATGAATATGGCATGTAATGTTATGAATAAAAAAGAAAAATGTTCCACAAACCTTCCTCTGTAGAATGGCGTTGAGTAGAGGTCTCTAGCCCCTCTGGTTGCATAATGGTAAGCGCGGGAAGACGAGTGCTTTTCGGCGGCAAATTCTTCCCGCGTTCGGATGGGTCGCCCCGGCCATGGCTACAACGCACCTAACGGCTCGTCGCGCCAGTGTTTATCTCCCTTAGACGATTTTAGTGTTTGATATTGAGAATGTGATGTTTATTTGATATTTTTATAGTTATTTTGAGGCCAATTATATAAAGTATGTTTATTAGGGTATCACTGTCACTAATATTGCTCATTTTCACTCGATACCGTACATTTTATTAGTAATTGAGGTAGGTTATTGTTATATTAGGGCACTGATTATTAGTTATTACAGGTGTTTATTATACTTTGGCCATCAAGTATTGTGTCTTGTGTCACTTTCAGTTTGATAAATATGCTTTAGTGTCACTGTCACTGATAATGCTAATTTTCACTCGATATCGTACATTTTATTAGTAATTGAGGTAGGTTATTGTTATATTAGGCACTGATTATTCGTTATCACAGGTGTTTATTATACTTTGGCCATCAAATATTAGGTCTTGTGTCACTTTCACTTAGTTATATGCTTTGTAAACGTTTTATATACAATTTATTGTGTCTTTTTCACTGATTTATATATTTCTATAGGTTCTAATCATATGAATGTCACTTATTATATACATATGTGTCACTTTCACATATTATTATGGTGTAATTGTATTTGTATCAATTTTCTCATAATACATGACTTTTGTATAACAATAAATTGGTTTACTTCCACTTTTTGCCTATATATATATACTGTACATATTGTCCTTTTCTTTGTCACTTTCACTATGATTATTAGAACTCCTGCTTGGAGTGGTAATCAAAGAAGCACCCTACAGCACAGAGTGCCACCTTGCACGCCACACACTCCATGGTGGACTTTTTACCTGACCTCGTCCTCAGCCTGCTGTTGTAGCAGACATGGCACCGCTTCTGCTGCGTTCTTCCTGATTCATTCTGAGGCAGGGAACCAAGCCTGTGCCTATTCATGTAATATGCACACTGCAAGCGGTCAGTAACGGCGGGCCCAGGATGTGCCACTGCCCTCTGTGGCGTACCATACTTCTCCAGGAGCTCCGTCAACACCTGCTTTTGGAACCTCCGCAGGCTATTGAACTTCATGGGTGTGTTCACATTCCGAAGCTTGTATATATTGTAGGCATTCAGAACTGACATGTCCACCATGTGCAGAAAGAACTTTTTGTACCATCTGCACGAGGTACGCAGGCAGTCAATGAAGCCTATCTGCATGTCGGACTTGTCCACCAGCCTCATGTTGATGTTGTAGTCCAGGACAGCATCGGGCTTGGTCACCCTGGCCTGGGTGCGGCGATCCACCTTGCCAGTCTCCACCATTTCACCCTTGTGGATGGTGCTCAGGAGGTTGACCTTCCGCTGGTCGTGCCAGTGGATAGCCAGAATGGGCCCCGACTTCTTCCTGAACATATCACCTTTTTTGGTCTTTGGAGGGAAAGGTGGCATGCCCTTCCTTTTCCCTCGTACTGTGCCTACAGTCCCCGTCTTGCGCTCATGCAGGTACTTTGAGAGAGTGGGGGACGTGTAGTAATTGTCCGTGTAGAGGACGTGATTCTTGTGAAAGTAGCGGTCCATCATGGCTTGCACCACTGCTCTGCCAAAGCCAATGAGGGGGTCCACAAGCAAGTCCCCTTCCTTCCCGCTGTAGACCAGGAAGTCCAGGACATAGCCAGTTTGGCAGTCGCACAGCACAAAGAATTTTATGCCACAGCAATGTCTTTTTGAGGGGATGTACTGCCGGAAGCTGAGTTTTCCCCGGAACAGCACAAGAGACTCATCAATGACGACCTTGTGGAAGGGCTTGAAGTAGGAGGTGAAGCGTTCTCGCATCATCTCGTACAACGTCCTAATCTTCCACAGCTTGTCTGGGAGGTGGACGTCAAGGTTGGTGACAAGATGGAGCGCTGCGAGGATATCAAGGTACCGGTCGCGAGACATATATTTCCCGAAGGCAGGGGTGGATATGAGATCATTGGTGATCCAATAGTCAGGCAACCTATGCTTCTTGACATGAGGCATTAGCATGGTGAGTGCCAGGAACACCATGAACTCTTTATGGGTCACTGGGGTCCACTGCCTCATGTGGCCCTAGGTCACCTTGCCCAAAAAGTGGACCTGGAATTGGTGCTGCTTATTTGTCTCTTTGACAACATAGCCTACCACCTCCTCATCAAAGAAGGCCTCAAATAGTTTGTGTGGTGGAGCATTGGGGCCTGCAGGAAAATTGGGGGTAATGCCTGAACCCTCCAGTACCTCATCAAAAGCTGGCACATCAGGGTTGTATCCATCCCCATCAACTACGTCTTGCCACTGAAAAACGTAGAATGGGTCTTGTCTACGCTGACGAGGAGCTCCAGCTGGTGGCCCAGCACACCCACGGCCAACTCGGGAGGCGCGCGCCCTAGGGCGGCGGCCAGCACGACGCCGGGCCAAGCGGATGGGTCGAGGGTCGTCGATGTCCATATAGTCATCGTCAGAGTGGTCATCTTGCCCTGACGGTGGACCTATGTAATCATGGCAAGTCTTCAGAGAGGTGCCCTTCATCATCAGTGGCCCCCACATAATCTGGCGGGGAACGAGTGATGCGTGGGCGGCGTGCAGGTGGGCGAGGTGGGGAAGGAGTGGCAGGTGAGGCTGTGTCCCCCCGAGGTCCTGGGCTCCTTGGCCTGCGACGAGTGACAGAAAGTAATGCTTCACTGTCACTAGGCCCAGGTATTGGTGATGCGAGCTCAAAGACTTCGTCAGGAACATATGTTGACGGCTGGAGAGGTGGGGAGGACCGTGGGGAAAGTTGCGGGGACGTATGGCTGGGGCCGGCAGGGGTGGACGCCGCGGGAGCCTCGAACAAAACTCGCTTACTTGTCTTTCCTTTTTTGGCATATTTGCTGCCTTTCCCCTTTTCGGCAGCAGTATGTCTCCTGTCGGGGGACCTAGGAGGCAAATAGGCCGAAAGTGGGGGGGTCCTCAACCCTTGGCAGTGGTGGGGGTGGTGGGGAAGAATGCGGGGCACCCGGGTCATCCGGGTCATCTTGGGTGGCGTGGGTAGATAAGGGAGACAATGGCGGGCGAGAAGGGTCACCACGCTCACCCTCACTCACAGCCTCATCCTCACCAAGTATTTTGGCTTGTTCCCTAGCTGCCGCGGCTGCCTTTTCAAGTATTTTCTTCTTATATAAGTGTAGCTTGAAAGGCGATTTAGCTGGCGAAAGGCTTGGGGTCGTGTCACTCATGCGAAACTTGGAGAGTGACCTTGAACTCTCCCACTCACTCACTCTCTCAAGTTCACCGTCTGTAGGTAAACCAGCTTCCTCTAAAACTGGTACATCACCTTCATCACTCTCATGTTCTCTCGCAAATCCCAGGAATTGCTCTTCTTTGTCACTCTCATGGCCATAATCACTCGACTTATAATTACTGGAGTCATCACTGCCTTCATCATCAACAATATACTTGGCATCAGCACGCTCATAAAGTCTCAATGTCGTCTCAATACCTCCGGGAGATAACACATTTAGGCGATGGCGTCGGGGTAAGGCGCGACGAACTAGCACGGGCGTCGTAGGAAGCACGGTATCGGACACAGCGGAATCACTATTTGGCGTACTATCCATGATGGTGTCGGGGTAGATACTGATGCTGTGGCATAGTTTACGTCTGGTGGCGCCACCTACCTTCCCACGATACCAAAAATTTACGCGCGGCATTCGAAAGCACTCACGCAAGCAATGGGCGTTCAAGAGCCCTTCCGGGTTGGCGGGCCGAGGTTTTTATGGGCGTTAAATAGCCCTTCCGGGGTGTAGGGGTTAATACCAGTTTTCTTATAACGTTTCTGGGGATGAAGACATTTGGAGTCACATTAATAATACCAGTTTTCTTGTAACATTTCTGGGGATGAAGACATTTGGAGTCACATTAATACCAGTTTTCTTATAACGTTTCTGGGGATGAAGACATTTGGAGTCACATTAATACCAGTTTTCTTGTAACGTTTCTGGGGATGAAGACATTTGGAGTCACATTAATACCAGTTTTCTTATAACGTTTCTGGGGATGAAGACATTTGGAGTCACATTAACCCTCTGTTCCCGGAAGGGCTCTTGAACGCCCATAAAAAAGCATACACGAGCTGCCCGGAAGGGCTCTTTAACGCCCAGTGGTTGAAAGCCTGTGAGCTTGGTGTGCGAGGCGTCGGTCCGACGCATGTAAACAACAGCCGGCTGGACCGACGCCCCGCATCTCCGGCCACAAGAAGGAGAGCGTCGCTTGTTCGTGTGTGCCTGTATGTTGTTAAGTATCGAAAAGTAGTGTAAAGTGGCTGTTGTTGCCATAAAGTTATCTCCAATGAAATCATCACAACTGAACCAGTTGACTTAGAGAGCTCTACTTAATGCCATTCTACAGGTAAATAACCCAGCTACGCTTGGGGATGCGCGGGAATGCGGAAGCAGTCAGAATAACAAAGATACGGTAGCCTAGCCTAGAAGTTTTTCGGCCAAAACACCCGGGTTTCGGGGAATATTTATGTAATGCGTAGCCGGGGCTGGAGGGTTAATACCAGTTTTCTTATAACGTTTCTGGGGATGAAGGAATTTGGAGTCACATTAATACCAGTTTCTTTATAACGTTTCTGGGGATGAAGACATTTGGAGTCACATTAATACCAGTTTTCTTGTAACGTTTCTGGGGATGAAGACATTTGGAGTCACATTAACCCCTTATTGGCGGCGCTCGACTTAAGTCGTGCACCAATTTGCAGCAAGTTAGGAGCATTATTAGGGCTTTTAAAGGGTTAAAATAGAGTGCAAATGGTCGGGAGCGCAGCGGGCCAGACAGCAGACTCCCAGGGCTTACCGCCGCCCATTAACTCATGTTCCCTGTGTTCTCGAGAGGCCGGCAGTGTAGCCAGTAGTGAGCATAGCTGGGAAAAATATACCGCTATACGCTAAACTCCCATGTTCGTGGCACCACTGCAAGAGAACCACGAGTGCTACGTAGCTCGTTCTGGTCTCATTTTGAAGCTTTTAGTGCCAAGTTTTTTGCTGAATACATTTCTTTTCATGCAGATACTTGATTGATCATTCAGGAGGGCCTGAATATGCCCAAATGAGCCCAAAACACCCCGCTAGACAAGGGTTAATACCAGTTTTCTTGTAACGTTTCTGGGGATGAAGACATTTGGAGTCACATTAATACCAGTTTTCTTGTAACGTTTCTGGGGATGAAGACATTTGGAGTCACATTAATACCAGTTTTCTTGTAACATTTCTGGGGATGAAGACATTTGGAGTCACATTAATACAAGACATTTGGAGTCACATTAATACCAGTTTTTCTTAATTAATACCAGTTTCCGTCATTAACCCCTTCAGTGCCAGTGACTTTTTGTTTTAATTTCAGATACATTTAGACGATTTTAAGAAGCTTAGGAAGAATAGATGGTAGCTTTTTACAAAGATTAATTGATATAGTCTATCTATATTCTTCTAATTGGTACACATGCTTTCGAAGCTGAATAAATTTGTCTATTAGTTGCCTGAATATAACAAAAAGGATGCTAACAGCACTGATTGGATTAATAGCATACAAAACATTCGCAATGCCGAGTAAGCAAGATGGGGAAATAGCAGCATACCGTCAGCTGAAACGAAACGCTAAGCTATACTATTACTTCACAGTAGCTCAGCTGAAATGAAACACTAAGCTATAGTGTTACTTCACAGTAGCTATTATAATGTAAAACTTGCAAAATAAACAAACCAAAACATGGACGACACAATATAAAGACAAAAGAACTTATCAAAATCGCTGTGGAAATAATGCTTTAGTAAAATCAAATTATAAATAAAAGAACACAAAACCACCACTTAGGAAATCATTACATGAGAGCATGGTCATCTTTTACTGTGGATGCCATTTTAGTGCGAAAGGGAAGATAGTTTATATTATACAAAATAGAATTTAGGCAAATTTTTTTTTATATATTCCAACTACAGTGGAATCTCGCATCGAACGCATTTTGATCTAACGAATTTGCATCTAACGACCCTATTGGAGCTCTACCCGATCTCAATCTAACGAACCAAAATCCATATCTAACGGCAATTATTCTGGGTGCCCGGTATCGAATTTACAAATTTCCCGCCAAATAGGCCTACCGTACTGAGCTAAGTGGCGTCCCTCCCTCCTCCCTGTCACTGTCGTCAGTCCAGTCCGCGCCGCGCCTTCGGTCTACATTACTCAACCCAACTCAATCTTTTGTTGTGTTACTCGCCCCAACCTTAAGCTTTTGTTGTGTTACGCCTTTTGTGATGTCGACCCAATCCTCAGGTACTGGAGAGGGGAGTGGTGAGAATGGAAATATGCATGAAAGAAAGACAAAAGTACCAGTGAAGAGGGTTACACGTGTTGGGAAAAAAATGAATAAATATACGGCAGAGGATAAAGCGAAAGTGATTGAACTAATTGAAAAAGGCCTCAAGAACTGCGAGATAGTGAAAATAACTGGGTTTCCCGAGGGGACAGTGCGTAACTTTAAGAGTCAGAAAACTAAAATTAAAGCCAGCCTATCTGTTGCAAAGACGTGTTTTAGTGGCAATGTTAAGAGAGGGAGGCGGTGGTGGAGGTGAGGAAGTGCGCGGCGCATCCCAGTTAGCCTAGCCTCCCTGCTCGGATATCTTCGACATCGTCTAACCTACACACTTCATTATTCACTCACAGGTTGGTTTATTATTAATTCTTCTTATAATTAATATATTACATGATTTTAATATATTTGATGTCACAAAATAGAACTCGGAAGGGCAAAAATAGGTAAAAATGGGGACTCTGTCTAAATTTTGGCACCAATTACCATTTTTCCCATTAGTTTATGTATTCATATCTAACGAATCTGGATCTAACGCGATTTTTTCGGCACCTATTATTCGTTAGATACGAGATTCCACTGTACTTCAGTAAAGCCCCTGTAACAGGCACGCCCTAGCCCTGTCAATCAAGGGAGTGTACGGAGTTAAAAAAAAATGCATCATCATCAATTCATCATATACATTTTAGAACAGAAGATCAAACAATATATCATGTACAGTGGCGTTAATAAGTCATGGCTCAGCTGTCATTACATTTGGCTCACGTATGTCAGATGTTGAATAGGGTGGGTAAGTGTAGGAACATAGTTGTAAAGTTGGTCAAAGTTCCAGCTGACCCACCCTTGCTCTGGGGATCGCAGAATTAGCTGGCAATACTGGTGTAGTGGTGTAGGGATACCACTTGCCATTAATGTGTTACCTGTGTCTGTCCTGTATATTACTGCAAATTATATGTAATGTTCATGTTGTGAAGACTAAATGCTCCTTCATTAAGCAGCCACCAATAAAATAGAAATATGTATTCTAATAAAATTGAGTAAAGTATGTTGTGGCAGCCAGCAAGTTTTATATGCGTTGCCAATCAGTGGATATAATAACTTGAATATTTAAGCAAATCTACGAACTTTGGGTGAATGTTCGGGATCATACATAGCGATGTATGCATTTTTATTTGAGATAGGCTTACTTTCCCTTGTTTAGTATATGTTCTAACAATGATATAGCCGAAATCAGATCTACCAATCCCAATCTTTGTAAGACACCCTCCTTCCTACACCAGTATTGCCAGATAATTCTGCGAGCCCCAGAGCGAGGGTGGGTCAGCTGGAACTTTGACCAACTGTACATCTCACTCAAAAAGAAGAAATCATGTATAAATATTGCTGATACCAATTATTGATCAAAGCATAATTGGTGCCGAGACATCACTTATTAGGCCGACTGTACTAGTATTTTATTATGAGTATGGATATATTTCAGTATAAAGAGAGGCTAATGACACTAAGGGCACAGAAATGGCGGCGGTTGACCGATGTCTGTTGCCGGTACTACAAGGTCTCTGGAACAAAAGCCAATTCATCAACTACAAACTTGGTTTGTTTAGAAGTCTCTAGTCTATTCAATATAAGTAGGCCAGAAATCATGACCCCTAACCTATGTAACTAAAAAAGGACTAGAGCAAATGGGCTGTAATATTCCTCACCTATTCCTTGGCTGACTCTTCCCAAATGGTAATAATATTAGCTTGATTAATCTACTACTTTTTTAGTCACAGAGGTTAAGAGTCAGGATTTGTGGCCTACTTATAATGAACAGGGTATATAAGTTATTGACTCACATCCATAACACAGGCGTCCTTGGGTCGTCGTGCAGCGTCCACAAAGCAGCCCATTGGGAACCCGGTGGCACAGAACACACTCCCACCCTCAACTTTGTAGCACCACGTCACTGGCATGTTATCTGAAACACACCAATTCAACATAAAAAAAAAAGAAAGAAAAAAAAAAAAAAAAGGGGAAAAGTGGGGATTGGGCCTCAGTATATAGATGTATGTATGTACGGTATATACTTAGGCACATACCCCATTGCTGGGGGTGGCCGACTCGAGACAGAGCCCGAACAGAAACAACATTCAAGGGTTCTAATTCTCAGGGTCCAGGACCACTTTCGCATTCCCTCGCCCTTTTCTCTGTCTCGACAAGTAGGAGAATTTTACAAGGGGACGAGGATTCCTAGCCCCCTGTCTTAAAAAGAATATAGGGTAGCTTCCTCCCAAAACCTCTATTAAATTAAAAAAACATACCCCCAAGAACCCCCTACAAGATGAATTTATAAATTTTTCGATAAAGCCGGTTCCTCCTAAATGGGGTGCTTTCCAAGGTCTGTCTAACCAGTGGTCTCCACCATCTCCCTGATGTAAAACTCTTTTGTACTTGTTGTGGACTACATTGCTTTCTGTGCACTTAGGCATTGAGAGGAGGGGGGGGGGGGGGGGAGATCTTTGAGGGTGTTTATCTAAGCCTGATAAGAGGTCTAGGGAGTAAAGTTCCCCCTCCCCGTTTAATTAAGAGCTGTAAATCAATGTCCATAAATCTATTGTGGAGAGGATACATGATCTATATTGGGTGAACGTGGAAGGAACTGCACAGAGGGGTAGACCTAGAATGATGATATTATGTCATACAATCTATTCACAAACTAAAAACCGAAAAGTAAGGTTGTCGTTGCTGTTCCCCAGGCTGCCTGGCCGAACAGCCCCAAGGCCCCGAGCAAGACCAAGGCCATAACCGAGTGCCCCCTCAGAACCCTCCCTGCCTACCACAATAAAGCCTGGGTGACCGAAGCCACTCCATGGCGGGGAGCTGAGGAGGGTGCGGAAACACCCGAGAAACCAAAGCCCCACCCAGGTCCATGTGCCCCTCAGCAATTATGAAGAGAAAGTTGAGGGGCAAAGGAAAAATGTGACGCTTTGGCTTCCAATCTTGGTACGCCGTCACTTGAGATTTAGAAAATATATAAGTACAGTAAACTTCCGTTAATCCGAAGGGCAGCGGACCGGCCCTCGTTCGGATTAGTGGATTTTTCGGATTATCGGACTTTACCCCTATGAACCTGTGTATTAATGGCCTGACGAAAACATTGAGGCATTAGGCCACCCAAATGACACGCACACATATCATACGTTCATGAAATCACTTCAAAAGTTTACCATTGTCATTGTAGCCTATTACCTACTTCAAAACATTTAGATTAATGGTCAAAGGAATCTGCTGATATAAACTTAAACACCATATGTCCGCATCGTCTACTAGCGAGTTTGTCTTGCTCTTGAAGATCAGATCAGATGTGGTTCGGGAAGTAATGCCTTAACAACGGCACTTCCCTGAGAGGTTCTTGTAATTTTCCTTTTGTGATTTTCCTTTTGTGACGTGTTCTGTTATATTATATTGTATTGAAAGCACCCTTGTCTTGTTGTCTTGAAAGCACCCTTGGGACGCTCCGATCACTGAACTATAAATAGTAGCGTATCGGAACGTCCAAAGGTGCGTTTTCAAGCTCAAGACTAATACGTCCAAAGGTGCGTTTTCAAGCTCAAGACTGAATGCGCTTGCAGAAAATGCGGTGCAAGCCAGTAGCGCATCGGAGCGTCCCAAGGATGCGTTCAAGAGCAAAACAAACTCTCTAGCAGACGATGTGGTGTTTACGTTTATATCAGTAGCTTCCTTTGACCATTAATCTGAATGTTTTGAAGTAGGTAATAGGCTACAATGACAATGGTAAACTTTTAAAGTGAATTCATGAACATATGATATGTGTGTGCTCCATTATGTGTCATTTGAGTGGACTAATACCTCAAAAAGGGGACTTTGGGACTTCTTGAAATTCGGACCATCGGGTGAATTCGGATTTGGCCTCAAATTGAAAAATTCGGACTATTGGGAGATTCGAATCATCGGTCGTCGGATTTAAAGACTTTTACTGTAAAAGGAACAGTCAGATTAAGCTATGGGTATGGCAGAGATCGCTCAGTTCTCACTCTGATAGACCAGCCCATCACCACATGACTAGAACCCAATCCTCTCAGCATCAGCTAGGAAAGGCCCAAGAAAGCCGCCTTTGGCGGGGGGATAACTCTCCTATTTCAACCCCTTTCGGGGTTGGGCACCCGCCCTGAAAAGTAAGGTTGTTTGGAACACCATCATTAGGATGTAAATTTATGTATAAATCTCTCACCATATCTGTCCCATCCTTCTCACTTCTACCATAGCCTACTGAATTGACTGGACTATATATATTTCGTAAAAGTTACATATACATGATAGATACAGAGTATCGACAAGTTTGCTAAATGCACCCCAATACAGCGTGATCACTCCCACAAGGATAACCTACTTAAGTTTAGCTAACTAATTTACAGTAGGGTCACTGTCAATTCACTTATCTCAGACCCAATTCAGATAAACATGCAACCCCCCCCACCCATATCTAATCTCTAGCACTCTTCCTCTCACACACAGACACATGCCACCCTTATCCCTTGCACAACCAGACAAAAGCAGTGTCCCCCTTTCTTTATCTCTCTGCCTTTCTACTTCACTCTCTATCCCTCCACCTCACTGTCCTTCCACTTCACTCCTTGTCCTTCCACCTCACTCTCTGTCCCTCCCCCTCAATCTCCCTTTCCACCTAACTCTCTGCCCCTCCACCTCACTCTGTCCTTCCACTTCACTCTCTGTCCTTCCACCTCACTCTCTGTCCTTCCACCTCACTCTGTCCTTCCACTTCACTCTCTGTCCTTCCACCTCACTCTCTGTCCTTCCACCTCACTCTCTGTCCTTCCACCTCACTCTCTGTCCTTCCACTTCACTCTCTGTCCTTCCACCTCACTCTCTGTCCTTCCACCTCACTCTGTCCTTCCACTTCACTCTCTGTCCTTCCACCTCACTCTCAATCTCTGCCCTTTCACCTCACTCTCACACACTCTTTTAGTCATTCTCTCACTCACCTTAATTAACAGCAACCAAATTATAACCGACTAACCTACTATCCAGTGGTGGTAGTAGTTGAGGTTCATGGCTCTCTTCAGTTCATTGAGCTTCTGTTTGTCAGCCTTCCCCTCGGGCTTGTATTTCTTGTCACATACCTTGGCACATTTCACGTTAACCTTGAAATCAATCTGAAAACAAAAGAAAAAGTAATAATTTTACTGTAGTGACATTTTGCAAAGTATCATCATCATTAGACATTTCACATTAAATTACTCTTGAATTTAATCTAAAAAACAATAGTATTGTGGAAAAACTAAACCCACATATTGGAATACAGTACAGTAATTCTTCACTTAAATAAGTGGTTTCTTTCCAGCAAAAGAAGACTTTCAATCAAGCAACTAAGTGTGCAATAATGCACCATTTTTGTTTAATTTCAAGGAACCGGTATTAATGAATCCTAGCAACTTTAAAGTTAATTTTGTTCCCTAATTAATTAACCCCTTATTGGCGGCGCTCGACTTAAGTCGTGCACCAATGTGCAGCAAGTTAGGAGTATTATTAAGGCTTTTAAAGGGTTAAAATAGAGTGCAAATGGCCGGGAGCGCAGCGGGCCAGACAGCCGACTCCCAGGGCTTACCGCCGCCCATTAACTCATGTTCCCTGTGTTCTCGAGAGGCCGGCAGTGTAGCCAGTAGTAAGCATAGCTGGGAAAAATATACCGCTATACGCTAAACTCCCATGTTCGTGGCACCACTGCAAGAGAACCACGAGTGCTACGTAGCTCGTTCTGGTCTCATTTTGAAGCTTTTAGCGCCTATTTTTTTGCTGAATACATTTCTTTCATGCAGATACTTGATTGATCATTCAGGAGGGCCTGAATATGCCCAAATGAGCCCAAAACACCCCGCTAGACAAGGGTTAATGAACATTGTAATAATTAAGGGGAGATGGGGGTCATTTTTCTGGCCCCCCTTCTCCCTCATGTTTAGCCCCATTAGTTTTCAGATTTCAAGACGTTCGCCCCATTAGTTTGTCGATTTTAAAACTTTTCGTCCCATTTCTATACCAATTACTGTATAGGCTAATGTAAAACATGCAAAATAAACAAACCATAAACTTAGACGAACACAGTAAAAAGACAAAAGAACTTGAACAACGCTTTGGCAAAATAATATTATAAATAAAAGAACACAATCCACCATATGAGCAAGTTAATCTGTTTCCCAAGCAAGATTTTTCGTGCCATTTAGGTGTTGATTTTTTTCCTGGCGAGCGAAAGCGAGCCTGTAATTTCAAGAGAAACCGGTGAAACATTTTTCTATCAAAAAATGTAAAAATTTATATTGAAGGGGGGTCTAGGGAGTGTTTGCTTACGCTAGATGGAGGTCTAGCGAGGAAACTATAAAATAAATGAATATATAAATACTGTATATAGACCCCTAAAATAACCACTGTCCCCTTAACACTTAAAGAGCGGGGCCCGACTTAAGTCCGTATCTAAACAGCAGCAAGTTAGGAGCATTATTAAGGCTTTTAAAGGGTTAAAGTCAAGTGCAAATGGCCGGGAGCGCAGCAGGCCACACGGCCGACACCCAGGGCTTACCGCCGCCCACTGACTCACGCTTCCTCTGTTTTCGAGAGGCCGGCTGTGTAGCCAGTAGTAAGCGTACCTGGAAAAAATATGCCGTTATACGCTAAACTCCCATGTTAGTGGTAGCACTGCATGAAAACGACGAGTGCTACGTAGCTCGTTCTGGTCTCATTTTGAAGCTTGTAGCGCCTAGTTTTTTGCTGAATACATTTCTTTTCATGCAGATACTTGATTGATCATTCAGGAGGGCCTGAATATGCCCAAAATAGCCCAAAACCCCCCACTAGATGAGGGTTAAACAACTTATATTAAGGACACTATATGTGAGGAGTACCGGTATCACAGTTTAATATCTTGGCCCGAACCAAAGCCAAGTCCACTCATTTTAGTCTTTGTTATTGTATATGAGGAGGTCCGTGCCAGAGGGGCCAACTCGCCACGAGTATAGTTTTGAGTTATTGATGTTTAAAGTTAACATACCATACACTCGTGTGTTGACTCTAACTCGGTTTGAGCGTGACTACTGAAGCACGTCTCGTACAGCGCCTGTGAGTGGTCGGGCGGGCGGCCATTTAATTCCCCACGTTGTAGCCGCGCTCTCATAGGCTGAGCGCGTTGGCGAGTTGGCCCCTCTGTCTACCCACATTCACACCCATAAACGGTCTGCCAAACGGCAAAAACAAGGGACGCTCAGCCCTATGTGCAGTTGCTATAAGGACGAAAGTCGGATGTTTTTTTTTGCCAGATGATTCCCAAGAATTTCACAGAGCGGGAACCAGCTAGAGCGCTGTTTTTGAAAATGAGGCGAGTTGTCCCCTCTGGCACGGACCTCCTCATATGTAAAGATAAAATTATGGTTTATACAGTAGTTCATATTATGTCTTTAGAATCAATGCTATTCCATGTTAATTTTCTTGTATTCCTTCTCATAATCATTCAAGTCTTCAAACAAAATTGCTCCGGTTTGACACCCTGTCTTGGCCACTGTAAAAAAAAAGAGTTCGACCCCGGTAGGACCATATGCTTCCATTAGTTTATTCAAGTACATTGGGGTTTGTAATGGATGATTAATGTTAAGAACGGGGTGTTAAGCCGGTATCACACGAGAGCTTTTATAGTCAACATTCGATCATCAAAATTTTTCTGGGAACATTTCTGGAAGATTTTGCACCGGTATCGGAAACTAGACTGATGCTTGACGAATTTAGGTAACCAAAATATTTCAAATGTTAAACTCATAAGCTGCCAGACTAGTGTTGACTGAAAAAGCGCTCGTGTCATAACGGCTTTACTTAAATCATAAAGTATTCTCCATAGATATAAATATTATATGTACCAGTGGCTACAGTACCTTGTATGGTGATGGCTGAATACGTTCACCAAAGACAACTTGTCCCAGGTTTTCAACCACTGAGTCAGTCTTCTCATCTGCTTGACAGAAGTCAAAACTGTAAAAAAACAAAAAAGAATTATTACAGTACTGATTAGTACCGTAAACATAACTATACTGTACAGTACTCGGTTTCATTTCATCTGACGGTAAATTGAATCCCTTAACATCTGATTTTTCGATAACTACCGGAAAAATAAGAAACTACTATACTATATACCAACCATGGCAACCACACACTGTATTCCCACTTGTGAAGGTGCCTATTGACCCCTTCTGTACCGGTGAGTGGTATTCTTTATTTGATTTCAGCTACATTGAGATGATTAAATGAAGCTTAGGAAGGATATATGGTAGCTAACAGGATTAATTGAGATAGTCGGTAGCCTTTTAATTAGTAGACGTCATTCCTAAGCTCAATTAAATTGCTTGATAGTTGCTAGAATATAATAACAAAGGATGTCACCGGTACTGAATGGGTTAACCCCTTCTGTACCGGCGACGTCTTTTTAAGAGTATTTTTGCTATATTAAGACGATTTTGTGCAGTTTAAGAAGGATCTGTGGTAGTAAAAAGGGTTAAGTGAGATAGTTCGAAGCCTCTTAATTGCTATAGGCCCTTTATAAACTGAATACAATTGTCTAAAAGTAGCCAGAATAAAGTTACAAGGACAGCGCGTTACAGCAGGGGTTAAGATAGCGATTGCCATTGTTATCTGAACGATCATGCATTGATCTTTTGCAGCATTGAATTATTAATTTGGTTCGCCCGGTATACCTGAGTGGCGAGCGGAAATTTATGCAGATGGGAACTGATTCAACCTTCACCGATTCATTATTTGTTTAGTTAGTTATTGTTTAATGTTTTTGAAGTCTTCCAATGTGGGTGATTAAATGTAAATACTGTACAGTTCAGTGGTAGTGAAAATATACAAACCAGAGCTACCAGACAGTTAAGGGCAGATGGGTCGTTTTTCTAGATCCCCTTCATGTTTAGTCCCATTAGTTATCAGATTTTATGACCTTCGGCCCATTAGTTTGGCGATTTTAAGACCTTTTGACCCATTTCTTTGTTAATATTAAGACCTTTCGTCCTATTTAGGTGTCAATTCATTTCTTACAGTAGATCCTCTGGAAAAAGGCAAACTAGGCCTGTGTATCCGGCTCAGTACCAGTACTTGCACTGCTGAGGTCGTTCACGGTGTTGGCGGCGGCGGTAGCAGACGCAACATTTTTACTATTCTGTATTTTTGCTTTATAATCAAACTTCAAATCTTGTCTTCCCCATGCTTTATCAAGATTACTTTCAAACTCCCTTATTGATTCGGAATCGACTACATACTGGGGCAGTGCGTTCCACTCATTTACCACTCTATCACAAAATGAGTTCTTTGCCTGCTCAAGCCTATTTCTTTCTTTGTAAATTTTCTTGAGTGTCCTATCGTTCTTGTTCCCTCCCGCATCAATTTTGTTTTATCCTTATATTCCCTTACTGGTACACTTTTGGATACAGCATTCTCCAGTTTGACTCTAATTTTCCTCCACATTCCTTCAGCATCTTCACCGTTCAAGTATTCCCCCCAGTCAATGTCCAAACACTGTCTCAGCAGCTCATAATCTGCTCCATCATACTCACAATACTGCTGTCTCATATCCACCTCATTAACCTTGAGCTCTTTTCTTACATAAATAAACAGTCCTCTTCCGACCTCTGCCCTAATAGCATTCCTCTCATATAACTCAAAACCCTCCAAACTATACTCCACCAGTTCCCTTTCAATTCTAGCATTTTTTGGTCTTACTTCCTGTAGGGCTATGACATCAGGTTTTTCCTCTTCATCCTGCAACCTACATATCAGTTCTCTTTTCTTGTCCTGGGTAAACACATCCACATTACTAAACATAATCCTTAATCCATCTACCATTCCTTCAGCAACTACACCATCCCGCTCCTCCTGTCCGTACCCTACTCCCCCCTTAGCACTACTGGGACTGCAACTTTGTCTCCTGTCTCTCCCTGTGACACCTCCATCACATTCTCTTCCCTCCCTTCTATTCGTATAAATCACTTCTTCAATTTCCCGTCCCTCACTCTCCAGTAAAAATTTCTCTTATCCTCCTCACCCAACTTTCCATTATTTTCATCAGCCTTTTCTTGTAATTCCTGTTTTTTTTCTTTGTTCTATGCTCAAATCCTTCTTTAGTCTTATATGTTTCAGTTCTTCATTTGTGTTTAGCCTCCAACTAAAATTTGTCACCGTCTCTGACACTGCCCTGGTTTTAAACTGTACCCTTATAGGTCTCACCTCTCCCCTTTTATATCTACCTATCCTACTGACTTCCTCCACCTGCCCTTCACATCCATATCTGTCCACATCCACACCTTTCATGACCTCCTTCACTTTCTCCATATCCCTCACTTTTCTCACTCCATTATCATTCATATGAGCCTCTATATCTCCATGCATGATTACACCCCTATCTCTGTCCATGGCCTCCCTCACGACACTCTCCTTGTTCTTCATGACCCCTACAACTGCACTCTCAACACTTTATTTGGTCATATTCATTTATTCCTTTTGCTCTTTCATAATATCCTCCAAATTCTTAATTTTCTGTTTACCTACCACCGTCCATGCAGTTGACTCCTTTACTTCCTTGAATCGTCCTTCGTATTCCTTCAGCTGCTCCTTCAATGCCATATTCTCTGCTCCCAGTTCATCTACCCTTTTCAATACCATCTCTAGGCTATCATTAACTTCCGAAATAGGCCTGCATTCACTTCCTTCGCTAGGCGTATTCCCTTCCCCACCTGACACACCACACAGTATACACAGTACCTTAACTTTCTCACCAATATCCCCCTTCCATTTCTCCGTATCACTCTTCTACTTCCACTTTTTTATATGCCCTGGCGAATGAGTGAGCCTGTAATTCTGGAAGAAACGGCCTTCGGCCAAAACATTTTTCTACTGAAAAATGTACAAATTAATCTAGAAGGGGGATCTAGTGAATGTTTCTTTAAGTTTGATGGAGGTCTAGGGAGGACACTAAAAAAATAAATATTAATGAAAATATCAACCAAAAAGTGACCCATCCCCCTTTAACCCGGCAACGGCGAAAAAGCTCATAAGAAGTTTTACTGGGCGAGGGCGGCAAAGCTCTTAAGAGGGAAGGCCTAAAAAAAACATTTTAAACGGCCCCAGTAGCACTAAACAATTTTTTCTTTTTTCCCTATACCTCATATCACTCCTCCACATCCCCTCCCCCTTCAATTATCACCTATTTTCCCTAATTCATTGGTATATTTTTGTGCTAACATTAGCAAAATGTGTGGAGGATGTGCTTATGTGCCTAGCGGGTGTGTTACACAAGCGGGTGTGTGGATGAGTAAGCTCAGTCAGGCTTGAGGCCTCGTAAAGGGAGGGGTTGCCTCAATTTGCTCCATAATTCATGAATGGGCTGCTCCATCTATATTCGCAATTTTGACCAGAAAATGATATTTCCACTTGGTTTATTGTTGTTACAGGTTACTATCTTCATAGTGAAGGTAAAATAGGCGCATATGAATAAGTAATAACGATATTTATCGTAAAATGACGATTATAGGCATGAATGGAGCCTAATATGCTCGCCCAGGGGCATCGAGTTCAATACCCCCTGCTCACCGTTTATAGGTTAAGGGCATAAACAGTAATGAATTTATGACCCATTTGGTATATATGAAGGGTATGTCTGGATGTGTGGTGGGCGTGCTTGTGGTGGTGAGCTTCGCTGTGTGTCTGCCTGCTGAGACCGGAACCTATCTGGGAGGACTGAGACCTGGGAATCTTTTGCTGGAGACCCCAAATGGGCCTGCGTCTCTGGGGTTTCTCCTGGGCGACCTAGATGTGTGTGAATTTGTGTTAATTTTTGTTTTCCCTGTTCGGGCTCTGTCTCGAGTTGACCACCCCCAGCTAAAAAAAATAAGTATTAAAAAAAAAAAAAAAAAAATGGTGTACCGGTATATGCCAGAGTACAGTATATACTGTAGATACGGTACTGTAGATGAAAGTGTCAAGTGTCACACAGGCTCTTCTTCTGTCAATCGACCACTTGCGAGTTTCGTTCTATAAGGAAGTTGGAGCTATGGCCATCAATATTTAGCAAAATTATCAGGTAAAATGCAGTCATAATACATATATGAATGCATAAAACCAAATTTATCATACTTTTTATCCATCAGAAACCTAAATTTTTATTGCATTTCTATTTATTATCGATGTCTACAGCTCCAACTTCCTTATAGCATGAAACTCCCAAGTGGTCAATTTTAGTTTGGCATCTTCAAATTTTAAGATACTGTATATCAGAAATCAGCCACCTAGCACAATCTACCTTCAGTCTAGTTTCCGATTCCAATGTGAAAGAACCTCTAAAAGTCACAATATTACGATAACAAATTTGCTCATGAAAATTGTTGGAAAAAGCGCTTGTGTGACACTGGCCTTAACCCTTCCTACCCGGCTGTCATTTTAAAAGGCAACCGCGGAAGATGGGCCGGTACCCGGGTGTCCTATTAAAATCCGTAAGCTTGAAAGACTATTAAGCTTGGTCTGAATGCTGTGCGTCCGACGCACGTAAACAAAGCCGACCGTTGCGTCACCGCACCTCCGAAAACAATAAGGAGACGTCGGATCAATGCTATTGTTTTGACGTAAGACGAAACTAGTGTCTGAAAAGCTCCGATATTGTCAACATCGCGGAAAAGTTCGCTCCACTGAAATCATCATCACAACTGAACCAGTTGACTTACAGAGCTCTACTCAACGCCAGTCTACAGATTGAAAACCGCACTACGTTTATAGATGCGTGGGAAATTTCTAGCAGTTAAAATAAACAAAAATACGGTAGCCTAGACCTAGACGTTTTTCGGCCAGATCGCCCGGATACGACCTCCGTCCTTTGGAGGACCAGCCCGGGCCACGAGGGTTAAGGTGAGGCTGATGGACTGTTGAGATTAAGGGGAGATGGGTCGTTTTTCTGGTCCCCTTTCTCCCTCGTGTTAAGCCCCATTTGTTTTTAGATTAGAAGACCTTCGGCCCATTAGTCTGAAGATTTTAACACCTTTCGCCCCATTTCATTGTCAATGTTAAGACCTTTCGTGCCATTTAGGTGTCGATTATTTCCTGGCAAGCGATGGCGAGCCTGTAATTTGAAGAGGAACCGGCCTTCGGCCGGTAAATTTTTCTACCAAAAAATTTACAAATTTATCTTGAAGGGGGGTCTAGGGGGTGTTTTTCTAAGCTTGATGGAGGTCTAGAGAGAAAACTAAGAAATAAAGGAATTAATAGAAAAACAAAAACAAAAAAACAACGGTCTGTCTCCCCTTAATCTTGGGAAAAAATGTAGCTCTCAAATTAATACTTACTACTGTATTTACATAATAACATGGAAAGAATTCATATTATACCTACAGGGTTTGGAAACCTCTAATTAAATTATAAGTCATAGGCTATAAGAAATGTTATGTATTTTCCGAAGCTAAAATAACTACATCATTACTTACTCAGATATATATTATTCTTACATCTAAATTGTAGGCTACTAAATAAAATATAATTTGCTTAAAAAATGTGACTAATCAATAAGTACAAACACGTGCACGTGTGTGTGTGAGAGAGAGAGAATTGTAGGCCTACTAAATAAAACATAATTAGCTTTAAAAATGTGAATATCATACGACATACAGTATTAAATAAAGTATACAAATTACAGTATACTTACTGTTCATATTCGTATGGAATAACAGACTCCTCAGAATTTAAGCGATTCACAAAAAGTGGTATGCGGCTCTGAAAAGAAAAAGAACAAAATTAGATACAATGGTTATGTACAATAACATTATATAATATACTATGCCCTTTTTATAAGATTAGGCTACACAATTTAATATTTTGTGCTACCACCACAGAGCTGGACCATCTGGTCCAATCCATTGTTAGGTTTGAACTTTGACATCCTCTACCCAACCTTAGCTATTTCTGTCTGTCTCTTTTACTGTCCTACTTTTTCTTCTGGGGGCAGGGCCGCAGGAGGCTAGGAATCCTCCTTCCCTTGTAAAATTCTCTTACTCAACGAGACAGAGAAAGGGGCGAGGGAACGCGGAAGTGGTCCCGCCCGTCCGGACTCTAAGAATTGGAACTTTAAAGGTTTCTGTTTTGGCTCTCACCTGGTAGGGCCTGGTAGGGCTCTGTCTCGAGTCGGCCATCCCCAGCAATGGGATATATGCCTGAGCAGTGAGTAACATACATACGGTACATACATAGGCTACCACTGAAACTATTGAATACATAGACCTGCATTGTCCCTAATAAATTATATATAAGGCGGCGAGCCTTTTCCAAATAATTGTCATAGGCTATAGGCTATTTCTAATAATTCTTTTTAATATTTTTATTTTAATAGGCTTAGCCTACCCTATTTGGGATACATGTCAACTCGTACCCGAGACAACTCGTACTCAAGACATCTCGTACCTTCAAAAGACAGCTCATACTCACTTTTTGGACAACTCGTACCAAAGGCAGATAGTAGGCCTACTCAATTACCACCCTTTTATCTAATTCCAAATATATGGTAAACCTCTCTAGACCTTTCTAAGCTATTTTGTTTTCTTTCTTTTTTATGATCATATTGTGTGGAGGTAATGTCTTTTCATAGGCACCTCTTTGCCTTCTATTTTTTGAGTCGCCGAACATAGGCTATAAAATATATACCTACTGTACAGAGCATCGTGATACACGAGTTTCATATACTGTACTTTTCAAACAAATTCATAGCCTAATGAACTATTCAAATACAGTAAACTTCCGTTAATCCGACGACCGATAATTCGAATCTCCCAATAGTCCGAATTTTTCAATTTGAGGCCAAATCCGAATTCACCCAATAGTCCGAATTTTTCAATTTGAGGCCAAATCCGAATTCACCCAATATTCCGAATTTTTGAATTTCCCGGGCGCGCGATATTTCCAAATATCGGCCCTCTAGCGGGCCAGGCCGGACTAAACAGTCTGCCGTTGTCGGTCTACCTGAAACGTTGTTTATCCCGTGTTTATCCTGTGATATAGTGACTTAGTGACTTAGTGATGGGTCCCACAGCAAGTTCAGGTGCACGACGAGGGAAGAATGACAAGAACAAACATAAGAGGAAGCACGTAACTCTGTCCATAGCTGATAAATTGCGAGTGATAGCGATGGTAGAGAAAGGCAGTGATCGGCGTAAAGTTATGGAAACTTTTAATATCGGTGCCTCCACAGTTTCAAACATAGTGAAGGCAAAGGCTAACTTATCGAAGTTTGTTGCCTTTGGAAAGTCAAGTTCCACGGGTGATGTGAGAGAAAGACAAAGAAAAAACCAAAACATGAAAAACTTGACGAGGCAGTGCATAAGTGGTTTACGGCCAAGCGGGCTGAGGGCAAGCCTATCTCAGGGCTTATGATAATTGAAAAGGCCAAGCAATTCCTGGGTGATATGAATATGGAAGACGATATAAAAATTCTCCGACGGCTGGTTGAGAAACTTTAAAATTAGGCATGGGATTAGGGTCCTAGATGTCGCCGGAGGGAAAAGAATTCTGCCGACAAAGAGGCCGCCGATCGGTTTGCACACATTTTTTCTACCATTGTTCATGATCACCAGCTGACCCCAGACCAAATCTTCAACGCCGACGAGACAGGGCTATATTGGCGTGTTTGCCAACAAGGACATTAGCTGGTAGAGGAGAGAAGGCTGCACCCGGATTCAAAATGAATAAAGAACGTCTCACAATCCTGCTGAGTGGGAATGCTTCCGGTAAATGTCGCAATCGTTTGTTTGTTATCGGCAAGGCTAAGAATCCCCGTGCTTTCAAGAACATGCGAGGGAAGGTGCCAGTGAACTATGATGCACAGAGCAATGCATGGATGACTGCCCAAGTATGCCATGATTGGTTCTTTAAACAGCTTGTTCCCGAAGTCAAGGCCTACTTCAAGTCGATTGGCCTTTCTGAGGACACAAGGCTGTCCTATTCCTGGATAACTGCAGAGCCACATCCCCCTGCCCACGAACTAGTGTCTGGAACACTTCGTCCCCTACTTGCCCCCTAATGTGACTAGTCTGATACAACCAATGGACCAGGGTGTGTGCCAAAAGTTTAAGCAGAGCTACAAGTCCTCATTTGCCCGCAAGCTGATTAACTCTGATGCATCAGTAAAAACTTTTCAGTCAAGTTTTTCCATCAAGGATGCCAATATGATGCTGCCCTAGCCTGGAAGGATGTTTCAGAGGTAACCCTAAGAAATGTTGGAACAAGCTGTATGCCCAGGTGATGACCCAGAAGAGGTTGAAGAAGATGAGCACGATTTCGAAGGCTTTCTTGGGCGTCGCAGGGAGGCAATCAACGAAATCCGAGGCCTGATGGATACCGTGCCGGTCAACGACCCCAAGAGGATGACTGAAGAGGATATTGAGGAGTGGGTTGATGTGGATGGTGACCTGCAGGGCGAGGAAGAGGTGACAGATACAGAAATTATCCGGGGTGTTGTGAAGACAGAATATGTTGAGGAGCACCCGTCTGAGGAAGAGGAAGAGGCAGATGACGATGGCAAAGTAACCTGGAAGGAAGCTGCTACCTATTTCGATGGTATGGTCAAATTTGTGGAACAGTCTAGCCAATATAATGCAAAGTGACACAATCGATTTCCACATCCTCCGTAATGAGTTCTATGAGAAAAGGGGCAGGGCAGTCAAGCAGGCAGACATCAGGGACCTGATGAAAACATGCACCACCATGGCCGCCGATCAGATGAACCAGATAACCCTAGACCTGCAACAATGCCTCTCACAGACGACTCGCGTACCAGCTCACCTGAACCTCTTTACCACACAAGAAACCTATGCCTCTTGCTGATTTTGAAGCTGGGAGACCTAGCATCCCCTGTGAAGGCCACTCCTGAGGTAGCCCCAGCCGCCCCTGTGGTAGCTCCTGCCAGCCTAGCCACTCCTGAGGTAGCCCCAGCCGCCCCTGTGGTAGCTCCTGCCAGCCTAGCCACTCCTGGGGTAGCCCCAGCCCCCCCTGTGGTAGCCCCACCGCTCTCTGTTGTAGCTCCTGCCAGCCTAACCACTCCTGAGGTAGCCCTAGCCCTAGCTCCCCCTTCAGATATTGAAGGCTTGGAGGATATGGCTGTGGAGTAATAATCAGTGAAGTGTAGTAGATTTAAGGACCCCCAAAAAAATATAAAACCAGCAAATACAAAAAAAAAAAATAAGTCTTTTTAAGTTAATTTTTACATTAAAGTACACTACAGTACAGAGCAGTGATTATAAGTTACTAATATGGGGCTAGGGGGGCTAGTGGCTGGGTTGGGGCTGGTGCTGGGGGCTTATCTTCAATGCTACACATCTCTTCTCTTCATATAAGGTGAGTTAAAGTCATGATTAGTCATTATTATCATTATTATCATTATTATCCTGTGTTTGTGTCTTGGTTTGGGTCTTAAAAAAAAAATCGGGGGGGGGGGGGGGGGGTAACGTCCGATAATCCGAAAAATCCACTAATCCGAACGAGGGCCGGTCCGCTGCCCTTCGGATTAACGGAAGTTTACTGTATAATTATGCTTCGGACGGTATACCCGATAGAAGCAGGAGCGATGTTTATTCATGATATATAAAATACCAGCAATAATTACTCAAATACAATTTTTGTTATAGCTTCTATGGAGTTAATGATTTTTAAAGTTCAGGTACGAAATGTATATAATCCTACAATAACTTAGTAAATTGAGTATAAACCACAATCACCGCGTAAACAGTCCGTAGACTACGAGAAACACAACACAAGAGCCAGGCGAGCCGAATGTTGTGTTGTAAGCAGATATTCTATTGGTCAATGAACTGAGTGTGGCAACGGTGACGTCACACCAATGTTTGGCATTTTATTGGTTATTGCGAAACTGCGTGTGACGAGTGACGTCACTTAGATTTTCGTCTGAAATCTCAGTTTCGGCCATAATGGAATTGAGGAAGGGTTGCCCTCTGATCAGTGAAGTTCTTTTGATGTTTGAGGGCACTAGATCTTTTACACGGTATTATTAACGGAACTTCAACCGTCGATAGTCCGAGGTTAGTCTGAATTATATCTGCTGACCATGAAGCCTCCAAGGTTAGTCTGAATTATATTTGCTGATCATGAAACCTCCGAGGTTAGTCTGATTTCTATGTGCTAACAGCGGGGGTGCAGGCCCCCACTAAGGACACTAGAAGATCGCCCTTAAGACACCCTTAAAGATCGGCGCTCGACTTAAGTCGTGCACCAATTTGCAGCAAGTTAGGAGCATTATTAAGGCTTTTAAAGGGTTAAAATCTTGTGCAAATGGCCGGGAGCACAGCGGGCCAGACAGCCAACTCCCAGGGCTTACCGCCGCCCATCAACCCATGTTCCCTGTGTTCTCAAGAGGCCGGCAGTGTAGCCAGTAGTGAGCATAGCTGGGAAAAATATGCCGAAATACGCTAAACTCCCATGTTACTGGTATCACTGTATGAGAACTACGAGTGCTACGTAGCTCGTTCTGGTCTCATTTTGAAGCTTTTAGCGCCTAGTTTTTTGCTAAATAAATTTTTGTTCATGCAGATACTTGATTGATCATTCAGGAGGGCCTGAATATGCCCAAAACACCCCGCTAGACAAGGGTTAAGTTAGGTTAGGTTAATGACAATTTGGTGTTACTAGGAACCTGTATTAGCTACGTGCTAACAGCGGGGGGGGGGGGGGTGTGGGAGCGGTAGCCCCCACTAAGGACACTAGGTTAAGTTAGGTTGTTTGGTTAGGTTAATGGCAATTTGGTGTTACTAGAAACCTGCACTAGCTACGTGCTATGTGCTAACAGCGGGGGTGTGGAGGCGACAGCCCCCACTAAGGACACTAGATTAAGTTAGGTTAGGTTAATGGCAATTTGGTGTTACTAGGAACCTGTATTAGTTACGTGCTATGTGCTAACAGCGGGGGTGTGGGGGCGACAGCCCCCACTAAGGACAGACACTAGGTTAAGGGGAGATTTCCACCTGGAGGATTTTTTCTGGACACCTTTCTCCCTCATGTTTAGCCCCATTGCTTTTGAGATTTTAAGACATTCGCCCCATTCGTTTGGCGATTTTAAGAACCCACGCCCCATTTCTGTCAATTTTAAGACCATTTGTGCCATTTAGGTGTCGATTTTTTCCTGGCGAGCGATAGCGAGCCTGTAATTTAACCCTCCAGCCCCGGCTATGTATTATATATATATTCCTCGAAACCCGGGTGTTTTGGCCGAAAAACGTCTAGGCTAGGCTACCGTATATTCGTTAATCAGACTGCTTCCCGCATTCCCGCGCATCCCCAAGCGTAGCTGTGTTATTTACCTGTAGAATGGCATTAAGTAGAGCTCTCTAAGTCAACTGGTTGAGCTGTGATGATGATTTCATTGGAGATAACTTTATGGCCAAAACAGCCACTTTACACCACTTTTCGATACTTAACAACAACATACAGGCACACACGAACAAGCGACGCTCTCCTTCTTGTGGCCGGAGATGCGGGGCGTCGGTCCAGCCGGCTGTTGTTTACATGCGTCGGACCGACGCCTCGCACACGAAGCTCACAGGCTTTCAACCACTGGGCGTTCAAGAGGCCTTCCGGGTACCTGTTATATGCTTTTTTATGGGCGTTCAAGAGCCCTTCCGTGGTGAGAGGGTTAAGGGGAATCGGCCTTCGGCCGGGAAATTTTTCTACCGAAAAATTTACAAATTTATCTTGAAAGGGGGCTAGGGGGAGTAATTTTAAGTTTGATGGAAGTCTAGGGAATCAACTAAAAACCTCCCCTTAAGTTATGTTAGGTTGTTTGGTTAGGTTAATGACAATTTGGTGTTACTAGGAACATGCTCTAGTTGGTAAAGGTTCGTTTTGTATCCTACACACTGGGTACTAGTAACTAGGAACCCACACTAGCTGGTAGGTATAGGTTAGTCGATAATATTCAAGAACTCTTTCGCAGTCCTATTAGATATAATTTATTAGGGAAAATAGGGACCAATAGACTCGCCATATTTTTCTCATTATAGTCCGCATGGAGGAATTTCGTTATCGACACTTGAAAAAACCCGATTACACCGAAAAATAACACGAAAATAATGTCCCGAACGTAAACAAAGCATTGCACCCAATGAATCCTTCGACCTGGGTCCTCTTCTTCTTGTTTTGAAAGATACGGTGAGTGCGATTCACCCAATAAATGGCTTGAACGTTACTCACAAAAACGATATTATATTATATTATATTATAATATTAGGGTTAGGTTAGGTTAATCTAATATAATATTTGTACATTTTGGAAGCGTGCATGGCCTCCCCACAATTTTCCTTACCTACTGTAAAAGCGCGATTCACCCAATAAATGGCGCCATTTGATGGAGTATCTTCAGATTAATGAATAATGGGTAAGTTAATGTAAATCCTCCACTCAAAACCATGATAAACAACAATTAAACACTATATTCCCTGGAAAAAATATAAAGAAACTTGGTAAATAAGGCGGCTCTAGCTGTCTTGAATGTTACCGGTTAGTCGTGTATCCCATGCACTGGGTACTAGGTACACGTACTATATCTGATAGGTCAGCACCAGTAATTATGTTATCACTGCCTTGACAGCATGATCATGTTGAGAATATGGCATTGAAGGAGCAGCTGAAGGAATACGAAGGACGTTTCACGGAAGTAAAGGAGTCAACTGCATGGACGGTGGTAGGTAAACAAAAAGTCAAGGATTTGGAGGATATTATGAAAGAGCAAAAGGAAGAAATGAATATGACCAAAAAAAGTTTTGAGAGTGCAGTTGTAGGGGTCATGAAGAACAAGGAGAGTGTCGTGAGGGAGGCCATGGACAGGGATAGGGGTGTACCGTAAAATGCGGTAACTTCGGAAATTTTTCGATGTTTTTTAACAATTTCTCCTGAGTTTAAACACATTATAGAGATTTAACTAGGTCAAGTGATGTATGGTGGTAGTGCGCCATAATCCAGGAAGCCTCCTAAAATTAACCCCTATAATAAGAGAGCTATCCTTATCCTAAATGATGTCCGAAGTTTGCTTGAAAAGTTGATAACTTCGGACGTAGGTGATTTCTTATGGAAAATGGTTGCCAAGAAAGCTGAGATAACTTCGGACGAACGGAGGAGAACTTCGGACCTACGTTCGTGGCCTTATTTCATTCATTTTTCGGCTCCTACTATTTTATATGAATATTTTATTATTGCTGCTTATTCTTGTCCGATGTTATAGTGGAAAATGCACAGTCAATACTTTTAGGCCTGTATAATCAGTATAGGAGGGGGATATATACGATGTTTAACATATATTCTGTTTGCATCTGTTCTCGTTAGGCATCGAGCTCACTCCTAGAAAATATTGAGAAGGAAAAATAACCAATGCTGTCAAATCAATAACTCGAAAATTAACTAGGCCTAGTGAAAATATATAGGTATGTATAATATATCACTGCATATACACTTTTATGAATTTGAGCATTTTTATAGGTATAATGTATTTGTTGGTGTTTCTTTCGGCAGATAATTTTTTTTTTGGACAAGATATATGCCTCTCCTAATTTATATATATTATATATCCAGAATTATCCGAAATACATAAATCGGTTAGCATAGTATCATATTTTTATGGGTTTTTGGACTCAGAGAATGATGATTTGATCTTTGACCACCATGTTAATGATGTACAAGTATTATGAATGATTTTCATAGGGCAAATAATAACAAACGATTGTTTTGTTCCATGTCCGAAGTTACCATGTTTTTTTTTTTTAAACACAATCGGTTAAATGATACTGTTCTAGCTAGAGCGTTATACAAGTGTAACAAATTTCCTTTGGTGGATGTTGTCTCTGGTAATGTTACTACAAAATTATATCAGTCACAACATCATTCATACAAACAAATTTCTTCAGGGTGATAGAAGTTTGGCAGGGTAGCGAAAAATGTACCGTACATATTTTCGTCACATATATAATATTTTTTTCGTGTACATATACTCATGTCAGTTCCCTAGGACTTTTACATGCTCTTCCTTTGCCATTTCTCTAAACGGACCCCACAAAAAAAAAAAAAAAAAAAAAAAAAAAAAAAATCCATTATATAATGACAATGTCTAATTACTTACTATCGCCGATGTCCGAAGTTATGACCCAAGTACGAAGTTACCCCCACTTTACGGTAATCTTGTATGGAGATATAGAGACTCATATGAATGATAATGGAGTGAGAAAAGTGAGGGATATGGAGACAGTGACGGAGGTCATGAAAGGTGTGGATGAGGACGAATATGGATGGGAAGGGCAGGTGGAGGAGGTCAGTAGGATAGGTAGATATAAAAGGGGAGAGATGAGACCTATAAGGGTACAGTTTAAAACTAGGGCAGTGTCAGAGACTGTGACAAATTTTAGTTGGAGGCTAAATACAAATGAAAAACTGAAACACATAAGACTAAAGAAGGATTTGAGTATAGAACAAAGGAAAAAATTAAGGAATTACAAGAAAAGGCTGATGAAAATAATGGAAAGTTGGGTGAGGAGGATAAGAGACATTTTTACTGGAGAGTGAGGGACGGAAAAGTGAGGAAGTGGTTTATAAGAGTAGAAGGGAGGGGGAGATCAGGGAGGGAAGAGAATGTGATGGGAGTTGTGACGGAGGAGGAGAATGGGGAGGTGTCGCAGGGAGAGACAGGAGACAAAGTGACAGACCCAGTAGTACTAACGGGGGAGTAGGGTACGGACTGGAGGAGCGGGATGGTGTAATTGCTGAAGGAATGGTAGATGGATTAAGGATTATGTTTAGTAATGTGGATGTGTTTACCCAGGACAAGAAAAGAGAACTGATATGTAGGTTGCAGGATGAAGAGGAAAAACCTGATGTCATAGCCCTACAGGAAGTAAGACCAAAAAATGCTAGAATTGAAAGGGAACTGGTGGAATATAGTTTGGAGGGTTTTGAGTTATATGAGAGAAATGCTATTAGAGCAGAGGTCGGAAGAGGACTGTTTATTTATGTAAGAAAAGAGCTCAAGGTTAATGAGGTGGATATGAGACAGCAGTATTGTGTGTATTTGTGTATTGAAGTAAAATGTGCAAGAGGATCAATTCTAATTGCCTCTATATATAGAAGCCCAAATAATAGCAGGGGAGAGGATGATAACCTACTGAAAGCTATGAAGGAAATAGATAATAGAGAGAACAAATATAAGATTTTGGTTGGAGATTTCAATTTGCCAGGGATCAACTGGGCAAATTGTACTACTCCAGCGGGACAGGGTAGCCTGGAAAATAAGTTTATAGAGAAAGTGAGAGATTGTTTTTTAACGCAACATATTGTAGAGATGACAAGATATAAGTGTTAAGTGATGATCCTGTGGCGTGAATTTTGGAAATGAGTCTTTGGAGCTGGTGAACAAGTTTTGTTACCTAGGAGATACCATCTCTGCCGGTGGTGGGGCCGAGGCTGCCACTGTTGCTAGAATTAGGTGTGGCTGGGGGAAGTTCAGAGAATTGATGCCAATCCTGACCATGAAAAGAATGCCTCTCCCCCTGAAGGGAAAGGTGTATGCCTCATGTGTTAGAAGTGCAATGACGTATGCCTCAGAAACATGGGCCGTTAAAGTAGAGGATGTCAACAGAATGGAGTGTAATGAGATGAGAATGGTGAGATGGATGTGTGGGGCCAGGCTACAGGATAGAATAACAAATGTTGAGCTGAGGAGACGTTTAGGTATAAAGAGTATTAGCGAGGTGATGCGTACAAGTAGACTGGGATGGTATGGACATGTGGAGAGAATGGATGAACAAAATTGGGTGAAAAAATGCAGGTCTGTGATTGTGGAGGGAGCTGCACCAAGGGGTGGACCAAGGAAGACCTGGGATCGGACTATACGCGCCGATCTCAAATCCAAGAACTTGACAAGTGAAGCAGCCCTTAACAGGGTTGCCTGGAACGCCGCCATTAGGACAAGAGACTGAAACTGCACTGATGTGTGGAACACTCGGTCTTAAAATTTTATGTATGTATGTATGTATGTATGTATAGAGATGGGACGCAGGGGAGTGTACTTGATTTGATTTTTAGCAATGAAGAGGATATAGTGGAACATGTTAATGTGGATAGCCCTATAGGTCGTAGTGACCATGCCTGTATAAGCTTTAGTTGTAACATTAAATCAGAGAGGGATAATAGAAGCAATAGAAAAATATACATGTATGATAGAGCAGATTATGAGCTGCTGAGATGGTGTTTGGACATTGACTGGGGGGAATACTTGAACGGTGAAGACGCTGAAGGAATGTGGAGGAAAATTAGAGTCAAACTGGAGAATGCTGTATCCAAGTGTACCAGTAAGGGAATATAAGGATAAAACAAAATTGAGGAAAAGAACGAACCCAGAATTGCCAATAAAAAGAAAACTTTGGACATTGATTAGAAGAAAGAAACGATTGTGGGAAAGATTAAAATTGTTAAAAAAGAACAGGGGGTCTAGTATAGAAGCTAAAGAAGTGGATCTGGAACGCAGACAAATAAACAATAAAATAAGGTGGGAAACAAGGAGGGGGGAGAGAGAGATTTCTAGAAATGTGAAGGATAATCCAAAAATATTCTGGAAGTACATTCAGGAAAAGTTAACAAGAAGAGTAGGGATCCCAGAGCTGGTAGGGGGGTTGAATGATGGGAGTAGAGCGGAGACTGATAAGGAGAAAGCAGAGGTGCTGGGGAAATACTTTGGGGGGGTACTAACAGTGGAGTCGGATGATGCAGTGCCTACTATTCCCATCAAACAGGCACCGGCACTAGAAATAATAGAGTTTTCCCATGCTAGAATAAGAAGGGCTATAGAAAAAATTAACAGAAGTAAGTCACCGGGACTGGATGGGATACACCCAAGAATCATAAAGGAAGGAGGTGAGATGTTTAGTAGACCCATTGAAAATGTTATTTGAGGTATCGTTTAATACAGGACAAATCCCGATGGACTGGAGAGAGGCGAACATAACAGCTATATTTAAGAAGGGAAAGAGAAATGACCCAGGGAATTATAGACCAGTCAGTTTGACAAGTGTTGTGTGTAAACTAATGGAAACGGTAATTAGAGAAGGAATAATGGATCATATGAAGTCAAACCAACTTTTCAGTGGGAGACAGTTCGGATTCTTGCCGGGGAGGTCGACGGTACTACAGCTAATTAAGGTGGTAGATGATTGGATGCAAATTTTAGAAGATGGTGATGTAATAGACGTGGTATATTGCGATTTTATGAAGGCCTTCGATAATGTCCCACATAAAAGGTTAATAGAGAAAGTTAGAAGCTATAATATAGGGGAGAAATGTGTGAAATGGATAGAAGCCTTCCTGAAAGATCGGAGACAGAGGGTACTGGTGAATGGAATAGGCTCGGGGTGGAGGGAAATTACAAGTGGGGTACCTCAGGGATCTGTGTTGGGACCACTGTTGTTCGTTATATTTATCAACGACTTACCTGAAGTTATAACTAATGGAAGTGAGGTATACCTGTATGAGGATGACACTAAGCTGTATAGAAGAGTGAGGAGTAAGGAAGATGTGGGTTTGCTTCAAGGAGATGTGGAGGGCATGAAGGGATGGTCTGAGCATTGGTTAATGCCTTTTCCTCCAAAAAAATGCAAGTACATGCGGATTGGGACAAGCAAGATAGACAAGGTAGGATACAGTATGTATGAAGCGATGGAGGAAGTGAATGCAGAAAAGGATATAGGAGTAGTGATAGACAATAAGTTAAATTTCTCAGAACATTTAGCGGAAAAGATAAACTAAGCCAATAGAATTGTAGGGCTGATAAGGAGGACATTTGTGTCACTTGACGAAGAAATCTTCAGGAATCTCTATACAGCGCTGGTTAGGCCGCACCTGGAATATGCGAACCAGGTGTGGGCTCCACATATGGTAAAGGATATAGAAGCAGTGGAGAAGGTGCAGAGGAGAGCTAGCAAGCTGGTACCAACGTTGAAGAACGCGGGCTATGAGCAGAGGTTGAGGATACTGGGGCTTCCGACACTGGCATATCGGAGAAAGAGAGGGGATATGATAGAGACTTTTGAGAAAGAGAGGGGATATGATAGACTTTTAAGATAGTGTCAGGAAAGTACGATGAGGATGTGTGTGAGGGTATCTTCTTGATGCGGGAGGGAACAAGAACGAGAGGACACTCTAAGAAAATTTACAAAGAAAGAAATAGGCTTGAGAAGACAAAGAACTCATTTTGTGATAGAGTGGAACGCACTGCCCCAGTATGTAGTCGATTCCGAATCAATAAGGGAGTTTGAGAGTAATCTTGATAAAGCATGGGGAAGACAAGATTTGAAGTTTGATTATAAAACAAAAATACAGAATAGTAAAAATGTTGCGTCTGCTACCGCCGCCGCCAACACCGTGAACGACCGCAGCAGTGCAAGTACTGGTACTGAGCTGGATACACAGGCCTAGTTTGCCTTTTTCCAGAGGATCTACTGTAAGAAACTGTAAGAAACTCTACTGTAAGATGTTAGCGGGACCGATGTTTTTCACACTCCCCTTCAATATTATACTGTAATTGGTTTCGATAATAATAGGGAATAGACTCGCAGCGTTATTATACATAATTTATTAGGGAAAGTGAAGCTCTATGGAATCCTTATAATATACTCACATAGATTCCGTTGTGGGAGAATAGTTTTGATAAGTTTTGTAACACTCGATTTTGTCGATAAAAATACTGTAGTCCCGCGCGTAAACAAACTCTTCTTCTTCAGTCCCGCAATCTTGAGAGCTCTGCTACGGACGTGTTCAATGTTTACAAAAAGTGTTCGGAATGGAGTACACTCGCTACGGTAAAGTGTTATGTTCTACAAAGATGTTACTGTATGTCTAATATATGAACCCACAGTAGCATGCATGCAAGGGCTAGTTTTGTATCCCACGTACTGGGTCTATGTTAGGTTAGGTTGGGTTGTTTGGTTAGGTTAATATACTGTACTAGGTCTCGGAAACAAGATTCGTAGTTGCGGTAGTATTTACATCAAAACTATAGTTAACTATCAAAACTATTCTCCCACAGTGGAATTATAACTAGTAGCATCAAAACTACCATTTCCAAAACAAATTGGAAAACAAAACTCGCAAATAAGGCTGCGAGTCTTTTCACTAAAATTACCGAAGTGTTAACATATGGGAAAGAGCGTTGGTTACAACGGGAGGATATAATCAGGCTGCAGCATTTATTATTCATTATGGGAACAATTTCTTAAAGTTAGACACGGGACCGGGAGCGATAATTTATCGATCGAGTTGGTGGGTTCGTGACGTCATCCATGGCGATGACGTCACTTCCAGCCTGCCAATCACAAACGGGTTTGGCCAGCCAATCACAGCTAAGCTTCCAGTATGTTTTGATCGTATCAGCTGTTCTACCTTAACCCCATATTTCAACCCCGCTCTTTCCCTGATATACTTCATACCCTCCCCAGCTATCGGGGTAAATATTTTTAATATTGTTGTGGCAAGTGAAGGTAATCATTATTAGGGACAGTGTAAACAGGAAACCAATTATAATATTGAAGGGGAGTGGGAAAAATCGCTCCCGCTACTATGGAAATTGCCCTTCGGACAAGAAATCGATCGATTATTTGTATAAATTATTTATTCAACTCCGCCTAATAGCAGACTCGCACATGGTATATTAACATAACATTTAAAGTTTTTAGACAGCCATTTTATCAGCTGCTATCAGTCCTTGTTTTTCTTCGCTCTGAGGACTGCATCAAGCAAGTTCCTTTGGCTTTTGTATTTATGAGTCGACGGCGTAAAGAGGACTACGAGAGGATAATCAGTGCTATTTAGTCCAAACTCCCCAGATGTTGATGAAATTGTGTGACTTTGAGGCAGCAATTTGGCAATCTATATGCTCGTTATTACCAGGTAGCCTACTCATTCACAGTTGTTCCTTTCATTGGTGCCAGGCAGTTTACAGACAGGTTGGAATCCTCAGACTTCTGAGTACATACCACCAAAAGGGACAAACTAATAAAACAATTATTGGCCCTGCATTATCTAACAAGATGTCATATCCCCGATGCCTTGGAGTGCCTAATTAGGTCTCGGGAAAATAACTGCGAAAAACTTGTTTCCCCTTTTTAATATGTAGATTCGACTTTAGTACTAGCCTAGTACCGTACTTCCATAATAATGATAGTTTGGGACAGCGAACTTAGGCCTCCAGAGGACATCACTTTATAAAAAAACGGGCCACATTGCCTACCTCAGTACCTCTATTGGTGGTCCAGAAATGGCAACCAGAGATAAAGTAGCCTATCGTATTAGGCTATGTACAAGACGATAATCTAACCAAATTATATGAAACAAATAACTAAAAGAATATAGGCCTATAATAGCCTACTTGTATATTATGATAAAGAGGAAGGGGCCGTTTTCAAGGTTATTGGTACGAGTTTACTAGGCAAGTGAGTACGAGTTGTCTTGTTACGCCAGGTACAAGTTGTCCAGCAACCCCCTATTTGGCCCAACTGAAACAATGTTTTTTTTTTTTTTCCCCTAAGCTGCCTGGCCGAACAGCCCCGAGTCCCTGAGAAAGGCCATGGCCACGATCAGGCTTTCCCACAGAGCTCTCATTGAGTGTAGATTGTGTTGTTGGCGTAAGTGGTTGTGTGAAATGCAGTCTTCTATGATGTGTTTAATGGTATGGGGTGCTGTGTTACATCCCGGGCAGGCGTCGACAACGGGGTCATCCAGTCTCTTCTGATAGCTCAGGAGAGCTGGATGGTGTCCGCATCTCAGCCTGGCCAGGTGGACTCTGTCCTCGCGAGGAAGGGAGGATTCGGAAGGATGTATTTCGGGAGGTCGTGCATGCAGCTGCGTGTTGTCTGTGAGTGAGTGGATGGATCGGTGAGAGATATGAGTATGGATGTGCTTCTGGAAGTTGGTTCGGGGTGGGCAGGGAGGGAGAGAGGACAATAATTGTGTGTGATACCGTGTGCTGGGTGTTGTTTTGATATTTCTTGGTGTCTGTGGGTGTGTTGCCATGTAGTTTAGTGGGTGGTCTTGGTTCGTGGAGGCTGCTGCCAGGAATTGAGTGCCTCTCATGTCCAGATGGTCTTTGACTTTGAGAATTTTGGTTTCTTGATGTAGGTGATCTGTGGGTGAAGTAGCTGTGCAGCCTGTAATGATCTTCAGGGCTTTGTTTTGAATAGTCTGTAAGGTCTTATGATGTGTTTCAGCTAGGTTAGAAGCCCAGGCTGGGCTTGCGTATTCCATCACTGATCTTATGTATTGTTTATATACTGTGGTGGTAGTTTCTTTGTTGTGTCCAAATTTTGTGTGAGCAAGTGACCTGAGGGCGTTAAGTCTGGGTGTCAGTTTCTTTTTAATGTTTGTGGTGTGCTGTTTGAATGTCATATGAGAAATGTGTGAAATGGATAGAAGCCTTCCTGAAAGATCGGAGACAGAGGGTATTGGTGAATGGAATAGGCTCGGGGTGGAGGGAAATTACAAGTGGGGTACCTCAGGGATCTGTGTTGGGACCACTGCTGTTAGTTATATTTATCAACGACTTGCCTGAAGTTATAACTAATGGAAGTGAGGTATACCTGTATGCGGATGACACTAAACTGTATAGAAGAGTGAGGAGTAAGGAAGATATGGGTTTGCTTCAAGGAGATGTGGAGGGCATGAAGGGATGGTCTGAGCATTGGTTAATGCCTTTTCATCCAAAAAAATGCAAGTACATGCGGATTGGGACCAGCAAGATAGACAAGGTAGGATACAGTATGTATGAAGCGATGGAGGAAGTGAGTGCAGAAAAGGATATAGGAGTAGTGATAGACAATAAGTTAAATTTCTCAGAACATTTAGCGGAAAAGATAAACAAAGCCAATAGAATTGTAGGGCTGATAAGGAGGACATTTGTGTCACTTGACGAAGAAATCTACAGGAATCTATATACAGCGCTGGTTAGGCCGCACCTGGAATATGCAAACCAGGTGTGGGCTCCATATATGGTAAAGGATATAGAAGCAGTGGAGAAAGTGCAGAGGAGAGCTAGCAAACTGGTACCAACGTTGAAGAACGCGGGCTATGAGCAGAGGTTGAGGACACTGGGACTTCCGACACTGGCATATAGGAGAAAGAGAGGGGATATGATAGAGACTTTTAAGATAGTGTCAGGAAAGTACGATGAGGATGTGTGTGAAGGTATCTTCTTGATGCGGGAGGGAACAAGAACGAGAGGACACTCTAAGAAAATTTACAAAGAAAGAAATAGGCTTGAGAAGGCGAAGAACTCATTTTGTGATAGAGTGGTAAATGAGTGGAACGCACTGCCCCAGTATGTAGTCGATTCCGAATCAATAAGGGAGTTTGAAAGTAATCTTGATAAAGCATGGGGAAGACAAGATTTGAAGTTTGATTATAAAACAAAAATACAGAATAGTAAAAATTTTGCGTCTGCTACCGCCGCCGCCAACACCGTGAACGACCGCAGCAGTGCAAGTACTGGTACTGAGCTGGATACACAGGCATAGTTTGCCTTTTTCCAGAGGATCTACTGTAAGAAACTGTAAGAAATATGTTACTCCTAGGATTTTGGGTGTGTGTGTATGTGTTAGGGGTGTGTTGTTTATGGTGAGTTGAGGGATGTATTCGTGTTCTCCTGTCCAACTTGTGAGCAGGGTTGCGGTGGATTTGGCTGGGGCTAGATTAAGTCTGTTTGTAGTGCACCAACCATGTAGTGTGTTGAGATAGGGTTGAAGGAGATCTGTTGCTCTTTTTGGGTCATGGTGTGTGCATGTGAGTGTTATGTCATCTGCATAGGAGGTTAAGTTTATTTGGGGCGTATTGGGTGTAGTTATATCGTGCATGTACAGATTGAAGAGTGCGGGCGATAGGACGGATCCTTGTGGGACTCCGTTTGGAAAGTTTCTGATTTTAGATGAATGACCGGCAAAAGATACGTGTGCACATCTGCCTGCTAGGAAGTTGGCCAGCCACCTTTTTGTGTTGTTGTGCATGTTTGTGTTGTAGATTTTGTTTGTTAGGTTGTGGCGGGGGATGGCATCGAAGGCTTTACTAATGTCGAGTGTGGCTAAAAGTGATCTGTGTGGTGGTCTAGCTGAGTTGATGCCGTCGAAAGCTCTTTGTGTAAGGTCTGTGAGAAGAGTGTTTGTGGAGTGCAGTGGCCTAAAGCCATGTTGTGTTGGAGCTAGGGGTAGGTCAGGTGTAATTAGTTGTAATACTAGGCGTTCCATGACTTTGGAGGGGGAGCAAAGAAGTGTGATGGGGCGGTGCGAGGAGTCTTTGTTGGGTTTGGGGAATGTGATGATGATACCATGCTTCCAAATGTCTGGTATTGTGTTGTGTGAATAGCTGTAGTTTGATATGTTAGTGAGTGCTTGTATGCCTTGTGGTCCCAGGTATCTGAGGTGTATGTTGCTTATGTTGTCTAGGCCACAGGCGGGTGAGTGCTTGAGATTGTTGATGATATGCTTTGTCTGGTGATTGGTGAAGGGTGTATAGTCAGGGTCTGTGGGGAATTGTCTCTTACGTCGGATGACACGTCGGTCGTCTTTGTGAGGTTTTAGGTGGCTGACATGTGAAAAGTGATTGATGAGAGTGTTTGCTTGTTGTTTACATGAAGGAGTAGAGTCTGTTGTTGTGATTGCAGCATGTGATTGTGTTGTGTTGCTGTTGGAAAGTGTGATGCTGTTTAGTGTTTTGTAGAGTTTTATGGGGTTTGTTTTGTGATCAAGTGTTTGTAGGAAGTTATTCCAATTTAGTTTTTGTTGTTCTTGTATTTTGTTGTTAGTTTGGGTGTTGAGTGCTTGAATTTGTTGTGTGATGTCTTGTGTGTGGGGTGCTGGGGAGTGTTTTTTGTTAGGCTAGCCTATATATTTATAAATATTTACTTATGGTCCCGTTAAAATATCCTCAAGTAACCTATTAAAAACTGTTCAGGGCAATCGGGGGACTGGTTAGAACTTGTAGGATGTTTAATTGAAGTGCGGAAATCAGTATTTACTGAGAAATAAGTCTTAAAATGCGCTATGGGTCACCCAGGGTCCCTGCCCTCTCTTTCCCAGGTAATTATTATTATTTTGTTATGTTATGTTATATTATATTATATTATATTAGGGTTATCCGGTTAGGTTAGGTTAGGTTAGGTTAATCTAGTTTAATCTAATCTAATATAATATGGATACAGTAAGTTTCGTCACCGCCTCTCAGACCCGTTTCGTCACCGCGATCTCGGACGTTTCGTCACCACAATGAGCCACTACCATTTTAAGGGCATTGAACCTTGATTTAAGTATTTATGGTTATAATTTGTGATGAAAACTTAATGATTGGTTGCCTATTTGTATTATGGGACGGTAGATATGTATCTGATATGGTTTTGTTAGATTCTGATATCGTTTGTCAGAAGGTTGTCTTATATATACTGTAATACGATACTCGCTGTCTCTTAACCCTTAAAAAGCGGCGCTCGACTTAAGTCGTGCACCAATTTGCAGCAAGTTAGGAGCATTATTAAGGCTTTTAAAGGGTTAAAAGCGAGTGCAAATGGCCGGGAGCGCAGCGGGCCAGACAGCCGACTCCCAGGGCTTACCGCCGCACACTGACTCACTCTCCCTGTGTTCTCGAGAGGATGGCAGCGTAGCCAGTAGTGAGAATAGCTGGGAAAAATATACCGCTATACGCTAAACTCCCATGTTCGTGGCACCACTGCATTAGAACCACGAGTGCTACGTAGCTCGTTCTGGTCTCATTTTGAAGCTTTTAGCGCCCAGTTTTTTGCTGAATACATTTCTTTTCATGCAGATACTTGATTGATCATTGAGGAGGGCCTGAATATGCCCAAATGAGCCCAAAACACCCCGCTAAAGAAGGGTTAATGGACGCTACCAACAATACAACCAGATCCACTTTTTCGTGTACGGTAGTAAAGTAGGTTTAAGCGACCAAGAATCGAAATCGGTCTTCTCGTTCATCAGGCATACATTTCCACACTAGGCTAATTACATCTCTAAAATATGTTAAGTGTTCTCTATAATCATGTGTTGTGCATATTATAATATGTAGCCTACCTGTTATGCCACGCTTTAGAGGAGCGAGGTATATATTCTGGTTACACTTCCCAGGCATCCAGCTTTGGGAGTTGTGCAGTAATCGTCTAACTTAGGCTACTCTCGACTGGGAGAGGACTGACCTTAACTCAATCTACATCAAACAGATGACATACAATGCACAGAAACACGATGGTAGGTACAATGGGTTTTATTCACAACACTTGGATAGGCACACAGACATATATATTATACAGAGGGTTGTTCAGCGAATCAGCGGGACACTCGTACACAGGATAAATTAGATAAAATCAAGAGGCGGAATAAACCTCTAACAAACAATCGTCCTAAAAGTACGGTAAATGGGTTAGCTTGAACACATGTAGGTCTAATTAGTTTATAAGAACACAGGATGATTGTAACTGGTAAATAAACGAGGAAATGGTAGATTCCCAAAATGATAAATACAAAGAGTTCGAATGACAAGGAACTCTAAAGCATAAATGCAACTCTTAACTCTGGAATTAAATACACTAGGCAATAATGCCTAAGTCTCAATGATATGATATGCGTAAACCCAGATATGCGGCAGGAACTCTCGGTTGACGTGTAGAGTGCATGTTAAAATAAAGTGTCAATATTGTATCTACATTTCCTCTTCAGGGGGTCACGGGAGCCCGGGCCAGAGGAAGTATCTATATATTTCGGTATATTTCGCAACATTTCGGTCTTGTTCATACTTTAGTGACATCCTGGGCAAGAATATATATTGGAGTGGTTTATGAGTTTCGAACCAAGCTGCAAATAATGCCTTTTGGACTATTAAACATAGTGGTGACGAAACGGGTCTGAATTTTGGTGACGAAACGGGTTTTTTGGGACGAACCGCGGAACCGGGTAGTGACGATACGGAATGGTGACGAAACGTCCATACCCCTATAATATTTGTACATTTTGGGCAGTGGGCGGGGCCGCGCGTATGTGGCGGCGTACAGACCCTGCCGTAAACCATAGCGCATTTCAAGACTTTTATTTCTCAGTAAACAGGCTACTGATTTCTGCACTTCAATTAAACATCCTACAAGTTCTAACCAGTCCCCTGACCAGTTCTTAATAGGCTAGGCCTACTTGATTGTAACTTGAGGATATTTTAACGGGAACATAGGTAGCCTAAATATTTACCATAGGCTAGGCCTATTTATATATATCTAGCCATCTAGGGGTGATTTTGTAGTTTGTAGGCCTACTCTGCATAACTCTAGGACAGGGTGTCAATCCACAAAATATGAATTGTGTTATCATTATGGTTTATTATTTTGTTATCATTATAGCGCGGCTAAGGCGCGAGCTCGGTAATTCTGCATAACTACTACTCCTGTTATTTTAAGTTTTATTGATTTTATTTGTGTATTTTAATGGTTAGTAAGTGTGAATTATATTGTTAGAAAGTGAGGAAAGCACTATTTAACAGCATTTGCATTGTTAATTGAAATTCAGATACCCAAACAATCTAAGAGTTTACTCGATTTAGTAAACTTTAAAAAGACATTAGCCTAACCTAACAACCTTACCTAACCTATCCTAGTATTATGGGTGGGGGCTGCCGCCCCCACACCCCCGCTAATTGTGTATTAAAACTATAAAAACATTGATGGGATAAAGTCTATGGTGTTTACTCTGCAATCTTCAGCTTTGGCTGTCGATAAAAGGAAAGTACCAATAAAAATGTACTGACTTTTTGTAGGTGAAGCTCCACTGATTGGCTACTAAACATAAGGGAGGAGCCTCCAAGGAGGCTAGAATGTAAACATAGTGTCCTGGACTGGCAGTACAAAAATAACTGATAATGTTATAGGAGAGTGAAAATCAAATTGACAAAATAAGAAAAGTAGCCCTTATCCGCACATCACTAAGGTCCCCTGAGTAAGGTAAGAGCGAAAAAAAATAATTCCATGAGACAGGAATCCCGTAATCGAGGAGTAGTTGTTCTGCAGAATACCCACAAAATCAAAATAGGCCTAGGCCTACAAAAAAAAATACCTGAAAAACACATTGTTGCGTCTCCTGTATATTAACCGAAGTTAGGCCTAGGTTAGGTTATCCAAGGGACCTAGGCTAACAGTGAGTCAACACAGGCAACACCCATTAGCTTCAGGGTAGCTAGTGAAAACAAATATAGGCTAGGCTATTCATAATAAATGGAGGTGAACAGCAATTCACCATCCGAACTATAGCAACTGTGACCATACTAACCTGACACTTGTTAGAATCATTGGTGCCTGCCTCGCAATAATTGACAGGAGCCAAGCCGGGGAGGTAGAAGGCCTGAGTGACAACAATGATCTGTGTCACCAGTACCAGGGCCCTCACTAACCCTCTTGACCTGACCATCATAGCCATCTCCCTGTCAGTGTGCTCCTGCTTGCTTTCACGTCGACATCAAGGTAGAACTGGGAAATTTAGCGGGAGTTTAGCGTTTGTGGACGAGGAGAACACTCAGGAGCGAACGGGTGTGTTATCGCTGACACGTATACTGAGGCATGCTGGGAACATACTGTTACCAACTACCTCCCCGATCTCCTCCATTCATATATATTGAGACTAGCATATTTCTATACTTAAACCGCATCAAAAGTATGTAAATTACTTAAATTAATACCCTATAAGCATTTTAATCAATCTTAGCTATGTATACTAATTTTTATATGGGGTATACTGAAGTATACTCTTATTTGGTAACACTGCAAGAAAAACATACGCAACGTCGGCTATTTGTTCGGATTTTGTTTGCAGCTTCGACTCGCCTGCGGACATGTAGTATTGCCTTATGTAGCAAATACAAAATGATGTTATATTTAAATACATTTAATTTCTTACAAGTAACTACAAGAAAGCGCTGATATAGCAAAACTATACATTATTGATCATTTGGGCTTTATTGTAAATGGGATATATATTTCGGTGATGAGTCCACACGTCAACAAACTAGAGTGATCTATTTTGGGCCTTATTATATCCTATTGCTATAGCTTACAATGTTGCGAATAGTTATTATAATACGTAAGCAATGTTCTTCCTCTACCTATAAGTTGCAAATACGAAAGAAATTGCGGTATTAGTGTATTTCAAACTCTAGGCCTATACTCTATAGCCTAATATAACGGGAGTAGCCTACGGGACTTGTCGAAGTTGGGAAGAGGTTGTGTAGTTTTGCGATTACATTAGGCCCACGTAGAACAAAACAAAAAGTAGCTGATCCCGGACAACATCATGTACAGGGAATTATAAGACGGAAATATGATGAAGAGACCACTTGCGAGTTTCAGGCTATAAGGAAGTTAGAGCTGTATAGACATCGAAATTAAGCAGAATTAGGCTACCAGCTAAAATAAAGTTGTAGTGCATTTACAAACGCATAACATTAATTTCAACATACTTGTTATTCATCACAAACCTACATTATTTATGTATTTATATTTAATATCGATGTTTACGACCCCAACTTCCTTATACTCGCAAGTGGTCAAATTGTATAGGTAGGCCAGAAGGATAGGCTACTAACCTAGCTCTATAACTGACTAACAACTAAAGGAATCAAGCTAATATTTCTACAATTTGTGAAATCAATCAGTCAATAGGTGTGGAAATTTACAGCCAATTTGATCTAGCCCTTTTTGAGTTACAGAGGATAGAGCTAGGTCACGATTTTTGGCCTACCCATAATTAATGGACTATACTGGGATTATGGTGACTCATACTCATGCATGCTTAGAGCTCATGTAGGGTAAGAATGATTACGAGATAGCCTAAGTGAGCGTCAGGGGCCTACCACTGTTCATAATCAATATTTGGGGGTATATAATTGTGGCTGCTTCACTTTTAGACCGTGTAGGCCTATAGTATTGTGTAGCCTACGATTGTAAGTAGCATATATAGCCTACTGTAGGTATCTCTTAAATTCGTCAGTCTTCTAAACTTTATTATCTGTATACAGTATAATCTTCGGTTTGGAATAAGGTGGTTCTTATCTATTATACTGTACATGTGTGTGTTTGTGGGTTTGTGTGAGGTTAGATATATGGGTATGAAATAATATAATAGTATGTATGCGTAGGCCTATAAGTGTGTATATATATATATATATATATATATATATATATATATATATATATATATATATATATATATATATACAGTATATTGACGATATAAACTCGTGTGGAACAGATTACAAGCGCACTGCAGTGTTGGGTAGAGATCCAATTGAAAGAGAGATTGATTAGCTTTATCTTCGAACGCAATTTTAGTGCTGTATTAAACCTTTCCCTGCGGGAGACATTCCCGAACGCCATAGCAATTTACAGCAATCTACAGGCTTTTAAAGCCTCTTAAAGCCTGTAAAATCGAGTGCAAGGGAGCGGGAGCGCGACAGGCTACACGTCCTTCTCCCAGCCAGGCGGCCGTGGCACTGAAGGCTCTGAGTCAGAGTCTCGCTAGATATACGGTGCTGCCAAAGGCAAATGTAGCGAGAATTGCTCATTTTAGCGAATATCTATGGTAACGCTGCGGGTGAACCTCGCGAGCTACGAAGCTCGTTTTGGTGTCATTTTCAAGCTATAATTTCTTCTAGTTTTCAGCTGAATAAATTTAATTTCATTCAGATACTTGCCTAATCAATTAGGAGTGCCTGAATGAACCCTAATATGGCAAAAATAGGCGGAAATATGCCCGCAGAGAAAGGGTTAATCAAACAAATTAGATGAAGTGTATGGGGATAAAGGTTGTAGTGGGAGATGTTCGTGGTGTAGGGAAGGACTAATAAGGATTTAAGAAGGTCTAACTTGTGTGGGCCAGTAGGCCTTTTGCAGATTTCCATGTTTCCTATGTTCTTAATTAAACGACGAGGTGATTATATTCTTGTTATTGAATGTTGATCATGTAAAGTTTAGGTTCAAATACCAAAATATGTATTGCTGAATGTGTATTATGGCTTTGTACATAATAGGAGTACGGTCGCGCTAATAAGTCATGTCCCAGCTGTTGTTGTTGTTGTTGTTGTTGTCGTTCCCCAAGCTGCCTGGCCGAACAAACCCAAGGCCCCGAGCAAGGCCGAGCCCCCACAGAACCCTCCCTGCCGACCACAATAAAGCCTGGTTGACCTAAGCCACTCCATGGCGGGGAGCTGAGGAGGGCGTGGAAACGCCCGGGAAACCAAAGCCCCACCCAATGTAAAAGTCAGTGAAAATAGGTTAGCCTAAACAGACCTCGGATGCGGAAATACCCTGAGCCGAACAGGCCAAGTGGGATATCTCTATTGGTCTAACTGGTAAGGTGTCTGCCTCACACCCAAGGGTCGAGAGTTCGTGCCCCCACCAGGGCATGATATTTTCGTGAGTCTATTTCCGCATTTAACAAAGTTTAGGTATGTTGGTAAAATTGTTCAGATGGTTGAGAGTAAGATCGGAGCTCCATAAATCCTCTTTCGGGTATGGTGTAAAAACCGATCCCCACAGGGCAAGGAAGGGGAGAGGAGAGACCAGGGAGTGTATGTGAGACGCGCTTGGGTTGGGTTGTGGAAGTTGCCAGCCGCCCAAACGAGTTGCCAACTGGGCAGTTTGTAGGTGCGTGTATGCATCGCTCAGTGAAGTTGACTCACCATTCCCGTTCATCTCTCTGACGGACTCTCGGTCGATTCGGCTCAAGCTTGTTCCTCTCTGTTCGGAGCTTTCGCTTCCCGGAAGGTGAAGTAGTGTAAAGTCAGTGAAAATAGGTTAGCCTAAACAGATCTCGGATGCGGAAATACCCTGAGCCGAACAGGCCAAGTGGGATATCTCTATTGGTCTAACTGGTAAGGTGTCTGCCTCACACCCAAGGGTCGAGAGTTCGTGCCCCCACCAGGGCATGATATTTTCGTGAGGCTATTTCCGCATTTAACGAAGTTTAGGTGTGTTGGTAAAATTGTTCAGATGGTTGAGAGTAAGATCGGAGCTCCATAAATCCTCTTTCGGGTATGGTGTAAAAACCGATCCCCACACCAAGGCCCTGTGCCCCTCAGCAATTATGAAGAGAAAGTTGCGGGGCAAAGGAAAAATGTGACGCTTTGGCTTCCAATCTTGGTAGATTGGAAGGTCAATCCACGGAAGAGACGCCGTCACTTGAGATCTAGAAAATATATTAGTAAAAGGAACAGTCAGAGTAAGCTATGGATATGACAGAGATCGCTCAGTTCTCACTCTGATAGACCAGCCCATCACCACATGACTAGAACCCAATCCTCTCAGCATCAGCTAGGAAAGGCCCTAGAATGCCGCCTTTGGCGGGGGGATAGCTCCCCTATTTCAATTCCTTTCGGGGTTGGGCACCCGCCCTGTCCCAGCTGTCATTACGTTTGGCTCGCTCTGTGCTGTATTAATGTCTGTCTGATGTTGAATAGGGTGGGTAAGTGTTGGAACATGTTTGTATATTTTACTCGACATGGCATCTAAATAAAGAGTTGTCCAGCACGATCTCTGACTACAGGTGTACACAGGTGGGGCCCTACACCTACCCCCCCCCCCCCCTCCCTCTCTCTCTCTCATTATCTATTTGTCTCTCTCTCTTTCTGTCTCTCTCTCTCTCTCTCTCTCTCTCTCTCGATGGATAGATAGAGAGAGAGAGAGAGAGCGGCCACAGGTGATGTTAACATTTCATTCGATTTTCCGGTGACGTAACAGGCAACAGTATTGCCAACATAATACACCAATTTAAGGGAACACTGACTGCTTGTTTGGCCTATAAATTAATTCATTCATAAATTCTTAGTTTCCTGCTAGACATATCTCAAACTTAGAAAAACATCCCCTAGAAACCCCCCCCCCCCCTCAAAATAAATTTGTGAATGTTTCGATAGAAAAATGTTCCGGCCGAAGGCCGATTCCTTTTACAATTACAGGCTCGCTGTCGCTCGCCAGGAAAAAAATCGACACCTAAATGGCACGATAGGTCTTACAATTTATAACGAAATGGGACGAAAGGTCTTAAAATCGCCAAACAAATGGGCCGAACGACTAAAAATCTCAAAACTAAGGGGACTAAACACGAGGGAGAAAGGGGACCAGATAAACGACCGTCTCCCCTTAAATACCTATACATGCCTTCAAGCCTGTACCTACAGTAGGCTGTACATTTTGGCTCTAAAGGGTTGAACAATTAATGGGAGACTGACCGTTTGTTTAGTCTATTAATTCATTTATTCATATATTTTCTTAGTTTCCTCGCTAGACCTCCATCAAGCTTAGAACCCCCCCCCCCCTAGACCCCCCTTCAAGATAAATTTGTACATTTTTCGGTAGAAAAATTTCCCGGCCGAAGGCCGGTTCCTCTTAAAATTTGAGGCTCGCTATCGCTCGCCAGGAAAAAATCGACACCTAATTGGCACGAAAGGTTTTAAAATTGACAACAAAATGGGGCGAAAGGTGTTAAAATCGCTAAACTAATGGGCTGAACGTCTTATAATCTCAAAACTAGTGGGGCTAAACATGAGGGAGAAGGGGGTCCAGAAAAACGGTCTGCCTCCCCTTAAAGTGGGTGTACAGCAGTAGCAGCAATAGTATTCGTTGTAGCAGTAGTTTAAGTAGCAATAGCAGCACCAGTATTGTGGCTGTAATTATTATTATTATTATTATTATTATTATTAGTAGTAGTAGTAGTGGTAGTAATGATAGTAGTAGTAGTAGTAGCAGTAGTAGTAGTAGGGATAATCTTACAGTCGAAAACTTCTGAGATATACAGGCTGGATAGGTAGGCTAAATAGGACTCTCTCTCTCTCTCTCTCTCCCTATCTATCTATTCTTTTGGATTAAGACAGCCTAAGCAGCGCTTATCTCTCTCTCTCTCTCTCTCTCTCTAGCTCTTTCTCGCTACCTATCTATCTATTCTTTCGCAGTAATCTCATTCTTAACTAATTCAATCTCCACAATACCTAATATCCTATCTTCTCATTAACCAAGGTCTAATCCTTATTGATAATACAACTTCTACAACTACCGCTGCTATTAGTACTGCTAACATTACGGTTTATAAAGGAAATAACGAACATCTTTATTAAAGCCAAAATCTGCCTAGTTGTCCTATCTAGCCGCTTACTCAGTGTGTTTATGTCACGTAATAACACCAAATTGTTCACATACAACACAACCTAATATATACATCCCACCAGCCAGCCAGGGGGAATATCAAATATGGCATACAACAACACCGATAGGGAATACACACTCTAGTACAAAATAATCTAGGCACACATACCGAAAAATATTTGGTTGTTTTTACGGAAGTTACGGGCCGGTACTGTAAATAAGATAAATTAAGTTTTGGAAAAAAAAAGAAAAACAGAAGCTAAATAGCCTTAGTGTAAAGCGTAAAAGACATTGCAAGAGAACAGATGGAAGTGTCATAAGGGTATAATGGAGGATGATGAAAGTTTAGATGAAGCCCTATCACAAAGGTCAAAGACTAACAAGTGTTGCATCTGTACAAAGAATGAGCATACATGTACAAGATGCAAATGCGTGCTAAAAAAAAAGGATGCATAAACTGTAATAAAGGTTCCCGGTGTCGCAACCCTTATAATAGTGTAATAACAGAGGGATGCCGCCCCGGCAGCCAGTGCCCAGAGAGTGCGAAGGGATGAAGCTGACGGGACACAACACGGCGATGGGCAACAACCCGACAGAGCATGTGGAGGTGCGGGACTCAGGGGGCCCGAGAGAAGGGCGGCAACCACATGACATGGTGGGTGACGGTGAGCCCAGCGGAGTCCAAAGACCCGGAGACGAGCACCGAGATGCTGGAGAGGAGGGTGGTGTGCAAACAAGGCCAAATATAGCTGGTAGAAACGACGATATGCCACGCAACGAAGAGCCCCGAGAAGCACACAGGGAGGTGGGACCACAGAGGGAAGCAGCCCTGGAGAGACCCGCAGAAGGTGATGGCAGAGGAGGACCCCTTCAATGGAAAGGACTACGGGGAGAGGAGGTAAAAATTTGGACAGAGGCAGCTTACTCAGAAATTGTAGATTGGTCTGCACACAGTTTATTCAACCCACCTAAATGTGACGCCACCACCAAACTGTTGACAGAGATGAAAAAGCTCATTTATAACTATGTCTATGACAGACCTTTAGCCCCGTATGCTCTCAAGTTATTTTTCAGCATTCCACATCTCTTCTTGCAAAAAACTCACCGCAATTCTAGACAAGCGGAAAATGTGACAGCGCTAACAAATAGAGTGAAACTGTGGAATGATAACAAGATGGATGACTTACGCAGTGAAGCCAGAGCATTACAAGAGAGACAAGGCAGACGGCAACACAAAAGAGAAAACACTGAGGACAAGGCCAGGAGATTCGGCGACCAGATGAGACAAGGTAAAGTGGCACCTGCAATACGATCGCTGACAAAGGAGGCAGCTGGTGGGCTGTTGCCTATCACAAGAGATACCATCAAGCTGCTGGAAGAGAAACATCCGCAACCTAGTATATCCGAGAGTCAGAAGCTAGAGGGGGCTTATATACCACCGAACCCCGTCATCTACGAACAAATCACAGGCGAGAAGATTTGGAAAAAGGCTCTAGGGACACAAGGCAGTGCAGGACCCTCAGGGATGGATGCAAACGGTTGGAGAACAATCCTGAGCAGCACACTTTTCGGAGTTGCAGAGACCGACTTACGCAGGGCGCTGGCAGATCTTGCAAGAAAAATGGCCACTCAAGATTGTCAACACTTGGAGGCCTACACAGCTTGTCGTCTAATACCATTGGACAAGAATCCAGGGTGCAGACCTGTAGGGGTGGGTGAAGTGTTGAGAAGAATCATCGGAAAATGCATAATGGAGGTGGTGAAGGACGATGTGCGGTCAGCGGCTGGAAATCTCCAAGTGTGTGCTGGCCACCAAGCAGGGGGAGAGGCAGCAATTCATGCAATAAGAGAAATATATGAGCAACAATAATGTAAAGCCGTGCTGTTAGTGGATGCATCAAATGCCTTTAACACCATCAACAGAAAGACAGCAATTCACAACATCAAGGTAAAATGCCCCAGCTTAGCCACCTATGTAGAGAATACCTATAAACAGCCTGCAGACCTCTTCATAGTAAACAACCAAAACTCACGACGTGGAACGGCACTGAAATCAATGGAAGGAACAACACAAGGGGACCCAGTAGCAATGGCGGTGTACGCATTAGGTCTCTCGGTGTTGCTATCATTAACAAGACATGAGACGACTCATGTTAAGCAGGCGGCCTATGCAGATGATCTCACTGGAGCAGGGAAAGTCAATGATCTCAAGAGCTGGTGGGAGCAAGTATCACAAGTGAGACCAGAAATAGGATACTTTCCAAATGCTAGTAAGTCTATACTGATAGTAAAAGCAGAACATTACGAAAATGCCTTAGAAGATTTCAACGGTAGTGAAGTGGTCGTAACAAAGGACGGACAGCGTCATCTAGGGGCAGTGATTGGCACAGAAGAGTTCAAGAAGCAATACATGGAAGAGAAGGTCAGAGAGTGGGTAAACGAAATAGAAATACTAGCCAAAATTGCAAAGACGGAACCACAGGCTGCATATTCGGCATTCACATATGGGGTCAAACACCGCTGGACCTACTTGATGCGTACCATTCCAAACGTGGGTCCACAACTTCAACCGCTAGAAGATGCCATCAGAGACAAACTCATCCCAGCTTGAATGAAGTCCCACACCCCAAATGCTACAGAGAGGGAGTTGCTCGCACTTCCTCCTAGGTTAGGAGGGCTTGGAATCATCAATCCGGTGAGGAGGGCGACAACGGAACACCAGAACTCAGTAAAGATAACACAATCTCTCACTGAACGCATCGTAGCGCAAGATCCTGACGGCGAAGTGGACCAGGCGGACATCTACAACATCAGAAAGACCATCACGTCAGAGAGGCAAAACTCACAGAAAAATGACCTGGCACAATTGATGCGACAACTTTCCCCGAGACTAACAAGAAAATTACAAATAGCACAAGAAACGGGTGCTTCAAATTGGCTGACAACACTACCAATCAAGGCAAAAGGCTTCAATCTAAACAAACAAGAATTTAATGATGCTATTGCACTGAGGTATGATTGGCCGATTGAAGGACTGCCCGATCGATGCGTTTGTGGAATCAACAACGATGCAGACCACAGCATGATATGTAAGAAGGGAGGATTCATCAGCATCAGGCACGATGAAGTAAGAGATGTAACGGCGAACATGCTCAGGGAGGTGTGTCGAGATGTGGTGCGCGAACCATCACTCATTCCCTTGGAGGGAGAGATCTTGCAGCACAGGACGGCCAACACATCCAACGAAGCACGAGTGGACGTTAGTGCAAGAAGTTTTTGGACAAGAGCACAGCGAGCGTTCTTTGACGTAAGAATATTTGACCCAATGGCCCATAGCTACAGTGGGCTGTCTCTGGAGGCTGCACACAAGAGGAATGAACAAGAGAAGGTCAGGGCATATGGGGAAAGGATCTTAAATATCAAACATGGCAGCTTTACCCCACTAGTCTTCACCACATCTGGAGGGATGGGACCTAGGGCCCAGTGCTTCTATTCAAGGCTTGCAGAGATCATCGCAGAGAAGAAGAAACAGCCCAGGAGCCACGTTGTAGCCTGGATGAGGTGCCGTCTATCTTTCTCGATGCTCAGATCAGCACTACTATGCCTGCGGGGAAAAAGACTGTCTGCACCACAACCAGCGACGGTGGCAGAAGTGGACTACGAGGCAGCAGTGGCAGAGGGTCGCATAGGAAGGAGACTGGATTGAAGTTGCATGGTGTTGAATAGTAATATCTGATGCTTGTAAAATAAAATTTATGAACAATATTAAATTAAAAAAAAAAAAAAAAAAAAGTAGTAGTAATAATAGTAGTAGTAGTAGTAGTCAATCAATCAATCAATCAATCAACTTTATTTCATAATATACATAGTAGTAGTAGTAGTAGTAGTAGTAGTTGTTGTTGTAGTATACATATGAACGAACCTCTTCCACGAAGGGGACGCTCAGGTAGCGTTTAATAATACCGCACGAAGGAACGACCCCGCCGTGAGGGTTGTTCGTGAGCAAACGAAGGGGACATCTAATAATATGGGCCCTAGTTTGTTTAACCCCTTCTGTACCGGCGACGTCTCTTTAATTTTATTCTAGCTATATTCAGACGAATTTGTGCAGGTGCAGGAGGATCTGTGTTAATAAAAAGGGTTAAGTGAGATAGTTTGCAGCTTGTTAAATGCTGGAGGCCCTTTTTAAGCTGCATAACATCGTCTAATAGTAGCCAAAATAAAGTTAAAAAGACGTCGCCCGTACAGAAGGGGTTAAGTGGTAGTAGTAGTAGTTTTAGCAGTAGTAGTAGTAGTAGTAGTAGTAGTAGTAGTAGTAGTAGTAGTAGTAGTAATAATATAGTAAAATAGTAGGAATAGAGTAATATCTGATGTTTGTAAAATATAATGCATGTACAATATTGAATAAAAAGTAGTAGTAGTAGTAGTAGTAGTAGTAGCAGTAGTAGTAGTAGTAGTAGTAACAGAATAAATTAATAGTAAAAATAATACTCTACCTGTATAGTGTATAATATAACCAGTGTCCATTGGCTTGGGTGAGAGCAATAATATGAAGTGAGGTGAAGTGGTGTGTGTGTGTGTGTGTGTGTGATACCTGAACCCAGACACCTTACAATCAATTAGTGCACCATACCAACCTGCAATAACACTCCCCCCCCCCCCCTCTCTCTCTCGCTCTCACACACACACACACACACACACACACACACACTCTCTCTCTCTGTTGGCCAGTTAGCAGTGTGTTGTTCATCAGAGCCAGGTGAGAGTCAATCATTTCACCACCTGCAATAACACTGGTTCTATCCTACTTTCCCTCTCTCTCTCTCTCTCTCTCTCTCTCTCTCTCTCTCTCTCACACACACTCTCTCTGTTAGCCAAACCAATTAATACTCACAAGTTTGCATAATTAATCGGCCGCATAAATAATATTCTCCACACACACCTACAAGGTACATTTAATATTCTTACAAATTAATGAAGCCGGTCACCGTATTAATAATCTTATAATCTCTTGGGGATTATGAAACGCTTTAACAGTTTATTGTGGCTATAATAAGACGATTTTATTTAGATTAGGAGATGACCACATGCTATCTGCAATTCCAGAAGATTACACCTTCCCTTGCCCCTGACCTACTTTGGCTGAGATTCAATCCCGTACGGCCCCGTATGTCTTCAAAGAGTTCGCCTTCCCCGATATTAAACTTTTCCCCCGCCGCCTGGACCGGTTTGCCTGGTGGGGTTACTGGGGTAAAGCGGCCATCATCTCACACTGGGAGTCATACAATTGTCACTTACGAGTTTCAAGCTATAAGGATTTTTTTTTTTTTTTTTTTTTTTTTTTTTTTTTTTTTTGTGAATGAGGGAGACAAAAGGCATAACTGCCTGTAGCGAGTGCCTCCTCCAGAGTTGAAAGAGTGACAGGGCCAAAATCAAGGGACGTTCGAGCTAAGATGCCTGGACAATCAGAGTTTGAAGCAATTTAAGTCATAGGAAGAGGGAAAGACTGATTCTGGGAGAGAGTTCCAGAGCTCAGCAGCTGAATAGAAGAAAGTCTGAAAATAGTGTTTCACTCTTGGGTTGGAGAGTTGCACAGAGTACGGGTGAGATTGTGTTGCAAGACGGGTACTACGTACCCTACGGAGGGACACTCCGAGGAACATTGATTATTGTAGTAGCGATAGAATAGCGAGAGAGATGCAACATTGCGGCGAAGAGAGAGAGATTGCAGAGAGTTGGTGAGTGGACGGGAGTTAATGATACGAAAGGCTTTCCTTTCTACTTTGTCGAGGAGTGCGGTGTGAGAGGATCCTCCCCACACATGTGAACAATACTCAACACAAGGACTTACTGTGCCCCTGTACAGAGCAAGAATCTGCACAGGGGTAAAAAAACCCTTGAGGCGGTTGAGCACACCCAGCTTCTGGGAGGCTGCCTTAGCAAGACTGGTAATATGGTCCTTCCAAGTGAGAGCAGAAGAAAAAGAGACACCGAGAATATTGAGAAAAGATGAAGGATGGATTTTTGTATTGTTGATGAATAAGGGATAGTCCTCTGGAGGTTCCGGACGGGTAGTAAGATGGAGAAATTGGTTCTTGGAAGCATTAAGTGCATTAAACATCTTAAAACAGTAGGCTGAATGGGGCCGAGTGGATACAAGCCAGAGAAAGAGGGAAAATGAGAGAAAACAAGCATGTGGCCCCCCCTTAACATACTGTACTTCCCTTGGGCGAGACTCTGGGCTACAGCTGTTGTATCCAAAGTAACTCTCAGTATGATCAATGAGCTTCCCTTAGCCATCCGTTGGTTATGTTGCCTTCACTTATAGATGGCCTCCACTCAACACTGTGCCAATTCATCTCTCTCTCTCTCTCTATATATATATATATATATATATAATTATAATAATAAATGTTTGCGATATGGTGTTAACAAATCATATTTACCACATGTATGATTATAGCAGGTGTTTCAGTATTAATGGTTAATGACGGTAACAGATGTTTATGTGTGTGTGTAGGTGTGTGTGTGTGTGTGTGTTGTAGTGTGTATGTGGGTGTGACGGCTGGTGTGATATGTTGGTGTACATATAAAATCCTCTTATGGAAGGTTGTATGCAATTGACCGTGTGGGTAAGAGGATGTGAAGGGAGTTTGAAATATATTCTGTATATCTACATTCACACCTACACGCCCATATATCTACACATACATACATACATACATACATACATATATATATATATATATATATATATATATATACTGTATATATATATATATATATATATATATATATATATATATATATATATATATATATATATATATATATATTGCCTTTATGGACTTGGAGAAGGCCTATGACAGAGTGGATAGAGAAGGTTTGTGGAAAGTACTTAGAATATACAGAGTACGGAGTAGATGGCAAGTTGCTGAAAGCAGTGAAGAGCATGTATGAGGGTGCAAAGATGGAAGTACGTGTGGAGAATGAGCAGAGCGAGTTCTTTGACCTGAATGTTGGTTTAAAACAGGGGTGTGTGATGTCCCCGTGGTTGTTTACTGTATATATGGATTGAGTCATGAAAGAAATACTATCAAGAGCAGTGGATGTTGGTGTATCGCTGAAAAGGAAGGGAAATGAGTGGAAGCTACCTATACTGCTGTTTGCGGATGATACAGTTCTGATGAGTGATAATGAATGGGAGTTGCAGGGTCTGGTAAATGAGTTTGGAACAGTGTGCGAAAAACGGAATTTGAAAGTAAATGCGGGGAAGAGCAAGGTTATGGTCTTCGAAAGGGGTGAAGTCACAGAGTTTGAGGTGAAGCTGAACGGTCAGGCTATGGAGATCGTCAACTCTTTTAAGTATCTGGGCAGTGTGTTGAGTAAAGATGGGACTATGGATGAAGAAGTGCGGGAGAGGGTACAGCAGGGGAAGAGGGTTGTAGGAATGCTGAAAGCAGTAACAAGAAATAGGGTGGTCAGTATGGAAGTGAAGAAGTCCTTGCATGACAGTGTGGTAATCCCGACACTGACTTACGGAAGCGAAGCATGGACGTTTGAGAAGAGACTCAGATCAAGAGTGAGAGCAGTGGAAATTAATTACTTAAGAAGTGTGTGCGGAGGTACATGGAGGGATAGACAGACTAATGAAGAAGTAAGAAGGAGGTGTGGTGTGGAGGTAGATGTGCTGGAAAGTGTGAAAAAGAACAACTTGAGATGGTTCGGCCATATGGAACGTATGAAAAGCGAGAGAATGACTAAGAGGGTGTACGAGAGCGAGGTGGAGGGACAGAGAGGGAGAGGAAGACCGAAGGAGAGGTGGAAGGATGGAGTGATGAAGTATATGAACTAGGGCGGTGCTGGTTGGGAGGAGGGGCGTCGACTGAGTGGGGACAGAGGTGCATGGGGGCAGTTCGTTCGTGGCCACCCCTTCGGGGATCACGGCGTCAGGCAATATATATATATATATATATTATATTATTACACACACATATGACTAAACTCACACACGCACACATACACACCCACACATATGCACACACAGCTGAATCTGGATGTCATATAGGATTTATAACTGAGAAGAGATAATTTACAGACACATACACACACACACCACACACCCATACACACCACACCCACACACCCCACACACATACACACATACCATCTAACCACCTCAACTGAACGTAAACACCACTGTAAAAATCAAAGCTGTAAAAAGGGTAGGAAAAAGGGTATAAAGAACATTGGATATATTGATGTTGATTCACCTCTCTATCCTGGTATTTCTCAGTTAACCCCTTCTGTACCGGTGCCGTCCTTTTAACTGTATTCTGGCTACTATTAGACGATTATGTTAAGTTTAAAAAGGGCCTCCAGCAATTAACAGGCTTCGAACTATCTAACAACCTTATTTTACTACCACAGATCCTTCCTAACCTGCAGAAAAATGTCTAAATATAGCTAGAATGAAATTAAAAAAACGTCGTCGGTACAGAAAGGGTTAACCATTTGAAGATTGTGACGCATTTTGACAATTAGATGCTTTTATACAGCTTAAGGGGAGGCAGAACGTTTTTCTGGACCCCCTTCTCCCTAATGTTTAGCCCCACTAGTTTTGAGATTATAAGACGTTCGGCCCATTAGTTTGGCGATTTTAACACCTTTCGCCCCATTTCGTTGTCAATTTTAAGACCTTTCGTGCCATTTAGGTGTCGATTATTTCCTGGCGAGCGATAGCGAGCCTGCAATTTTAAGAGGAACGGGAAATTTTTCTACTGAAAAATTTACAAATTTATCTTTGAAGGGGAGGGGGGGGGGGTTTGTTCTTTCTAAGCTTGATGGAGGTCTAGGGAGGAAACTAAAAAATATATGAATAAATGAATTAATAGACCAAACAAACGGTCAGTCTCCCCTTAAGAAGGATCACATAATGGGTGTACAGTATTACCACCAATATACCTATATCTAACCCTAGCTGATCCGACGTCTTTGTGGGTCATTATGATATTTTGTTCATTGATTAATTATTGAGGATTTTGTTTGTTTTTGCTATTTTCGAGCAAAGTATTTTAGTTTGTCCCCTAGGCTAACAAAAACGCCTTCCCAGACTTCCTTCAAACTAAAAAATGCCCACCCAGACCCCCGTCAAGGTAAATTTGTACATTTTTCAATACCATAATGTCCCTGCCGAAGGCTAATTTCTTCTAAGTTGCAGGTTCGCTATCGCTCGCCAAGAACAAACATCGACACCTGAATTTTTTGTTTTCTATGTGAATGAGGGAGACAAAAGACATAACTGCCTGCAGCAAGTGCCTCCCCCAGATTTGAAAGAGTGACAGGGCCAAAATCAAGGGACGTTCGAGCTAAAATGCCTGGACACACGGAGTTTGAAGCAATTTAAGTAATAGGAAAAGGGAAAAACTGATTCTGGGAGAGAGTTCCAGAGCTCAGCAGTTGAATAGAAGAAAGTCTGAGAATAGTGTTTCACTCTTGGGTTGGAGAGTTGCACAGAGTAGGGGTGGGATTGTGTTGCAAGGCGGGTACTACGTACCCAACGTAGAGGGGGTGGTATACACTGGGAAAGCTCCGAGGAACACTGATTAGTGTAGTAGCGATAGAATAGTGAGAGAGATGCAACATTGCGGCGAAGAGAGAGAGATTGCAGAGAGTTGGTGAGTGGATGGGAGTTAATGATATGAAAGGCTTTCCTTTCTACTTTGTATAGGAGTGCGGTGTGAGATGATCCTCCCCACACATGTGAACAATGGCACTCAGCTTAAGAATGTAAACAGAGAAACCGATCTGGGAGTAACAATATCGAGTAACCTAAAACCGAGTCAACAATGTTCAGAAGTTGTTAAGAAGGCAAACAAAATAATTGGCTTTATAGGCAGGTCATTTGAGCATAAATCCAAAGAAGTTATCCTAACCCTTTACAATTCCTTAGTCCGCCCTCTTCTGGAATACTGCGTTCAATGCTGGTGCCCTTATTACCAAAAAGATATAAACAAGCTAGAATGAGTTCAACGTAGAGTTACCAAAATGATACCTAGCCTAAAGAACAAACCATACGAAGAGCGTCTTAGAGAATTAAATCTATTTCCTTTAACCCAGCGCAGATTAAGAGGTGACTTAATTCAAGTGTTCAAAATCATCAAAGGCATCGACAATATGAACTGTAGTAAGTACTTCACTATCGACCAATCTAATTACACGCGGGGAAACGGTTGCAAAATTATTGGTAAATCTTTTAACTCACACGAATCTAAGAATTTCTTCTTCAATCGAGTTGTCAACTTGTGGAATGGGCTTCCCCGAAACGTTATAGACTGCAGCACCGTTGATTCATTTAAACTCCGCCTAGACAAATATCTCGCTTCAAACCCGCGACTAACTGCGTTTGTAAATGAATAACTTTATTTTATCCCCCCCTCAGTTACTAACCCATCTGTCCCCTACTAACTTCCTAGTCCTGCCACGGACATTAGTTCCAGGGCAGTAATTCCCTTTCCAATGTTCCCTTACCCACTCTAAACCACTGTTTGGACACTTGATCCTCAGTGTTTTGGAGGACAAGCAACCTAGAAGGGTCACTAGATCTGTTGTTGCTTGATTTCCTTTGTACTCCTTTGTACTCCTAATACTCAATACAAGGACGCACTATGCCCCTGTACAGAGCAAGAAGCTGCAGAGGGGTAAAGAACCCCTAGAGGTGGTTGAGCACACCCAGCTTCTGGGAGCCTGCCTTAGCGAGACTGGTAATATGGTCTTTCCAAGTGAAAGCAGAAGAAAAAGAGACACCGAGGACATTTAGAGAAGATGAAGGGTTGATATTTGTATTGTTGAAGAATAAGGAATAGTCATCTGGAGGTTCCTGACGGGTAGTAAGATGGATAAATTGAGTTTTGGAAGCATTAAATGTAACAAGGTTTTCTCTACCCCAATTGGAAATAGTAGTTAGATCAGAAGATAAGTATTTTATGGCTTCATTACATTTGCTTTTGAGGGACTGCGTTCTGGAAAACTAATTGAGTAGTGTAAGGTTGAGTTATCTGCATATGAATGGATGGGACTGGATGTACAGTTGAGAAGATCATTTATGAAAATTAGAAAGAGAATAGGAGATAGGACAGAACCCTGAGGAACACCGGAGTTGATAGGATGAGGAAATGAGCGATGGCCGTCCACAACTGCTGCTATGGAACGGCCGGAAAGGAAATTAGAGACAAAGGCACAGATGGAGGGACAGAAACCGAAGGAGGGCAGTTTGGAAATTAAAGATTTGTGCCAGACTCTATCGAAGGCCTTTGATATATCTAGTGCAACAGAAAAAGTCTCACCGAAGTCCCGAAAGTTGGATGACCAAGAGTTAGTAAGATATGAAAGAAGATCACCAGTAGGTCGACCATTAAGGAAGCTATACTGGCGATCTGAGAGCAGATTATGAGAAGAGAAATGCTTAAGAAATTTGGAAGCAAGAATAGTTTCAAAAACTTTAGAGATACAAGAGATTAGAGCAATTGGACGATAGTTGGAGGGTTGAGAGCGGTCACCCTTCTTTGGGACAAGTTGAATGAGAGCAAACTTCCAGCAAGAAGGAAAGACGTTAGAGGAGAGACAGAGACGAAAGAGTTTGCCTAGGCAGGGGGTAAGCACGGAAGCACAGTTTTTAAGTACAACAGGAGGAACACCGTCCGGACCGTACGCCTTCTTAGTATTAAGCCCAGAGAGGGTAGAAAGTACATCTTTAGAAGAGATTAGGATATTAGGCATAAGTAAGAGCGAGGGGGGTGGAGAGGGAGGAATAGCACCGGAATCATCCAAGGTAGAGTTTCTGGCAAAAGTTTGAGCAAAGACTTCAGCTTTGTCAGAGGAAGAAGTGATGGTTGTGCCATCAGAGTGGAAAAGGGGAGGGAAAGACGAAGAAACTAAACTAAAATGGGGTGAAGCATCTTACTATCATCAAATTAATGGGGTAAAACATTAAAAAAAACACTCCAAACTAATGGGGCGAAACAGGTTAGGCCCCCCTCAGATCAAATAAAGTAAAACGACTCACACAAACACACATTAAGGGGGGTGACCTGCTTTTTTTAATTTATCTCCTTTTCTATCTTTCTCTGGCTTCTATTTATTCAGCCCCATTCAGCCAACTATTTTAAGACGTTTATCCCCATCTAGGTGTCAATTTATTCCTGGCGAGCGATAGCGAGCCAGGATTATATGAAGAAATCCGGCTTCGCCGGAGAAATGTTTCTATCGAAAAATTTACAAATTTAGCCTGCTGTCAATTTTTTTTTTTTATAATATGTTGGCTCGCTACCGCTCACCAGTAAAAAAATTGAAACCTGGATGGGGATAATCGTCTTGAAAACAGTAGGATGAATGGGGCCAAATGGATACAAGCCAGAGAAAGAGAGAAAAGGAGAGAAATAACAAAAAGCAGGTCACCCCCCTTAATAGGAAGCAAATATTATTGTTGATTCGGCGCCCCCAAATAATATATAGACTGTCGATTTCCAATAGGTTGTCATTTGTAAAGTAAACAAAACACCTTCCCAACCATTCCTATACCTTTACCTACTTTCTCTCTCTCTCTCTCTCTCTCTAAAATAATATAGTTAATTTCCAAAAGGTTGTCATTTATACCTATACCTTTACCTTCTCTCTCTCTCTTTAAAGTAATGTATAGATTCAATTTCCAAAAGGTTGTCATTTGTTAGGTAAACAAACATCTTCTATACCTTTATGCTCTCTCTCTCTCTCTCTCTATCTATCTATCTATTTATCTCTCTCTCTCTCTCTCTCTCTCTCTCTCTCTCTCTAGGACGTTTCACCCCATTAGTTTTGCGATTCTAAAACGCTTAACCCTCATTCAGTTGTCGATTTTATTCTGGGCGAGCGATAGCGAGATTGTAACTATGAAGAAATCGCCATTAGGCCGAGTCATTTTTCTATCGAAAAATGTACAAATATAGCTTGAAGGGAGTCTGGGTGTGTTATTTTTGTATTTTTTTTTTTTTTTAATATATATATTTTTTGTATTTATTATTATTATATTTTTATTATTATGATTTTTTTTAGTTTGAAGGATGTCTTGGAAGGTGTTTTTGTTAGCCTAAAGTTTGTATCACACGAGCGCTTTTTCCCTCAACATTTATCCTCAAAACTGGTCTGGCAGCTTATGAGGTCAACATTTAAAACCTTTATGATGTCACTTAAATTAATCTATCACCAGTCTAGTTTCCAATACCAGTGCAAAATGTTCCAGAAATGTTGCCAGGAAAATTTTGATCATCGAATGTAGACTATAAAAGCTCTCGTGTGATACCAGCTTTAACACTATCTGGTGCAACAACTCGGGGGTTATTATGGTATTTTGTTTAATTATTATTGAAGGTTTTAATTGTTTTAGACATTTTCGAACAATGTGTTTTTAGTTTAACCCCGAGACTTGGAAAACCGCCTCTTCAGACCCCCTTCAAACTAAAAAAACATCCCCCATACCCCCTTCAAGCTAAATATGTACTTTTTTCGATAGAAAAATGTCCCAGCCAAAGGCCGGTTTCTCCCAAATTGCAGGCTCACTATCGCTCGCCCAGGAAAAATCGACACCTTATTGGGTTGAAGCATCATATAATCGCCAATCTAATGAGGTGAAACGTCTTAAAATATGCAAGCTAATGGAGTAAATCAGGGAGGCTCCAAATTGGCCCGCCCTGCACCTAATAGGGTTAAGGGGAGGTTTTTAGTTTGTTCCCTACTTTTTCATCAAGCTTAAAATTACATCCCCTAGACCCCCTTTCAAGATAAATTTGTACATTTTTCGGTAGAAAAATGTCCAGGCCGGAGGCCGGTTGCTCTTAAATTACAGGCTCGCTATCGCTCGCCAGGAAAAAATCGACACCTTAACGGCACGAAAGGTCTTAAAATTGACAGAAATGGGGCAAAATGTCTTAAAATATCCAAACTACTAAGGCGAAGGTCTTAAAATCTCAAACGCAATGGGGCTAAACATGAGGGAGAAAAGGGTCCAGAAAAAAATCCTTCAAGTGGATATCTCCCCTCAAGGACATACTAAAATACGTTGCTCGAAAATGACAGAAGCAAGCAATATCCTCAATAATCATTAAGGGAGCCACCTCGCTTTTCTTCTCTTTCTCTCCCTCTCTTTTTGGCTTGTATCCATTCGGCCACATTCAGCCTACTGTTTTAAGACGTTTACCCTCATCCAGGTGTCAATATTTTCCTGGCGAGGGGTAGCGAGCCAGCATTTATATTTGTTTGTTTTGACAGCAAGCTAAATGTTTACATTTTTCGATAGAAAAATTTCTCCGGCGAAGCCGGATTTCTTCATACAATGCTGGCTCGCTATCGCTTGCCAGGAAGAAATCGACACCTGGATGGGTATAAACGTCTTAAACCAGTTGGCTGAATGGGGCCGAATGGATACAAGCCAGAGAAAGAGAGAAACGGAGAGAAAGAGAAAAAAAGCAGTTGACCCCCCTTAAACCGAATATCATAATAACCCCCAAGACGTCGGAACAGACAGCGTTAAGCGAGGGATATATCAACACATTAAGGGGAGGCAGTTGGTTTTTCGAGTCCTCCTCCTCCCTCATGTTTAGCCCTATTAGTTATGGGATTTCAAGACATTCGCCCCATTAGTTTGGCGATTTTCAGACCTTTTGCCCTATTTCTTTGCCAATATTAAGACCTTTCGTGCCATTTAGGAGTCGATTTTTTTCCTGGCGAGCGATAGCGAGCCTGTATTTGAAGAGAAATCGGCCTTCGGCCGGGACATTTTTCTACGGAAAAATGTACACATTTATATTGAAGGGGGGTCTTGTGGGTGTTTCTTTTAAGTTTGATAGAGGTTTAGAAAGCAAACTAACCCCCTTCCTTAAACCATTGAGCCGAACCAGTAAATGATGCTGCACAATACCGTCTGAGCTCCCTTAACAGAAAGAAAATATTGTTGTTGATTCGGGGCGCTCCAAAAATAATATGTATTTTTTGTAATTTCCAAAAAGGCAGTCATTTGTAAAGTAAACAAACAACATCCAAACCACTCCTGCCTTTACCTACCCCCCCCCCCTCCTCCTCTTTTTTCTTCTCTCCCTACCTCTCTCTCTCTCTCTCCATCGTGTGTTGAAATGGATAGAAAATTGGCTCAGCGACAGAAAGCAAAGAGTAGTCATAAACGGTAAGGCATCTAAATGGACCAATGTAAGTAGCGGGGTACCCCAGGGATCGGTACTAGGACCAATTCTCTTTCTAATTTACATCAACGACATAGATGAGGGTCTCACCTGTACAATCTCAAAATTTGCTGACGATACAAAACTTGCAAATAGCGTACTCTCAAAAGAACAAGTTGACGATATGCCACACAATCTAGATAAATTGTCATGTTGGGCCCAAATTTGGCAAATGAGTTTCAATGCGGATAAATGTAAAGTACTACATATCGGATACCTAAATGAGAAAGCAAACTATTCGATGAATGGCACTCAGCTTAAGAATGTAAACAGAGAAACCGATCTGGGAGTAACAATATCGAGTAACCTAAAACCGAGTCAACAATGTTCAGAAGTTGTTAAGAAGGCAAACAAAATAATTGGCTTTATAGGCAGGTCATTTGAGCATAAATCCAAAGAAGTTATCCTAACCCTTTACAATTCCTTAGTCCGCCCTCGTCTGGAATAGTGCGTTCAATCCTGGTGCCCTTATTACCAAAAAGATATAAACAAGCTAGAACGAGTTCAACGTAGAGTTACCAAAATGATACCTAGCCTAAAGAACAAACCATACGAAGAGCGTCTTAGAGAATTAAATCTATTTCCTTTAACCCAGCACAGATTAAGAGGTGACTTAATTCAAGTGTTCAAAATCATCAAAGGCATCGACAATATGAACTGTAGTAAGTACTTCACTATCGACCAATCTAATTACACGTGGGGAAATGGTTGCAAAATTATTGGTAAATCTTTTAACTCACACGAATCTAAGAATTTCTTCTTCAATCGAGTTGTCAACTTGTGGAATGGGCTTCCCCGAGACGAGACGTTATAGCCACCAGCACAAATTGTTGTCTAGCAAACCTCTGCAGGAAGGAAAACGTGGGATTCGTCGACACCTGGGACAATTTCTACTACGATGACTATTTGTTTTCGGACGATGGAGTTCATCTGAACCAGGTGGGAGCAGCACGTTTTGGGTGTCTTCTCAACGATGCGGTGAAGGATTTTCGGAGAAGAAATCGACTCAGCACAGGACAACCAGGAAGGAGGACCGAAGACAGCGAGGGCGGCAACCTGCGAAGGAATTAAATGCTAATCTGTCAAGAACCGCGAATTTGGATAAAGCTCCACCAACACGACCCAAATTCAAAACCGCCAGGGATAACGACCGAGGACCGATGTCAGCCATGAATGTAAATGTAGATCCGACCAGAACCAAAAATTTGATTAAAGAGCGTTCTGCGAGTTCTAAACCCGCAACTTTAAAGGTTTTCTATGCAAACGCTCGTAGCATACGCAATACATTTTCAGATTTAGAGGAACTAGTGTTTACTGAAAATTATGATGTGATTGGTATAACAGAATCTTGGCTCAATACAGTAGATAGAGACTTTTTAGCAGAGTATTCACTTCCCGGTTATGTAATGTTTGAGAAAAGCCGAATAAATAAAAATGGAGGTGGCGTTTTATTTTATATCAAAGAAAGTCTTAACCCGACCCTCTTGTCAAAACCTCAAATTGTGAACGTCGACACATCTTTTGTGCTAATAAAGAATAATAAAGGTAAACAAATAATACTTGCATTAATATACAGACCTCCAGCTCAATCAGTGCAAACTGACCGAGAAATTTATGAACAAATTGCAGATGTAAGTAACTCGCAAGATACCGTATTTATTGGCGACTTTAATTTACCTGTGCCCAAGTGGGGCGATACTCTTACTTCACACTCCGGACATGACTTGTATACGAACTTGCAAGAGAGTTCGCTTTATCAATTTGTTCGAACACCGACCCGTGGTAATAACGTTCTTGACATTGTACTTGCAACAAAAGAAGAATTAATAGAGAATTTGAATGTTGGTGATGAATTCAGTAACAGCGACCATCGTACGATAACTTTCACTTTAAACTTTACTAGTAACGAACCAAATAGTAGCATCGAAAAAGTCCCTAATTTCAAGAAAGCAAACTTTCATAAACTTAGAGCTATGTTTAAAGAAACTGACTGGAGCTTTTTAATTAACAATAACGACATAAATACATCTTGGAAGTTATTCGAAACCACTTACCTAAAAGCAGTGCAAGACTGCATACCATCGAAAATACGGCGTCCAGGCCATAATAATAAGCCCAAATGGTGGAATAAAGATATTTCAAACTGCCTGCTTGCTAAAAAATTTGCTAATGATAGATTAAAATCCTCACAAAATGACGAAGAACGGGTGAAATTTGTAGAGCTACGACGCAAAGCCAAAAAGTTAATTAAGCAAAGTAAAAAGACCCTAGAGTTACATATTGCGAATCAAAGTAAAACAAACCCGAAAGAATTCTATAGTTTATATCAGAAAGAAAAAAAGTAGTTACTTCAACTGTTGGACCGTTAGTCGATGAAAATGGAGAATACACCAAAGACGAAGTACAAATGAGTAATGCCCTCAATACCTTCTTTGCATCAGTTTTTACAACAGAAGACCTCAGTGATATCCCTACACCATCGCCGATTCAGATTGATAATTCAGATGTTCTAAGCAATATCACCGTTACAGAGAGAGAAGTATTGAATTGTTTAGATAAACTCAAGGTAAATAAAACGCCTGGACCTGATACAATCTCGCCTAGAGTTCTAAAGGAAGCTAAAGATGAGCTCTCCAACCCACTGACATTACTATTCAATAACTCCTTGCAGTCTGGAACTATGCCTGATCAGTGGAAGATAGCCAACGTAACACCGATATTCAAAAAAGGCAGCAAATCCCTACCCAGTAACTATCGTCCAATTAGCTTAACCTCAGTTGTATGTAAAATGCTAGAAACGGTCATAAGAGACAGACTCGTAAATCACTTAGAGAAAAATAACATACTTAAAGATACTCAACACGGCTTTCGTAAAAAACGTTCCTGTTTAACAAACCTCTTAGACTTCTTCCACGATATCCTCAACCTCTACGATGAGAGTAAAGCTGTAGATATTATATACCTTGATTTTCAAAAGGCCTTTGACAAAGTTACCCACAAACGTTTACTGCTAAAACTAAAAGCGCATGGAATACAAGACGGTGTGTTGAAATGGATAGAAAATTGGCTCAGCGACAGAAAGCAAAAGAGTAGTCATAAACGGTAAGGCATCTAAATGGACCAATGTAAGTAGCGGGGTACCCCAGGGATCGGTACTAGGACCAATTATCTTTCTAATTTACATCAAACGACATAGATGAGGGTCTCACCTGTACAATCTCAAAATTTGCTGACGATACAAAAATTGCAAATAGCGTACTCTCAAAAGATCACGTTGACGATATGCAACACAATCTAGATAAATTGTCACATTGGGCCAAAATTTGGCAAATGAGTTTCAATGCGGATAAATGTAAAGTACTACATATCGGATACCTAAATGATAAAGCAAACTATTCGATGAATGGCACTCAGCTTAAGAATGTAAACAGAGAAACCGATCTGGGAGTAACAATATCGAGTAACCTATAACCGAGTCAACAATGTTCAGAAGTTGTTAAGAAGGCAAACAAAATAATTGGCTTTATAGGCAGGTCATTTGAGCATAAATCCAAAGACGTTATCCTAACCCTTTTACAATTCCTTAGTCCGCCCCTCTTCTGGAATACTGCGTTCAATGCTGGTGCCCTTATTACCAAAAAGATATCAACAAGCTAGAACGAGTTCAAGGTAGAGTTACCAAAATGATACCTAGCCTAAAGAACAAACCATACGAAGAGCGTCTTAGAGAATTAAATCTATTTCCTTTAACCCAGCGCAGATTAAGAGGTGACTTAATTCAAGTGTTCAAAATCATCAAAGGCATCGACAATATGAACTGTAGTAAGTACTTCACTATCGACCAATCTAATTAGACGCGGGGAAACCGTTGCAAAATTATTGGTAAATCTTTTAACTCGCACGAATCTAAGAATTTCTTCTTCAATCGAGTTGTCAACTTGTGGAATGGGTTTCCCCGAGAGGTTATAGACTGCAGCACCGTTGATTCATTTAAACTCCGCCTAGACAAATATCTCGCATCAAACCCGCGACTGACTGCGTTTGTAAATGAATAACTTTATGTTATCCTCCCCTCAGTTACTAACCCATATGTCCCCTACTAACTTCCTAGTCCTGCTACGGACATTAGTTCCAGGGCAGTAATTCCCTTTCCAATGTTCCCTTACCCACTCTAAACCACTGTTTGGACACTTGATCCTCAGTGTTTGGAGGGCAAGCAGCCTAGAAGGGTCACTATACCTGTTGTTGCTTGATTTCCTTTGTACTCCTTTGTACTGTAGCACCGTTGATTCATTTAAACTCCGCTTAGACAAATATCTCGCATCAAACCCGCGACTGACTGCGTTTGTAAATGAATAACTTTATTTTATCCCCCCCTCAGTTACTAACCCATCTGTCCCCTACTAACTTCCTAATTCTGCCATGGACATTAGTTCTAGGGCAGTAGTTCCCTTTCCAATGTTCCCTTACCCACTCTAAACCACTGTTTGGACATCTTGATCCTCAGTGTTTTGGAGGACAAGCAGCCTAGAAGGGTCACTAGACCTGTTGTTGCTTGATTTCCTTTGTACTCCTTTGTACTCCATCCCTTCCTTCTCTCTCTCTCTCTCTCTCTGACACACTCCATCCCTCCCTTCTCTCTCTCTCTAACCTACATTGAATTTGGCTCTATGTCCCTCTTCTAGTTGGGGGGGGGGGGATTGTTACAGGCAGTTTTGCATTTTGTCTCCTTCTTAGAGAGAGAGAGAGAGAGAGCTACATAGAGCTACATAGATACACAGACCACACAGACCTCAAGGTCCTTACTAGGCAGTCTGGCCTTACAAACTATATATGTATATATGCATATATATATATATACATATATACACATATACATATATACACACACATATACACACATACACATACATACATACATATATATACAGTATATATACACATACTGTACAGTGCACACACATACACGTACATACATTTTTATTTTTTTTTTCATATCACCCCAGCCCTCTGCAGATAGAGGTCAAGCCTTCCCTTGAAAGCGTTTATTGTGTCGCTCTCCACCACTCTCGCTGGTAGTTTATTCCACTCTGTCGCCACACTGAGGTGAAGAAACTCTTTGTGACATCTAGGTTTGCCTTTTTGGTTTTTAATTTCATTCCATTTTCGCGAGTTTGATTAGTATTGTTTAATGTGAATAGTGCATTTACATCGACTTTGTCGAAACCTTTTAGTATCTTAAACCACTCAATAAGCTGACCCCTCAACCTCCTCTTTTTTAATGAGAACAGGTTCAATCGTGTTAAGTCTTTCTTCATATGGTTTATTTCTAATGAGGGTATCATCTTCGTCGCTCTACGCTGTACTGACTCGAGTCTTACAATGTCCTTGATCAGATAAGGTGACCAGAACTGCACACCATATTCCAGGTGGGGCCTCACCATACTTTTGAACAGTGGCACTATTACGTTTTCATGTTATATGTAAATTTTCGTTTAATAAAGCCCAATGCTATGTTTGCCTTATTTGCAGCTGCTATACATTGGTCGGAAGTTTTTAGGTTTTCAGATATTAGTACCCCTAGGTCTTTTACTACCGTTGCGGTTTTTATTTGTTTGCCATTCATTTCGTATTTGTATTTCATATTTCTGCTACCAACCTGCAGCACCTCACATTTATCGACATTGAAGGGCATCTGCCATTTTTTCGACCACTCTGATATTTTGTTTAAATCAGATTGCAACGCATTTCTATCATCTTCGTTCAGGACTGTATTTCCTATTTTTGTATCGTCGGCAAATTTGGAAATGGTGTTGTTTACCCCTACATCAATATCGTTAATGTAAATGAGAAACAGGACCGGTCCAAGGACTGAACCCTGTGGAACTCCACTAGTGACAGGCTCCCACTCCGATTCCACTCCATTTATCACCACTCTCTGTCTTCTGCCTGTAAGCCAATTTTTTATCCAAGAATGAATTTCACCTTTGATACCTATCCTCTCCAGTTTAGCCATAGTTTTCGGTGAGCACCTTGTCGAAAGCTTTTTGAAAGTCCAAGAAGATTATATCTAGTGATTTCGTCATGTCGTTATATGTGAATAGTTTGTTATAAAATTCAATCAAATTTGTTAGGCATGACTTATTTGATCTAAAGCCGTGTTGACTATTTTTGATTAGGTTGTTTGATTCGATGTAATCTACTATCTTATCTCTAAGGATTTTTTCCATGATTTTTCCTACAATTGAAGTTAGTCTAATTGGTCTGTAATTCCTCGCTTTGGCCTTGCTACCCTTCTTGTATATCGGCGTAATGTTCGCATCTTTGAGAGAGAGAGAGAGAGAGAGAGAGAGAGAGAGAGAGAGAGAGAGAGAGAGAGAGAGAGAGAGAGAGAGAGAGAGAGAGAGAGAGATAACCAGTAATAAAGAAGGCCCCTGGATGTTGTGGATGATGATCAAGTAGAGAGAGAGAGAGAGAGAGAGAGAGAGAGAGAGAGAGAGAGAGAGAGAGAGAGAGAGAGAGAGAGAGAGAGAGAGAGAACCAGTAATAAAGAAGGCTCCTGGATGTTGTGGATGATGATCAAGTAGTGAGAGAGAGAGAGAGAGAGAGAGAGAGAGAGAGAGAGAGAGAGAGAGAGAGAGAGAGAGAGAGAGAGAGAGAGAGAGGGAGAGAGAGAGAGAGAGAGAGAGAGAGAGATAACCAGTAATAAAGAAGGCCCCTGGATGTTGTGGATGATGATCAAGTAGTGAGAGAGAGAGAGAGAGAGAGAGAGAGAGAGAGAGAGAGAGAGAGAGAGAGAGAGGGAGAGAGATAACCAGTAATAAAGAAGGCTCCTGGATGTTGTGGATGATGATCAAGTAGTGAGAGAGAGAGAGAGAGAGAGGGAGAGAGATAACCAGTAATAAAGACGGGCTCCTCCTGTATGTTTTGTTGATTTAGATCAAGTAGTGAGAGAGAGGGAGAGAGAGAGGGAGAGAGAGAGGGAGAGAGATAACCAGTAATAAAGACGGCATCACTGGATGGTTGGATGATGCATCAGTAGTGGAGGAGAGAGAGAGAGCGAGAGGAGAGAGAGAGAGAGAGA
>CM064482.1:45402652-45529824 GCA_032716605.1 Paralithodes platypus | reverse complement strand
TCATCAAGCATGGCAAAAAACACTTTTGCGGCGCCTCCTGTCACTCTGTTTCTACCTCTCTCTCTCTCGCTCTCTCTCGTCAAATCCTATCATTACTACTTAATGATAAAACATATACTTTGCAATTAAATATATAAAGCCTTGACATGGGCGAAAACAAAGGAGCCTCTTCTGGACCTGCCCAGTGACACAAGCTTTCATATGAAATAAAGCACACAATAATACATCAACTTTAGCCACATCCACTGCCCTGGCGAGGTCCTAGCGAGTCACTGTAGGACAAAGCCAATGCGGTTCTAACGACGTGGTTAACGTCACAGCGTCTGTTACTCAAGACAGGGTCCTTAGACCCTCAAGCGGTGGTCCTTGGAACGGCACGAAACTTAAAGGAAAGCCTCTACCTAACTAATTAAAAAGCAAAACTAAGGCGCCCTAGCAACAAGGAGAAGCGCCTAAACGTACCTTAATTTTAACCACTTCCTGCCGGGCCAACAAATACCACAACCCGTGCTAGCTAGTCTACACCCTGCTCACTATCCTCCCAGATCACAGTAAACTTCCGTACTAAGCCGAAGGGCAGCGACCGGCCCCTCGGTTCGATTAGTGGATTTTTCGGATTATCGGACTTTACCCCTATGGACCTGTGTATTAATGGCCTGACGAAAGCATTGAGGCATTAGGCCACCCAAATGACACACACACATATCATATTTTTCATGAAATCACTTCAACAAGTTTACCATTTTCATTGTAGCACTATTACCTACTTCAAAACATTCAGAAGTAATGGTCAAAGGAATCTGCTTGATATACACGTAAACACCATATGTCCGCATCGGCTACTAGCGCGTTTGTCTTGCTCTTGAAGATCAAGATCAGATGTGGGTTCGGGAAGTAATGCCTTAACACTGTCACTTCCCTGAGAGGTTCTTGTAATTTTCCTTTTTGTGATTTTTCCTTTTGTGACGTGCTCTGTTATATTATATTGTATTGAAAGCACCCGTGTGTCTTTGGTTGTCTTGAAAGCAAACCCATGGGTGGGGACGCTCCGAACACACTGACACTATAAATAGTGAGCGTATCGGAACCGTCCAAAGGGTGCGTTTTCAAGCTCAAGACTGAAATGCCGCTTGCAGAAAATTTGGTGCAAGGCCAGTAGCGCTTCGGAGCGTCCCAAGATGCGTTTCAAGAGCAAAACAAACTCTCTAGCAGACGATGTGGTGTTTAACGTTTATAATCAGGTAGCGTTCTTTGACCATTACTCTGAAATGTTTTGAAGTAGGGATAGGTTTCAATGACAATGGTAAACTTTTAAAGTGAATTCCATGAACATCATGATATGTGTTGTGCTCCATTATGGTGTCATTTGAGTGGACTAATGCCTCAAAAAGGGGACTTTCTGGGAACTTCTTGAAATTCGGACCATCGGTGTGAATTCGGATTTGGCCTCAAAATTGAAAAATTCGGACTGATTGGGAGATTCGAATCATCGTTCGTGTGCGGATTAAAGGACTTTTTACTGTACGATACACAGGATGAAAAGACTCACTAGAGGGAGAGCAGTGTCGAAGAAGCCGGAGCTCGTGGGGGGCACAAGTGTTGACAGTAAAAAAGGCCCGCGAGGAGAGAAGGAAGAATTGTTGCGCGTTGGCGAGAGGCGGTAACGAAGCCACACTCCCCCACACGGCAAGAAAATCCACCAAAATGTTGGTAAGCTTGTGAAGAACAGTGTTAAGATGGGAAATTCTTTTTCCCTTCTTGTTCTATTAGTTTTTTGTACAGAAGTTTTTTCGTAGTGGTACCCAGATCTGTGACGCCACCATAACCATAGAGAAGTAGCCTTTGGCACTTATGAAAGATGACGTCCTATTCTTCCTCGCGGCGGTCGATTCAAACGACTGACGTAGAATGTTTAATGGGACTATTATACTAATAGGCAACATCGTCAATGATGAAGGGGCCCTATTAAATACTCTAAATTATATATACTGGTATCTAATATATTATAATCATATATATTATATATATATAATATATATGATAGATATATATATAGATCTATAATATATAATATATAATTCTATACAGTAGGCTATTATATTAAAAACATAAACAATGTTGATCTGAAATGAAAAAATCCTAGGGCAATCTATCTATTTATCTATTGCGGACGCCGTGATCCCCGAAGGGGTGACACAGAACAAACCGCCCCCATGCACCTCTGTCCCCGGTCAGTCGACGCCCTCCTCCTCGCCATCCAGCACCGCCTTCACTCATATACTTCTTCAATCCATCCTTCCACCTCTCTCTCGTTTCTTACCCTATCCCTCTCTGTCCTTCCACCTCGCTCTCTTACACCCCCCTATGTCATTTCTCCATCTCTTCTCCCCTAATCGCTCCCATACGTTCCATATGGTCGAAGCATCTCAAGGTGTTCCTTTTCACAAATTTCCAGCATATCTAACATTCACATCACATCTCTCTCTTACTTCCTCATTAATCCTGTCTATCCCTCCATGTAACTCCGCATGCACTTCTCAAGTACAACTCATTTCCACCCTCTCTACTCTTTGGTCTGAATCTTTCCTCCACCCAACGTCCAATTGCTTTGGCCTTCCGCCGTAAGTCAATGGTCGTGATGAGCCTACCACACTGTCATGGAAGCGATCCGTCTTTACTTCCATGCTGACCACCGCTATTTTCTTGTTACCGAACTGCTTTCAGTGTTCCTACAACCCTCTTCCCCTGTTGCCCACACCCTCATCCTCGGTTAATACCAATTTAAAAATTAAGGTTCTCGTCATGACCCCCTTAATGTACGGAACCAATCTCCCGACTTCTATGTGGGAAAACAAAAGGCCCACGCCATGCCCCTGTGCCCCTCAGCAATTCTAATAAGGTAAAGTTTTTTTGGGAGCAAAGGAAAAATGTGACGCTTTTGGCTCCCAATCATGGCCAGGGTTGGCAAACAACAAAACAACACACACAACAAGTGAGTCAATCAACGGCTCCAATAATGAGCTGATATCAATTGTGATTTCTGGAAAGCTTTTGAGGTGTCTGTCATGATATTTTAGTAGCCTAACAAATTGTATATTTAGGCATCAGGGGAAAGATCCGAACTAGATTAAGGACTTTCGTTATGATCGCAAAATGGGTGTTATTGTAAATCATCATCACAGCACTGCCAGGGATGTACACCCAGAAGTGAAAGTCCCTAGCTAGGGGTTACACCCTACTCCTACTACCCCAGGGGGGGTGCCCAACCCCCGAAAAGAAGTTGAAATAGGGGAGCTATCCCCCAGCCAAAGGCGGCTTTCAGCCTTTCCTATCTGTTGCTGAGAGGATTGGGTTCTAGTTATGTGTGGATGGCTGGTCTATATAGAGTGAGAGCTGAGCGATCTCTGCCATACCCCATACTCTGACTGTTCCTTTTACTTATATATCTTCTAGATCTCAAGTGACAGCGTCTTTTCCGTGGATTGACCTCCCTACTGCCAACCTAGAAGTTGGCAGATTGGGAGCCAAAGCGTCACATTTCCCTTGCCCCTCAACTTTCCTTTCATAATTTCTGATGGCACAGGGCCTTGGGTGGGGCTTTGGTTTCCCGGGCGTTTCCGCACCCTCCTCAGCTCCCTGCCTTGGAGTGGCTTCGGTCACCCGGGCTTTGTTAGTGGTAAGCAGGGAGGGTTTTGTGAGGGCGCTCGTTTATGGCCTTGGCCTCCTGCGGTAGTAGGATCAGGGTGTAACCCCTAGCTAGGGACTTTCTTTTCTGGGTGTACATAGTGGTGTCCCCCAGGGCTCAGTCTGTCCTTGGGCCCCTGCTCTTCCTATTATATGTTAACCTGAAATTAAGGTAAGACTGTATAGTCGCGAGCCGTAGCATAGTCAGTAGAGCCTAGGCTGCTGATCAAAGGGTCGGCGGATCGAATCTTCACTGTGAAAATGTTATTGGTAGATGTCAAGCCCGGGCAACTTTCCTAGAAATTCTGGGCCTAATCTTCATGGCGACCCCTTCTCAGGATTACAGTGTCTGGCATAAAAAGAAAAACAAACAATGTTAATTAGGTAGGTACGGTACTGGACGTTTTGATCAAGATATGATATTTTAATTGCTGAGGGGGTGGAGTACTGGGTATAGGGATGTACTGTTATGTAAGGTTATAGATCTTTATCTACTTTCCCATGATATTCTGGCTAAAATTAGAGTAATTTATTTACTAAGGCTTAATACGACCTACTCAAAGGTTAAAACTCAATCATTAACTCTCTGTTCTTCATTTCTTATATACTTGTCTTTTCGTAGCCACCAAACTGACTGGCGATTGTCTTCATTTCAGATTGACCGAGTGATGTATTGTTTGATCCCCCATGCCTGTGCCAGGAGCGTGGGCGGGTGAGGGAGATCATAGCTGCTTTAGACCACCAAGGGTATTGGGATGCTCTTTCAGTCGACACACGGCAAGTGGAATCCTGGTGCTTCAAACATCAAATTTATTGACATACCCTCGAAAAGGAGGGATCATGAAAGTACGTTGAACTTTCATCATTATTACGTAGAATGTTTTACAAATTTCAAATTTATAAGAATCTATTCTATAGTTTTCATTTTCGCTGACGGTGCCATATCCCTATCTTGATTATCAGCTATTAAAAGATTGGTTGTTGTTGTGTGTTGTTGTGTTGTTGTTGTTGTTGTGTTTGTTGTTCCCCAAGCTGCCTGGCCGAACAGCCCAAGGCTCCGAGCACGGCCAAGGCCATATCCGAGCGCCCCCAGAACCCTCCCTGCCGACCACAATAAAGCCTGGGTGACCGAAGCCACTCCAAGGCGGGGAGCTGAGGAGGGTGCGGAAACGCCCGGGAACCAAAGTCCCACCCAGGGCCCTGTGCCCCTCACAATTATGAAGAGAAAGTTGAGGGGCAAGGGGAAAATATGACGCTTTGGCTTCCAATCTTGGTAGACAGGGAGGTCAATCCACGGAAGAGACGCCGTCACTCGCGATCTAGAAAATATATAACGTAAAAGGAACAGTCAGAGTAAGCTATGGGTATGGCAGAGATCGCTCAGTTCTCACTCTGATAGACCAGCCCATCACCAGATTTTGTAGAAAAATATAGCGTAATTATTGAAACCTTGGGATTAATAGGCATTAATAGGATGCATAGACATTATAGTTTCATATTCTTCCAGAAATTATGAAAATATAATTTCTTGATTCTAGTCGAACAGGCGTTTAAACCTTCCCGCCAGCGCTTGATCCTGGTGAAACAGAATTCTCTGGATTTTTGCGCGCTTATAAATACGCAAAAAAATGGCTCTCTCCTTGGTTCTGGGGAATGTTGCTTGTCATCCAGGAAGAGGTGCTTTACCTTAGCCTTTCTTGAGGGGGATGACTTTCTTTCTCTCCTGTGTATTTGTGTCTTATTTATCTTAAATGTTTCGTTTTGGAGGATCCTTCCTCTTCTTAGGTTATATTTATTTATTTATGTTACATTATTTGCAATTTAATTTTGTCTTCTGTTTTGTAGTTTGCGACAGTGATCTTTTTGTCTTGTGTTGTTGTTGTTGTTGTTCCTAAGCTGCCTGGCCGAACAGCCCCGAGTCCCTGAGAAGGCCATGGCCACGATCGGGCTTTCCCAGAGCTCTCATGAGTGTAGATTGTGTTGTTGGCGTAAGTGGTTGTGTGAAAGCAGTCCTTCTATGATGTGTTTAATGGTATGGGGTGCTGTGTTACATCCCGGGCAGGCGTCGACAACGGAGTCTCCAGTCTCTTCTGATAGCTCAGGAGATCTGGATGGTGTCCGCATCTCAGCCTGGCCAGTGGTCTTTCCTCACGAGGAAGGGAGGATTCGGAAGGATGGATTTCGGGAGGTCGTGCATGCAGCTGCGTGTTGTCTGTGAGTGAGTGGATGGATCGGTGAGAGATGAGTAGGATGTGCTTCTGGAAGTTGGTTCGGGTGGGCATGTGGGAGAGAGGACAATATTTGTGTGATACTGTGTGCTGGGTGTTGTTTTGATATTTCTTGGTGTCTGTGGGTGTGTTGCCATGTAGTTTAGTGGGTGGTCTTGGTTCGTGGAGGCTGCTGCCAGGAATTGAGTGCCTCTCATGTCCAGATGGTCTTTGACTTTGAGGATTTTGGTTTCTTGATATAGGTGATCTGTGGTGAAGTAGCGTGCAGCCTGTAATGATCTTCAGGGCTTTGTTTTGAATAGTCTGTAAGGTCTTATGATGTGTTTCAGCTAGGTTAGAAGCCCAGGCTGGGCTTGCGTATTCCATCACTGATCTTATGTATTGTTTATATACTGTGGTGGTAGTTTCTTTGTTGTGTCCCAATTTGTGTGCAAGTGACCTGAGGGCGTTAAGTCTGGGTGTCAGTTTCTTTTAATGTTTGTGGTGTGCTGTTTGAATGTCATATGAGTATCATATGTTACTCCTAGGATTTTGGTGTGTGTGTATGTGTTAGGGGTGTTGTTTATGGTGAGTTGAGGGATGTATTCGTGTTCTGTCCAACTTGTGAGCAGGGTTGCAGTGGATTTGGCTGGGCTAGATTAAGTCTGTTTGTAGTGCACCAGCCATGTAGTGTGTTGAGATAGGGTTGAAGGAGATTGCTCTTTTTGGGTCATGGTGTGTGTATGTGATTGTTATGTCATCTGCAGAGAAGCCTAAATTTATTTGGGGCGTTGGGTGTAGTTATATCGTGCATGTACAGATTGAAGAGTGCGGGCGATAGGACGGATCCTAGGGGGACTCCGTTTGGAAAGTTTCTGATTGTAGATGACTGACCGGCAAAAGATACGTGTGCACATCTGCCTGCTAGGAAGTTGGCCAGCCACCTTTTTGTGTTGTTGTGCATGTTTGTGTTGTAGATTTTGTTTGTTAGGTTGTGGCGGGGGATGGCATCGAAGGCTTTACTAATGTCGAGTGTGGCTAATAGTGATCTGTGTGGTGGTCTAGCTGAGTTGATGCCGTCGAAAGCTCTTTGTGTAAGGTCTGTGAGAAGATTGTTTGTGGAGTGCAGTGGCCTAAAGCCATATTGTGTTGGAGCTAGGGGTAGGTCAGGTGTAATTAGTTGTAATACTAAGCGTTCCATGACTTTGGAGGGGGAGCAAAGAAGTGTGAAGGGGCGGTGCGAGGAGGGTAGCGTGGGGTCTTTGTTGGGTTTGAGGAATGTGATGATGATACCATGCTTCCAAATGTCTGGTATTGTGTTGTGTGAATAGCTGTAGTTTGATATGTTAGTGAGTGCTTGTATGCCTTGTGGTCCCAGGTGTCTGAGGTGTATGTTGCTTATGTTGTCTAGGCCACAGACGGGTGAGTGCTTGAGATTGTTGATGATATGCTTTGTCTGGTGATTGGTGAAGGGTGTATAGTCAGGGTCTGCGGGGAATTGTCTCTTACGTCGGATGACACGTCGGTCCAGTTTGTGAGGTTTTAGGTGGCTGACATGTGAAAAGTGATTGATGAGAGTGTTTGCTTGTTGTTTACATGAAGGAGTAGAGTCTGTTGTTGTGATTGCAGCATGTGATGTGTTGTGTTGCTGTTGGAAAGTGTTGCTGTTTAGTGTTTTGTAGAGTTTTTTGGGGTTTGTTTTGTGATCAGTGTTTGTAAGAAGTTATTCCAATTTAGTTTTTGTTGTTCTTGTATTTTGTTTAGTTTGGGTGTTGAGTGCTTGAATTTGTTGTGTTGCCTTGTGTGTTGGTGCTGGGGAGTGTTTCAGTATGTCGCGTTGTCTGATGAGGTTTGAATTTTGGTGTGAAGTTGGGGTGTCTTTTCCTGTTACCTCTTGGAATGTGTTTCTTGTCAGCGTTTTGGATAGTTTTATTGAGTATGTACAGTATGTTGATGTTAGTGATGGGTGTACTGTTTAGAGTTGTGAAGTGTTGTTCTGTCTCATTTGGAATGCTTCCCTCTCTTTTATAATTGGTGTATGTGTGTGGCTAGCTGGGGTGAGTCTGGTTTTTGGTGGTGATAATGATCTGACCACCCTCCAGGATTTGTGGGGCGAGTTCTGGGAGCAAAAGGTGATGTCTGGAGATGATGGGTTATAGAGGGCTTGGTGGAATATGGGTATGTTGATGGATGTCGTTAAGGATGAGGTTATCGGTTTGGTTTTGTAGTACCAGCCTCTGTCTGTGTCGGGGTTGTCGACAAACCAGGCCGACGTCTTGGCGTTGAAGTCACCACCCAGGATGATGTTTGGGGTGTTGTTATGTGTTGTAAGTGTGGTCTGTATTCATTTGGTACTGTAGGGGATGTTTGGGGAGGGATGTATGTGTTTATGATGGTTATGTTGGAGTTGTTGCCAGTGCGTATTTTATTGACTGTATTTCTGTGTGTTATCATTTGGGGAGGAGGGATTTGGTTGTACACTGGTTACTATGTATGATATTTCTTGTGTACCAGGGTGATGAGTCCACTGCCCCCGCCGACAGCCTGGTCTTGTCTGATGGTGGTGAAATTATGAAATGTGGGTGTTTTTTGTGTTGTGCGGAGTTTTGTTTCTTGTAAGATGGCAATGTGTATGTTGTGTTGTTTGATGAAGTGTGAAGTTTGTGTTCTTTGTGTTGATGCCATCTATGTTCAGTTGAAGAATGTTAATGTTATGTGCACGATGTATGTTGGGTGCTGCTGCACGAGGATGGGGTGGGGGTGAGGGAGGGGCTGGGGGTTGGGATGGGTGAGGTGGGGGTGGGGATTGGGGAGCAGGAGATGGGGGTTGGAATGGATTAGGATGGGGTGTGGTGTGTTGAGTTGAGGATGTGGATGGTATGGGAAGGTTAGGTGGGTTAGGAGGAAGGTGACGGGTTTAGGGGGGGTGGGTGATATGGGAAGGTTAGGTGGGTTGGGGAGGAGAGGTGGACGGGTTTTAGGTGAGGGATTTGACTGGGAGAGGGAGGGGCATTAGGAACAGGTCCAGGTGTTTGTGTAGTGTTTCTTGGAGGCAAGTGTTGTGCAGGTGAAGTGGGTCCAGTTCCCGCATGAATTGCAGAGAACTGAACCCTTAGTATGGCAACTCGAAGTGATGGGTTTTGAGCAAGTTGGACATATGTATGTGTACGTCGGTCCTGGGTTGCTCTCAATGTCTCCGGCTAGAAGAAGTCTTCGAGAAATGACAGCCGGAGAGTCATTTCTCGGTGTAGGAAAAACTGTGTGATGTGTGTGGTGTGAGAGGTGTGGAAATTCCCGGCGCGACCGAAGCCGCTCCAAGGACCCGTGCCCCCAGGGAGGGGGCAGGGGATGGTTGTGACGGTTTGGCTCCCGAAACTGCTCCCCGCGGTCGTCATCCGGTTTTCCTCCACTGGTCGTTGATTTTGTCTTCGGCCGTGGAGGGTCAGCAGCCATCCGCGGTTGGCAGCCTCGGGAGGTGGCCCCACGGCGTAGACGCCGCCACATCAGGACCTGTTGTTGTTGTTGTTGTTGTTGTTGTTGTTGTTCCCCAAGCTGCCTGGCCGAACAGCCCCAAGGCCACAACCGAGCACCCCCACAGAACCCCCCCTGCCGACCACAACAAAGCCCGGGTGACCGAAGCCACTCCATGGCGGGGAGAGAGGATGCGGAAACGCCCAGGAAACCAAAGCCCCACCCAGGGCCCTGTGCCCCTCAGCAATTATGAAGAAAAAGTTGAGGGGCAAAGGAAAAATGTGACGCTTTGGCTTCCAATCTTGGTAGATTGGGAGGTCAATCCACGGAAGAGACGCCGTCACTTGAGATCTAGAAGATATATAAGTAAAAGGAATAGTCAGAGTAAGCTATGGGTATGGCAGAGATCGGTCAGTTCTCACTCTGATAGACCAGCCCATCACCATCTTATGTTTTGTAGTTTGCGACAGTGATCTTTTTGTCTTATGGTTTGTAGTTTGCGACAGTGATCTTTTTGTCTTCTGTTTGTAGTTTGCGACAGTGATCTTTTTGTTTTATGTTTTGTAGTTTGTGACTGTGATATTTTTGTCTTCTGTTTTGTAGTTTGCGACAGTGATCTTTTTTCTTGTTCTGTAGTTTGCGACAGTGATCTTTTTGTCTTCTGTTTTGTAGTTTGCGACAATGATCTTTTCCATTTAATCATTCCTTCTTTCCTCTTAGTTTGATTAAATTTTGTAAAGTTTTCCCCTAAGTTGAATTTGGGAACTACAGGTAGGCCTACTAGGATTTATCACTTTATGAAGCGCTATGGGTATTATGATAGCTAATGTGTGTGTGTTTTCGTAAAATATCTCGAGAACGAATTCATGGATTTTGAAGAAACTTGGTCCTTCTTTTTATTTGGTTCTAGAATAGAGTCCATAACATTTTGGTTAACATGGATAAATTACACCCTCGCACGATCCTAATCATACAAATGTTTGGCTTCAGGCCAAAAAAAACATGAAATGAGCATGTTATCCAAAAACACCCACATTTGCCAAAAAAATGCTGCTATTTCTACTTGATTATGCAAAATTGGTTTGCTAACTATTATCCAAATTTTACAAAATACTATAGTGCACCATCTGTTTAAATATATTGCTTCTACATGCAACTGCTTATCAAGAATATGTTTTGGGTTTTAATTTTGCATGAGAGAGATTACAACACTTATTTTTTTGACAGGTGGAACTAGACCTTAACGAAGGTATTAATGACACCAAGTTCAGCCAACCATGGAAACATCAATTCTTTCATTGGATTCTCCACAACATTGAATCACTGAAAGCACCCAACACTCCACATCCAAGGTCAGTGAGAGGGATATATATATATATATATATATATATATATATTATAGTATATAATATATATATATAGTGTTTCTATATATATTTGTTAGTAGTCTTGGCAAATCCAACGTCAAGGCTATTAACCTAATTGCAATGACGACTTGTCTATTTTGACTGCTATGTCGTCATTCCAACCGCGGTTAAAAGAAAACGTCTAGAGTCTACTCTTATCTTGCTCTAGGAGACGTTGTACATTAACCAAAACTACCACCGAAGGTGAAAAAAGCATAGAAGAGAAGAAAAAGGGGTTTACCTTAGTTACCGCTTAAGGCCCATCCTGTGTTCCGTCATGTGCAGATCCCTGTCGAACGTGCGCATGAGCGACCCTCTCCTGTTATCATTTTTTTCACGCGCTCCATTGAATGCAGTCGCTTTGTTGTGCTCCTTTAATTCACCCTGTTTAGGTTCGTTTCGGCTTATCTGGCCTTCTTTTTTGTTAGACAGATGTTACGTGATCTAGGGCACACGTAAATGGGCTCCTCAGTGTGTTTAATGGAGACGCGTGTGGAAATAGCTACCGAAGGTACGGGGGCGCCTGGCGTTCCTCGTGTGTGTTTTTCATTACTTTCTCTTTTCATATTCTTTTTTCCTGTTAGTCTGGGCATAGTTTAGCTTTTAGCTTATTTTAGCCTAGCTTGTTTCTCATTCAGGAATTGCTATGCCCCTATGAGTTTTCATATTTTCATAGCCTAGGTGTACAGGTGGTTCACGATCTGAGATTTCGTGGTGGCGGTGCTGTTTGTAGGGTTTGTGTCGGCCGCATTATTAGCGTTATTCCCGAGTCCCCCCTTTCGAGCCTTCACTGTGTCTCAAGGGCCTGGGCGCTTGGTGGTTCGTGTTATCCTGGGGTACCCCACGGGGGCCCCTCCCTCACACCACAGGGTTTTTCGCACCTGACACATTCTCTCCTCACGGCTAGGCCACCCTTTTTCTCGCCAGTTTCATTTACTGGTTTTTGTGTTCCCTTACTGTTTTCACCTCCATCCTTTCATACCCGTTTGCCCAATCCTGGGGTACCCTACGGGGGCCCCTGTTTGTGCCAAACCACCCTTCCTGCCACTTCTCCTCATGGGCTTTGCTCTATCTCTGTGGGTTGGGTGGTTCCTAGGGGATGTGCCTCCTCTCCCCTGGTGTGTCTTCCTTGCCTCTCCCTTGACCGGTTGAGTCAGGATATTATCAAGGAAGACACTGCTCAGCTTGATGGCCATCGTCGCTTGGAGTTCATAAGGAGATGACGCTTTTTTCTGGGCCTCTTTGGTATTTCCTAGACGCTCCTCTCGCTTTTCGGCGCCGGACCATCTCGGCCGGTCCCGCAAATTTGCGGGGTGCTCGATTCGGTCCTCTGGGCCATTTCGGTTCCCCGCAAATTTGCGGAGATCGTTGGGGGGTCCCGCGAAATTGCAGGAGGGTGGTGTCGGTACGGTTATGCCTCCATTGGCCCGCAAATTTGCGGTAATAGTTGGCTTTCACTATTGACTTTTGTTATGTCATCTTGTTGCCTGATACTATATTGGTGTATGCACTTTACTGGTGTTATAGGCCCTGCATGTAAGATGTTGAGTGGTGGTTAACACTTTCTCCATCTTTGCAGGTTCTGCTAGTGCTCTTCCGCCTCGGCCGCCCTCCTCACCTACCTCTGGGCTCCCAGTTTAGGGTGAGTACGGATACCTGTTTGCATGTGTGTTCCTGTTTCCCCATGCTCCTTCCCTGGTTCTTCTTGGACATTCTCTCCACTTACTCCTTCGACGTGCTGATTATGGTGTGTGTTCTTCTAGTGCAGGTAGGCTGCCTTGCTTTCGCCTTGGTTGTCGCTCCCGTGCTTGGAGAGCCACAAGTCCTGCTTGCGCCACTCGCTCTGTGTGTCCTCTACGGCCTACCTCCCTGCTCTGTGTGGCACGTGTCTGGCCCTGGTGGTTGTGCTGCTACATGGCCCTGGTTCCTCGGCGGCGGCTGTGGCCTCCTGCTTCCCTTCCGTCGGTGTGGACGATGGTCTCCCGCCACATTAGGACTGTGGGCCACCGTTCCCCGGCCTTTGTTGGCGACCGGATCCGCGTCGCCCTGGGTATCCCTGACCCGACTGACGGCCATTTACCTGGCCCTCTCCCTGCTCGGGCCCTCTCCCCTGGGTCCCGCAGCCGGTCGTCCCATCGTCGGGGGGTTTCCCGGCTCCGTCCCCGCTCTCGCTCGCCTTGTCGTCCTCCTGATCGCCTTGACGACGCCCATCGCCCTCGTCATGGTTCTCGCCCTGAGGCCGGGTTAGCGGCTCTGCCCCTGTGCGCCCTCCCCTGGCCTCTACGGATAGGGGCTCTACTCCCTTCCGCCCGCTTCCCCAGCCCAGACGACTTCCTCTTACGTTGTCATCTCCGCGCGCGGTTGTTCATGCTGTAGCTGGCCCTCTGCTCCCTCCTCCTACACTGTCCAGGAGGGTCCGCCTGGATGTCGTTGCTTCTCCTACTTCACCTGCTTCAGTGCCTATTCTTACTTCACGGTCTCGTCCCACGGTGGTGGTCCCTCCCTCCTCCGCCTCGGTGTCGGGCCGCCCTGTTATCTCAGCCCCGGGGATCCTTGCTCTGTTTCCCCCCGCGGCTCCTGGCCTCCTTTCACCCGGCCAGCCTTCCCACTCCCGTCGTCCTGCTCCTCCTCATTCTTCTCTTCCTGACCTTCCCTTACCGTCTCGCCAGGGGGGTACCCCTCCTCTTGCCTCGGTGGGGTTTCGCGAGGTTTCGGGGTCCCCTTTCTCAGGAGCTGATGTGTCGCTGGAAGAGGGGAATGGTGCTGTTTCCCCCTCGGCCGTTCGTGATCGGGGACGAGTCCCTCAACGGCGACACAACCGTCGTCGCTCGCCTTCCTTGGGCCGCGACGCTGCTGGTTCGTGTCGTGGGTCTCGCTCCCGCTCACGCTCGCCCCTGCGGGCCGACCAATCTGGGGGGGGGTAGCCTCTCTCGGATCAATTGTCGGCTATGCAGGGCTGGGTTGTGTCACGCTTCGACGGGCGCTTGGAGTCGATGGAAGACTCCCTCTTCTCGCCCTTCTTGGCGGTGCCTCACCCTCAGCACCTCACCCTACTACCCCTGCTATGGTCCCCCTCCCTTCTGCAGGCCTACGCTCTGGTCAGGCTTCAGCCGCACTGACATCCTTCCGGCTGTTCAGTCCCTGGCTGTGTTGACGGGTCTGTCCTCCTAAGGGACAGGTTTGTGCGACGCCGGTACGCCTGGCTTAGCCGTCATGCTCGGTCACCCTCTCCCATTGGAGGCCTGGTTTGCTGTGGCCTTCGACTTCACACACCGATCCGTCGACGGCTCTCCTTCCGTCCCTCCCCCGGAGTCGTCCCTGATTTTGCCTCCTCTTGTGTCTGTCGGCGGGTTGGACGGCGCGTTCTGGTCCTGGATGAGCGCGCCCGTTCTTGAACTTTGTTCTATTGCTACCCCGGTCTTCTCTCACCCGGATCAGCCCTCTGTCGCCAAGGTTTTTCCCTTGCGACGGAGTGTGACGGACTTATTGTCTTGTCTTTAGGTTCCCTCCAGACGTCTGTTCACCACCTGCGGCTTTTCGAGGCGTCTGCGCCAGGCAATCTTCGCGAGGGTTTGGACCGCGTTGAGCGGGTCCACCTTCGGCTCGCGGTGACTTTGGTTCCCGAGCTGAAGGCGGTTTTGTGCGCGGCAACTCGGCACCGCACGACGGTACGGTCTTCGTTCTGCCGGCCGGCCCCCTTGGTTATTCGTCAGGGTGTGTTGTACTCTGCGCTATATACGTCGGGGTTTTTTACGCAGGATGCTTGGGAATGCTCCGCTTCTCTGTCGGCGGCCCCTGCTTCCGCCACACGACGCCGTGCTGTGTCGTTACGGACCCTGCTTACGTCACGCACCGACGCGCTGTGCCGCGCGCGGGGTTTTCTCAGTCCCGTCCTTCTGCCGGTCCTCTTCGGGGTGCTGCTGCAAGTGCTGCCGCCTTGCCCGGGCGCAAGACTGGGACGTTGCTGGCCAGTGCTTCGGTTCCGCCTCGCACTTCTGTTCTTGCCCCTTTCATCCCCTCTGTGTCGGGGCTGGCCGGCCTTCCACTTCCGGCCGCCTTTCGTAAGGGTCAGCCCCGCGCCGGCCTTGGGTTGGGGTGGCCCGCCCTTTTCGACGAGGTTGGGGGGGGCGGGGGTAGAGGAGGTCAACGTGGCGCTCATGCCCGCACGGCCCGTACCGGGGGTACCTCCACGTCAACACAATGTGTAGTTCTCTGGGTCGGCCTCCTTGTTCTCCTTCTCGCCTGGGCGTACCGGGTCGCTCCCCTCCTCTCGGGTGCTCCCTCCGGTTGTTTTCGCCCTTGCGCCCCTCGGTAGCCGCGAGGGACGTTGGGAGCGGCGGGTTGCGCGGAGGGTTCTCACCTGGAGGTGCGAGTCCGGACCCCCACTCCGCTCTTGTCACCGACAACGGCCCATCTCTTCAGAGGTGGCCCACGTGTTCACTTCCATGCCCGAGCTGGGTAGCGTCGAGGGAGTTGACCGCCGGTCACCCGGTTTTCCTCTCCCGTGTCTTTCTGGTTCCGTCGCCGACCTGCGACGCGATGCGACCGGTGGTGGATCTGTTGGCCCTCAACGGGCACATCGTGCACACACGGTTTCGGATGCTGCCGATACCCCTGGTACGCCTGGCCCTGTGCCCTCTGTCGTGGGTAGTGTCGCTGGCCCTCCAGGATGTGTCTTGGCTCGTTCCTCTCCATCCTCGCTTCCAGCGATTCTTGGCCGTTCGGACTTCCGATCGTGTGTGTTCCTGTTCGACGGCCTTCCCTTCGGTCTCCACATCGCGCCGCAGATCTTCTCCGCACTGGTGGGGCAGGCTCTGGGTCCTCTCCTCAGGAGCGGGCTCCAGCTCCTCGTTTCCTTGGCCGTTTGGTTGGTAGTTTCCGACGCCCTAGGCCTGTGCATTGGCGACGCCCTCACAATCGTTCGCGACATCGCACGGTTAGGGTTCCCCTTCGATGTTCCCAAGTCACGCTTGACCCCGTCGCGTGTCGTGCCATGGGTCGGTCTCGCATGGGTTTTGTCCGGCGCTACGGTGACCCGGGGTCTGCCGGCCGCGGTGCACCTTCGGTGGACGGTCCTCGCCGTGTTGCACTCGGTCTCCCTCCCGGGGTGGCTCTGGGACTCGTTCGTGGGTTCGCTGCATTGGGCCGCTCTGCCCCTTCCATTAGGGAGCCTCTGGCTACGCCGCCTCCTCCTCATGGGCACCGCGGTGTTTCCGTTGCCCCTATGGATCGGCTCCTGCCGCTCCCGCGTACCGTTCGCCGGCGCTTCGGTCGCTGGGTTGCTCGGGGCTCGCTCTTTGCGGCTGTGCCCTGGACCGCCCCCCCCGCCGACGGTCTGGGTAACCACAGATACGTCGAGCGAGGTTGGGTGAGGTTCCAATCGAACCTGGGACGTCCACTTCCCGGCAGATGGGTGGGTCTCCCTCCTCTTACCTGTCTATGCCCTCGGATTGTTGGTTCCTTTGTTCTTCCTGCGGGTCCGCGCTGGCCCTTCGGGGTGAGTCGGTGGCCTTCGGGTTGGACACTCAGACAAGCTGTCCCCTGTTTCCTTATGCGGGGGTCCTCCAGGTCGTTGACTCTATTAGGGGTCTCGGTGGAGTTGTTCTTCCTCGCGAACCGACACCCCTTCTCCTTGCATGCCTCCTCCCTGCCCGGGCCTGCCACCCTTTGGGCGGCCGCCCTGTCGAGAGGGCAGGGCGTTCTTGTAGAATGGGCGATGAAACGGACTGTGTTCGCCGACCTCGCGGCTTCCTGAGGTGTTCCGGAGGTCGCCTTGTTCGCATCGGGGGTGCAGCGCCAGTTGCCTCTGGACCTCTCCCTCCGGCCTCGCGCTCCGGGGGGGGTCCGGACGCTTTCATGGTCGCCTGGTACTGGTGGCGGTCGATATCCATTTTTCCGCCACCAGACGCGCTGTTGATGTGCCCGGTCTTCGCGAAGCTGCGGCTGTACCACGGCTGCGTCTGGCTCCTCGCGCCTCTGTGGCCGGCACGGACTTGGTCCGCCCGGTTGCCGCGGTGGTGCCCGGGTCCGGTCCCTCTACCTGTCTCCGGCTTCCACTTGGGCTAGGTTGGGGTCCTGCGGACCTCTTTGGCCTTCGCATCGTGCTTGTTCATGAGGCACGGTGGCTCCCGGTCCCCGGCCGGGCCCTGACTGACTTCCTGCAGCGTTCCTGGCCGTCTTCTCCTTGGGGGCCTTACGGGTCCCGCTGGAGGTTTTTCACTAGGTGGCTACAGGCCACTCGCCTGCCAGTTGGCTTCCCTTCCCTCGTCCTACGCTCCTTGTTTCACCTCTTCCGTACACGTCGCTTTCCAGTCGACGCTATACGTACCCACTTGTCTGCCGTCCGGGGGGTTCTTTGGGTCCGTCGCTGGGCTGGACGTTCCGCCACAGGTGCTGGATTCCTTCCTGACGGCTGCCTTCCGGGATTGACCGCCTCCGCGCCAGGTCTCTCCGCTGTGGGATCTGGGGCGGGCTCTGGTCCTTCTGGCTTCCCCCACGTATACAAGGGCCGCTACGCCGGTTCCGTTGCTCGGGCGTCCACTCTTCCTTGTCACTCTGGCCACTGGGGATCGGGTGTCTGCACTAGCGGCATTGTCACGGCCCCGGGACTGCGTCCGATTCTCCCCGTCCTTGCATGGCGTCTCGTTCGCCTCCCCCTATCCTTTTGTTACCACGCATGGGAGGGAGGCCCCCGTTTTCCTGCCTTTCGCCGTCCAGGCTTTACGGCGTGGGCATCCTCGCCATGTGTTGTGCCCGGTGTCAGCCTTGCACTCCTCTGTTGCGTCTGTGGCGCCGCCTTCGGGTACTGCTGTGTGGGTGTCTCCTCGGACAGGTGGGAAGCTCTAGCAGGTGCAGCTGGGCCGCCACGTTTGTCGGACCGTTCGTGCCCGTCACCCTGTTTGTAGGGGTTCTGCGCGCGATGTCAGATCCTTTGCTGCCTCCTTCCGGTTCCTGCCACGTCGATCCTTCCCTGCCTTCGCCTCCGCGGTTTTGTGGTCTTCTATCAATTCCTTCATCCCCTACCTCTCCGTGTCCAGTGTTCGACCCCCTCGGCCGGTGATTGCTCTCGGGGGTCGTGTTTCCTGGTGCTCTGGCGAAGATCCCTGGTCTTCCCCCCTTGTCCCTCGTTCTTTTCCTTTGTTTTATTTGACAAAGGGGGGGGGGGGGGTGTATGGGTTTGCAACACAGGATTGCAAGTTTGGGATTATGTATTGTTCCAGTACATAAGTGTTTTTGCCACATTGAAAATTGTGTTTTGTTCTTGTGTTCAGTGTTTTTGTTGGTTTTTGAAGAAAAGGGATTTTGGGTACAGTACCTATTTGGTTTCAGACAAGTCTATGTTTTTGCATTACTATGAATGACGGGCATGTGTTTAAAACTGTTCTTTTTAGCTACTCCTCAGTTTTTCACTCTTTTATTAAACTCTCTTGTTTACATTGTGTCTTTGTCATTCGTAATTTTGTTTTATGCATTGGTTTTTTTTGGTAGGTTGGGCTTGGATGTCCTCCTCCTATTTGTTATGCAGCCTTGACGTTGGATTTGCCAAGACTACTAACAAATTGGGAGGTTTGACGTACCTCCCAACCTACCAAATAGGAAAACCTACTATTTGGTAGTAGTCTTGGAAAATCCAACGTACATAATACCCTCCCTCACGCCGGACCCCTGCCCATCCGCGTTCTTCTGCTGACGTGAGATGTGATAACAGGAGAGGGTCGCTCATGCGCACGTTCGACAGGGATCTGCACATGACGGAACACAGGATGGGCCTTAAGCGGTAACTAAGGTAAACCCCTTTTTCTTCTCTTCTATGCTTTTTTCACCTTCGGTGGTAGTTTTGGTTAATGTACAACGTCTCCTAGAGCAAGATAAGGAGTAGACTCTAGACGTTTTCTTTTTAACCGCGGTTGGAATGACGACATAGCAGTCAAAATAGACAAGTCGTCATTGCAATTAGGTTAATAGCCTTGACGTTGGATTTTCCAAGACTACTACCAAATAGTAGGTTTTCCTATTTGGTAGGTTGGGAGGTACGTCAAACCTCCCAATATACTGTATATATATTATATATATATATATATATATATATATATATATATGTATATATATATATATATATATATATATATATATATATATATATTATATTTTCTTTAATACATACGAGGTTGAAAGAAATGGCAATTTCTGCGTTGGAAATTTTATTATTCAAAGTTTCCAGGTCTCTGATGAGTTTTCGCTGGGTGGCAGGAAGTAGATGAAGGAGATGAGCAAATTCATGGTGGTACAGGGTTACATAATGTAAATGATGATACAGGATATACGACGCGTTTCACTGGACAACCAGCATTATCAAGTAAGGATGGAATGATAAAAAGGTAAACAGGAAGGGTATATATAGAGGGAGGAGGATCAGAGGAGGCAAAAAACAAGGGGCAAAAGTCTACTATTGGTGGAGGGGTATTCTGGAAAGAGAAAGGGGGCAACCGCTTCACGCATGCGCACTGGATGCGGGATGGTGGTCGGTTGGTGGGGTCGAGGCTGATTGGCTGCGTGTCGAGGGGCGTGGCCTAAGTTGTGTGGCGCCTGCGGAAGACGAAGCTGAAGGAGGTAGCGCGGGGAGCTGCGTCAAGGGCACCGGGGGGGCGAGGGGGGGTGTTAGGTCCTGTAGGAAAGTGCCTTTTGGCAGAAGGAAGGATCTGAAGGTCCAGAGTTTGGTTGTTGATGTTGGGATGTAAGGCTTGGATATATAAAGCTTCGAGTATAGGTAATCTCCTTTAGGGTAATACCCTTCCTGTTTACCTTTTTATCATTCCATCCTTACTTGATAATGCTGGTTGTCCAGTGAAACGCGTCGTATATCCTGTATCATCATTTACATTTATGTAACCCTGTACCACCATGAATTTTGCTCATCTCCTTCATCTACTTCCTGCCACCCAGCGAAAACTCATCAGAGACCTGGAAACTTTGAATAATAAAATTTCCAACGCAGAAATTGCCATTTCTTTCAACCTCGTATGTATTAAAGAAAATATATATATATATATATATATATATATATATATATATATATATATATATATATATATATATATATATAATATTATATATATTATATATATATATATATATATATATATATATTTATATATATATATATATATATATATATATATATATATATATTATATATATATATAATAATTATATATATACACACACACAGTCAGGACCCCCAATACACGATTCCACAATGCGCGAAAACCTAACACGAGTTACCCCTCGAAAATAACATTAATTAATTAAACATTAATTACGCGAGGTGGAACCACAATACACGAATCGAGAGCTAAGAAGGGGCCAAATCCGCTATTCCCGCTCGATACGCGAGCACGTCTACGTTTCGCGAGGCCCAGGAGTAGCTCTGAAAAGAGAAGACGGGCATACGCCTGCCTTCCCTCCCGCTTACCCTCCCTCCCTCCCACAGTCCCGCTCAAGCGCTCATAGCCGTGCGGAGTCACCAAACGTTTGTAGTGCCTGCCACTTTTTTCGCCATGCCACGCCAATATAAAAAGATAAACACACAAAATGCAGGTGGAAGTGGTGGATCGCCAGAAAAAAGGAGAAGGAAACTGAGCAAAAGGCTTGGCAGAGTAAACTGTTCGTAAGATTTGGTCAGGGAGGGCAAGTTGGAGAAAATCGTGAAGTCCTACGGTCCTAGTCCTAGTCCTAGCCTATCTACTACTAATTTTAAGGTAAGGTTTCATATTTTTATTCATTGTTCTTCTTATATATAAGATATAGACTGTACTGTAGAGCCAAAAATGTTGAAAATAGGGCCAAAAATGTCGAAAATAGGCCATAATTGAGAGATGTCACCCAATCTAATTATTCCCATTTAAAGTTAGTTCCACAATACACGAATTCACAATACGCGATGCCTCCTGTCACCCCTATTCTCGCGAATTGGGGGTCCTGACTGTATATATATACAGTATATATATATATATAATGAGAGTAAGAGTCTTCTATGTGTATTAATTGTATGTACTCTATTTTTAGTTTGCACCATATACTGAGAGAAATGCTTCCACAAACCCCATTAAAATATGAAAACCACCTTCAAGGCAAATAAGTACATTTTTCGGTGGAACAATTCTGGTACTGCTGGTGCCAGCGATGTGCACTTTGTTTGACAAGCTTGTGCTGCTGCTACTGATGGTGGTGAAGCGACAGACTTCTTTTCTTGTCGGTATATCAGTTAGAAGAGTGTCTTTAAAATTGGGTAACTCAGATATGTTGAGGGATGGCTTGTTTGGGGTACTGTTAGGATTTGGGATGGCTTCGGCTGAGGAGGGTTTTAGTGAAACATAAGGTTGAGTAAGTATCAGGTGACCTTTTGAACTTGAACAGAGCATTTAGACTCCAGCTACATATAAAAGAATCCCTGGTCTGTGTATGCACAGTATGTATATACTCAGGCACAATACCCCAAAGCTGGGGGTGGCCGACTCGAGACAGAGCCCGAACAGAAACAACATTTGAAATGCCAATTCTTAGGATCCGGGATCACTTTCGCATTCCCTCGCCCCTTTCTCTGTCTCGTCGAGTAGGTGAATTTTAAAAGGTGAGGCGGATTTCTAGCCCCCTGCCCCCAGACCCTGGTCTGTGTAGTGGTACATATAGTACCGGGTATATGTACAGTAGTAGTCTGTTTGGTAGTAGGCCTACATATCTCCCTTGAAGACAATTAGTGCTGCCCTTTGCTTTCTCGCTTTCTCTAGCGGCCTTTTTACCTGGGCAGCACATTTGAACTGTAGCTGCACATACGAGGATCCCTGGTCTATGTAGTAGTACATAATTATAGTACAGTAAAAGTCCTTTAATCCGACGACCGATGATTCGAATCTCCCGATAGTCCGAATTTTTTAAAATGAGGCCAAATCCGAATTCACCCGATAGTCCGAATTTCAAGAAGTCCCAAAGTCCCCTTTTTGAGGCATTAATCCACTCAAATGACACATAATGGAGGACACACATATCATATGTTCATGAATTCACTTTAAAAGTTTACCATTGTCATTGTAGCCTATTACCTACTTCAAAACATTCAGATTTATGGTCAAAGGAAGCTACTGATATAAACGTAAACACCACATCGTCTGCTAGAGAGTTTGTTTTGCTCTTGAACGCATCCTTGGGACGCTCCGATGCGCTACTGGCTTGCACCGCATCGTGTGCAAGCGCATTCAGTCTTGCGCTTGAAAACGCACCTTTGGACGCTCAGATAGGCTACTATTTATAGTTCAGTGATCGGAGCGTCCCAAGGGTGCTTTCAAGAGCAAGACAAACTCGCTAGTAGACGATGCGGACATGTGGTGTTTACGTTTATATCAGCAGATTCCTTTGACCATTAATCTGAATGTTTTGAAGTAGGTAATGGGCTACAATGACAATGGTAAACTTTTTAAGTGATTTCATGAACATATATGTGTGCACCATTGTGTCATTTGGGTGGCCCAATGCCTCAATGTTTTCGTCAGGCCATTAATACACAGGTTCATAGGGGTAAAGTCCGATAATCCGAAAAATCCACTAATCCGAACGAGGGCCGGTCCGCTGCCCTTCGGATTAACGGATGTTTACTGTATATGTAGTAGTTTGTTTGGTAGTTAATATCTACCTTGAAGATACCAGTGCTGCACTCTGCTATCCCACTTTCTCTAGCGGCTTTTGACAAGGGAATATCCTTAATGTCACTGATTGTGTCCTTAGAGTCACTGATTGTTGGGACTCTGGTAAACCCTATTCGCTCAAGCACTTTTTAGTCCAAATAAAACACTCCTGAATTTCACATGCAGAGATTACAGAAAGAAACTACACATATCTCTTATTTAAGTCTTTCTTTCTTTTGTTCAATAATGAGTGATTATGTTTAAAGAAATTGAGACTATTTTAACCATGCCAATGGAGATAGTAAATGTGGTTGAGACTATTTTAACCATGCCAATGGAGATAGTAAATTTTGTATTTGTTTAATATACTTAACAGAGTAGCATATCTGGATAGCTACAGATTATTCATGTTGCAACCTAATGTATTTATGTATAAGTGTATTATAGGGAGGAATAGTAAAGTTGTATAAGCTTTCTATGTGTATATTTATAGGTTGGCAGCAGATTTTGTTTGTAGGAAGCACCCTTTGGAGTTCATTATGACAGCCCCAACCAATACTCAGAGGATGTTCACAGTAGAAGCGCAGATGTAAGTATTGCTCGTTAACTCTTTCACAGTTCTGGCTAAACTTTTGAAAACGAATTATTAAGGTATGGAGTAATCGAGGTAGCTCTGACAAACACCTCCTCCTCCTATCTACTTCACTACACTAAACATGCACACCACACTTCCTTTTTCCACAATAAAATTATATAACGTAGCCTCGGAGTCCCCAGGGGGGGGGGGGGGGGCGCGCGCCGGGGCCCACACCCACCCGACCTTTCCCTGACGACCCCTCAAAATTCTCTGGACCTCGACCTGTTACTCTTACTATTAACTTTTGCAACATTCGCGGCCTTTCCTCTAATTTTCCCTCTGTTGAACACCATCTCTCCTCCTACAAATCTGATCTTCTTTTCCTTACTGAAACTCAGGTATCTGAAGCAACTGCCAGCAACCCCTTCTCTGTATCCTCCTACTTTCTCTATCCTAGTTTCAAAGCCAAAGGCGGATATTGTGCATCTGTGCACAACAAACTCACTTGCTCCCGTGTTCCCGATTTCGACTCCTCTGAATTCTCAACTGTATGGCTCAAACTATCCTATCATTCTCATACTAAATATTTCTGTGCGATCTATCTTTCCCCTAACTCTACAGACTATCCTAAATTATTTGACTATCTAAATTCTAAAGTGCAAAACATTCTATCCATTTGTCCTTTCTCAGAAATCTCCAATGTTCACCACGGCCAATGACTCTCCTCTCATTCTACTGACCAACCTGGTGAACAAGCCTACGTCTTTTCTATCCTAAATGACCTAGAGCAGCTGGTTCAGCAACCCACCCGTATCCCGGACCGCTTCCGAGATCGGCCCAACATTCTTGACTTGTTTCTAACTTTTAACCCTTCTTATGCTGTCGATCTATTCTCTCCTTTGAGTCCTTTGGGCTCCTCCGACCATAAACTTATCTCTGTCACCTGTCCTATCTCTCCAGTACGGCCACCCGATCCTCTTAGCCGGCGGCGCTTGTGGCACTTTGGCGCTGCCGACTGGGAGGCTCTCCGGCAGTACTTCGATCTCCCATAGAATTATTTTTGCTTCCATGGCTGGGGACCCTCGGAGAGGGCTGAATACATTGCCAAAGTAATCCTATCGGGCATAGAGTCATACATCCCATTTTCTTTCTCTCAAAAAAATCTTGGTTTACTCACGCTTGTTTTACTGCTGTCCGCATTCAAATGGTACCGACGCCTTCAAACTCAAGAATCTCATTCTTCCTATGTTTCTGCCCGAAATTTAGTCAATTCCGAGAGGCAAAGAAAGGATCAGCAAGGGAGGCTAGGTGGTGAAACAGGATTTCCAGCTGTCCTTATCAGCCACCTGCACCCATATACACATTAACCCAACACCTGAGCAACTACTAGAGAAAACCTTTTTTCTTCTGGTGTTAGCTAAGGGAGAGAAAGTTTCGGAGTTGGCTGCCATGTCTAGGTCCCAGAATTGCTTGAGTTTTTCTCCCACCCTCGGGTCTGTCACTTTGGCACTGTCTGTTCATTTTGTGGCCAAGAATGGATGCGAGACATACGTTTTAAAGCCGTTTACCATACCAGCTTTAAATCGAGGACGTGTTCATCATACTCTATGCCCGGTGAAACACCTGCCTGCCGACGTCGAATGTGGCACTGTGGTTAGATCCCAAGACTGGTAAGAGACGATACAAGCGTGCGGTGGGGATTCACCTGTGTCGAGTCATTACGTCCAGTAACCTGCACACCAGGGGTACGGCTCACGAAGTACGATCTTATGGTGCTACAATACGATTTATGAACAATCACTCCCTCACTGATATTGTCGACACAGGGTTATGGTCTTCCCACCACACGTTTGTCTCCTAGTTCTCCATGTCCACGGGCAGACCGGGCAGACCTTGTATGGCACTTGGTCAAAGGATTACCTAGCTGTATGACCTGTATTAATTCCTCCAGTTTTCATGTGTCCTCTTACTGTATTATTTTACTACAACACTACTATTCCTTCCCAAAGTGGTGGGGGGGGGGGATAGGATGTAAATATAATTATGTAATGTATATACAGTAATGCATATATACCTGACTACCTATGATTAGGATGATGTGCTACATCTACATAATACTGTATGCCTATATTTCATGTCTCCATCCACTGTATTTGGTATGCCTATGCCTCATACACATAACCAGAGCTGGGCACCACAAACAAAAAGTCAAGTCAGCAAACACAAATCAGCAAACCCAGAACATAACTTCAGCAAACACAAATGTGCAAACTTTGTGAAATTTCTAGTCCTCAAATGCAAATATGCAAACACAAACTTTTTTATAATTTAAATTTAAACTACAGAATCAAGGGTAAATCAATAAATTCAATCTCTAATGTCAATAAATATATATATTTACTTAAATATAATGTTGCCCAACTTCCATGGACCTCAACGATATACTGTACATACAGCTTTTAAAGCTTGGAAATTGCTGTAAATTGCCAAAACATTCCAGAACGTCACCCGCAGTGAAAGGGTTGTTGTTGTTGTTGTTGTTGTTCCCTAAGCTGCCTGGCCGAACAGCCCCGAGTCCCTGAGGAAGGCCATGGCCACAATCGGGCTTTTCCACAGAGCTCTCATTGAGTGTAGGTTGTGTTGGCGTAAGTGGTTGTGTGAAATGCAGTCTTCTATGATGTGTTTAATGGTATGGGGTGCTATGTTACATCCCGGGCAGGCGTCGACAACGGAGTCATCCAGTCTCTTCTGATAGCTCAGGAGAGCTGGATGGTGTCCGCATCTCAGCCTGGCCAGTGGACTCTGTCCTCGCGAGGGAGGGAGGATTCGGAAGGATTCGGAGGTCGTGCATGCAGCTGCGTGTTGTCTGTGAGTGAGTGGATGGATTGGCGAGAGATATAGTATGGATGTGCTGGAAGTTGGTTCGGGGTGGGCAGGGAGGGAGAGAGGACAATAATTGTGTGTGATACCGTGTGCTGGGTGTTGTTTTGATATTTCTTGGTGTCTGTGGGTGTGTTGCCATGTAGTTTAGTGGGTGGTCTTGGTTCATGGAGGCTGCTGCCAGGAATTGAGTGCCTCTCATGTCCAGATGGTCTTTGACTTTGAGGAATTTGGTTTCTTGATGTAGATGATCTGTGGGTGCAGTAGCTGTGCAGCCTTAATATTGTTACGTATCTTGATCCTCAAGTGGTTAACTTGATGAATCTAGATAGCACAGAGATATATATTAAGGTATCAGTCAGCTGAAGGCAAAACAAAAGTAAAATCTAATAAAATAATTTCCTGTTGTTGCTTCCTTTCCTTTTGGATCTTAGGACTTGGTATCCTTTATTGACCGATACTCTTTACTTATGAAAAATACTGAAACTAATTAAAGTCATGTAGTATTTATAAAGAATTATTATTTAACCGAAGCTTAGTAGGCTATGGTTATGAACCGAATAAGTTATATCTATAGAAGGACTATTAATTTTATAAAAAGTCTTGAAAGATAAATATTAAAGTAAGAATATTTCTGTCTCTTACCCTCTTTGAAATGAATAGATAGTTTTCTTCTATGTCCTTTTATTTATATTTAATGTAATTATTCTTGGTTCTTGTCTTACGTTAATAGTATTATATTATTATTATCATCAGGAGTAATATCAAAGTCACATAAAAAGTTAGATATATATTTAATAATTAGTTAAATTTATTTCTTAACCACGTAACATTGAGGTTTGATTATGAGTAAATAAAGTTACAGGATCGTTTCATAGATTCGATTCAGGTCTCACTCAAATAATATGAAAAGCAAAATATAATATTTTGAAGCAAAAGAATTTTCTTCAGCTTAGAAAATCACTAGAAGTAATATTAACACAGCCATGTTAGTCTAAGGCGATATTACTAATATGAGACAATAGCATCACCGTACTAAGCACCGTTAAGCAATGTAAGCTTAATTCAAAGAAAATTAAAGAACTCGTAAGTATTAATATAAAACAAGTATTACTTTCATCATAACCCAATTACTTAAAGAGTTGCTTTAGTCCACAAGTTAGTCAACTAAAATAGTTAAGTACATAATAATAGCGTTAACGTTAATTCGCAATCAAATAGTTAAACACATAATAGTAGCATTAACGTTAATTCGCAATCAAATAGTTAAACACATAATAGTAGTGTTCACGTTAATTCCCAATTAAATAGTTAAACACATTACACACATTAAACACATCACGTTAATTCCCAATCACATATCTCACTAACCAACATAACGTAAGTGTTTACACCGAACACACTTAACACACATTTATATAATCTGACTGACAGTCACAATCCCATTATAATACTTCACCCCGTCTTCCTCCAGCTGCAAGTTCACCTTCCCCAACTCCAAATGAGACTGATTTGAATGCCCACAACTCGGGTCTTATATACCAAACAATGATGGTGTAGGAACGAATCAGGAGGCGGCGGGTGGTGCCGGCGCCAATCATAGCTCCTCGAATCACATAACAGGTGCGAGGTCCATTCACAGCTCCTGGCGTCGATCATACGTCATAGCATCGGTCATCGAGGTGTGAAGGCTAGCATGCTGGTATGGGGAGAGATGGTTTGCCCACTCGCTCGTTCGCTAGTCTGCTTCACCGTTTTGGGTAGTGGGCTCCTTCAACTCTAATTCTAACTCTTAAATTAACATACAGGGCTCCGTATGTCAGACCTCCCCCCTAGAAAAGAGTTTAAGGAGTATAGTACATAATATTAAACATAATACATAAATAGATTCACCACCAGATTGGCAACAGCAAGATTATAATGAGGATATAATAAGGATATCACCCAAAGTAGGCAACGTCTCCAGGTACCACATCAGAACATAGCCGGAACGTAGCTGGAGCGTTATTCGAACTGCAAGGCATCTCACAGCTGAAGGCTTAAAAGCGCACTACAAAAGCATGATATTTACCTCGCTACAAGGGAGAGCTAATTGCCAAAATCCTCTCATTAAATTATACTTACTGCTGCATGAGGCCAAACTGGTAAATGCAATCTTTGATCCGTGGCAGTGGGTAGGTATCGTTCTTTATGACAGCATTGACTTGCCCATAGCCCCTACAAAACCAATGGCTCCCGTCTGGCTTCGGCACAAGTATGACCGGACTACTCCACTGGCTGAAGGCCCTAGTGATCAGTTTATTAGATAACATAAAGTCAAGCTCGACCTGCAGTATACTCCTGCGTTGTGGCGAGACACGGTAGGGGGATAGTTTAATGGGAGTTGCATCCCCTACGTCGATGTCGTGCACGGCCAAAGAAGTGAGCCCTGGAGTATCACGGAACACACTGGGAGACTGAGATAAAACAGAGATTAGTTGGTTCGCTTGATCAGAGGGAAGATGACATAGTTTAGATGGTAATTCCCTCAAAGCCACTGAATTATACTGAAAGTTGGATAGGCTACATGACAAGTCAAAGTCTGCATGGATACCTTCAGGCTCTGGAACAGTCTGTTGCGGATCAGTAAGAGAACTGAAGACTTTGTCCGCACCAGGCTGCTCACAGGTCCTGACATTCACTGCCACAGTGGGAGAATCTGGAAGAGAGGAATCAGGGGACCTATGGTAGGGCTTCAACATATTTATATGGAATACTTGCGTGGGCTTTCTCCTGTCTGGGGTAGTTACTAGATAATCGGTAATGCTCACCCTCCGTATGATCTTATATGGGCCCCTGAACTTGGCAGATAAAGGTTGGCCAAAAACTAGCTCATTAGGGGAAAAACCCAGGGATTCAGTTGGAACCTCACGAGTAGCAAATAAAAGAAAAGGTACCCCCTTATCCCACTCAACTCCGGTCTCTGTACAATACTTACGTAACATTCCCTTTAATGTCTGATGATATCGTTCGAGAACCCCTTGACTCTCTGGGTGGTAGGTGCTAGACTTTACATGCTCGATACCCAACTCCTTCAGGGACTGCTGGAAAATGTTAGAGGTAAAATTAGTTCCTAGATCACTTTGCACCTCATGGGGGAAACCCATTCTGGTGAAAAATTTGAGCAGTTCCTTGATTACAGTTGGAGCAGAGGTAGTCCTTAAGGGTATAGCCTCTGGGTAGCGAGTTGCCATGTCCATGATAGTTAATAAATAAATGTTACCTTGGGAAGTCTTAGGCAATGGGCCTACAATGTCCACTACCACCCGAGTAAAAGGATTCTCGAAAACGGGCAAGGGCACCAGAGGATGTACAGGCACCTTCTGATTGGGTTTTCCTGTCATCTGGCAAGTGTGACACACTCTACAACACTCCACTACATCTGCACGCATTCCTGGCCAGTAAAAGTGGGATCTGATTCTGTCTAGAGTTTTTCTCACACCTAGGTGTCCTGCCAATGGTATACAATGTGCCATTTCCATGATATCTTTACGACAAGGTTTGGGGACTACTACTTGATGGACGTCCCAAGCCCAGTCATCGATTGGTCTGTGTGGCGGTCTCCATCTTCGCCACAATACTCCTCCTTTGAGGTAGAAACATTCACCACCCTCCTTCTCACATTCCTCTTCACTCACGGACCTGGCAGCTAACTCCTTGCATTCACAATCATCTCTCTGTAGCTCTACCAGGCCACTAGGACAATTTGGAGGGGTTTCATGGTCATCGTTAGGGTCAAGATGAGCCATAAAGGTGTCAGATAAATCCACCTCAGTCACATCATCAGGCACAGTTGGAGCATCATTCACACTCTCATCATCCCTTTCATCAACTCTTACATTCGGTACATTTCTGTCTGAGGGAACTGCTACTTGAGACATTGAACGTTTGTCAGCACACACAGGGAAAACTGTTGGCAACTCCTTGTCGAGCTCACCGGTTAGTGGCTCGTTAACAGGGGAAAGTGACAAAATGGGGTCGGGTCGGACCTTCTCACCTGCTACATCATTCCCCAAAAGGAGTGTTACCCCAGGCACAGGGATATCTTGGGACCTACACAAAGCTATGGTGGCCTCACCCTGTAGTAACTCACATTCAATTTCGCCTTTTACCAAGTATGCATAAAACTGGCCTCCAGCACCTCTCATTACAACTGGTTCGCCAGGTGGGCACTCAGTGTAAGGATTCACCATGAGGGTGCTAGTAGAACCTGTGTCTCTCAGAATTTTTACCTCATGCATGCAACCATTTAATCTCACGTTGCCAGATGAAATAAAGGGACGGTAACTGTCCTGCACTGATGGTGAAATTATTATTGGCTTAACCCTAGTGGGTTGCACCACACATGCTACTACACCCCTGTCTAGATGATTTACGTTAGCTGCTAGGTACTCCTTCTGTCGAGAGTCCTGCATTAAAGGAACTTTTGGTGCTAGGTACTCCTGTCGGGAGTCCTGCATTAAAGGAACATTTGGTGCTAGGTACTCCTTCTGTCGGGAGCCCTGCATTAAAGGCACACATGGAATTTGAGATACGGCGGCAACGGTCTGCCCCGATCTCTCGGTTTTTTCCTTGGCCCAGCACTGATAAGCTAGGTGGCCTCTCATGCCACAAAAGTACATACTTTAGGGGATACGGGAAAGTTCCCTCTTTGAGCATTACTATTAGTTTGGGGCCCACCTCTGTTACCATTGCCCTGAGTCGCATTTTTAGTTGGGGGAACATTTCTATTTTGGCTAACTGGGGAAGACGTTATAGGCTTGTGACTGGGTCGGTCAGATTTGTGATTGGGATACTTAAAATTAGAACTAGAATTATCGTAGGGCTTCTTTCCACGAAATTTGTTGTTGAGCACATATGTGTCAGCCATGTCAGCGGCGTCGGCAAGACAATCTACCTTTTTCCCCTTTAAATGATAGGATACAGAAGAATCAATTTTCCATAGGAAATTTTCTAACAGGACCAACTCCTTCAGATCGTTGTAGCTTGTGACTTTCTTACTCTTGACCCAATGATTGAAAGTTTTAGTCATGGTCCTGGCAAATACCTTATGGGTTTCTTCTACTTTCTTCTGGTTTTTACGGAAAGATTGCCTGTAAGCCTCAGGCTGCAATTGATAGGTTTTTAAGATAGCTTCTTTGAGATTGTCATAATCCTGCCTAACTTCTGCTACTTCTGACAAATACGTGGCTCGAGCCTGCCCTGTCAAAACAGTTTATAACATAAAAGGCCATTGATCTCTTGTCCACTTCATACCTCCAGCAACTTCCTCAAACAAAACAAAGAAATCCTGCACATTATCCTCAGTGAAAGGTGGAATGACACTAGTCATAGTCAATCCCAGAGGGGGAGCAATTACAGGAGCATTTGTATTGACATTTAGTTGAGCCGTTTGATATTGATATTGATAATGTTCGGTCTTTATTCTGGCTAGTTCTATACTTGCGTTTGCTTGTTCGGTCGTTGCTTTTATTCTGGCTAGTTCTAGTTCGAATATTTGATCACCGGTCAAACCAGGTGGCAATTGTACATTAAGTTGGCTAGGTTTACTAGGGATCCCACCAACTGCTCCGTCACCCTCCCCGCCTTCTACAGGGAACAGGTGGGTTTTTATGGTCTGAGCCACCTCTACTTTAGACATGTTTGAGACAGATAATTGGAGATGTGAGGCAAGCACTTTCAGTTCAGATTTTGACAGACAGTCAATATCAGGGGATGTGGGTTCTGATTCTATGAAAACTCGAGCATCTTCGTTATTAATTAGTTGAGGCATGATTAATATTTGATTTTTAAGTAGTGAAACGTTAATGAAACTGAGTGAAACTGTATGAAACGAATCCTGGCAAGGTCGCCACTCTTCTGTTACGTATCTTGATCCTCAAGTGGTTAACTTGATGAATCTAGATAGCACAGAGATATATATTAAGGTATCAGTCAGCTGAAGGCAAAACAAAAGTAAAATCTAATAAAATAATTTCCTGTTGTTGCTTCCTTTCCTTTTGGATCTTAGGACTTGGTATCCTTTATTGACCGATACTCTTTACTTATGAAAAATACTGAAACTAATTAAAGTCATGTAGTATTTATAAAGAATTATTATTTAACCGAAGCTTAGTAGGCTATGGTTATGAACCGAATAAGTTATATCTATAGAAGGACTATTAATTTTATAAAAAGTCTTGAAAGATAAATATTAAAGTAAGAATATTTCTGTCTCTTACCCTCTTTGAAATGAATAGATAGTTTTCTTCTATGTCCTTTTATTTATATTTAATGTAATTATTCTTGGTTCTTGTCTTACGTTAATAGTATATTATTATTATCATCAGGAGTAATATCAAAGTCACATAAAAAGTTAGATATATATTTAATAATTAGTTAAATTTATTTCTTAACCACGTAACATTGAGGTTTGATTATGAGTAAATAAAGTTACAGGATCGTTTCATAGATTCGATTCAGGTCTCACTCAAATAATATGAAAAGCAAAATATAATATTTTGAAGCAAAAGAATTTTCTTCAGCTTAGAAAATCACTAGAAGTAATATTAACACAGCCATGTTAGTCTAAGGCGATATTACTAATATGAGACAATAGCATCACCGTACTAAGCACCGTTAAGCAATGTAAGCTTAATTCAAAGAAAATTAAAGAACTCGTAAGTATTAATATAAAACAAGTATTACTTTCATCATAACCCAATTACTTAAAGAGTTGCTTTAGTCCACAAGTTAGTCAACTAAAATAGTTAAGTACATAATAATAGCGTTAACGTTAATTCGCAATCAAATAGTTAAACACATAATAGTAGCATAACGTTAATTCGCAATCAAATAGTTAAACCCATAATAGTAGTGTTCACGTTAATTCCCAATTAAATAGTTAAACACATTACACACATTAAACACATCACGTTAATTCCCAATCACATATCTCACTAACCACATAACGTAAGTGTTTACACCGAACACACTTAACACACATTTATATAATCTGACTGACAGTCACAATCCCATTATAATACTTCACCCCGTCTTCCTCCAGCTGCAAGTTCACCTTCCCCAACTCCAAATGAGACTGATTTGAATGCCCACAACTCGGGTCTTATATACCAAACAATGATGGTGTAGGAACGAATCAGGAGGCGGCGGGTGGTGCCGGCGCCAATCATAGCTCCTCGAATCACATAACAGGTGCGAGGTCCATTCACAGCTCCTGGCGTCGATCATACGTCATAGCATCGGTCATCGAGGTGTGAAGGCTAGCATGCTGGTATGGGGAGAGATGGTTTGCCCACTCGCTCGTTCGCTAGTCTGCTTCACCGTTTTGGGTAGTGGGCTCCTTCAACTCTAATTCTAACTCTTAAATTAACATACAGGGCTCCGTATGTCAGAATATATATAGCATAGGCCACTTAGTTTGTCCACATGGGCAGTAAAACGTTGGGGCAACTTGTTTATGGGGAGAGTGCTTCAGTAATAATCAGTATTCGCATTTCCGCACCATTCAGGAGGAGGTACGCCGGATCACAGAGGTGCAAGGAGGCGATTTATTCGTGGTCCCCCCTTTGGGAATGGCAATAGGCTATATATGCCTAGATAGGTCTACTTTAGATAGATTAAGTAATTTAATAGAAAGTAGCCTAGTCCTATTAATTTTAATGCTCAGAATAAAGGCCTAGCTTCAGATCAAAATTTAATAAAATTTTATTGTAGGCTAAATTTAGTTTAGGCCTATATGATACTTTCAAAATTAACACTTTCTACTTGACACTAATAAAATGAGTGTGATTATAGGCCTAGGCCTATACATAGAAGTTAGAACATGCAATATATAGCCTAGGCCTACATGCTTTGAGGCATGTTGATGGAATTAGTGACTGATTATAGCCTAGACCTAGGCTATACATAAAAGTTAGAACATGCAATATTTAGCCTACATGCTTTGAGACATTTTGATGGAATTAGTGATTATAGCCTAGACCTAGGCTATATATATAGAAGTTAGAACATGCAATATTTAGCCTACATACTTTGAGGCATTTTGATGGAATTAGTGATTGACTGATTATAGCCTAGACCTAGGCTACCCTAGGCTATATATATAGAAGTTAGAAAATGCAATATTATTTAGCCTACATGCTTTGAGGCATTTTGATAGGATTAGGGTAGCCTAGGCCTAGCCTAATAAAATTACTTATATTAGTAATTAGCCTATAGGCCTAGGCTATATTTAGAAGTTAGAACATGCAATATTTAGCCTACATGCTTTGAGGCATTTTGATGGGATTAGTGATTATAGACCTAGGCCTAGGCTATATAGCCTAGCCTATATAGAAGTTAGACTTAGCCTAGGCCTACATGCTTTGAGGCATTTTGATGGGATTAGGGTAGCCTAATAACATTAGTTTAGGTTAAAAATTAACAGGCTATCAATCAAATTAACGATAGCCTAGCCTAACTTTATAATCTTAAATTAGGCTAGATTATAAAGTTATAAAGCCCTTCTCCAGAGACATCTTCTTGGAAATTACAGGCCCATAGAAGGTTTCTAGGTGGGGCCAGGGGTGGCTTAGGTCCTCGATTTCTGCATGCTCTGCAGCATCACTGTCGGATGATGGTGATGAACTGCTCCCCATGTGGCAGCTGCGGTAGGCATGATGGTAGACTCCATGTTCACTTCAATAGGCCAAAAATATAAACAAAGTTGAAGTGCTAGCAGGTTGGAACTCTTGGACTGCTGTGTGTTGTAGATGTTAGCTCGACGCTTGCTACTAAGTAAGTGAACAAACGTGAAGAGCCGATGTATAGGCCTAGATTCCAGAACACAGGTAGTTGGCTTGGTCACATGACTTTTTTTGGCTGGAGCTGCAGGAGCGGCCCAGGGCTGGCTGGCGGCTGGAATTTGTATTTTGCGGACTCGAGTTTGCAACATGGAGGTACTTTCCAGAGCTTCAAACCCGCAAATAGGCAGCCATTTTGCCGCCAACGCTAATTCACCAACAAAATTACACTTCCGCCATGGCGGAATTGGCTATTTGCGGAAGTGTTGGCTAAAGTGCCCAGCTCTGCACATAACTATAACTTTTGAATACTGTACAATATATTTGCTTGTCTCCAAACTTTCTACTGTATGTGTACATCCTGTATTCTCATAGTACTCTTTATGATTTGAACTATCATACCTATCTATTATGTAATTGCTCTGAATTGACATAAATGTACTTGACCTTTCTAATATGCACCAGTCAGTACATTTTTTTTTTAATAAACTCCCTTGTTTATGTCTGTCTTTTCCAGGGTTAGAAAAAATCTGATTTTTTTAATAAAAATTAAAATCATTGATCATCGGATTTATTTGATTATAATCGATTTTTTCGATTTTTTTACACAAACTTCCATTTTGCGCATAATATGTATAATACTGTAAGTATATATATATATACGGTATATACAGTATATAGTCCTACATCTTAAAGGCTATTATTTTGCTTATATTATGTCAGAAAAACAATTAAATCAAAGTAGTTTAACTCTAGCCGAACAGCCATTTAAACCTTCCTGCCAATGCTGAATCTGGATGAATCGTCGAATTCTCAGGATTTTGGCGCGCTTATAAATACTGTTACGTCTTTACTGTACACCAAAAATAGGCCTAACCAAGGTTATATATCTATATATCCAGAGGCAGTTCTCGTTACCTTGCTATGATTGAAGACTAGAAGTCTCTAGACCAAGAGGTTCAGTTTTTATTGTGAAAATTAGGTCAGTTTTGGCCGCTGAAAGCCTAGAATCGTGTAAATTCCCAAGTTTCGTCATTTACAGATACTCGTATCTCTGCAAATAATAGCTTAACCTAGGTTATATACATACCAAAGGCAGTACTCAGTGTTATCTTGCGATGGGTGAAGACTAGAACACTGTACATTAACCCTCACACCCCGGAAGGGCTCTTGAACGCCCATAACAAACTCGGCCCGCGCAACCCGGAAGGGCTCTTGAACGCCCATTGCTTGCGTGCGTGCTTTCGAATGCCGCGCGTAAATTTTTGGTATCGTGGGAGGGTAGGTGGCGCCACCAGGCGTAAACTACGCCACAGCAACAGTATCTACACCGACGCCATCATGGATAGTACGCCAAATAGTGATTCCGCTGTGTCCGATACCGTGCTTCCTACGACGCCCGTGCTAGTTCGTCGCGCCTTACCCCGACGCCATCGCCTAAATGTGTTATCTCCTGGAGGTATTGAGACGACATTGAGACTTTATGAGCGTGCTGATGCCAAGCATAATGTTGATGATGAAGGCAGTGATCACTCCAGTAATTATAAGTCGAGTGATTATGGCGATGAGAGTGACAAAGAAGAGCAATTCCTGGGATTTGCGAGAGAACATGAGAGTGATGAAGGTGATGTACCAGTTTTTGAGGAAGCTGGTTTACCTAAAGACGGTGAACTTGAGAGAGTGAGTGAGTGGGAGAGTTCAAGGTCACTCACCAAATTTCGCATGAGTGACACGACCCCAAGCCCTTCGCCAGCTAAATCGCCTTTCAAGCTACACTTATACTGTATAAGAAGCAAATACTTGAAAAGGCGGCCGCGGCAGCTAGGGAACAAGCCAAAATACTTGGTGAGGATGAGGCTGTGAGTGAAGTTGAGCGTGGTGACTCTTCTCGCCCGCCATTGTCTCCCTTATCTACCCACGCCACCCAAGATGACCCGGGTGCCCCGCATTCTTCCCCACCACCCCCACCACTGCCAAGGGTTGAGGACCCCCCACTTTCGGCCTATTTGCCTCCTAGGTCCCCCGACAGGAGACATACTGCTGCCGAAAAGGGGAAAGGCAGGAAATATACAAAAAAAGGAAAGCAAAGTAAGCGGGCTTTGTTCGAGGCACCCGCGGCGTCCACCTCTGCCCGCCCCAGCCATACGCCCCCGCAACTTTCCCCACGGTCCTCCCCACCTCTCCAGCCATCAACATATGTTCCTGACGAAGTCTTTGAGCTCGCATCACCAATACCTGGGCCTAGTGACAGTAAAGCATTGATTTCTGTCACTCGTCGCAGGCCAAGGAGCCCAGGACCTCGGGGGGACATAGCCTCACCTGTCACTCCTTCCCCACCTCGCCCACCCACACGCCGCCCACGCCTCACTCGTTCCCCGCCAGATTATGTGGGGGCCACTGATGATGAAGGGCACCTCTCAGAAGACTCTGGCCATGATTACATAGGTCCACCGTCAGGGCAAGATGACCACTCTGACGATGACTATATGGACATCGACGACCCTAGACCCATCCGCTTGGCCCGGCGTAGTGCTGCCCGTCGTGCTGGCCGCTGCCCTGGCCGCCCTAGGGCGCGCGCCTGCCGAGTTGACCGTGGGCGTGCGGGGCCACCAGCTGGAGCTCCTCGTCAGCGTAGACAAGACCCATTCTACATTTTTCAGTGGGAAGACGTAGTTGAGGGGGATGGGTACAACCCTGATGTGCCAGCTTTTGATGAGGTACAGGAGGGTTCAGGCATTACCCACAATTTTCCTGCAGGCCCCAATGCTCCACCACACAAACTATTTGAGGCCTTCTTTGATGATGAGGTGGTAGGATATGTTGTCAAAGAGACAAATAAGCAGCACCAATTCCAGGTCCACTTTTTGGGCAAGGTGACCAAGGGCCACATGAGGCAGTGGACCCCAGTGACTCATAAAGAGTTCATGGTGTTCCTGGCACTCACCATGCTAATGCCTCATGTCAAGAAGCATAGGTTGCCTGACTATTGGATCACCAATGATCTCATATCCACCCCTGCCTTCGGGAAATATATGTCTCGCGACCGGTACCTTGATATCCTCGCAGCGCTCCATCTTGTCACCAACCTTGACGTCCACCTCCCAGACAAGCTGTGGAAGATTAGGACGTTGTACGAGATGATGCGAGAACGCTTCACCTCCTACTTCAAGCCCTTCCGCAAGGTCGTCATTGATGAGTCTCTTGTGCTGTTCCGGGGAAAACTCAGCTTCCTGCAGTACATCCCCTCAAAAAGACATCGCTTTGGCATAAAATTCTTTGTGCTGTGCGACTGCCAAACTGGCTATGTCCTGGACTTCCTGGTCTACAGCGGGAAGGAAGGGGACGTGCTTTTGGACCCCGTCATTGGCTTTGGCGGAGCAGTGGTGCAAGCCATGATGGACCGCTACTTTCACAAGAATCACGTCCTCTACACGGACAATTACTACACGTCCCCCACTCTCTCAAATTACCTGCATGAGCGCAAGACGGGGACTGTAGGCACAGTACGAGGGAAAAGGAAGGGCATGCCACCTTTCCCTCCAAAGACCAAAAAAGGTGATGTGTTCAGGAAGAAGTCGGGGCCCATTCTGGCTATCCACTGGCACGACCAGCGGAAGGTCAACCTCCTGAGCACCATCCACAAGGGGGAAATGGTGGAGACTGGCAAGGTGGATCGCCGCACCCAGGCCAGGGTGACCAAGCCCGATGCTGTCCTGGACTACAACATCAACATGAGGCTGGTGGACAAGTCCGACATGCAGATAGGCTTCATTGACTGCCTGCGTACCTCGTGCAGATGGTACAAAAAGTTCTTTCTGCATATGGTGGACATGTCAGTTCTGAATGCCTACAATATATACAAGCTTCGGAATGTGAACACACCCATGAAGTTCAATAGCCTGCGGAGGTTCCAAAATCAGGTGTTGACGGAGCTCCTGGAGAAGTATGGTACGCCACAGAGGGCAGTGGCACATGCTGGGCCCGCCGTTACTGACCGCTTGCACTGTGCATATTACATGAATATGCACAGGCTTGTTTCCCTGCCTCAGAATGAATCAGGAAGAACGCAGCAGAAGCGGTGCCATGTCTGCTACAACAGCAGGCTGAGGGCGAGGTCAGGTAAAAAAGTCCACCGTGGAGTGTGTGGAGTGCAAGGTGGCACTCTGTGCTGTAGGGTGCTTCTTTGATTACCACTCCAAGCAGGAGTTCTAATAATCATAGTGAAAGTGCCAAAGATAATGACAATATGTACAGTATATATACTGTATAGGCAAAAAGTGGAAGTAAACCAATTTATTGTTATACAAAAGTCATGTATTATGAGAACATTTATACAAATATAATTACACCATAATAATATGTGAAAGTGACACATATGTATATAATAAGTGACATTCATATGATTACAACCTATAGAAATATATAAATCAGTGAAAAAAGACAATAAATTGTATATTTGTTAGTAGTCTTGGCAAATCCAACGTCAAGGCTATTAACCTAATTGCAATGACGACTTGTCTATTTTGACTGCTATGTCGTCATTCCAACCGCGGTTAAAAAGAAAACGTCTAGAGTCTACTCCTTATCTTGCTCTAGGAGACGTTGTACATTAACCAAAACTACCACCGAAGGTGAAAAAAGCATAGAAGAGAAGAAAAGGGGTTTACCTTAGTTACCGCTTAAGGCCCATCCTGTGTTCCGTCATGTGCAGATCCCTGTCGAACGTGCGCATGAGCGACCCTCTCCTGTTATCATTTTTTCACGCGCTCCATTGAATGCAGTCGCTTTGTTGTGCTCCTTTAATTCACCCTGTTTAGGTTCGTTTCGGCTTATCTGGCCTTCTTTTTTGTTAGACAGATGTTACGTGATCTAGGGCACACGTAAATGGGCTCCTCAGTGTGTTTAATGGAGACGCGTGTGGAAATAGCTACCGAAGGTACGGGGGCGCCTGGCGTTCCTCGTGTGTGTTTTTCATTCCTTTCTCTTTTCATATTCTTTTTTCCTGTTAGTCTGGGCATAGTTTAGCTTTTAGCTTATTTTGGCCTAGCTTGTTTCTCATTCAGGAATTGCTATGCCCCTATGAGTTTTCATATTTTCATAGCCTAGGTGTACAGTTGGTTCACGATCTGAGATTTCGTGGTGGCGGTGCTGTTTGTAGGGTTTGTGTCGGCCGCATTATTAGCGTTATTCCCGAGTCCCCCCTTTCGAGCCTTCACTGTGTCTCAAGGGCCTGGGCGCTTGGTGGTTCGTGTTATCCTGGGGTACCCCACGGGGGCCCCTCCCTCACACCACAGGGTTTTTCGCCCCTGACACATTCTCTCCTCACGGCTAGGCCACCCTTTTTCTCGCCAGTTTCATTTACTGGTTTTTGTGTTCCCTTACTGTTTTCACCTCCATCCTTTCATACCCTTTTGCCCAATCCTGGGGTACCCTACGGGGGCCCCTGTTTGTGCCAAACCACCCTTCCTGCCACTTCTCCTCATGGGCTTTGCTCTATCTCTGTGGGTTGGGTGGTTCCTAGGGGATGTGCCTCCTCTCCCCTGGTGTGTCTTCCTTGCCTCTCCCTTGACCGGTTGAGTCAGGATATTATCAAGGAAGACACTGCTCAGCTTGATGGCCATCGTCGCTTGGAGTTCATAAGGAGATGACGCTTTTTTCTGGGCCTCTTTGGTATTTCCTAGACGCTCCTCTCGCTTTTTCGGCGCCGGACCATCTCAGCCGGTCCCGCAAATTTGCGGGGTGCTCGATTCGGTCCTCTGGGCCATTTCGGTTCCCCGCAAATTTGCGGAGATCGTTGGGGGGTCCCGCGAAATTGCAGGAGGGTGGTGTCGGTACGGTTATGCCTCCATTGGCCCGCAAATTTGCGGTAATAGTTGGCTTTCACTATTGACTTTTGTTATGTCATCTTGTTGCCTGATACTATATTGGTGTATGCACTTTACTGGTGTTATAGGCCCTGCATGTAAGATGTTGAGTGGTGGTTAACACTTTCTCCATCTTTGCAGGTTCTGCTAGTGCTCTTCCGCCTCGGCCGCCCTCCTCACCTACCTCTGTGCTCCCAGTTTAGGGTGAGTACGGATACCTGTTTGCATGTGTGTTCCTGTTTCCCCATGCTCCTTCCCTGGTTCTTCTTGGACATTCTCTCCACTTACTCCTTCGACGTGCTGATTATGGTGTGTGTTCTTCTAGTGCAGGTAGGCTGCCTTGCTTTCGCCTTGGTTGTCGCTCCCCGTGCTTGGAGAGCCACAAGTCCTGCTTGCGCCACTCGCTCTGTGTGTCCTCTACGGCCTACCTCCCTGCTCTGTGTGGCACGTGTCTGGCCCTGGTGGTTGTGCTGCTACATGGCCCTGGTTCCTCGGCGGCGGCTGTGGCCTCCTGCTTCCCTTCCGTCGGTGTGGACGATGGTCTCCCGCCACATTAGGACTGTGGGCCACCGTTCCCCGGCCTTTGTTGGCGACCGGATCCGCGTCGCCCTGGGTATCCCTGACCCGACTGACGGCCATTTACCTGGCCCTCTCCCTGCTCGGGCCCTCTCCCCTGGGTCCCGCAGCCGGTCGTCCCATCGTCGGGGGGTTTCCCCGGCTCCGTCCCGCTCTCGCTCGCCTTGTCGTCCTCCTGATCGCCTTGACGACGCCCATCGCCCTCGTCATGGTTCTCGCCCTGAGGCCGGGGTTAGCGGCTCTGCCCCTGTGCGCCCTCCCCTGGCCTCTACGGATAGGGGCTCTACTCCCTTCCGCCCGCTTCCCCAGCCCAGACGACTTCCTCTTACGTTGTCCTCTCCGCGCGCGGTTGTTCATGCTGTAGCTGGCCCTCTGCTCCCTCCTCCTACACTGTCCAGGAGGGTCCGCCTGGATGTCGTTGCTTCTCCTACTTCACCTGCTTCAGTGCCTATTCTTACTTCACGGTCTCGTCCCACGGTGGTGGTCCCTCCCTCCTCCGCCTCGGTGTTGGGCCGCCCTGTTATCTCAGCCCCGGGGATCCTTGCTCTGTTTCCCCCCGCGGCTCCTGGCCTCCTTTCACCCGGCCAGCCTTCCCACTCCCGTCGTCCTGCTCCTCCTCATTCTTCTCTTCCTGACCTTCCCTTACCGTCTCGCCAGGGGGGTACCCCTCCTCTTGCCTCGGTGGGGTTTCGCGAGGTTTCGGGGTCCCCTTTCTCAGGAGCTGATGTGTCGCTGGAAGAGGGGAATGGTGCTGTTTCCCCCTCGGCCGTTCGTGATCGGGGACGAGTCCCTCAACGGCGACACAACCGTCGTCGCTCGCCTTCCTTGGGCCGCGACGCTGCTGGTTCGTGTCGTGGGTCTCGCTCCCGCTCACGCTCGCCCCTGCGGGCCGACCAATCTGGGGGGGGGTAGCCTCTCTCGGATCAATTGTCGGCTATGCAGGGCTGGGTTGTGTCACGCTTCGACGGGCGCTTGGAGTCGATGGAAGACTCCCTCTTCTCGCCCTTTTTGGCGGTGCCTCACCCTCAGCACCTCACCCTACCTACCCCTGCTATGGTCCCCCTCCCTTCTGCAGGCCTACGCTCTGGTCAGGCTTCAGCCGCACTGACATCCTTCCGGCTGTTCAGTCCCTGGCTGTGTTGACGGGTCTGTCCTCCTAAGGGACAGGTTTGTGCGACGCCGGTACGCCTGGCTTAGCCGTCATGCTCGGTCACCCTCTCCCATTGGAGGCCTGGTTTGCTGTGGCCTTCGACTTCACACACCGATCCGTCGACGGCTCTCCTTCCGTCCCTCCCCCGGAGTCGTCCCTGATTTTGCCTCCTCTTGTGTCTGTCGGCGGGTTGGACGGCGCGTTCTGGTCCTGGATGAGCGCGCCCGTTCTTGAACTTTGTTCTATTGCTACCCCGTTCTTCTCTCACCCGGATCAGCCCTCTGTCGCCAAGGTTTTTCCCTTGCGACGGAGGGTGACGGACTTATTGTCTTGTCTTTAGGTTCCCTCCAGACGTCTGTTCACCACCTGCGGCTTTTCGAGGCGTCTGCGCCAGGCAATCTTCGCGAGGGTTTGGACCGCGTTGAGCGGGTCCACCTTCGGCTCGCGGTGACTTTGGTTCCCGAGCTGAAGGCGGTTTTGTGCGCGGCAACTCGGCACCGCACGACGGTACGGTCTTCGTTCTGCCGGCCGGCCCCCTTGGTTATTCGTCAGGGTTTGTTGTACTCTGCGCTATATACGTCGGGGTTTTTTACGCAGGATGCTTGGGAATGCTCCGCTTCTCTGTCGGCGGCCCCTGCTTCCGCCACACGACGCCGTGCTGTGTCGTTACGGACCCTGCTTACGTCACGCACCGACGCGCTGTGCCGCGCGCGGGGTTTTCTCAGTCCCGTCCTTCTGCCGGTCCTCTTCGGGGTGCTGCTGCAAGTGCTGCCGCCTTGCCCGGGCGCAAGACTGGGACGTTGCTGGCCAGTGCTTCGGTTCCGCCTCGCACTTCTGTTCTTGCCCCTTTCATCCCCTCTGTGTCGGGGCTGGCCGGCCTTCCACTTCCGGCCGCCTTTCGTAGGGGTCAGCCCCGCGCCGGCCTTGGGTTGGGGTGGCCCGCCCTTTTCGACGAGGTTGGGGGGGGGCGGGGGTAGAGGAGGTCAACGTGGCGCTCATGCCCGCACGGCCCGTACCGGGGGTACCTCCACGTCAACACAATGTGTAGTTCTCTGGGTCGGCCTCCTTGTTCTCCTTCTCGCCTGGGCGTACCGGGTCGCTCCCCTCCTCTCGGGTGCTCCCTCCGGTTGTTTTCGCCCTTGCGCCCCTCGGTAGCCGCGAGGGACGTTGGGAGCGGCGGGTTGCGCGGAGGGTTCTCACCTGGAGGTGGACGTCCGGACCCCCACTCCGCTCTTGTCACCGACAACGGCCCATCTCTTCAGAGGTGGCCCACGTGTTCACTTCCATGCCCGAGCTGGGTAGCGTCGAGGGAGTTGACCGCCGGTCACCCGGTTTTCCTCTCCCGTGTCTTTCTGGTTCCGTCGCCGACCTGCGACGCGATGCGACCGGTGGTGGATCTGTTGGCCCTCAACGGGCACATCGTGCACACACGGTTTCGGATGCTGCCGATACCCCTGGTACGCCTGGCCCTGTGCCCTCTGTCGTGGGTAGTGTCGCTGGCCCTCCAGGATGTGTCTTGGCTCGTTCCTCTCCATCCTCGCTTCCAGCGATTCTTGGCCGTTCGGACTTCCGATCGTGTGTTCCTGTTCGACGGCCTTCCCTTCGGTCTCCACATCGCGCCGCAGATCTTCTCCGCACTGGTGGGGCAGGCTCTGGGTCCTCTCCTCAGGAGCGGGCTCCAGCTCCTGTTTTCCTTGGCCGTTTGGTTGGTAGTTTCCGACGCCCTAGGCCTGTGCATTGGCGACGCCCTCACAATCGTTCGCGACATCGCACGGTTAGGGTTCCCCTTCGATGTTCCCAAGTCACGCTTGACCCCGTCGCGTGTCGTGCCATGGGTCGGTCTCGCATGGGTTTTGTCCGGCGCTACGGTGACCCGGGGTCTGCCGGCCGCGGTGCACCTTCGGTGGACGGTCCTCGCCGTGTTGCACTCGGTCTCCCTCCCGGGGTGGCTCTGGGACTCGTTCGTGGGTTCGCTGCATTGGGCCGCTCTGCCCCTTCCATTAGGGAGCCTCTGGCTACGCCGCCTCCTCCTCATGGGCACCGCGGTGTTTCCGTTGCCCCTATGGATCGGCTCCTGCCGCTCCCGCGTACCGTTCGCCGGCGCTTCGGTCGCTGGGTTGCTCGGGGCTCGCTCTTTGCGGCTGTGCCCTGGACCGACCCCCCCGCCGACGGTCTGGGTAACCACAGATACGTCGAGCGAGGTTGGGTGAGGTTCCCAATCGAACCTGGGACGTCCACTTCCCGGCAGATGGGTGGGTCTCCCTCCTCTTACCTGTCTATGCCCTCGGATTGTTGGTTCCTTTGTTCTTCCTGCGGGTCCCCGCGCTGGCCCTTCGGGGTGAGTCGGTGGCCTTCGGGTTGGACACTCAGACAAGCTGTCCCCTGTTTCCTTATGCGGGGGTCCTCCAGGTCGTTGACTCTATTAGGGGTCTCGGTGGAGTTGTTCTTCCTCGCGAACCGACACCCCTTCTCCTTGCATGCCTCCTCCCTGCCCGGGCCTGCCACCCTTTGGGCGGCCGCCCTGTCGAGAGGGCAGGGCGTTCTTGTAGAATGGGCGATGAAACGGACTGTGTTCGCCGACCTCGCGGCTTCCTGAGGTGTTCCGGAGGTCGCCTTGTTCGCATCGGGGGTGCCGCGCCAGTTGCCTCTGGACCTCTCCCTCCGGCCTCGCGCTCCGGGGGGGGTCCGGACGCTTTCATGGTCGCCTGGTACTGGTGGCGGTCGATATCCATTTTTTCCGCCACCAGACGCGCTGTTGATGTGCCCGGTCTTCGCGAAGCTGCGGCTGTACCACGGCTGCGTCTGGCTCCTCGCGCCTCTGTGGCCGGCACGGACTTGGTCCGCCCGGTTGCCGCGGTGGTGCCCGGGTCCGGTCCCTCTACCTGTCTCCGGCTTCCACTTGGGCTAGGTTGGGGTCCTGCGGACCTCTTTGGCCTTCGCATCGTGCTTGTTCATGAGGCACGGTGGCTCCCGGTCCCCGGCCGGGCCCTGACTGACTTCCTGCAGCGTTCCTGGCCGTCTTCTCCTTGGGGGCCTTACGGGTCCCGCTGGAGGTTTTTCACTAGGTGGCTACAGGCCACTCGCCTGCCAGTTGGCTCTCCTTCCCTCGTCCTACGCTCCTTGTTTCACCTCTTCCGTACACGTCGCTTTCCAGTCGACGCTATACGTACCCACTTGTCTGCCGTCCGGGGGGTTCTTTGGGTCCGTCGCTGGGCTGGACGTTCCGCCACAGGTGCTGGATTCCTTCCTGACGGCTGCCTTCCGGGATTGACCGCCTCCGCGCCAGGTCTCTCCGCTGTGGGATCTGGGGCGGGCTCTGGTCCTTCTGGCTTCCCCCACGTATACAAGGGCCGCTACGCCGGTTCCGTTGCTCGGGCGTCCACTCTTCCTTGTCACTCTGGCCACTGGGGATCGGGTGTCTGCACTAGCGGCATTGTCACGGCCCCGGGACTGCGTCCGATTCTCCCCGTCCTTGCATGGCGTCTCGTTCGCCTCCTCCCCACCTTTTGTTACCACGCATGGGAGGGAGGCCCCCGTTTTCCTGCCTTTCGCCGTCCAGGCTTTACGGCGTGGGCATCCTCGCCATGTGTTGTGCCCGGTGTCAGCCTTGCACTCCTCTGTTGCGTCTGTGGCGCCGCCTTCGGGTACTGCTGTGTGGGTGTCTCCTCGGACAGGTGGGAAGCTCTAGCAGGTGCAGCTGGGCCGCCACGTTTGTCGGACCGTTCGTGCCCGTCACCCTGTTTGTAGGGGTTCTGCGCGCGATGTCAGATCCTTTGCTGCCTCCTTCCGGTTCCTGCCACGTCGATCCTTCCCTGCCTTCGCCTCCGCGGTTTTGTGGTCTTCTATCAATTCCTTCATCTCCTACCTCTCCGTGTCCAGTGTTCGACCCCCTCGGCCGGTGATTGCTCTCGGGGGTCGTGTTTCCTGGTGCTCTGGCGAAGATCCCTGGTCTTCCCCCCTTGTCCCTCGTTCTTTTCCTTTGTTTTATTTGACAAAGGGGGGGGGGGGGTGTATGGGTTTGCAACACTGGATTGCAAGTTTGGGATTATGTATTGTTCCAGTACATAAGTGTTTTTGCCACATTGAAAATTGTGTTTTGTTCTTGTGTTCAGTGTTTTTGTTGGTTTTTGAAGAAAAGGGATTTTGGGTACAGTACCTATTTGGTTTCAGACAAGTCTATGTTTTTGCATTACTATGAATGACGGGCATGTGTTAAAACTGTTCTTTTTAGCTACTCCTCAGTTTTTCACTCTTTTATTAAACTCTCTTGTTTACATTGTGTCTTTGTCATTCGTAATTTTGTTTTATGCATTGGTTTTTTTGGTAGGTTGGGCTTGGATGTCCTCCTCCTATTTGTTATGCAGCCTTGACGTTGGATTTGCCAAGACTACTAACAAATTGGGAGGTTTGACGTACCTCCCAACCTACCAAATAGGAAAACCTACTATTTGGTAGTAGTCTTGGAAAATCCAACGTACATAATACCCTCCCTCACGCCGGACCCCTGCCCATCCGCGTTCTTCTGCTGACGTGAGATGTGATAACAGGAGAGGGTCGCTCATGCGCACGTTCGACAGGGATCTGCACATGACGGAACACAGGATGGGCCTTAAGCGGTAACTAAGGTAAACCCCTTTTCTTCTCTTCTATGCTTTTTTCACCTTCGGTGGTAGTTTTGGTTAATGTACAACGTCTCCTAGAGCAAGATAAGGAGTAGACTCTAGACGTTTTCTTTTTAACCGCGGTTGGAATGACGACATAGCAGTCAAAATAGACAAGTCGTCATTGCAATTAGGTTAATAGCCTTGACGTTGGATTTTCCAAGACTACTACCAAATAGTAGGTTTTCCTATTTGGTAGGTTGGGAGGTACGTCAAACCTCCCAATAAAACGTTTACAAATCATATAACTAAGTGAAAGTGACACAAGGCCTAATATTTGATGGCCAAAGTATAATAAACACCTGTGATAACGAATAATCAGTGCCTAATATAACAATAACCTACCTCAATTACTAATAAAATGTACGGTATCGAGTGAAAATGAGCATTATCAGTGACAGTGACTCTCTAAAGCATATTTATCAAAGTGAAAGTGACACCAGACACAATACTTGATGGCCAAAGTATAATAAACACCTGTAATAACGAATAATCAGTGCCTAATATAACAATAACCTACCTCATTTACTAATAAAATGTACGGTATCGAGTGAAAATGAGCAATATTAGTGACAGTGATACCCTAATAAACATACTTTATATAATTGGCCTCAAAATAACTATAAAAATATCAAATAAACATCATATTCTCAATATCAAACACTAAAATCGTCTAAGGGAGATAAACACTTTGGCGCGACGAGCGGCTAGGTGCGTCGTAGCCGTGGCCGGGGCGACGCATCCGAACGCGGGAAGAATTTTCCGCCGAAAAGCACTCGTCTTCCCGCGCTCACCATTATGCAACCAGTGGGGCTAGAGACCTCTACTCAACGCCATTCTACAGAGGAAGGTTTGTGGGACATTTTACTTTTTTATTCATAACATTACATGCCATATTAATTGAATTACAGAGGAGTTAACATAGCCCAAAGATCGTCAAAACACCCGGTACCGCAGCACAGTCGCGAGCTAGAGTGCCCGGGGCTGGAGGGTTAAGCGGTTATTGTGTGAGGTGGGAAATAAAACCGGCTGTTTTGTGATGCTACCGAGAACTGTTCGATTACGACGATGCAGTATTGGCAGCCACGGCTACGGTCTATTTACATTCATTCAACAATTTATTATTATGTATTCTGTATTAATATTGATTATTGATTACTGATTTATTTCACCATTATAAGCATTCCTATTTCACTGTCGACTGCTTTCATGCATCGTTTGAGACTCAGGAAATCAATAGAAGCTTGCGTTAGGCCTGCACGCAAGCAGGAGTCACCTGACTGACTGGCTGTGTGTTTTTGTTTTTGTTGGTTATACAGACCATCCGCTAAAACAATAAAACTTTCTCAAGTGCAGTTTTGAGTGGTTTTAAGCCATGAAATAATGCTATGGAGCTTTGTAGGCCAGCCGGGCGATACGGGGCAAACTAGATATGGAGCTATGGAGTCCAGCCGGTCAAGGAGGGTTAAGGAGCAAAGATTAATTTTCTATGAAAGAACACAATTTATTTAATTTCTAAAATTCTTGAACTAGTGCAAAAGTTTATTAGAAATATGAAAAATATTGTTGATATAGGTTACTATATAATGTTTAAGAGGGTAAGAATGTTGGTAGACTATTAAGATTGGCGAAAAATGTCTTATAATTACTTGGAATGTGATATTTTAATAAAAAAAATCAATTTTGATTTTAATCAATGATTTTTTTCTTTGATTATAATCGATTAAAATCACTTGATTAAAATTGTTTTATTTTAATCAAGTTATTTTAATCGATTATAATCAAAGACAAAAATCATTGATTAAAATCAAAATAGATTTTTTTTATTAAAATATCACATGATATCGTTTGATTTTAATCATGCCAACCCTGGTCATTTCTTAATACCGGTAATCATCTTTTACTAATAGCTTGGTTTTGTTTGCAGCTTTGATGTCAGACTCCAATTTGGTACTCTAGTACTACGTTGGATAACGTAGAGGCTATTACTTTAAATTGAGTGGTTTGACGACCTCCCACCAAACCAAGTAAGGAATATCTCTTATTTGGTAATATCTCGGAATATCCAACGTCATAGTCTCCCACCCTCGCGCCGTACCCTTGCCCATCCAATGTAGTCTTATTAACGTGATACCTTGATACCGTCTATAAACCTGGCGCATGTACCTAGGGAGTTCATGCAAGCGCCAGAAGGGTCTAGCTTAACTTAAATGGGTAACTTTGATCAACTTTTTGTTTTCTGCTCTCATCCATATTTTCAATTTTTCTCTTCAAATAGTGGCCTTGAAGTGTGTACAACGTACCTAGTAGAGAATTAATTGAGGTGCAACTCTAGAAGATATCGGTTAAAACAAGCAAGTGATTCATAAATTGGCTGCTCAGGGATTATACAGTACAGTACAGTGAATACCGGTACTCCCGAGACTATTACCAAATAAGATGTTTTCCTTATTTGGTTTGGTGGGAGGTTGTCAAACCTCCCAATATATATACTGTACACACATATATATAATACATTATGTGAATAGATTAATAATATTTCATTTAGTTGTTGTTGTTCCCCAAGCTGCCTGGCCGAACAGCCCCAAGGCCCTGAGCAAGGCCAAGGCCATAACCGAGCACCCCCACAGAACCCTCCCTGCCGACCACAATAAAGCCTGGGTGACCGAAGCCACTCCATGGCGGGGAGCTGAGGAGGGCGACAGAAACGCCCGGGAAACCAAAGCCCCACCCAGGGCCCTGTGCCCCTCAGCAATTATGAAGAGAAAGCTGAGGGGCAAAGGAAAAAATGTGACGCTTTGGCTTTCAATCTTGGTAGATTGGGAGGTCAATCCACGGAAGAGACGCCGTCACTTGAGATCTAGAAAATATATAAGTAAAAGGAACAGTCAGAGTAAGCTATGGGTATGGCAGAGATCGCTCAGTTCTCACTCTGATAGACCAGCCCATCACCACTTTAGTTTTTATACTTTATTACATGCTAATTTTTTTTTTAAACACTGTCTTTTTCTTTAGTTTCAGGGGATCGATTTATATGCAGGTGCAAGATCTAGATGACGTTAAGGATGACAGTACTCGAGAAGAATGCCATGAAGATAAGATGCAGAATGAACAAGACAAGTTGTCAGTTTGGGGTCACAAGTTTGCTGAGTACATGACAGGAGGTAAAAATCGGTATTTGCGCACACACATACGCACACACACAAACTTGTGTTGTATGTTAGCTATGTCAATCACTTAAGCTTTGAATTGAAACTCCTATATTGTATATCAATGTATTATGTGCGTTGAGTCTAGTGGTGGCTTGTGAAATTTGTATGTACAGTAAACCCTCACTATCTCGGGCTAATTGGGGGGGGAGACCACTTCCGAGAAGTCCGAAGTCCGACTTAAGAGAGGGAAAATTCTGAATTAGAAGAGGAAAGTCTGCGTCAGAGAAAATTGAGATAACTTTTTTTTGTGAAATTTTTGTGAAATGTGAAATTCATCATATTAACCCCTCAGACCCGGCTATGTATTCCATACCGAAACCCGGGGGTTTTGGCCGAAAAATGTCTACGCCTAGGCTACCGTATCTTTGTTATTTTGACTGCTTCCGCATTCCCGCGCATCCACAAGCGTAGATGTGTTTCGTACCTGTTGAGTAGAGCTCTCTAAGTCAACTGGTTCAGTTGTGATTACGATTTCCGTAGAGATAACTTTGTGGCGATATCAGCCACTTTACACTACTTTTCACTACTTAACAATAACATACAGGCACACACGAATAAGGACGCCTCTCCTTGTGGTCGGATATGCGCGGCGTCGGTCCAACCGGCTGTTGTTTACATGCGTCGGACGGACGGCTTTCAAAACAAGCTTACAGGCTTTCAAGCTGCCGGAGCCTCAGAGTTAGTTAGTTATGTAGAGCAGATTAACCAGACCACTGAGCTCCATACGGAACTCTCATAGGTCTGGCCCGAAGGATTAGATCAGATTACTGAAAGGAGCTTAAGGCGACGCAAAAAACGGACGATGGGGGGGGGAAGGAAAATGACGGAGAATCGGATAAAAGGTCAGTGAATGATTTAGTACCAAAACAAACCGTACGCAGACGGGCAGTATCTGGGCAGTCAAAGACGTGGCAAACAGTTAGAGGGGAATGACAGGAGGAGCAGGTAGGGGGCGGAGTGCGGGGAGTGGACATCAAATAACGTGAGTCAGCCGGGAATGGCCTATCCTAAGTCTAGTTAGTAAAACTTCCTCACACCTGTGAGACCTGGAAGACGAAGACGGACAGAAGGTTTGATTGCACGGAGTTTATTATTGCAGGGTAGAGCATCCCAATGAGATTGCCACGTGCAAAGAATAGAAGGCTTGAGTAAGGACAGCCAATCGCCTAAAGGAAGGTGGGGCTGGCGAGGGATCATTAAAATAGTATCCTTAGCCGCAGCATCAGCGTCTTCATTGCCACGGACACCGATGTGAGCAGGAATCCAACATAACTGGACCTGGAATCCACGTAGGCTCATCTCGTGGAGAGCGTGTTTTATGGCTAAAACTATTACGTGGGAGGACGAATAAGCACGGAGCGCTTCGAGGGCACTACGAGAGTCACTGTAAATTATAAAGGGCTGTTGAGGGGTGTCACGTATAATGTCAATAGCGGATTGGATAGCTAAAAGTTCAGCAGTAAAGATAGAGGCTTGGGGCGGGAGAGAAAACTGAAGGAGCTTAGTAGAGGACACAGCAGCGAGGCCCACCCCAGAGTCAGTCTTAGACCCGTCAGTGAAGATGGCAAATTGGGGGCCTTTACGACGTATGTGTTCGAGTGCGTGTTGGCAGTGATGGCTAGGGACAAAAGGATATCTCTTAGAGAGGAAGGAGAGGTGAGTGCAAACATTGGGGAGAGAGATAACCCATGGGGGGGAAGGGGAGACAACAGGCGGCGAAACAGCAATGTGAAAGTCAAGAGAGTTGAGGAGAATTGTAGCACGAATCGGAAAGGAGGGGGAAGATGGACACGGATCGGGAATGAAGATATCACTGAAAAGGGAATTAGTGGGAGAGTCACTATGTTTAATTTTTAATGCACGGCGCATAGTAACTAAATCGCGATGGAGGGAGAGCGGGGGCTCGCCACTCACAGCTAAGACGGAGGTATTTGGGGAGGAACGGAAAGCTCCAGTACAGAGACGCATACCCTGCGTATGAACAGGGTCCAACATCTTCAAAACGGAAGCAGAGGCAGACCCATAAATGGGGCAGCCGTAGTCGAGGATGGAAAGAACCACCGCCTTGTAGGGCATCAACATAGTGGTACGTCTGGCACCCCAAGTGGTATGGGATAGTTTTCTGAGGAGGTTGAGAGCACGAAGGCCTTTACCTTTAGTATACTGAACATGGTCTCTCCAGTTGAGATGTTGGTCAAAGATTACGCCTAAGAATTTAACACTGGGATAGAAAGATATCTGAGAGGGTCCCATTCGAAGCGATATTGACTGGCCACAGAGCCAGTGTTTGTTTCGATAGAAGACTATTGCCTTAGTTTTCTCAGCCGAAAACTGAAAGCCAACTGAAGATGCCCAGGCGATCATCCGTTGGATGGAGATGTTGAGTATACGTTGAGCATGTCTAAGGGTACGGGCAGTGCAATAGATGGTAAAATCATCAACGTACAGGCTGCCATGGACTTCCGGCAGCAATTGTTGAATGACTTTATTTATGGCCGCGGCAAAAAGTTTGCTGCTGAGAACGCTGCCCTGGGGAACACCATTGGCGAGTGGAAAGACATTAGAAAGAATTCCCTCCTCTCGAGTCTGGAATGTTCGATCAGAAAGAAAGTTGGAAATAAAAAAAGGTAGATGGCCACGGGCACCACTATCATGAAGTAGTTGCAGGATGGGACGCCGCCACGTGGTATCCTATGCCTTCTGGATGTCAAAGAAAAGTTAGAAAACGGCGACGGTGATGGACTTACTTTCAAAGCCACACTTGATATGAGATTCTAATAATGTAAGCGAGTCCAGAGTAGATCGATCTTTCTGAGAGCCAAATTGGGTCGGAGTGAGAATAGTGTTTTGACGGAGGAACCAAGTAAGTCTAGTATTGACCAATTTCTCCATTAATTTACAAAGACAACTGGTGAGGGATATTGGTCTATAACTCGAGGGCAAGCTCGGGTCTTTTCCAGGTTTTGCAATTGGGACGACAATAGCATGTTTCCATGAGGTAGGAAATTGATGACGGATCCACACCTGATTATAAAATTGCAAGAGGTAGGATTTAGCAAGGGGGGCTAAGTTAGTGAGTAAAGCAAAACTTATGTTATCTTGGCCAGGAGCGGAGTTAGGACAATTGGAGAGTGCATGTTCAAATTCATCCATAGTAAAGCATGCATTATAATCAAAGGTGTCTGGTGAAGAGAAGTCGAGGGGGATCGACTCCATTTCAAGTTTATGGCGGCGGAAATTATCGTCTAACCTCTCATTACTGCTGACATGGGCAAGATGTTGACCCAAGAGGTTCGATATCTCAAGGGGATCGTGGCCACCGTGTACCAAAGCATGGCGCGGAGGGGCAATGTGAAGGCTGTTAATATTCCTGAATTTATGCCAAACGCATGATATCGGGGTAGACGGGGAAATGGTGGAGACATAAGTTTTCCAGGATTCGGATCTACTACGGATGACTTCTCGACGGAATTTAGCTGATAGTCGATTGTAGTGAGGTTTGATGGCACATATATCCATCAATAACGAGATGGAATGGCATAGGTCATCACGTAAAGGTAAGCTTGAACATAAAGAATTGTAACGTTTATTGAGACTATCGAGGCGGCGGCCTAATGCATGTTTACTTTTAGCAAGAGTGGATAAGGTGCTTTCCCACCAGGGGACTCGACGACGTAGGGGGGAAGAAGTCGTCTGGGGTATAGACTTAGTAGCTGCATTAGTAAAAATATTAACGAGGAATGAATGCGTTAATCAGGATCCCTTAACCCAGGAACTGCGGGAAGACTCTTAAGAGTTCCCCCGGCGGACTGTGGGAAGACTTAAGAGTCAGGGAAAAAAAAAATCAATTTAAAACACAGATTTTTTTTTTTTTTTTTGCCCCTTGGCCATGCCAAATATCACTCCTCCACCTCCCCTCCTTCCCCATTTCCTCCCCTCCTTCAGTTATCACCTATTTTCCCTGTTATTCCCTTTTCCTGTGGTCTATTTTCGTGCTAACATTAGCGAGTTGGTAGCAGGGCGGTGTCATCACTGTTAGCAAGCGAGTGCAAGAGAGAGAGAGAGAGAGTATCGATCGACAGTCTCTCTCCAGAGGTGGAGAAATGTGGTAGGCTGGGAGGTTGCCTCAGCCATACTTTGTGTAACTCCCGGCCTGTATCGCCGATTTTGACCATCCAAACGCTGTTTCCACTTGTTTTATTGTTGTAACACGTTAATACCTTTATAATCAACCTATAATAGGCGCATATGGATAAGTATTAATGCTATTTATGGTAAAATAAATATTTTAGTGATGGTAACAGCTCAAATATGTCAGCACAGGAGTGTGGTGTCTCATACCCCCCATGTGCACTTCAGAGGTTAAGGGATTAAAAGGTGGGATTTGTCTGGTGTGGAGGACATATGCTTCAGTTTTGTGGAAGTTATAGCGAGGGAGCAAAGGACATGGACGGAATTGCAAGTAAGACAGGATGACAGGAAAGTGATCGCTTGAGAACGTATCAACACAGACCCGCCACTCGAACTTATCAACAATTGCTGTGGAGCACAGGGTGACATCAACAGTGGAATAAGTATGATAGGAAGCAGAAAAGTAAGTGTGTGAGTCAGCCTCATTAAGGCAGCAAAGGTCACGGTTCAGAAGCAAATGTTCAATCTGCGAACCGGCTGTATCAGGATTGGAGGAAGTAGGGTCCCATATAGGGCTATGGGCATTAAAGTCACCCAACAGTAAGATGGGAGAGGGTAGTGTAGAGAAAAACTGAGAAAGCAAGGAAAGGTCATAATTATAAGCAGGTTGGTTATAGATATTGCAAATGGTAACAGAGTCACCATCGGGGATATGAAGAGTAAAGATAGAGTGCTGTAGGAAACTTGTACGAATGGGAAATAAGTCAAAAGTTACTCGATGATGGACATAAATTGCTGTGCCATATTCTCCATCAGGGGATAGAGAACAGCACGCAAGGTGGTAGTTGGTGATGGATTTATCATAATTTCCAATGTGTTGTAAACAAATACACATTGGATTATAGACACGGAGTAAACGCTGGATCATACCTAGATGGACTCTAGATGAGAGACCATTACAATGTAGTATATAGGGATTGAACAGGTTAAGTGAGAGACGTCAGGTTACGTAAATTAACAGCACTGTTCGGCTGTTGGAGATGAAGAGGAACGGGTCTGGGGGGAGGGTCATACGAAGGCAGGGAGTTTCGACGTGGACGGTGGGGGGACACATTAGAGGACAGGTCATGGAGGATAGTAGCTATCTTGGAGTGTGAAAGATCTGAACGTGACTTTAAGTGAAAAGCGCATAAGCACGAAGAGTTATGAGAGGCGGTGTTATCAGGGGTTGGTAAACGTCGGTCACGGAGAAAGGAGCGTATCAATGCAGCAACAGTGGATTTAGTGCGGGTAGGCGTCCGGCGATACTCACGCACAAAGCAGTCATGACAGCCGCAGTGGGGTGCATGGGAGCCCGAGGCGGTAGCATTGATAGGTGCGTGAGGTCGAGGACGAGTAGGTGGGGTGGACGCGGGCGTAGAGGGGGTGTGGAGTGAGGGAGGCTGGGACGGAGAACCCATATCAGAGCGGAAGATGCGAGAGCGAGGAGGGACACGTTGAGGTTTGGGAGGCATAGGTCGGGCTGTGAGGGTCTTACGTTTTACGGAGGGAGATTGACGATCTGAGGAGGGAGAATGTAGAGCATCAGATCGGCGTTTACTGGTGGAGGGGGTAGAATCCATGACATCGTCAACATCGGTAGAGGGAACCGGGGCAAGAGGCAAGGATTGATGATCAGTTACGGGTGAAGGGGACGCGGATGCTTTTGGGGTGGAGGCTTCATGAACAGGGGGAGGGGTATTCAGTGCATGAAATCGGTTGGAGAGGGGAACAGTGGCTGGACTAGGAAGGGGTGAATCCAACACAGCATCACTGTCCTCATGTCGTCGACTACCGGGAGAAACGTCAGTTGTAGGTGCACGAAGTCTAGCATTGTAAGTCATATCTCTAGAGGGATCTTTAACATCTCTTACTCTCAGTTCTTGCTTAGCTTCTCTGACAGACATCTTACAGCTTCTTACAGTAGATCCTCTGGAAAAAGGCAAACTATGCCTGTGTATCCAGCTCAGTACCAGTACTTGCACTGCTGCGGTCGTTCACGGTGTTGGCGGCGGCGGTAGCAGACGCAACATTTTTACTATTCTGTATTTTTGTTTTATAATCAAACTTCAAATCTTGTCTTCCCCATGCTTTATCAAGATTACTTTCAAACTCCCTTATTGATTCGGAATCGACTACATACTGGGGCAGTGCGTTCCACTCATTTACCACTCTATCACAAAATGAGTTCTTTGCCTTCTCAAGCCTATTTATTTCTTTGTAAATTTTCTTAGAGTGTCCTCTCGTTCTTGTTCCCTCCCGCATCAAGAAGATACCTTCACACACATCCTCATCGTACTTTCCTGACACTATCTTAAAAGTATCTATCATATCCCCTCTCTTTCTCCTATATGCCAGTGTCGGAAGCCCCAGTGTCCTCAACCTCTGCTCATAGCCCGCATTCTTCAATGTTGGTACCAGCTTGCTAGCTCTCCTCTGCACTTTCTCCACTGCTTCTATATCCTTTACCATACATGGAGCCCACACCTGGTTCGCATATTCCAGGTGCGGCCTAACCAGCGCTGTATAGAGATTCCTGAAGATTTCTTCGTCAAGTGACACAAATGTCCTCCTTATCAGCCCTACAATTCTATTGGCTTTGTTTATCTTTTCCGCTAAATGTTCTGAAAAATTTAACTTATTGTCTATCACTACTCCTATATCCTTTTCTGCATTCACTTCCTCCATCGCTTCATACATACTGTATCCTACCTTGTCTATCTTGCTGGTCCCAATCCGCATGTACTTGCATTTTTTTGGATGAAAAGGCATTAACCAATGCTCAGACCATCCCTTCATGCCCTCCACATCTCCTTGAAGCACACCCACATCTTCCTTACTCCTCACTCTTCTATACAGTTTAGTGTCATCCGCATATAGGTATACCTCACTTCCATTAGTTATAACTTCAGGCAAGTCGTTGATAAATATAACGAACAGCAGTGGTCCCAACACAGATCCCTGAGGTACCCCACTTGTAATTTCCCTCCACCCCGAGCCTATTCCATTCACCAGTACCCTCTGTCTCCGATCTTTCAGGAAGGCTTCTATCCATTTCACACATTTCTCCCCTATATTATAGCTTCTAACTTTCTCTATTAACCTTTTATGTGGGACCTTATCGAAGGCCTTCATAAAATCGCAATATACCACGTCTATTACATCACCATCTTCTAGAATTTGCATCCAATCATCTACCACCTTAATTAGCTGTAGTACCGTCGACCTCCCCGGCAAGAATCCGAACTGTCTCCCACTGAAAAGTTGGTTTGACTTCATATGATCCATTATTCCTTCTCTAATTACCGTTTCCATTAGTTTACACACAACACTTGTCAAACTGACTGGTCTATAATTCCCTGGGTCATTTCTCTTTCCCTTCTTAAATATAGCTGTTATGTTCGCCTCTCTCCAGTCCATCGGGATTTGTCCTGTATTAAACGATACCTCAAATAACATTTTCAATGGCTCTACTAACATCTCCCCTCCTTCCTTTATGATTCTTGGGTGTATCCCATCCGGTCCCGGTGACTTACTTCTGTTCATTTTTTCTATAGCCCTTCTTATTCTAGCATGGGAAAACTCTATTAGTTCTAGTGCCGGTGCCTGTTTGATGGGAATAGTAGGCACTGCATCCTCCGACTCCACTGTTAGTACCCCCCCAAAGTATTTCCCCAGCACCTCTGCTTTCTCCTTATCAGTCTCCGCTCTACTCCCATCATTCAACCCCCCTACCAGCTCTGGGATCCCTACTCTTCTTGTTAACTTTTCCTGAATGTACTGTACTTCCAGAATATTTTTGGATTATCCTTCACATTTCTAGCTATCTCTCTCTCCCTCTCCTTCACCCCCCTCCTTGTTTCCCACCTTATTTTATTGTTTATTTGTCTGCATTCCAGATCCACTTCCTTAGCCTCTATACTAGACCCCCTGTTCTTTTTTAACAATTTTAATCTTTCCCACAATTGTTTCTTCTAATCAATATCCAAAGCTTTCTTTTCATTGGCAATTCTGGGTTAGTTCTTTTCCTCAATTTTGTTTTATCCTTATATTCCCTTACTGGTACACTTTTGGATACAGCATTCTCCAGTTTGACTCTAATTTTCCTCCACATTCCTTCAGCGTCTTCACCGTTCAAGTATTCCCCCCAGTCAATGTCCAAACACCGTCTCAGCAGCTCATAATCTGCTCTATCATACATGTATATTTTTCTATTGCTTCTATTATCCCTCTCTGATTTAATGTTACAACTAAAGCTTATACAGGCATGGTCACTACGACCTATAGGGCTATCCACATTAACATGTTCCACTATATCCTCTTCATTGCTAAAAATCAAATCAAGTACACTCCCCTGCGTCCCATCTCTATATCTTGTCATCTCTACAATATGTTGCGTTAAAAAACAATCTCTCACTTTCTCTATAAACTTATTTTCCAGGCTACCCTGTCCCGCTGGAGTAGTACAATTTGCCCAGTTGATCCTTGGCAATTTGAAATCTCCAATCAAAATTTTATATTTGTTCTCTCTATTATCTATCTCCTCCATTGCTTTCAGTAGGTTATCATCCTCTCCCCTGCTATTATTTGGGCTTCTATATATAGAGGCAATTAGAATTGATCCTCTTACACATTTTACTTCAATACACAAATACTCACAATACTGCTGTCTCATATCCACCTCATTAACCTTGAGCTCTTTTCTTACATAAATAAACAGTCCTCTTCCGACCTCTGCTCTAATAGCATTTCTCTCATATAACTCAAAACCCTCCAAACTATATTCCACCAGTTCCCTTTCAATTCTAGCATTTTTTGGTCTTACTTCCTGTAGGGCTATGACATCAGGTTTTTCCTCTTCATCCTGCAACCTACATATCAGTTCTCTTTTCTTGTCCTGGGTAAACACATCCACATTACTAAACATAATCCTTAATCCATCTACCATTCCTTCAGCAATTACACCATCCCGCTCCTCCAGTCCGTACCCTACTCCCCCGTTAGCACTACTGGGTCTGCCTCTTTGTCTCCTATCTCTCCCTGTGACACCTCCACCCCGTTCTCCTCCTCCGTCACAACTCCCATCACATTCTCTCCCCTCCCTGATCTCCCCCTCCCTTCTACTCTTATAAACCACTTCCTCACTTTTCCGTCCCTCACTCTCCAGTAAAAATTTCTCTTATCCTCCTCATCCAACTTTCCATTATTTTCATCAGCCTTTTCTTGTAATTCCTTAATTGTTTTCCTTTGTTCTATACTCAAATCCTTCTTTAGTCTTACGTGTTTCAGTTTATCATTTGTATTTAGCCTCCAACTAAAATTTGTCACAGTCTCCGCCACTACCCTAGTTTTAAACTGTACCCTTATAGGTCTCATCTCTCCCCTTTTATATCTACCTATCCTACTGACCTCCTCCACCTGCCCTTCCCATCCATATTCGTCCTCATCCACACCTTTCAAGACCTCCTTCACTGTCTCCATATCCCTCACTTTTCTCACTCCATTATCATTCATATGAGTCTCTATATCTCCATACAAGATTACACCCCTATCCCTGTCCATGGCCTCCCTCACGACACACTCCTTGTTCTTCATGACCCCTACAACTGCACTCTCAAAACTTTTTTTGGTCATATTCATTTCTTCCTTTTGCTCTTTCATAATATCCTCCAAATCCTTGACTTTTTGTTTACCTACCACCGTCCATGCAGTCGACTCCTTTACTTCCGTGAAACGTCCTTCGTATTCCTTCAGCTGCTCCTTCAATGCCATATTCTCTGCTCCCAGTTCATCTACCCTTTTCAATACCATCTCTAGGCTCTCATTAACTGCCAAAATAGGCCTGCATTCACTTCCTTCGCTAGGCCTATTCCCTTCCCCACCTGTCACACCACACATTACACACAGTGCCTTAACTTTCTCACCAATATCCCCCTTCCATTTCTCCGTATCACTCATCCACTTTTCCAAATCCTTCACAACAATACTAACCTCTTCTAACTTCTTATCTGTGCTCTTAAATCCCCGAAAACGTTGTAACCTTCCTTCCGCCTCCGTCATACCCGAAATTCCCTCTGCCATGTTTGTTTACAAACTCAACAACTCACAACCCTACCGCTGTCCCGTCACTACACAGTCTTATTACACTATATATCACCCCTCCACCACACCAATATATCCTCCAAACACTTCACTAAATCCTTCCTCTTCTTGCTAGCCCCGTATGCACTCTATATTCCATGAATGAATTGACCATTCCCATAACCTATGCCGGAGCCTCAAAACTTGCGTCCGCCTTCCGCCATGGTGTGCCGCCGTGTGAGACATGCCTGACCGACTAATGAGAAGCTTTAACTCAGCATTGTACATGTAGAACACCCATTGCTTTGAGCGAGCATGGTGTTCAAGGCCACAGTTAACACACTTTGGAGTGCCACAATTCCAACTGGTAGCATGTTTAACGGAGCTACAGAAGGCACACACCCGAACCTTCTTACACCTACCAGCTGAGTGACCAAAGATGGAACAGTTTGTACATTGGGAGGTTTGACGTACCTCCCAACCTACCAAATAGGAAAACCTACTATTTGGTAGTAGTCTTGGAAAATCCAACGTCAAGGCTATTAACCTAATTGCAATGACGACTTGTCTATTTTGACTGCTATGTCGTCATTCCAACCGCGGTTAAAAAGAAAACGTCTAGAGTCTACTCCTTATCTTGCTCTAGGAGACGTTGTACATTAACCAAAACTACCACCGAAGGTGAAAAAAGTATAGAAGAGAAGAAAAAGGGGTTTACCTTAGTTACCGCTCAAGGCCCATCCCGTGTTCCGTCATGCGCCGATCCCTGTCGAACGTGCGCATGAGCGACCCTCTCTTGTTATCACATCTCACGTCAGCAGAAGAACGCAGATGGGCAGGGGTCCGGCGTGAGGGAGGGTATTATGTACGTTGGATTTTCCAAGACTACTACCAAATAGTAGGTTTTCCTATTTGGTAGGTTGGGAGGTACGTCAAACCTCCCAATTTGTTAGTAGTCTTGGCAAATCCAACGTCAAGGCTGCATAACAAATAGGAGGAGGACATCCAAGCCCAACCTACCAAAAAAAACAATGCATAAGACAAAATTATGAATGACAAAGAAACACAATTTAAACAAGAGAGTTTAATAAAAGAGTGAAAAACTGAGGAGTAGCTAAAAAGAGCAGTTTTAACACGTGCCCGTCATTCATAGTAATGCAAAACCATAGACTTGTCTTAAACCAAAAAGTACTGTACACAAAATCCCTTTTCTTCCAAAATGAACAAAAACACTGATCACAAAAACAAAACACAATTATCAATGAGGCAAAAACACTTATGTACTGTATACATATAACATAACCCCAAACTTGTAATCCAGTGTTGCAAACCCGTACTTCCCTCCCCCCCTTTTCGAAATAAAACAAAGGAAAAGAAAGAGTGACGAGGGGGGAAGACCAGGCAACTTCGCGAGAGCCCTAGGAAACACGACTCCCGAGAGCTATCACAGGCCGAGGGGGTCTAACAATGGACATGGAGAGGTAGGAGGAGACGAAGGTATGGACAGAAGACCACAAACCCGCCGAGGCGACGTCAGGCAACGAACGAGTCTGCAGGAACCGTAAGGAGGCAGCAAAGGATCGCACATCGTGCGCAGAACCCCGACAAGCAGGGTTACTGGCACGAATGACCCGACAAATGTGGCGTCCTATCTGTACCTTCGAGAGCCTCCTACCAGTCCGAGGAGACACCCACACAGCAGTACCCGAAGTCGGAGCCACAGACTCAACATAGGAGTGCAAGGCCTGCACCGGGCACAACACATGGTGAGTATGCCCACGCTTTAAAGCCTGGATGGTGAAAGGCTTGAAAACGTGGGTCTCTCTCTCATTCTTGGCAACAAAATGAGGGGAGGGGGCTAACGTGACGACATTCAAGGACGGGGAGAATCGCATGCATTCCTGGGACCGCGACATGGCAGCTAGTTCAGACACCCTATCCCCAGTGGCCAGAGCGACAAGGAAGAGTGTACGCTCGAGCAACTGAACCGGTGTAGTGTCCCGTGTATACGTGTGTGAAGCCAGAAGGTCCAGAGCACGCCCCAGATCCCACTGAGGAGGGATCTGGCGAGGAGGCGGTCGCTCCCTGAAGGCAGCCTTCATGAAGGAATCCAGCTCCTTCGGTGGAACGACCAGCCCAGTGACGGACTCAAAGACCTCCCGGATGGCAGACAAGTGGTTACGTATAGTGTTGACTTGAGAGCGACGTGTACGGAAGAGGTGAAACAAGTAGTGTAGGACGAGGGAAGGAGAGCTAACAGTCTGGTGAGTGTCCTGTATCCACCTAGTAAAAGACCTCCAGTGGGACTCGTAAGTCCCCCAAGTCGAAGACGTCCATGAACGCTTCAGGAAGTCAGTCAGGTCCCGTCCGTGGACTGGGAGCCACCGTGCCTCACGAACATCCACGATGCGAAGGCCAACGAGGTCCGCAGGTCTCCAACCTGGCTCAAGTGGAAGTTTGAGAGAGGGAGAGGGACCGGACTCGGGCACCACCGCTTCAACTGGGAGTACCAAGCCTGGGCCGGCCACAGAGGCGCTATTAACCAGACTCTGCCGCGGTACAGCCGCAGCCTCGCGAGGACTTTGCACATCAACAGTGCGTCTGGTGGCGGAAATATGTATATCGACTGCCACCTGTTCCAGTCTTCCATGAAAGCGTCCGGACCCCCCTCCGGAGTGCGAGTCCGGAGGGATAGGTACTGAGGCAACTTGCGCGTCTCCTTCGATGCGAACAAGTCGACCTCCGGAACACCCGAGGAAGCCGCGAGGTCGTCGAATACAGTCTGTTTCATAGCCCATTCTACAAGAACGCCCCGTCCTCTCGACAGGGCGTCCGCCCACAGGTTGGCAGTCCCGGGCAGGTAGGAGGCGTGCAGGGAGATGTTGTGTCGGTTCGCGAGGAAGAACAACTTCTCTGAGATCCCCAACAGAGTCAAAGACCTGGAGGACCCCTGCTTTTGGATACTGTGGACAGCTGTCTGATTGTCCATCCTGAAGGCCACCGACTTTCCCCGAAGGGCCAGCGCGTGGTCCCTCAGGAAGAACAAGGGAACCAACAGTTCGAGGGCATCGATGTGTAGGTGTGTGTGTCCCACCCATCTGCCGTGATGTTGATGTCCCAGGTTGGATTGGTAACCCCACCCCACCTCGCTCGACGCATCTGTATCGACCCAGATCGTCGGCGGGGGGGCGGTCCAGGGCACAGCCGCAGAGAGCGTGCCCCGAGCAACCCAGTGTCCTAAGTGTCTGTGAATGGTACGCGGGATCGGCATGAGCCGATCCATAGGGGCCAACGGAAACACCTTGTTGCCCATGAGGATTAGGCGGCGCAGCCTGAGCCTCCCTAAGGGAATGGTCAGAGCGGCCCAATTCAGTGAACCCACTAACGAGTCCCAGATCCTCCTCGTGAGGGAGACCGAGTGCAACACGGCGAAGACCTTCCTGCGAAGTTTCACCGCGTTTGGCTGACTCTGGGTCACTGTAGCGTTGGTCAGATCCCATTCGAGACCTACCCACGTCACGACACGCGACGGGGTCAGGCGGGACTTGGGAATATTGATTTTGAACCCTAACTGTGTGATGTGTCGAACTACTGTGAGGGTGTCGCGGACGCACTGTTCTAGGGTGTCTGAAACAATCAACCAATCGTCCAAGTAAAACAGGATCTGGAGGCCGCTCCTGAGGAGAGGATCCAGAGCCTGCTTCACCAGTTTCGAGAAGATCCGCGGCGCGATGTTGAGACCGAAGGGAAGTCTGTCGAACATGAACACACGATCGGAAGTCTGAACGGCCAAGAATCGCTGGAAACGAGGATGGATCGGAACGTGCCAATACGCATCCTTGAGGTCCAGCGACACTACCCACGACAGAGGTCGCAGGGCCAGTCGTACCTGGTGCACCGTCAGCATCCGAAACCGTGTGTTCACGATGTGCCCGTTGAGGGCCGACAGATCCACCACCGGTCGCATCGCGTCGCAGTCCTTCTTTGGTACCAGAAAAACACGGGAGAGGAAAACCGGTAGACCGGCTTTCACCTCCTTGACGATTCCCTGCACGTGCATGGATGTAATCACGTCGGCCACCTCCGAAGAGACAGGCCAGCTTCGTTGACAAGAGCTGAGTGGGGGTCTGGACTTCCATCTCCAGGTTAGACCCCTCCGTGCAATCTTCCGCCCCACGTCCCTCGTGGCCACCGAAGGGCGCAAGGGCGAAAATAACCTGTGGGAGCCCCCGAGATGAGGTGAGCGACCCTTTCTGCGAGGCGAGAAGGAGAACAAGGAGGAGACCGACCTGGAGAACCTACAAATTTTTTGACGTGGAGGGTCCCCCGGTACGGTCCCTGCGGTCATAAGAGCCACGTTGACCACCCCTACCCCCCCCACCTCGCCGAAAAGGGCGGGTCACCCCATCCCCTGTCCGTCGTGCGTCTGACCCCGTCGAAGTGCGGCCGGAAGTGGAAGGCTGGCCAGCCCCTTCTCGGCGGGGATGAAAGGGAGCAGGAGCAGAAGTGCGAGGCGGAACCGACGCTCTGGCCGGCAACTTCCCTTTCCTGCGCCCTTTCTTGGCGGCAGCAGTGGCGGCAGCACCCCGAAGGGGACCGGCAGAAGGACGGGACTGCGAAGACCCTGGTCGCGACACAGCGCGTCTTTGCGTGTCGTAAGCAGGGTCCGCTGACAGAGAAGCGTAGCGTTCCCAAGCATCCTGCGCAAAAAGCCCCGATGTATATAGCTCAGAGTATAACAGACCCTGACGAATATCCAAAGGGGCTCTCCGGCAGAACGAGGACCTTACCGTCTGGCGTTGTCGAGTTGCCTCGCACAAAACCGCCTTCAGCTCGGGAACCAAAGACACCGCGAGCTGAAGGTGGATCCGCCGAACGTGGTCCAAACCCTCGCGAAGATCGCCAGGTGCAGTCGCCTCGATAAGTCGCAGGTGGTGAACAGACGTCTGGAGGGAACCTAGAAGACAAGACAATAAGTTCGCCACCCTCTGCCGCAAGGTAAAATCCCTGTCGACAGAGGACTTATCTGGGTGGGAGAAGAACGGGTTAGCAATAGCACAAATTTCAAGTTTGGGAGCGCTAATCCAGGACCAGAACTTGCCATCCAATCCGCCGACAGATACCAGAGGAGGCAAAAGCAGTGACGACTCTGGGGGAGGGACTGAAATAGATCTGTCGACGGAACGGTTGGCAAAGTCTAAGGCCTCAGCAAACCAGGCCTCCAATGGGAGAGGGTTATCGAGCACGACGGCTAAGCCAGGCTTACCGTCGTCGCACAAACCCATCCCATAGGAGGACAGTCCCGTTAACACAGCCAGGGACTGAACATCCTGAAGGATGTCCTGGCGGCTGAAGTCTGACCAGAGCTTAGTTCGAGGAGCAGACGGGGGCTTGGGCTTCACCGAAAAGTACTGAAGGTCAGTCCTTGTCGGGTACGCCCGCACCTCCACGTCGGCCACCTGACCATCCACCCTGATCGCCCTGAACTGCATCTTATCATTTATTTGGACCGACCAGTCCAAAGGTAGGGCCCTCTCACCTGACGGGAAGTCGGTAGCACGCTCCGGGTGGGAGGCCTGCACCCCCTTCCAAACAGCCAAGGAGCCATAGAGGAGCGGCATAGTCCGCGACGGGACCTTGGCCTTTTGGATGGGGGGCAAGCGCGGACCCTGCCCTAGCAGACGGAGGACCCCCGCATGTGAGACAGTAGGGGCAACCACCTGAGCCAGGGCAGGAGCAGTACTAGCCGACGACCGGGCAGGCGGAGAAGCAGGGCGAGAAGGAATGTGGTCCACCGCAGAGGGGAGGGGGACCAAAGCAGGGGTAGGTTGGGTGAGGCGCTGAGGTTGTGTCACCGCCAAGAAGTGCGATAAGAGGGATTCTTGCATCGCCTCCAAGCGCGCGTCGAAGTGTGACACAACCCACCCCTGCATAGCCGAAAATCGATCCGAGAGAGGCGACCCCCCCCGAAGATAGTTCGGCCCGCAGGGGCGAGCGTGAGCGAGAGCGAGACCCATGACACGAAACAGCAGTGTCGCGGCCCAAAGAAGGCGAGCGACGACGGCCGTGGCGGTCCTGAGGGTCTCGTTCCCGATCACTAACGCCCGAGGGGGAAACATCACCATCCCCCTCTTCCAGCGACACGTCAGCCCCCGAGAAAGGGGACCCCGAAACCTCGCTATACTCTACCGAGTCAAGCGGCGGGGTACCCTCACGGGGAGCCGGCAAGCGAAGATCAGGAATAGAAGAAGGAAGAGGAGCAGGATGACGGGAGGGGGAAGGCTGGCCGGGTGAAAGGAGGTCAGAAGGAGCCGCGGGGGGAAACAGAGCAAGGATCCCCGGGGCTGAGAGAACAGGGCGGCCCGACACCGAGGCGGAGGAGGGAGGAACCTCCACCTTGGGACGAGACCTAGAAGGAAGAAGAGGCACCGAAGCAGGAGAAGTAGGAGGAGAAGCAACTACATCCTGGCGGACCCTCCTGGACAGAGTAGAAGGAGGGAGCAGAGGGCCAGCTACAGCATGAACATCCGCGCGCGTAGAGGACAAATGAAGAGGACGTCTTTTGTGCAGGGGAAGCGGGCGGAAGGTAGTAGAGCCCCTATCCGGAGAGGCCAGGGGAGGGCGTACAGGGGCAGAGACGCTAACCCCGGCCTCAGGGCGAGAACCATGACGAGGGCGAACGGCGGAGTCAAGGTGAGCAGGAGGACGAGGAGGGGCAGTAGAGGACGAGCGACGAGGAGAGCGAGAGCGTGGACGGAGCTGGGGATCCACCCGACGATGTGACGACCGACCACGGGACTCAGGGAGGAGGGCCCGAGCAGGGAGAGGGCCAGGTAAACGGCCCCCAGACGGGTCAGGGATGCCCAGGGCGACGCGGATCCGGTCGTCAACAAAGGCCGGGGAACGGTGGCCCACAGTCCTGATGTGGTGGGAGACCACCGCCCACACAGACTGAAGGGATGCAGAGGCCACTGCCGCGTCAGAGGAACCAGGGTGATGGTCCACCACATCCACCAGGTCCATACACGGGCCACACAAAGCAGGGAGGTAGGCCGTAGAGGACACACATTGAGAGTGCCGTAAGCAGGACCTGTGGCAGTCCAAGCACGGGGAGCCACAGCCCTGGCGAAAGCAAGGCATCCCACCTGCAATGGAAGAACACACACCATAAGCAGCACATTGACGGAGTAAGTGAAGATAATGTCCAATAAAAACCAGGGAATGAGCATGGGTAAACAGGAACACACATGCAAACTGGAAGTCGTACTCACTCTAAACCGGGAGCACCGATGGAGGTGAGGAGGGCGGGTGAGGCGGAAGAGCACAAGCAGAACCTGCAAAGATGGAGAAAGTGTTAACCACCACTCAACACCTCACATGCAGGGTCCATAACACCAGGCAAGTGCATACACCAATATAGTACCAGGCAACAAGATGACACAAAAAAGGGTCACCGGGAAAGCCAACTATAACCGCAAATTTGCGGGCCAATGGAGGCATAACCGTACCGACACAACCCTCCCGCCTCACCGCGAGACCCCCAGCGATCTCCGCAAATTTGCGGGGAGCCGAATCGTCCGTGGACCGAATCGAGCACTCCGCAAATTTGCGGGACCGGCCGAGATGGCCCGGCGCCGAAAAAGCGAGAGGAGCGTCTAGGGAATACCAACACAGGCCCAGAAAAAAGCGTCAACTCCTTATGACTCCAAGCGACGATGGCCATCAAGCTGAGCAGTGTCTTCCTTGATAATATCCTGACTCAACCGGTCAAGGGAGAGGCAAGGAAGACACACCAGGGGAGAGGAGGCACATCCCCCAGGAACCACCCCACCCACAGAGATAGAGCAAAGCCCATGAGGAGAAGTGGCAGGAAGGGTGGTTTGGCACAAACAGGGGCCCCCGTAGGGTACCCCAGGATTGGGCAAAAGGGAATGAAAGGATGGAGGTGAAAACAGTAAGGGAACACAAAAACCAGTAAATGAAACTGGCGAGAAAAAGGGTGGCCTAGCCGTGAGGAGAGAATGTGTCAGGGGCGAAAAACCCTGTGGTGTGAGGGAGAGGCCCCCGTGGGGTACCCCTGGATATCACGAACCACCAAGCGCCCAGGCCCTTGAGACACAGTGAAGGCTCGAAAGGGGGGACTCGGGAATAACGCTAATAATGCGGCCGACACAAACCCTACAAACAGCACCGCCACCACGAAATCTCAGATTGTGAACCAACTGTACACCTAGGCTATGAAAATATGAAAACTCATAGGGCATAGCAATTCCTGAATGAGAAACAAGCTAGGCTAAAATAAGCTAAACTATGCCCAGGCTAACAGGAAAAAAGAATATGAAAAGAGAAAGGAATGAAAAACACATACGAGGAACGCCAGGCGCCCCCGTACCTTCGGTAGCTATTTCCACACGCGTCTCCATTAAACACACTGAGGAGCCCATTTACGTGTGTCCTAGATCACGTAACATCTGTCTAACAAAAAGAAGGCCAGAAAAGCCGAAACGAACCTAAAACAGGGTGAATTGAAGGAGCACAACAAAAGCGGACTCAACAATGGCGACGCGTGAAAAAATGATAACAAGAGAGGGTCGCTCATGCGCACGTTCGACAGGGATCGGCGCATGACGGAACACGGGATGGGCCTTGAGCGGTAACTAAGGTAAACCCCTTTTTCTTCTCTTCTATACTTTTTTCACCTTCGGTGGTAGTTTTGGTTAATGTACAACGTCTCCTAGAGCAAGATAAGGAGTAGACTCTAGACGTTTTCTTTTTAACCGCGGTTGGAATGACGACATAGCAGTCAAAATAGACAAGTCGTCATTGCAATTAGGTTAATAGCCTTGACGTTGGATTTTCCAAGACTACTAACAAATTGTAACGGTTTGGGGACATAAGGTCGTACTTCACGCCTTGTCCTTCGATCCTGACGTCTCGTGGGAGGGAACGTCCACTAAACTTAATGCGAGCTATGCGGAGAGGATGAGAAGGAGTTGATTTGTTTGGGATACTATACAAATCAACGTCGTGCACATTTGGATAACGCAAGCGCAACGACGACAGGAGGTTCGACTTATCAGGAAGTCCGTCATGGTCATAAGTTGAGGGTAGAACAACAGTACCGAGGATGTAGTTGAGGTCGTTATGTTTCGTGACAGTAACAGGGATATCGTCCAAGGTAGTAAGAGATAGGTATGTCTCAGATTGGGCACGAGTAGTGGTTTCCACAATCCAATCATTATTACCAGTCTCACGGAACGATAAGTCCGAAGTTGCATGCGCCGAGAGGAGGAGGTTCTCTAACTTAGCCCCTGAGATGTAGGAAGTCGGTCGTATGACGAGGAAACGCGGCCAGTCATCATCGCCAAAAATTGAATCGAAGTGCCGGAGGGTGGCATTGGGGACAAACTGACGCCGAGGTTTCCGCCGATGTTGGGGGCCGGAATGAGGCATGTGAGGCTCCAGAGTTGCAACGAGTGAGGTGGAAGTAGTGGCTGAACTAACAATCGGCTGAAATGGTGGAGAAACAGTGTCGATGGGAGGTGAAGGGTCACCAACACTGGTGTCACTCTGCAGGTGGTCAGTGGAAACTGTAAGTCAGTTAACGGGTAGTGCTGAGGAGCAGGGCGTGTCAAGAGAACCCGGCACGCCAAGGTCTATGGTTTGAACAGGAGACTCAACACAAGGAGGGTCTCTCTTATCTTGGGAGAGGGGAGGGACATTTAAATCATGAGCGGCAGGTGTAGTTGGGCTCTGTGGAGAGTCGATATGAACAGGGGCCATTGTAGGGTCCACAGATGGAGGATGGGAGTCCTTAGTCGTAGATGCAGTCAATTTAGTATCAGAGCGTGAGAGAGCATCAGACTCGGAACAACTCGGAGGGGAGGTGTCCAAGGTGGTAGACTCAGAGGGCAGAGGAAGGTCAGATGGAGAGTCCAGGGGAATGCAAAGGTCAAGTACCGGGGGCACCAAAGCTGGATCCAGGGGAGGAGGTTTGCATGGCTGATCCATGATGACCCTAGTTGTTTTTACTATTCTATTTTCATTTTATCGGAAATCAAAAAAGAAAGAAAATGAAAAAGAAAAATAGGAAACAAAACAATAAATAAAGAACATACCAGAAGGGCCAACAGAGAACCCTCCGTCGTGAGTCAGGGAGCCCCAGCCTCTATACTGGTGGCGCAAACAGGGGCAGGTCTCCAGGGGGCTCATCCTCATACCCTACCCCCCTAGACTAGGGGGGATAGCACCAAAACGCACAGAAAGGCCAAGCTTAGGTAAAACCGCTATACTGGGACCGAGGGCAAAGTTAATTGCAATCATCCCCAATCTGTGCGTAATGGAGGGCAGCCGGACAGAAGCCAGGAAACCCACCAGGAAGGGAAAACGGACCCCTGGAACCGAGACCGGTCCCCACTGATGGGCGACCCTAGGGGCAACCACGTCGCCGCTCCCGGGACCAGCCCCCTCGGGCGGTGAGCTAGACCGCCACCGCCCCGGTAAACGGAGAGGAGCCAGTACTCCAGACTCAGCGAGGGAAGGCTCTCGAGCCTAGCCGGCACCATTTAGTTAAAATAGGGAGGAAATCCTCCGCAAAATTAAAACAAAAATGGGAACACGAAAAACGTCGTCACCGGGAGGTTCCGCTTATCCCAATGATGACGGGGGAGCACTTTGTCCACGACGCCGATTGAATCCCTGCCCTAAAGAGAGTGACACCAACGACCCCGCTTCAAGCCCCGCCACCACGACAAGGTGGCTCCCCATTGGCGGGGCCGGAGCCTCAGAGCCCTACCGGGTTCCGCGGGGGTGTTTTTTATGGATGCCTCAGAGCCCAACCGGGTCTGAGGGGTTAATGACAAATACGAACCTTATTATGTTTTCAGGGACAGTGGTAGGGGCAAGGAACATCCATATTTTCAAGAAAAAATTGGATAAAAAGTAGACTGAGAAACGGGACAACACGAGCTTAGCTCAACTCCTGTAAACTACAATTAGGCAATTAGGTAAATACAGTGCATAGTAATTAACATTACCACAATAATTAAAAGGCACAGGCTTCAATTCATCCTAAAATCACTTAAAACCGAGTGAGAGAACATTGTAAACCGGACACAAATCCTGTCCAACTCGGAAATTTCCGAGATATACAGGGACATTTCCGAAAGGCCAATATTCCGAGAAGTGCGGGTTTCCGACTAAAAAGAGTCCGAGTTAGCGGGGGTTTACTGTATGTATTGTATGTATGTACTGTATATACTCAGGCACATACCCCATAGCTGGGGGTGGCCGACTAGAGGTAGACCCCTAACAGGGACAAAAAATAAATAAATAAGATAAATAAATAAATAAATAAATATAAATAAATCACAAAAGCAAAATACAAATTAACTCACATCTAGGTCGCCCAGGAGAAAACCCAAAAACCCAGGCCCATTTGTGGTCCCCAGCAAACGATTCCCAGGTCCCAGACCTCCCGGAGAGGTTCCAGTCTCAGCAGGCAGACACGCAGCGAAGCCTTACCACCACAAGCCCGTCCAGGAGAAATGTAACGCATTAGTAATGCGCTCAGCTCGCAACTGATTGAACCCAGGTATAATTGCTGGGTGGGATGAGACGAGTGAGTATGTCTCGTTACACTTAATCCCCCTATTTACCTAGTTATAAATTGGAGGGACCTTGGTGACCCTGGTCTCTGGGTCTTCTGGGTGACCTAGATGTGTGTGAATTTGTGTTTTGTCTGTGTGTGTTCGTTGTTTTATGTTGTGTTCTGTGTTTTCCATGTTCTTGCCCTGTCTTGATTCGGCTACTTCAAAAAAAAAAAAAGGAAAAGGGAAAAAGAAAAGAAAAAAAATAGGAAAAGTGGGGATTGGGCCTGAGTAAATAGATACTGTAGATAGATAGATAAATACTTTAAAGAGGAACCTCAAGTAAGCAGACATTTGTGACCTATCTGGGATAATAAATTGATAAAATGTTCTGTGCGATAGTAATTTCCTGAGAAAGAACTTATGTTTAATAAAAGACCAGAGATTATTATGGTATACAGTAACCAGCAAACCAGTATATTACTAGAAATAATATTTTGTCCATATAATTACAATATCTTCTCGGTGATCTCTCGAGTCTTGGATGGCATGATCAGGGAAAGCATTTCTATCGATGATATGCAGTTCAGTTTAATGCCAGGACGTGGTACAATCGATGCTATCTTCGTAGATAAGCAGCTGCAGGAAAGATATTTACTTAAAAATAGGGATCTCTACTTCGTGTTTGTAGACCTGGAGAAGGCCTTTCATAGGGTGCCCAGAAATGTTGAACAATGGGCTATGAGAAAACTTGGCGTAGAAGAGTGGTTGGTGCGTGTGAAAATGAAGATGTACTGTACGAGTAATTTACGAATGGCAGTTAGCGTGAAAAGTGTACTGAGTGAGGAGTTCAGAGTGCGAGAGTTTGAGTCTACCAGGGCTCTGTGTTAAACCCCCTCCTCTTTGTTATAGTTCTGGATGTACTGTTTGGAGATTCTAGAGTTGGGCCCCCCTGGGAACTGGTATGCGCAGATGACCTAGTACTTATCGCAGATAGTGTGTGGGATGCCGAGGTCATGTTCAGATGATAGAGAGAGGGCATGGCAAGTAAAGGATTAAGAGTTAATATAAATAATCCAAGATTTTGCTTGGTAGATTTGGGCATGGAAAGGTAGAAAAAAGTTATGTTTACCCATGCGCAGTATGCAGAAAAGGGGTGGGCGCGAACTCAATTCAGTGTAGCATCTGCCGCTGCTGGGTACACCATGGGAAGAAGCGCTGCACTAGAATAAAGGGACCTCTACCGAGGAAGAAGTCTGAAGTTCAGAAATTTGCATGCATAGTATGCAAAGGTGAGCTTGTGATCAATTATCAGCTTGAGAGTGTTAACTTTGGCGATGAGGCACTAATGATGATGGACAAGTTTTGCTACTTGAGAGATACTATCTCCGCCGGTGATGGGGCTGGGGCCGTGGCGCCAATATTGCCAGAATTAGATGCGGCTGGGGAAAGTTCAGAGAACTGTTGCCACTACTCACTATGAGAAGATTCCCCTCTCCCCTAGAAGGGAAAGGTGTATACTTCATGTGTTAGAAACGAAATTACATATGTTTCAGAAACATGACCTGTCCAACAAGATGAAAATAGTGAGATGGATGTGTGGGGCCAAATTGCAAGATAGGATATCTACTGAAGTTTTGAGGATACAGTTAGGCATCAAGAATAGCAGTGATGAGATGCGTACCAGTAGACTTGGATGGTTCGGGCATGTAGAGAGGATGGATTAACTAAGTTAGATGAAAAGATACACAAGTCCGTGAATGAGGGGGGGAGCTGCACAATGCGGCAGACCAAGAAAGACGTGGGATCAGTGATCTTGAATAACAAAAAACTGACAAGTGAGGCAGTTATATTAATAGGGCTGCCTGGAACTGTTTTCCTTGGCCGGCTGTGCCCTGGACCGACCCCCCCGCCGACGGTCTGGGTAACCACAGATACGTCGAGCGTGGTTGGGTGAGGTTCCCAATCGAACCTGGGACGTCCACTTCCCGGCAGATGGGTGGGACCTGTCTATGCCCTCGGATTGTTGGTTCCTTTGTTCTTCCTGCGGGTCCCCGCACTGGCCCTTCGGGGTGAGTCGGTGGCCTTCGGGTTGGACACTCAGACAAGCTGTCCCCTGTTTCCTTATGCGGGGGTCCTCCAGGTCGTTGACTCTATTAGGGGTTTCCTCGCGGAGCGTTCTTGTAGAATGGGCGATGAAACGGACTGTGTTCGCCGACCTCGCGGCTTCCTGAGGTGTTCCGGAGGTCGCCTTGTTCGCATCGGGGGTGCCGCGCCAGTTGCCTCTGGACCTCTCCCTCCGGCCTCGCGCTCCGGGGGGGGTCCGGACGCTTTCATGGTCGCCTGGTACTGGTGGCGGTCGATATCCATTTTTCCGCCACCAGACGCGCTGTTGATGTGCCCGGTCGGCTAGGTTGGGGTCCTGCGGACCTCTTTGGCCTTCGCATCGTGCTTGTTCATGAGGCACGGTGGCTCCCGGTCCCCGGCCGGGCCCTGACTGACTTCCTGCAGCGTTCCTGGCCGTCTTCTCCTTGGGGGCCTTACGGGTCCCGCTGGAGGTTTTTTACTAGGTGGCTACAGGCCACTCGCCTGCCAGTTGGCTCTCCTTCCCTCGTCCTACGCTCCTTGTTTCACCTCTTCCGTACACGTCGCTTTCCAGTCGACGCTATACGTACCCACTTGTCTGCCGTCCGGTCCGTCGCTGGGCTGGACGTTCCGCCACAGGTGCTGGATTCCCGGCCCCGTCTGTGGCACCGCCTTCGGGTACTGCTGTGTGGGTGTCTCCTCGGACAGGTGGGAAGCTCTAGCAGGTGCAGCTGGGCCGCCACGTTTGTCGGACCGTTCGTGCCCGTCACCCTGTTTGTAGGGGTTCTGCGCGCGATGTCAGATCCTTTGCTGCCTCCTTCCGGTTCCTGCCACGTCGATCCTTCCCTGCCTTCGCCTCCGCGGTTTTGTGGTCTTCTATCAATTCCTTCATCTCCTACCTCTCCGTGTCCAGTGTTCGACCCCCTCGGCCGGTGATTGCTCTCGGGGGTCGTGTTTCCTGGTGCTCTGGCGAAGATCCCTGGTCTTCCCCCCTTGGCCCTCTTCTTTTTCCTTTTTTTTATTGGTCAAAGGGGGGGGGGGGTATGGGTTTGCAACAGTACATAAGTGTTTTTGCCACATTGAAAATTGTGTTTTGTTCTTGTGTTCAGTGTTTTTGTTGGTTTTTGAAGAAAAGGGATTTTGGGTACAGTACCTATTTGGTTTCAGACAAGTCTATGTTTTGCATTACTATGAATGACGGGCATGTGTTAAAACTGTTCTTTTTAGCTACTCCTCAGTTTTTCACTCTTTTATTAAACTCTCTTGTTTACATTGTGTCTTTGTCATTCGTAATTTTGTTTTATGCATTGGTTTTTTTGGTAGGTTGGGCTTGGATGTCCTCCTCCTATTTGTTATGCAGCCTTGACGTTGGATTTGCCAAGACTACTAACAAATTGGGAGGTTTGACGTACCTCCCAACCTACCAAATAGGAAAACCTACTATTTGGTAGTAGTCTTGGAAAATCCAACGTACATAATACCCTCCCTCACGCCGGACCCCTGCCCATCCGCGTTCTTCTGCTGACGTGAGATGTGATAACAAGAGAGGGTCGCTCATGCGCACGTTCGACAGGGATCTGCACATGACGGAACACAGGATGGGCCTTAAGCGGTAACTAAGGTAAACCCCTTTTTCTTCTCTTCTATGCTTTTTTCACCTTCGGTGGTAGTTTTGGTTAATGTACAACGTCTCCTAGAGCAAGATAAGGAGTAGACTCTAGACGTTTTCTTTTTAACCGCGGTTGGAATGACGACATAGCAGTCAAAATAGACAAGTCGTCATTGCAATTAGGTTAATAGCCTTGACGTTGGATTTTCCAAGACTACTACCAAATAGTAGGTTTTCCTATTTGGTAGGTTGGGAGGTACGTCAAACCTCCCAATTAGGACAGGAAACCAGAGCTGCACTCCGTGTGGAGCACTCAGACTTTAAATTTATGTATGTATGATCGGGTAGCTCATCCAGTAGACCATTACAGCAAATAGTTCTTAACCGGTGCCAATTCAACCAATACTGATGGGTTAAGTTAGGTTAAGACTGTAATATGGCAGTGGCTGATTTGGCACTGGATGAGACTTACTGGTGAAACGGTGTACTGTACAGTACTAATAGGGTCCAAGAGCCTATTATCTTTTAATTTTACCTTATTGATTTTTACCCTATTTAAGAGAAGGTGACACCTTCCTACTAGAGATTAAACTTTGGTAAGATTGAGTACCGTACCAGTCAGAATGAATGGTATGAATATTTGTTTCTGAAAAAATTAAATGTCTATCTATCTATTGCCTGACGCCGTGATCCCCGAAGGGGTGGCCACGAACGAACCGCCCCCATGCACCTCTGTCCCCAGTCAGTCGACGCCCCTCCTCCCAACCAACACCGCCTTCATCCATATACTTCCTCACTCCATCCTTCCACCTCTCCCTCTCTGTCCTTCCACCTCGCTCTCGTACACCCTCTTAGTCATTCTCTCGCTTTCCATACATTCCATATGGCCGATCCATCTCAAGTTGTTCCTTTTCACACTTTCCAGCACATCTACCTCCACACCACACCTCCTTACTTCCTCATTCGTCTGTCTATCCCTCCATGTAACTCCGCAAGCACTTCTTAAGTAACTCATTTCCACTGCTCTCACTCTTGGTCTGAGTTTCTTCTCGAACGTCCATGCTTCGCTTCCGTAAGTCAGTGTCAGAATTACCACACTGTCATGCAAGGACTTCTTCACTTCCATACTGACCACCCTATTTCTTGTTACTGCTTTCATAGTTCCTATAACCCTCTTCCCTTGTTGCACCCTCTCGTGCACTTCTTCATCCATAGTCCAATCTTTACTCAACACACTGCCCAGACACTTAAATGAGCTGACAATCTCCATAGCCTGACCGTTCAACTTCACCTCACACTCTGTGGCTTCTCCCCTCTCGAAGACCATAACCTTGCTCTTCCCCGCATTTACCTTCAGATTCCGTTTTTCGCACACTGTTCCAAACACATTTACCAGACCCTGCAACTCCCATTCATTATCGCTCATCAGAACTGTATCATCAGCAAACGGCAGTACAGGTAGCTTCCAATCATTTCCCTCCCTTATCAGCGATACACCAACATCCACTGCTCTTCCCTGTATCTCTTTCATGATTCCATCCATATATACAGTAAACAACCACGGGGACATCACACACCCCTGTTTCAACCCAACATTCAGGTCAAAGAACTCGCTCTGCTCATTCTTCACACGTACTGCCGCCTTTGCACCCTCATACATGCTCTTCACTGCTTTCAGCAACTTGCCATCTACTCCGTATATTCTAAGTACTTTCCACATACCTTCTCTATCCACTCTGTCATAGGCCTTCTCCAAGTCCATAAAGGCAACATACACCTTTTGTTGTTTCTACAGATATTTCTCTACAACACAATTCAGGGTAAAAATCTGATCTACACATCCTCTTCCCTTCCTAAAACCGCCCTGCTCGTCGCCTATCCATTTTTCCGTTCTCGCTCTCACTCTCTCAATCACTACCCTACTGTACACCTTCCCTACTATGCTTAGAAGACATATTCCTCGGTGGTTACCACACACTCCTCTTTCCTCTTTACCATTATATAGGGGGACTATTATGCCTGTTTTCCAGTCATCAGGTGCACTCTTACAGTAGATCCTCTGGAAAAAGGCAAACTAGGCCTGTGTATCCAGCTCAGTACCAGTACTTGCACTGCTGCAGTCGTTCACGGTGTTGGCGGCGGCGGTAGCAGACGCAACATTTTTACTATTCTGTATTTTTGCTTTATAATCAAACTTCAAATCTTGTCTTCCCCATGCTTTATCAAGATTACTTTCAAACTCCCTTATTGATTCGGAATCGACTACATACTGGGGCAGTGCGTTCCACTCATTTACCACTCTATCTAGTTATGCTAGTTTGCACATTTTCCATACCCATTCGATCACTATCTCACCACCATACCTCAGCATTTCCCCACACACTCCATCTGTTCCTGGTGTTTTCCCCAACTTCACTCTTTTCATGGCTTCCCACACTTCTGACCTGATCCCTACCTCCTCTTCCACTACTTCTTTTCTTCTCTCTCCCATACCCCATCCAATTATGTGTGCTGGCGCTCCATTCCTTATGTTTAGCAACTCGTTAAAGTACTCCCTCCATCTTTCGACTCTCTTGCTTCTCGGCTAGCATTCTTCCATTCTTATCTTTCACACCCTTAATGTTTCCCTTGCTACCTTCCCTAACTTTCTTAACTTCTTTCCAGAACAGTTTCTTACACTCCCTCCATTTTACACTCAGATTCCTTCCAAATTCCTCATCTACTCTTTTCTTACTTTCCTTCACTACTCTCTTCACCACTTTCTCTCCACGTACCTCGCTCGTTTCTGCCTCTCCAAATCTGCATTGCCTCTACAGTTTCTTACAGTTTCTTACAGTAGATCCTCTGGAAAAAGGCAAACTATGCCTGTGTATCCAGCTCAGTACCAGTACTTGCACTGCTGCGGTCGTTCACGGTGTTGGCGGCGGCGGTAGCAGACGCAACATTTTTACTATTCTGTATTTTTGTTTTATAATCAAACTTCAAATCTTGTCTTCCCCATGCTTTATCAAGATTACTTTCAAACTCCCTTATTGCTTCGGAATCGACTACATACTGGGGCAGTGCGTTCCACTCACTTACCACTCTATCACAAAATGAGTTCTTTGCCTTCTCAACCCTATTTCTTTCTTTGTAAATTTTCTTAGAGTGTCCTCTCGTTCTTGTTCCCTCCCGCATCAAAAAGATACCTTCACACACATCCTCATCGTACTTTCCTGACACTATCTTAAAAGTCTCTATCATATCCCCTCTCTTTCTCCTATATGCCAGTGTCGGAAGCCCCAGTGTCCTCAACCTCTGCTTATAGCCCGCGTTCTTCAACGTTGGTACCAGCTTGCTAGCTCTCCTCTGCACTTTCTCCACTGCTTCTATATCCTGTACCATATATGGAGCCCACACCTGGTTCGCATATTCCAGGTGCGGCCTAACCAGCGCTGTATAGAGATTCCTGAAGATTTCTTCGTCAAGTGACACTGTGGGGGTCGGTTTTTTACACCATACCCGAAAGAGGATTTATGGAGCTCCGATCTTACTCTCAACCATCTGAACAATTTAACCAGCACACCTAAACTTCGTTAAATGCGGAAATAGCCTCACAAAAATATCATGCCCTGGTGGGGGCACGAACTCTCGACCCTTGGGTGTGAGGCAGGCACCTTACCAGTTAGACCAATAGAGATATCCCACTTGGCCTGTTCGGCTCAGGGTATTTCCGCATCCGAGGTCTGTTTAGGCTAGCCTATTTTCACTGACTTTACACTACTTCACCTTCCGGGAAGCGAAAGCTCCGAACAGAGAGGAACAAGCTTGAGCCGAATCGACCGAGAGTCCGTCAGAGAGATGAACGGGAATGGTGAGACAACTTCACTGAGCGATGCTACACGCACCTACAAACTGCCCAGTTGGCAACTCGCTTGGGCGGCTGGCAACTCCACAACCCAACCCAATCGAGTCTCACAACACTCCCTGCTCTCTCCTATCCTCTTCCTTGTCCTGTGGGGGTCGGTTTTTTACACCATACCCGAAAGAGGATTTATGGAGCTCCGATCTTACTCTCAACCATCTGAACAATTTAACCAGCACACCTAAACTTCGTTAAATGCGGAAATAGCCTCACGAAAATATCATGCCCTGGTGGGGGCACGAACTCTCGACCCTTGGGTGTGAGGCAGGCACCTTACCAGTTAGACCAATAGAGATATCCCACTTGGCCTGTTCGGCTCAGGGTATTTCCGCATCCGAGGTCTGTTTAGGCTAGCCTATTTTCACTGACTTTACAACACAAATGTCCTCCTTATCAGCCCTACAATTCTATTGGCTTTGTTTATCTTTTCCGCTAAATGTTCTGAGAAATTTAACGTATTGTCTCTCACTACTCCTATATCCTTTTCTGCATTCACTTCCTCCATCGCTTCATACATACTGTATCCTACCTTGTCTATCTTGCTGGTCCCAATCTGCATGTACTTGCATTTTTTTGGATGAAAAGGCATTAACCAATGCTCAGACCATCCCTTCATGCCCTCCACATCTCCTTGAAGCAAACCCATATCTTCCTTACTCCTCACTCTTCTATACAGCTTAGTGTCATCCGCATACAGGTATACCTCACTTCCATTAGTTATAACTTCAGGTAAGTCGTTGATAAATATAACGAACAGCAGTGGTCCCAACACAGATCCCTGAGGTACCCCACTTGTAATTTCCTTCCACCCCGAGCCTATTCCATTCACCAGTACCCTCTGTTTCCGATCTTTCAGGAAGGCTTCTATCCATTTCACACATTTCTCCCCTATATTATAGCTTCTAACTTTCTCTATTAACCTTTTATGTGGGACCTTATCGAAGGCCTTCATAAAATCGCAATATACCACGTCTGTATCTCAGTAACTATTTGGTTTATAGTAATTCTGAAGTTACCAGTGGAATCCTCATTAAATTCCGCTTCCCTATATGTATGCAAATCAAAAGTTTTGAGCTAGCGCGAGTTGGAGATAAGGTATTTCGACTTTTTTTTTTACAATTCTTATTTCGGGGTGCCCCAATGTGGTTGTTTTGTATTTAGTCTATGTTTTTATTTGCTTATCTTCAAGTTCAATCAATAACGAAGCCGATGGTACCTCATTTATCCAAATACAAGGATTTTTTGGTGGATAAAAACATCACAGAAACAAATTATCGCGGGGCACAAAACTGGCTCTGAGTGAGCTGAGAGTGGGAAAAGTGGGAAAAAAACTTGATTGGAAACTATAGGTGCCTCAAAGGGTTAATTATATATTTATATACATGTATGACTTCTTTTAGGTATCACAGAGGAGGGTGTTGATCAAATGGTGATGCTCGTCTGCATGTTAGAACTGAAGGTTGCTGGCTTGACAACCATTTTTCCTGTCAGAGTCCATTGTGCTGACCCAGACCTTTTCAGGGAGGACTTTGAAGAGCTTAATGCCTTCATAACTATCAGAAGTTGCAAGGAATTCACTGGCTCTAGGGGCCACCACAACTACAAGAGGTATGTTTACTGAACCCGGTCTTGGTGTTGTAATGGTTAAGGTGTCTAAAAATCTGTGTGTGATAACCTGGGTTCGAATCCTGGTAGATCACATTTATGCTTTCATTGATTTCATTGGAGGTGTTTGGTGTTGTGGTGAACTTAATAAAAAATAGATTAATGGTTCAGCCAATATTCACATTCCTTCACCCCGCGACGGTCCTACACCTCGGCCTAGAACACCCTCTAGACCCCACGAGCTTGCTTAGCCTTACAGATCACAGGATGCTTGGTGCTGCTCTGATTGGTCCACCCGACGGTCCAACACCTCTGCCAGGACGCTCGGTGGCCCAATACCTCTACTAACTCTATCCAGGACTTTAACTAGCCACTTAGCAATGCAATACCTTTTTCCAACTCTACCCAGGACATTTAATTCCTGCGAGCTTGTCAATCCTTACAGATCACATATCAATCTGTGGGCGAAGCCACTTGCTTTGATTGGTCCAGACACACTACCAGCAGCCAATCGTGAGGAGGCGGGAACTTCACACATGACTCTCGGATCAGGTGCTAGGCTTTATAATCCCCAGATTCTGCAGCAGGAGAGCAGAAGACCGGAATGAATGGAATAAACTCCACATGGCAGTGCAACAGCAAAGGTCATTGACGCCGAAAGTAAATTAAAAACTAAAACCCAGAAAAGTGAAGAATTCGATGATGCAACCAGTTCCAGCAATCACAGGAAGGATTAAATGGTCCCATGACGGTTTGGCCGCATCCTAATTGGGCCGCCTGACGGTCGGGCCGACGCCCATGTAGTATTCGGGCGTATCGCCCACGTTCTCATCTATTTTGACTGCCGTGGGATTCAATATTGGGTTGAGGGCCCTCACCCCCCATGACTTATTGTCATCATCATATATATTGCCAGCAGGAGGGCAAATAACAAGTACGCCGCGGCCTATTCATACCGCGGACCGACCGACTGTATACCGTTTAAATTGCCGTTCGGTGATGGTTAATCCGTATCTCTACCAAAATAATATATTCCGTTAGTATTGTATTTGCAAAAAACAAAGACCAACAGCTAAAATAACTGAGGATTGACGATTGAGGCAATAAAGGGTTTTGCTATCAAATTACAAATATTCCCACCATAGGAATGTTGGTGATTCCGGCTATACCTTTGTGAACTTTGAAATAATACGTGTTAACTTTTTAAATATTTGCTATAAAGTAGTACATTTTGTTTTCATAAAAGGATCGTCACACATCAACTTAATCCCTTAAAGGATGTTCCTTGTATAAGACAAATATATAAAACAACTCAACTACTCTATACAAAACCTCTAAGGGTAAGATTTCATTCTAATGAGTATTCTATATTAAACTTACATTAGTTTGATGTAAGTCTGGTGAAAATATTAAAGAGATTCTGGACCTACCTGATTCTTTAAGTGTGATAAAAAACAACTTCAGTGAAACAAATCTAAATGTATATATATCAGAGTTACTGAGGATCTCTTCACTTTTTGACATATTCCATTTTAATGTACGACAGAGCTACTAAATACAATAAGGTAAACAATTATAAGTTGGGAATAATAATGCTATACAGTATATATTGTTAGATTGTACTGTACAGTACAATCAGTTTAGAAATGTACTGTAAAGTGTTGCAATAAACTTGGTTTAATAGAGACAGGCGGGCCATGGTAAACACAATTTGTCATATTACATATTTGTTTAAGGTCATTTGGTTGATGTTGAGACACTTGCACTTCTGGCTAAACCAGCTTCATAATTGGTCAACAGGTACAAGCTTCATCAGTGGTGGACGGCGGCCCAGATGACCGGGATACGGCGGATGGTCGTGGGGTTTAGGGATAATACTGGGCTGGTCCACACCCTAGACAACATAATGGTCAACGACATCCCTCAAATGGCTCAGGTTAATATATTACTGTCTTGGTCCACACTATACAATCAACGACATCCCTCACATTGCTCGGGTTAATATATTGTTACTGTCTTGGTCCACACTATACAATCAACAGTATCCCTCACATGGTTCAGGTTAATATGTTACTGCCTTGGTTCAGACTATACAATCAACAGTATCCCTCACATGGTTCAGGTTAATATGTTACTGCCTTGGTTCAGACTATACAATCAACAGTATCCCACACATGGTTCAGGTTAATATGTTACTGTCTTGATTCAGACTATACAATCAACAGTATCCCTCACATGGTTCAGGTTAATATGTTACTGACTTCGTTCAGACTATACAATCAACAGTATCCCTCACATGGTTCAGGTTAATATGTTACTGTCTTGGTTCAGACTATACAATCAACAGTATCCCTCACATGGTTCAGGTTAATATGTTACTGCCTTGGTTCAGACTATACAAAGAGGCAGACCCAGTAGTGCTAACAGGGGAGTAGGGTACGGACTGGAGGAGCGGGATGGTGTAATTGCTGAAGGAATGGTAGATGGATTAAGGATTATGTTTAGTAATGTGGATGTGTTTACCCAGGACAAGAAAAGAGAACTGATATGTAGGTTGCAGGATGAAGAGGAAAAACCTGATGTCATAGCCCTACAGGAAGTAAGACCAACAAATGTTAGAATTGAAAGGGAACTGGTGGAATATAGTTTGGAGGGTTTTGAGTTATATGAGAGAAATGCTATTAGAGCAGAGGTTGGAAGAGGACTGTTTATTTATGTAAGAAAAGAGCTCAAGGTTAATGAGGTGGATATGAGACAGCAGTATTGTGAGTATTTGTGTATTGAAGTAAAATGTGTAAGAGGATCAATTCTATTGCCTCTATATATAGAAGCCCAAATAATAGCAGGGGAGAGGATGATAACCTACTGAAAGCAATGGAGGAGATAGATAATAGAGAGAACAAATATAAAATTTTGATTGGAGATTTCAATTTGCCAAGGATCAACTGGGCAAATTGTACTACTCCAGCGGGACAGGGTAGCCTGGAAAATAAGTTTATAGAGAAAGTGAGAGATTGTTTTTTAACGCAACATATTGTAGAGATGACAAGATATAGAGATGGGACGCAGGGGAGTGTACTTGATTTGATTTTTAGCAATGAAGAGGATATAGTGGAACATGTTAATGTGGATAGCCCTATAGGTCGTAGTGACCATGCCTGTATAAGCTTTAGTTGTAACATTAAATCAGAGAGGGATAATAGAAGCAATAGAAAAATATACATGTATGATAGAGCAGATTATGAGCTGCTGAGACGGTGTTTGGACATTGACTGGGGGGAATACTTGAACGGTGAAGACGCTGAAGGAATGTGGAGGAAAATTAGAGTCAAACTGGAGAATGCTGTATCCAAAAGTGTACCAGTAAGGGAATATAAGGATAAAACAAAATTGAGGAAAAGAACTAACCCAGAATTGCCAATGAAAAGAAAGCTTTGGATATTGATTAGAAGAAAGAAACGATTGTGGGAAAGATTAAAATTGTTAAAAAAGAACAGGGGGTCTAGTATAGAGGCTAAGGAAGTGGATCTGGAACGCAGACAAATAAACAATAAAATAAGGTGGGAAGCAAGGAGGGGGGTGAAGGAGAGGGAGAGAGAGATAGCTAGAAATGTGAAGGATAATCCAAAAATATTCTGGAAGTACATTCAGGAAAAGTTAACAAGAAGAGTAGGGATCCCAGAGCTGGTAGGGGGGTTGAATGATGGGAGTAGAGCGGAGACTGATAAGGAGAAAGCAGAGGTGCTGGGGAAATACTTTGGGGGGTACTAACAGTGGAGTCGGAGGATGCAGTGCCTACTATTCCCATCAAACAGGCACCGGCACTAGAACTAATGAGTTTTCCCATGCTAGAATAAGAAGGGCTATAGAAAAAATGAACAGAAGTAAGTCACCGGGACCGGATGGGATACACCCAAGAATCATAAAGGAAGGAGGGGAGATGTTAGTAGAGCCATTGAAAATGTTATTTGAGGTATCGTTTAATACAGGACAAATCCCGATGGACTGGAGAGAGGCGAACATAACAGCTATATTTAAGAAGGGAAAGAGAAATGACCCAGGGAATTATAGACCAGTCAGTTTGACAAGTGTTGTGTGTAAACTAATGGAAACGGTAATTAGAGAAGGAATAATGGATCATATGAAGTCAAACCAACCTTTCAGCGGGAGACAGTTCGGATGCTTGCCGGGGAGGTCGACGGTACTACAGCTAATTAAGGTGGTAGATGATTGGATGCAAATTCTAGAAGATGGTGATGTAATAAACGTGGTATATTGCGATTTTATGAAGGCCTTCGATAAGGTCCCACATAAAAGGTTAATAGAGAAAGTTAGAAGCTATAATATAGGGGAGAAATGTGTGAAATGGATAGAAGCCTTCCTGAAAGATCGGAGACAGAGGGTACTGGTGAATGGAATAGGCTCGGGGTGGAGGGAAATTACAAGTGGGGTACCTCAGGGATCTGTGTTGGGACCACTGCTGTTCGTTATATTTATCAACGACTTGCCTGAAGTTATAACTAATGGAAGTGAGGTATACCTGTATGCGGATGACACTAAACTGTATAGAAGAGTGAGGAGTAAGGAAGATATGGGTTTGCTTCAAGGAGATGTGGAGGGCATGAAGGGATGGTCTGAGCATTGGTTAATGCCTTTTCATCCATAAAAATGCAAGTACATGCGGATTGAGACCAGCAAGATAGACAAGGTAGGATACAGTATGTATGAAGCGATGGAGGAAGTGAGTGCAGAAAAGGATATAGGAGTAGTGATAGACAATAAGTTAAATTTCTCAGAGCATTTAGCGGAAAAGATAAACAAAGCCAATAGAATTGTAGGGCTGATAAGGAGGACATTTGTGTCACTTGACGAAGAGATCTTCAGGAATCTCTATACTGTACAGTGCTGGTTAGGCCGCACCTGGAATATGCGAACCAGGTGTGGGCTCCATATATTGTAAAGGATATAGAAGCAGTGGAGAAAGTGCAGAGGAGAGCTAGCAAGCTGGTACCAACGTTGAAGAACGCGGGCTATGAGCAGAGGTTGAGGACACTGGCATATAGGAGAAAGAGAGGGGATATGATAGAGACTTTTAAGATAGTGTCAGGAAAGTACGATGAGAATGTGTGTGAAGGTATCTTCTTGATGCGGGAGGGAACAAGAACGAGAGGACACTCTAAGAAAATTTACAAAGAAAGAAATAGGGTTGAGAAGGCAAAGAACTCATTTTGTGATAGAGTGGTAAATGAGTGGAACGCACTGCCCCAGTATGTAGTCGATTCCGAATCAATAAGGAAGTTTGAAAGTAATCTTGATAAAGCATGGGGAAGACAAGATTTGAAGTTTGATTATAAAACAAAAATACAGAATAGTAAAAATGTTGCGTCTGCTACCGCCGCCGCCAACACCGTGAACGACCGCAGCAGTGCAAGTACTGGTACTGAGCTGGATACACAGGCATAGTTTGCCTTTTTCCAGAGGATCTACTGTAAGGAACTGTAAGAAACTGTATACAATCAACAGTACCCCTCACATGGTTCAGGTTAATATGTTACTGACTTCGTTCAGACTATACAATCAACAGTATCCCTCACATGGTTCAGGTTAATATGTTACTGTCTTGGTTCAGACTATACAATCAACAGTATCCCTCACATGGTTCAGGTTAATATGTTACTGCCTTGGTTCAGACTATACAATCAACAGTATCCCTCACATGGTTCAGGTTAATATGTTACTGTCTTGGTTCAGACTATTCAATCAACAGTACCCCTCACATGGTTCAGGTTAATATGTTACTGTCTTGGTTCAAACTCTTTATACAGTCAATGCCATTCCTCACATGGCTCAGGTTAACCCATGAAACAGTATAATCACTAACTGTCTAGCATTTTATGAAGTATAATCGCAATGGTTAAGCAGACTTGCTCTGACAAGGTTTGGTATATATATATATATATAAAATGCCAGAGGTTGATTTTTATGACTTGACATCGAGCAGATTCCTCCTAAATTTGGTCCTGAAAATGTACACATTACCTAACTGTCGAGAACATTCTTTTTATGAAGCAAATAAGTAATTGGTCTGTCAGTTTGTGCAGTACAGTACAGTATGTGGTAGGATGACGGAGGTCAATTTTCATCCCAAATTTATTTTGTAGTATGAGATCTGAATATGTATGTACAGTATGTATTTATTTACCCAGGCATATGGCCGACTCGACACAGAGACCAAACAGAAACAACATTTAAAGTTCCAATTCTTAGGGTCCGGAACCACTTTCGCGTTCCCTTGCCCCTTTCTCGTCTAGTAGGTGGAGTCTACAAGGGGAAAAGGATTACTAGCCTCCCACCACCCCCAGAAGGAAAAGTAGGACAGTAAAAATTATTGACAGAAACAGCTAAAATATCTAATTGTAATAACTGCCCTTATTCACCATTAAATTATTAAGGTGATATCACACTTTAGCTTCTATCGTCAAATATTGGTTATCAACTATTTTTCCGGAAACATATCTTGTATCTTTGCAATGGTTTCAAATACTAGACTGAAGATAGATAAAATTAGGTGACAGAATTATTTATAAAGTTAACATAATAAGCTACCAGACCAGTGTTTACAAGAAGTTTGCGATTTTAAGACGTTTTGTGCCATTTAGATGTCAATTTTTTCCTGCTAAGCGATAGTGAGCCTGTTTATTTAGGAGGAGTTGACCGGCCATTGTCCAGGACTTGTATCTCTATAGGGGATCTTAGGGATATTTTTTTAGCTTGATGGAGGTCTTGGGAGGAAACTAAAGAAAATAATAACTATATAAATAAATATATACAAATCTGATACACAACCATCGTATTGGTTCAGTCATTCTTCAGTCATGTTTTGCTTGTTTTTAACATTGTATACATCAGAAATAGGAATGTAACAAATATTAGATCATTTTATTAGGTTTAGGAAAGTCCTGTGACAGTCACAGGGATAGTTTTTAACCCTTCGAGTGCTAGTGATCCTCCCTAATCTTCTTGAAATGATCGTATGTTAGCCAAATATAAAGTACCGGTAAACATAACTCCAGCATTCTGGAAAAGATAAGATGGCTTTTCCAGCTGATGGTAAATGTCCATGACCCCTTTATGATCACTCAGTTACAGGGTGTCAAACAAAAGTCAAGTCCCTTCTTTTTGTATGTATGTATGTATATACTCAGGCACATACCCCATAGCTGGGGGTGGCGGACTCGAGACAGAGCCCGAACAGGGACAACACAGCACAACATAAAATACAAAATATAAATGCACACACATCGAGGTCACCCAGGAGAAGACCCAGAAACCAAGGATCACTAAGGGCCTCTAGCACTCACCTGGCCTCAGACCTCCCGGAGAGGTTCCGATCTCCGCAGGCAGGCATGCAGCGAAGCCCTACCACCACAAGCCCACCCACCAATATAAATAATAATAATAATAATAATATAAAATCCTGGAGTGTGTACAAATTCATATGAAGAACTGTATATAATGGTTTTCCAACAGGGAGTGTGGCGTCCTGAGGCGAGCGTGACCTTCCTGGGCCGTTTTCTGCACTACATGAAGAGGAAGGTGGAAGAGCAGCCAAACAAGTTTCACCAGTTCACACGTGACTCCAACAAGCTCATTCGGCACACCACCTCCAACACCCAGACAATTCCTGGTGGGATGCCCAAGGATTTTCTGCAGAAGCTGGCACACAAGCTAGACCTGGGTGGTGATGACTGATGATAGTTGCTAGTGAGGATCTGATGGGGATTGATATAGTTAGTTAGTTAGTTATGTAGAGCAGATTAACCAGACCACTGAGCTGGATTGATATAGTGGCAATGTTTGTTTATGATCATGGCAATAGTTTACTCATGATCAGATTGAATTAGTAATAGATATCATTGATGATGATGATAATGTTAAAATGTGTGATGCAGGCATTAGACAATCTATTGCTTTCACCATGATGATTGTGAGTATTGTAGTATCTTGTGTTGATGCATTTATTTTTAGCACCATGCACTCCCTGCTCAATAGCTGGGCTAGGGTGGGTACCCTGATGTATCAGAGACTCTAGTGAACAGTTGCCACAGATTCCTAGACCGCACCATCCACCACAGCACTGGCGTCTGCCAAATAGCACACTGGCTGGCCCGAGACTCGAACCGTTGACCTCGATGTTTGCATGCGAGTGCTCTTCTAACCTCGCTACGGCTTGTGGCATGGTCGGTAGCGCATCTGACTGCTGATCCAAGGGTCGCCAATTCGATCCCACCCTGTGTCATTGGTAGACGTCAAATGTTTGGACAGTCAGGTCTAGCGATTCGTGGCACATGTCCAGTAAAGTCCCTGTAACAAGGGCACGCCCTAACCCTGTCAATCAAGGGAGTGCACGGCGTTAAAAACTGCAAACTTGTGTTGTAACTTAGTCTTATTTTACTAGTGCCTCTTCTCAATTTTTTTTTTTTTTGGGGGGGGGGACTCAAGACAGCAAGAATAGGGACAACACAAAACACAACAGAAAACAATGAACACGCAAAAACAAAATACCAATTCACACACATCTAGGTCATGCAGGAGAAGACTAATACACATCATAGACTGCATTCCACACAATCACTTATGCCAATAACATAATCTACACTCCTTGAGAGACCTGTGAGAAAGCTCGATCGGGGCCTTCCTTAGGGACTTGGGGCTGTTCGGCCAGGCAGCCTAGAGAACAACAACAACATAGTGAGGTGACTATTTTGATATGGGTAGTCTCAAATGATGAAAAGAAATAGTTTGTCTATTTACGGTAGAAATAATGATAGTGATGATTATGTTACTATTTTAAAGTTATTTTCATTGCTGGGGGTGGCCGACACGAGACAAGCCCGAACAGAAACAACATTTAAAATTCCGATTCTCAGGGTCCGGGACCACTTTCGTGTTCCCTCGGCCATTTCTCCGTCTCGTCGAGTAGGAGAATTATACAAGGGGAGGAGGATTCGTAGCCCTCTTCCCCCTGTAGGCCTAATGCCACTAACTGTTAGGGAATATTGTTGAAATTTACTCCATTGGAAAAATTTAAATCATATTTCTGTAATCCACAATAATTAAGTTCTACCAGAAAGACTTGTATTACCATATATATATTTTGTCTTCCAATATACATAAATTATATAATTTAGTTTCTACCAGAAAGACTTGTTGTTGTTGCTCTTCCCCAGGTTGTCTGGCTGTGCAGCCCCAAGGTCCCGAGCAAGGCTAAGGCCATAACTGAGCGGCCCCACAAAACCCTCCCTGCTTACTTACAGTTTCTTACCACTAATAAAGCCCAGGTAACCGAAGCCACTCTAAGGCGGGGAGCTGAGGAGGGTGCAGAAACGCCCGGGAAACCAAAGTCCCACTCAAGGCCTTGTGCCCCTCAGCAATTATGAAGGGAAAGTTGAGGGGCAAAGGACAAATGTGACGCTTTGGCTCCCAATCTGCCAACCTCTAGGTAGGCAGTAGGAGCTATGGGTATGGCAGAGATCGCTCAGCTCTCACTCTAATATATAGACCAGCCCATCACCACATGACTAGAACCCAATCCTATCAGCATCAGCTAAGAAAGGCCGTAGAAAGCCACCTTTGGCGGGGGGATAGCTCCCCTATTTCAACTCCTTTCGGGGTTGGGCACCCGCCCAAAAAGACTTGTATTACTGTATACTGTATATATTTTGTTGTTGTTGTTGTTGTTCCCCAAGCTGCCTGGCCGAACAGCCCCAAGGCCCCGAGCACGGGCAAGGCCATAACCGAGCGCCCCCACAGAACCCTCCCTGCCGACCACAATAAAGCCTGGGTGACCGAAGCCACTCCATAGCGGGGAGCTGAGGAGGGTGCGGAAACGCCCGGGAAACCAAAGCCCCACCCAGAGCCCTGTGCCCCTCAGCAATTATGAAGAGAAAGTTGAGGGGCAAGGGAAAAATGTGACGCTTTGGCTTCCAATCTTGGTAGATTGGGAGGTCAATCCACGGAAGAGACGCCGTCACTCGAGATCTAGAAAATATATAAGTAAAAGGAACAGTCAGAGTAAGCTATGGGTATGGCAGAGATCGCTCAGTTCTCACTCCGATAGACCAGCCCATCACCATATATATTTTGTTATTGTTGTTGTTGCTGCCTGGCCGAACAGCCCCAAGGCCATAACCGAGCGCCCCCACAGATCCCTCCCTGCCTACTACAATAAAGCCTGGGTGACCGAAGCCACTCCATGGCGGGGAGCTGAGGAGGGTGCAGAAACGCCCGGGAAACCAAAGCCCCACCCAGGGCCCTGTGCCCCTCAGCAATTATGAAGAGAAAGTTGAGGGGCAAAGGAAAAAATGTGACGCTTTGGCTTCCAATCTGCCAACATCTAGGTTGGCAGATTGGGAGGTCAATCCACAGAAGAGACGCCGTCACTCGAGATCTAGAAAATATATAAGTAAAAGGAACAGTCAGAGTAAGCTATCGGTATGGCAGAGATCGCTCAGTTCTCACTCTGATAGACCAGCCCATCACCACATGACTAGAGCCCAATCCTCTCAGCAACAGCTAGGAAAGGCCCTAGAAAGTCGCCTTTGGCGGAGGGATAGCTCCCCTATTCAACCCCTTTCGAGGTTGGGTAACCGCCCTTGTAGATATTTTGTTCTTCCAATATACAGAAATATTCAAGATATATGTATTTTTTTTTTTTTTTTTTTTTTTCTATGTGATTGAGGGAGGCAAAAGGCATAACTGCCTATAGCGAGTGCCTCCCCCATAGTTGAAAGAGTGACAGGGCCAAAATCAAGGGACGTTCGAGCCAAAATGCCTGGACACACGGAGTTTGAAGCAATTTAAGTCATAGGAAGAGGGAAAGACTGATTCTGGGAGAGAGTTCCAGAGCTCAGATGTTGAGTAGAAGAAAGTTTGAGAGTAACGTTTCACTCTTGGGTTGGAGAGTTGCACAGAGTAGGGGTGGGATTGAGTTGCAAGACGGGTACCACGTGCCCTACGTAAAGGAGGTGGTATGCACTGGGATAGCTCTGAGGAACACTGATTATTATAGTAGCGATAGAATAGCGAGAGAGATGCAACATTGCGGCGGAGAGAGAGAGATTGCAGAGAGTTGGTGAGTGGACGGGAGTTAATGATACGAAAGGCCTTCCTTTCAACTTTGTCTAGGAGAGCGGTGTGAGAGGAACCTCCCCACACATGTGAACAATACTCAATACAAGGGCGCACTATGCCCCTGTACAGAGCAAGAAGCTGTGCAGGGGAAAAGAACCCCCTAAGGCGGTTGAGCACACCCAGCTTCTGGGAGGCTGCCTTAGCAAGACTGGTAATATGGTCCTTCCAAATGAGAGCAGAAGAAAAAGAGACACCAAGAATATTGAGAGAAGATGAAGGGTTGATTTTTGTATTGTTGAAGAATAAGGGATAGTCCGCTGGGAGATCCTGACGGGTAGATAGATGGAGAAATTGGGTTTTGGAAGCATTAAAGTTAACAAGGTTTTCTCTGCCCCAATTGGAAATAGTATTTAGATCAGAATTTAAGAGTTCTATGGCTTCATTACGTTTGTCGTTGAGGGATTGCTGGCTGGGGCGTTCTGAAAAACTAATGGAGTAGTGTAAGGTTGAGTCGTCTGCGTATGAATGGATGGGAATTAAGGTACAGTTAAGGAGATCATTTATAAAAATTAGAAAGAGAATAGGAGATAGGACAGAGCCCTGAGGAACACCGGAGTTTATAGGGTGAGGAAGTGAACAATGGCCGTCCACAACCGCAGCTATGGAACGGCCGGAAAGGAAATTAGAGACAAAGGCACAGATGGAGGGATAGAAACCGAAGGAGGGTAGTTTAGAAATTAAAGATTTATGCCAGACTCTATCGAAGGCTTTCGATATGTCTAGTGCAATAGAAAAAGTCTCACCGAAGTCCCGAAAGGAGGATGACCAAGAGTTAGTAAGATATGAAAGAAGATCACCAGTAGAGCGACCCTTAAGGAAGCCATACTGGCGATCTGAGAGCAGATTATGAGAAGAGAAATGCTTAAGAAATTTGGAAGCAAGAATAGTTTCAAAAACTTTAGAAAGACAGGAGATAAGAGCAATTGGACGATAGTTGGAGGGTTGAGAGCGGTCACCCTTCTTTGGGACAGGTTGAATGTGAGCAAACTTCCAGCATGAAGGGAAGACGTTAGAGGATAGACAGAGACGAAAGAGTTTGCCTAGGCAGGGAGTCAGCACGGAAGCACAGTTTTTGAGAACAACAGGAGGAACATAATATTTACAGCGTCAGTTGCTTACATTAGTCTATTCATATGAATCCTGAATGTATTGCCTAAGTTTACCATGATATAGTCTGCTTATTTTGTTAATTAATTTCTGCTTATTTTGTTAATTATTATTATTTTATTTTTTTTGACAGACGCCGTAATTCCCAAAGAGTTGTCACAAATCGCTAGGTCAAGTTGACATCTACCAATAAAATTTTGAGAGTGCGGGCTCGATCCGCCAACCCTTTGATCAGCAGCCGACGCTCTACTGGCTATGCCAAGGCTCGCGACATATATAATTATATATTAGGTATGCAAGTGTGTGTGTTGGGGGAGGGAGAGATGTGAATTGGTAGATCGATCAATAGATAAAATAATAGATAGCTATGCAACAGTGTATAGTATATATATTTTCAGTCACTTCTGCGTCCATCTTACGGATAATATACTTTATTTATTCGGGCATTACGGCGGATGGCAAAGAGTGCAAAGGGTTAGAGGGAGAGGTAGACCGAGAATGAGGTAGAGGGATGGAGTGGTGAAATGTATGAGGGGGGAGGGGCTGGAAGGAAGTACGAGTGTTGTCAGAGGACAGGGTGGCTTGGAAGAGCTTTGTTCAAATCATGGCTACTCCATCTGGGATTAGGGTGTTTGGCAATAGATACAGTATATAGATTTCAGCAATTAACCTGTAATTTGTTAGACCATCTGTGTGATGGATATTTTGTAAGTTAGTATATTATTCTGTTTTTACATTCCCCATCGAAGGGGTTGCTGTAGTGGCAGGGCTTGAAGAAAAGCCAGTGGTCCCACCCATTTAGGCAGCCTGCCTGCCTCTTTACGTTTTTTCTCTCGTCTCATACACCTGGAGTATCAGATTCACCCTCTTACACAACACACTCATTCAAGTATATAGCCAAATATGTATCCCTCGCATTAAAAATAACAATTCTTCACTTCACGGTAATGTTTTAAAATTTGGCATGGGACTTTCGTAGTGCATATCTTTGTCAATTTCACTAGTGAGGATAATTTGAGATAATGTTTATATTATAATGTAAAACTTGCAAAATAAACAAACCAAAACGGACGACACAATATAAAGGCAAAAGAACTTATCAAAATAGCTATGTGGAAATAACGCTTTAGTAAAATATAAATTTGAAATAAGTACACAAAACCACCACATAGGATGTACATCACTACATGAGCAAGTGAATCTGTTTTTATAGCAAATTAATCGTACATAAGCTCTCAGAGCACCTGGTGGGTCATGTCTGAGTCAACCCTTGTCATTTATGACCAATTCAACAATATTGGTTTCCTATAAGGTAAAATCTATCTATCTATCTATTTATATGCTCCGGCCCAATCGCCACTTTTCCTATTTTTTATTTTTATTTTCTATTTTGCTCTATTTTATTATTTTTTGTTTGTACTATTTTCTTGGGGGTGGCCGACTCAAGGCAGAGCAAGAACAGGGAAAACACAAAACACAAGACAAAACAACAAACAAACACAGACAAAACACAAAATTCACACACATTTAGGTCACCCAGGAGAATACCCAGAGACCAGGGTCACCAAGGTCGCTCCAGCACTCCCCCGGCCCCCGACCACCCGGAGAGGCTCCGATCTCGGCAGGCAGACATGCAGCGAAGCCAAAGCCACAAGCCCGCCCACCACACTTCCAGGCGCACCCTTCATATTAATCGTCTCCCCGGGCCAGGCGCCTGATGGACTATTATCTAGTCCAACTTGCGCCCGACCACTTCCCCCAAATGACCACGTGCTCACTCAACTATTCACAAGCATTCTCCATTCATTCCTGTTTATTACCACTTCCTTTGCCTAATCTATAGTCATTCCTCTATCATCCAAAGCTTGTCTTACACAGTCTCCATCTCAATGGGGGTCTTCCTGCCCTTCTATCTCTCCTTGTATCTGACTTGTAAGCCTTTCATCTCCCATTCGTTCAACATGCCATACCAGCTCAGCACCCTTCTTTCCACTCTGCTGACAAATGTTCCTGCTGCCCCACTCTCCTACGTATCTCTCCATTCTTCAATCCATCTCTACGGGTAACTCCACACATACTCCTCAAGCAGCTCATCTCCATCACATCCAGCTTTCTTCTCTCCTTTTTCTTCAGAGCCCATGTCTCAGCCCCATACATCACTGTTGGCACAATTCCTTGATACACTGCACTTTTTACTTTCATACTACAAAGAATAATACAAACATGCGATACATACAATTTTGGCTAGAATTTAGTTCCCTTACTCAATCAGAATGTATTTGCAGCACAACCTAGTTAAACTAAATATTTGTTATATTATAGGTACTGTACAGTAATGTTATATCAATTGATCTAGCTAGTTTATCATTGATGATATATTCTGGCGTAGGGATCCAGCGACCCCACCGCCCGCCACTTCGGTGGTGCAGTTAGCCTCTGTAGCAGTTACGGTGATTTCTTGTTACTGCCTTATTGTAGCACGGCTAAGGCTGGTGTGGTGCGATTTCACCAGGTGCAAGTACTTCAGGGGGACTTTATTGAGTTTTGCTGAGACACTTAGCGCTATACCAAAATCAGCCACAGTGATAACATGATGGGGTGTTGTTGTGGCAAGACTTAGTTGTACTCAGCTGCAGTAAAGACTGTAGCCACCGTGTTATGATTGTTATGCACTGTGTGCAGTACTGTGATTGTACCATGGAAGCCAAATTCACTGTGGACGGTCGCGGTCTTTAAACCTGTATGTATGTATGGATATGTTTTTTCCACTAGAACTTATCATATATAAAAACTAAGGAATGTTGTGGAAGTACAGTACCGGTACTACACTTTCGATTATGTTATTCCCAATACTGTACTATATTAATGTTTTGTTTATGGTCCTTATTTCCTGCGAATATCAGGTAATGAGTTTATAATACATTGAAGGATAATCGATTTGCTAATAGCCATGTATGGATAATATCTCCCTTTTATGTAAATAGTACATTCAAGAGTTACTAGTTCTGGTTTTGAATTAATGATAATCTAGTGTTGTCTGAATATAAAACTTAACTATAATACATCAGGATTTGACAAAGTCATTATTACATGTGCAGTATAAGAAAGAGTAAGGGACCTAAGGTTGAGCCTTATGGCACACTATTGGATAAAATTTTATTATGTGGTCTGAGTCCATTATATTCAGTGAACTGCTGTCTCTGATAGATAATTGCTAAACCAGGCCATTTCTTTTTTCTTTTATCCCATATTATTCAAGTTTCATGATTAAAAATGCCATGGTTTACTGTATTGTAAGTTTTCCTTAACCCTAATTGGTTCGAGGAGGGTCTTTTTTAACTTTCTTCGTTTTGTTCCATTAGTTTTGAGATTATAAGATATTTCATATGCCCCACAGGCTGGTTTGAGTAGAGAGCGTAAATAGGCGTTCTGGAACGACCTGATAAGTGTCGTTTCAGGCCTCTGAGAATGATACTACAGTACTAGGTGGTGACCTTAAATGGGCATGTGGGAGCAAGATAGATAGATAGATAGGAACGACCTGATAGTGTCGTTTCAGGCCTCTCTGAGAATGATACTACAGTACTAGGTGGTAACCTTAAATGGGCATGAGGGAGCATGTGCTGATGGAAATGAGGGTGTGTATGAAGGATATAGATACGGAAGGAGACATCTAGAAGGCAAATGTATACTGGAATCCTGTGTTACACTCAACATAGTTGTGTTTAACCCTCTCCGACATATGACGCGATTTTGAGCATATTAGGGATACTTTAAAGCCTTTATTACCATCAGGGGTATTTAGAAACCTTTAGTTTAGTTACTTCAACCTCTGCAGTTGTCTCTGAGTTAGCTGTGGGCAGAAAACTAATTTTGGAGAGGTAATTATAAGGGTGAGAGAACTATTTCTTATTGCTAATCTGGCAACCTCTGCATCATATGAGTCTGAAGGGGTTGAGTCATCTGATCATGCACAGTTCTGGGGGCTCCAGTAATCGGATAGATTATTTCTTGATGAACAGAAATGACTAGAAGTGGGTTTGGCATGTATTTACCTAATTGTAGTTTACAGGAGTTGAGCTAAGCTCGTGTTGTCCTGTCTCTCAGTCTACTTTCATCCAATGTTTTCTTGAAAATATGGATGTTCCTTGCCCCTACCACCTCCTCCTCCAGCCTATTCCATTTGTCAATACATCTATAGGGGAGGCTAAACTTCCTGATATAGTTCTTGCAGGTAGGTCTTTTTACTTTGTAGCTGTGGCCTCTAGTAAAAGTCATCCTGAGTGAAGAATGTATCCCCCAACATAAGCTCCTAGCCTGTGGCATAAGCTAAAAGAGAGATCTTGTGCGCAAGAAGGTATACCAAAAAGGAAACTGGTTGTTGAATATATCAGAATATTGAGATAGGTTGTTGTTGTTGTTCCCCAGGCTGCCTGGCCGAACAGCCCCAAGGTCCCGAGCAAGGCCAAGGCCATAGAGCGCCCCCACAAAACCCTCCCTGCTTACCACTAACAAAGCCCGGGTGACCGAAGCCACTCTAAGGCAGGGAGCTGAGGAGGGCGCGGAAACGCCCGGGAAACCAGATAGGTTTCGCAGCAAACTGGAAGAAATAGATAGGAATAGGGGCACGGGTTGTCCTCACAGGGAATGGGTCTGCTTGGGGCATTTTATGTAAGGCCACTCTCATAAAGGGGAGTAAGGTGTCGGGCAATAGATAGAACTTCCTCGCGAGGAGAGTGTCCACCTGGCCAGGCTGAGATGTGGGCACCATCCAGCTATTCTGAGCTATCAGAAGAGACTGAATAACTCCGTCGATGACACCTGCTCAGGATGTAACACTGCAAAAGATCCCAGAAATGTTGCAGGAAAAAAAGTTAGCCATGGAAAGTTGAAAATAAAAGCTCGGGTGTGACAACCTCTAACTCAATCATACTATAGTCCATTCATTAAATATAGTCCATTATATATATAGTCCATTCATTATATATAGGTAGGCCAAAAATCTTGACCAGTAACCTTTTCAGAGTCGTTCAAGTCTTCAAACAAAATTGGGCTAGTTTGACACCCTGTTTATAGTTCCTCACAAATGGGTCCGTATTCCTTGACAAACCCCTTCAGTCTCGGTGGTAATTAGTATAGTTTAGCAGTATTCCTAGCCAGTCGATATGATACTCTTGTAGTTATAATGTCAATCATAAGTACAGGAAGAGTATTTAGCCAGTGGCACACAAGTACTTTTTCCGTCAATTTTCGATGAGCAAGTTTCTTTTTCGTAATATCTTGAGGCTCTTTCGCATTGGATTCAGAAAGTAGACTCAAGGTAGATTATGTTAGGTGGCTGAGTTTTGATAACGCTTAACCCACTGAGCCCCAGCTAGTTATAAATATATGTACCACCAGGGACCGGCAGGATTTGAATTTCCAGAAATAATAGCGAATGGGTTACGAATGAAGGAAAAACCTCAAAAAAACTATCAAAAAGGTTAAAAAGGGGTCCTACGGAGCCCCCGAAAGTCGATTGTAGAAGAGTAAAAAATTGAAGGCAAAAACACCCAAAAACCATGTTTTTGCACGCTAACGCGCATGCGGTTGGACTTTCAACCATCGGCATGGTTGCATGGGATACTTACACAGTTCCCATACAAATCTGAGTCCTCTAGGTGTCATAGGACCAAAGTAATTGGGACCGGAGTACCAGTGACGACACGTCGTCGCAGGGGTTTAGCGTTTACATACATTGCCGACGACACGTCGTCACTGGGGTTCAGTGGGTTAAAGTTTGCAGCTGCCAGACTACGATTGCTCATAAAATTTGATGGATAAAGCACTCGTGTGACACTGCCTTTACACTCGCTTCTTAACTGAGAGGTCCGGGTTCGAAGGTGGAGATGGTTGGGCAATCTTCTCACACCCCTTGCCTCTGTTCTGATCGTCTAACAATATAATAGGTCAATGACAGGGTAAAATGGGCCCATTCCCTCATCACTTAACCCCTTCTGTACCGGCAACTTCTTTTACATTTTATTCTAGCTATATTTATACGATTTTGTGCGGTCTAATTAGGATCCAATGTGAGGGAGCCTCAAAATGTTACAAGGAAAACTTGCTCACCAAAAATTGCCAGAAAAAGTGCTCATGTGACAGCTTATGTTATTTCGAAAGGACAGCCTTGGTCAATAAGTTCTGACTTCACTTAACCCCTTCTGTACCGGAAACTACTTTTTTTATTATCTTCTAGCTATATTTAGACAATTTTTTGCAGTTTAAGAAGGATCTGTGGTAGTAAAAAGGGTTAAGTGAGATAGTTCGAAGCCTATTCATTGCTGGAGACCCTTATTAATCTGAATAAAATCCTCTAAAGGGTTAACTATGTGGTGCAACGGCTCGGGAGTTATTATGGTATTACCGGTATCATAGACTACAGCTATATCACATTTGCACGGTTTCGAGGTTCGAACTTGGGGGTTCGTTTTCCGATTTTGTGTCCCGTACTGCAAAGATCCATTTTCGTGTCAAATCCAGATCTACTGTAGTCTATGTCGGTATGTTTTATTATTATTGGGGGGGGTTTGATTGCTGTTGCCATTTTCGCCCAATGTATATTTATTTTCCCCTTGACTAAAGCAAGTGTCACACTATGCTGAATTAAGTGCCGACGCTCCATGACTTAAGGGAGTGGCGATAGAAGGGGGAGACCACTGCCGAGTAGCGTGAGTGATCGAGGGACAGGACGCCCATGGTGGGCACTATGGACGGGGTCGAGCGGCATCCATGCAAGACCTAAGGGAGATACGTCATGCGCCGTAGCGCGCAAACTGGTTGGCGACATTGCTCCTGACGAGCGGCGCCTATAGATACTACGGCGGCGATGCACAGCCACCCTGTCACACTGGACCTCTACTCCGTCACACTTGACCCCGACCGAGGCAAACCGGTCCATTGGAGGTGACGTTTGTGTGTGTGTGGGGGGGGGGGGGGGTATTAAGCTTGAGATATAGGGAAAAAACTAAAAACAACAAAATTATCCATAAATGAGCAAATGAATACGCCCCTTAATTACGTGGTTCTTTGAGTAATTGGTAAAACAAGGCCATCTATAGTTAACCCTTTCAGTACCGGTGACATCTTTCTCATTATAATCTGGCAACTATTAGGTTATTGTATTATGCTTACGAAGGGCCTGTAGCAATCACAAGACCTCCATTCCTTTCATTTATCTCTCTTAACTCCCACAGACCGTTCTTAAGCTGCATAAAATCGTCTAAGTAGGGCAGAACTAAAGCAAAACAGACACCACCACCATTAAAAGGGTTTATAGATAGTCACTCGTTGATGGGATCGGATTAAGGGGACAGTGGTGATTTTTGAGGGTCTATTTATTTATATCATTTATTTTTTAGTTTCCTCGCTAGACCTCCATCAAGCTTTAAAAAAAAAACCCGAAGACCCTCTATCAACGATGTCCCGTGCGACATTGCCAGGTCGCGGACTCACGGTATGCCCTCCCCCTATGACGCCGCCTGGGCGTTACCGGGTCGCTGTCTGACGGCGACCTACCTTATAGCGGCGTCTGACGCAGACAGGTCGACGCCCTTGTACCGTCTGACGCCTACTGGACGCCACCCGCCTACCGTCCCCATCCCGTCCATGTCCTTGACCTCAGCTACCGCCGACTCAGCTTATGAGAGTTGTTCGTGTTGAACTTTTCCTGAGGCCCCTGACGACCTCTCCCGACGTCTCTCTTGAGTTGGCTCCCACCCACGTCGTGCGGCGATGTAGGCAGAGACCTCGTTACGACCCTAAAGTCGTGGAGCGTCGGCACTTAATTTGGCATAGTGTGACACTTTAAGCGGCTCCCCAGACCACCTTCAAACTAGAAATAGAACGCCACCCAGACCCCCTTCAAAATAATCATGTACAGATGTTGACAGAAGTTCGTGAATGTTGGCGATTATATGTATGCAAATGAAAGTATCGGAATTAATTTATGCAAGAAATTATATATTAACGGAATACTTTGCCACTTGATTGTATAAAAGTATAGCTAATTAGACCTAAATATTAATCTGAATGGATAAATTTCCATAAAGGGAGTCGTGGAAGCTCACGGTCTTTTATCAACAGCTGTACCTTTTACGGTAGAAAAATAGACCCGGCCAAAGGCCAACTTCTCCTAAATTATAGGCTTGCTATCGCTCGCCCAGAAAAAATAGACAGCTGAATGGGGTGAAGTGTCTTACAATCGCCAAACTAATAAAGTTAAACGTTTAACCCATTCAGTACGGGTGACATCCTTTTCATTACATTCTGGCAACTATTAGATGGTTTTAGTCAGCTTAGGAAGGATGTCTACCCGTTAAAAGATTTACAGACTATCAATTAATCCTTTAAGCTACCATATATCCTTCCTAAGCTTCATAAAATCCTCTAAATGCAGCTGAAATATAACAAAAAGACAGGACAGGCACGGAAAGGGTTAAAAATCTCGGAAGCAATGGAGTGAAACAGGGCGGGACCAAAAAGACCCGTCCTGCACCAGATAGTGTTAACCCCTTCTGTATTGGAACGTCTTTCATTTTATTGTAGCTATATTTAGACGATTTTGAGCAGTTTAAGAAGGATCTGTGGTTGGTAAAAAGGGTTAAGTGAGATAGTTCGAAGCCTTTTAATTGGTGGAGGCCCTTTTAACACCTTACGAGCGGCCTATGCGGTTTATTTATATGTACCGCCCAGCGGGGTGTTTTTAGCCAAAATAGGGCTGTTTACGTGATCATTTTCATGCCTAAATAAGACCCAGAACGTAAAACAAGTACCTATCCCTGAAAGGGCATAAACAGAGCTTTCGAATGACACCATAACGATCCTTTTATGATGGCTAGTTTTCTTGCAATAACCGTGCAACGCGAGTGCAAAAAGCATGTAATTAGCCACTTTCCCGATACAATTCCTTATATAGCGAGTGAGAGAGGGAGGAGGGAGCTGGGATTCGTGTCAGTATGTTCGCCGCGGTGGTCTGGAGCAGTCATACGCTCGCTACTCTCCTGCCACCACTTGTCTCTCTCTCTCAGCAACATTACGTGCTGAAATTGCCACTCGACCTATGTCGAGCGCCGCCACATAGTCCAGCTTTATTTAACTCGACTTATGTGGTGAGCCGCTAATTAAGGGTTAAAACTTCATAAAATCATCTTATAGTAGGCAGAATAAAGTTAAAAGACGAAGCCGGTACAGAAGGGGTTAATAGGAGATTTTTACTTAGTTGTTTTCTGGATCCCCTTCTCCCTCATGCTAAGCCCGATTTGTTTTGTGATTTTAAGAGGTTTTGCCTCACTAGTTTGGCGATTTTAAGAGCTTTCGCTCCATTACTGTCAATTTTGAGACTTCGTACTATTTAGGTGTTAATTTTGTTCTGGCGAGTGATAGTGAGCCTGTATTTTATGAGGAACCGGTCTTCAGCTGGGACATTTTTCTGCCGAAAAATTTACAAATTTATCTTGTCTTGGGGGTATTATTTTAAGTTTGATGGAAATCTAGGGAGCAAACTAAAAACCTCCCCTTAATAGCCGTTTATTGGAGATTATGGTGAAAGTTTAACCACCTTGGATGGGATAGATTCCAGTAATATCTGGACCCTCTTGTTTTTCTCCATTAGTTTTGAAATGTTATGACGTTTGCCCCATTAGTTAACGACATAAAGACCCATCGCCCCATTTCTTTGTCAATAATAAGGCCTTTCCTACCATTAGGTGTCTATTTTATCCATTAACTATTAGGTAACTTTCTTAAGCATAGGAGGGACCCTCAGGAATCAAATAGGTAGATCCATCTAAATTTACCTTCAGACTTCCACAAGTCCTTCCTAAGCAAAATATAATCATAAAAATATAACATAAAATAAATGAGAAAACAAAAACTGACAATAATAGAATATGGCCACCAAAGTTATAATACATACCAAAAATTATTCCTTTTATACAACGACATCCCGAGAGCTTTCTAAATTGCCCACCAAGGTAAATTAATAATGGCCCGAGTAACATTAATGACCTTAGTTTTTATGTTAGTGAATAGGCCTTCTGGCGACTCGTTGGGCGAAGTAAGCGACCGATGGAACGATGATCCCGAAGATAGGCTGGGAGATGTGGGTTGCGAATCACGAGGGGAGTTGATGATCTGATTTGCGGTATCATCATCCACAACTCCTATAAATCCGGATGTTTCACGGCCATCTGTGGGCGAGGGTACGTTTTGTACATCGACACGGCACCCATCCGGAATTTTGAGAGTAGTACCGGCTGGCAGTGTAAGTACATCCCCGCCAGGCAGTGTACGTGTGCCCCCATCGTGTAGTACTAACGATATGCCTCCATGGAGTGATTTTGGGGGTGGGGAGTAGGTTGTTGTGGGTGTGGGGGATAGTGCAGAGCCGATAGACTGAGGGCCATTATAATTTTCCATAATATTTTGAAGGAACTCCACACTTTCATCCAATAAAATTCGTTCTTGCCAATTGAGGCACATCATTTTATCAACTAGTGTGTACATTTCGGGAATATGCTTCAAACGTGTCTTTTCTATTGTATTTAGCAACAGAAACCCGACGCTGAAAACATCACTCTAAGGATAGGTCATGTGATCCCTAAACAACTCTCTGGCTTTACAGCGTCTACCATATTTCCTAGTAGTACTACTAGATTTATACACGTAGAATGGACCTGGTGGCGTGACAAATCCAGCGTCAATCAATTTAAACTTTACTGGCTTTCCATCGTAGCCACCGTCTATCATTATATTACCGAAGTGCAAGTCGTTATGGACGTAACCAGCCGTGTGGACCTCGTTCACCACCACACAGAGGTACTGAATTACTGACAAAAAGAACGGCACTGTGTCCGACACTGTACGAAGGTACTTTTCACCGCTCACCGAAAACATCAAACTATCAAAACAAATTCCCGCTACGCGAGACATGATGATCACATCGCCACTTACTGACGCTGCAAAAAGTTTTGGCAATCCGCCAGCCCCATTCAGCTTATACAGCACAGCGTCTTCTTTCCCCATTGGCCACGGCCTACCATTCATTAGCTTTGTTATTTTCAATACTGCTGGCTGATCGCAGTATTTAACCAAGAAGGCATAACCACGGTTCCCAGATCCTAATAGTTTTATGGGGTAGGAATCTTTGTAGATTTCCAACAAAGAATGAATTAGTTTTGAACCTGAACCGTCATCATACTCCCTTTGAAGTTCACTTAGGTCGTCATCCAACCATTCTGATCCTCGAATCTCAGAAATTTCCTCAAAGACACATTGATCATTATAATTTACCAAGTATTTCAAACTTCCATCCAAAGTAGGCCTATTATGTAAAATAAATTTAAAACAGCGAACAAGAGATACAAACAAAATTGGATAACTGTTAAAGAGAGAACAAAAAACTAATAGCAGTTCTTCGAGTATTGTTATATTTTTTACAAATATGTGTTATAAGTAAAATATACGAGGTGAAAAACAGGAATTATATCAGAATATTACTATATATATAATGAAAATATATACCTTATAATAGCGAGTATGTCTAGCAGAGATCCACAAAATACGTTGTTACCGCTTCACTGAAATCTTTCAATTGAGCCAAGTGAAACAAAGAAAGAAAGGAATTGGCATTACAAACTCCATTATATCGACATCGACATTAGCGCTAAAAATGTACAGAATAAATTAAAAATTTAATATTTTTTGCAAAGATTACTCTTAACACTTTTGTTGACAATTAATAATATGAATTATAAAAAAAATATACTTGATCTTGATTGTTGATTGTAGCGCTGTGTGGCCAGGCCCAATTAACCCTGCCGCAGACCAACACAGGCAGGTAGTCACAGTCGGCCGAGACGACCGGTACGCCGCAGGAAGACCTTGGTGTGCTGGAGCACCCGGTCACGGAGGGCCGGGTCCAGCCCACGGCCCCCCAGCAGGATGGGCAGGGTAAAGTTGGTGACCCCAAGGGAGCGGAGGCTGCAGCGGAGGAGGGTCCTATGGGAATAAAAGCGAGGGCAGTGAAGAAAGAAGTGCTCTACCGTTTCATCCACCGTCCGGCACCACGGGCAGAAAGGGTCGGGTACCAGCCGAAGACGGAATAGGTGAGAGGCCAGTCCAACATGGCCTATCCGAAGACGGACCAGGACAGTGTCAAGGGGGCGGAGGGAGGAACGGGACCAAGGGTGAGGGGAAGAGTCTATCCTGTACTGACCAAGGGCGGTGCGGGAAAGCTCACCTCTGAGGGAGGCATCCCATTGCGACCGGCAATGGGCAAAAGCTAGCCTGGAAACGGAGGAGGGAGGGGCTCAAGGGCAGGGGAGGAGTGTGCAAGGGAAGCCGCAGCATCCACAATAACGTTACCCCCGGATACCGACATTGGAGGGAACCCACTGAAAATGGAGGGAAAAGCCGGACTGCCCGAGGGAGCCAAGGAGAGAATGGGCCTGAAATACAAGGGAGCGATGAAAGACAGCTAGGGTGCGGGGAGCTGAGGAGGGCAAGGCCGGAGGACTGAATCTGAGAAAACTACGATTGACTGGGGGGGGGGGGGGAGGAAATCGCGGATGAAAAGTAAAGCTTGAAGGATGGCATATAATTCTGAGGCTAGAACTGAATGGAAACCGGACAGCCGCCAAGCCCGACAAAGGGAGAGGTGCTCTACGTAAATGGCGGCAGAAGAGGACGGGGGAGGAGGTGTGGGAGCCATCCGTGTAAATAGGGAAGTGAGTACTGTAGCAGAGGGAGACAAGTTCCAGGAAAAGGGAGGGGGCATGGGAGCTATCCTGAGATTTGACGAAGGGAACATGCAGGGAAAGGTGGAACATATAGGACAGGGCAGACCAGGAGGGGAAAGGGGAGACTGAGGGGGTGGGGGAAGGGGCAAGGAGAGGATCGAGGAGGAGGACAGGAGGGAGCAAGATGCAAAACAGGGGCATGAGAGATGAGGAGGCTATAAGGATGAGCAGGTGAAAATGACAGGGCACGATGGAGGGCGGTGACGTTAAGGTGATGACGGTCCATAGCACGCCTCCGCGTGGAGAGAGACCGCCGGCGACGAGCGGAAGGCCCCCAACGCGATACGCAGCGCCGTGTGCTGCACCACATCCAGCCGTTTGAGTACCGTGGGGGAGGCAGAGCCGTAGACGGAGCATAACAAAAAATATATTTTAAATATTCTTTATTTTAGTTTCTTTGAATGTGTTACCCATCTCAATGTCCTCGTTTTCTGTAAAATAAATTATTAGAGAAAGCGGAGAATTTATTGGTAACTATTATAACATTATATTATTCTCGGCGATCAAAAAGTTACGGAGAGGAAAGGTGGCAGGGAAAGACGAGATCCAACCTGAAATTATTATAGTGAGAGGGAAAACGATGGTTGGGAAGCTGCAGAAGGTGATGAATAAGATTATGCAGGAAGAGGCACTACCGGAGGAGTGGGCAGAGGCAAGGGTGACACTGATTCCAAAGGGAAGGGGTAATAAACAGAGATATAACAAACTTTAGATCGGTAGCAATAGTGAATGGAGTGAGTGAAGTTTTGGGGAGCATTTTGAAGAGGAGACTGTACATAGTGGAGGAGGCAAAGGTGCTGAACGACGAGCAGAACGGCTTTAAAGAAGAGAGGAGAGCGAGCGATAACATCTATAGGCTATAGGCCTCTATGATAAGAGAAATGATAGAAAAGGCGAGGAAAGAAGGAAGGACAGTATGGATGGCATTCTTTATTTTATTTTAAAATTCATACACATAATTGGCATATATAAGTTATAACTGACTCTAGCTAGAGAGATACATTAATAAATAAAGTAGCCTATATTTACAATACAAAGTCGGCAAGTATTCTCGCGCCAATTTTCTTATGATAATTAATCAGCTTATAATTATGTTTGTAGTCATTATCAGCTGCATAAGTACCTTCCCTGTATTACTATACTATATAAGCACCTAGTGTAGTCCTATACTGTATAATAAAAACGTCTAAAACCAAAAAAAATAGAGATAAACTGTGCATATCCAAGGTGTTGGGTATAGTGACGTCTATAGTCATACCACTGGCGCTAGTTCAGAAGCGTCCACCAGAGGTCTCAAGAGAATTGCTGGTAGGGACAATTAATGGACATATGAAAAAAACACTGTCGCAGGGCGTTCGCCATCGAAAAGTCGCACAGTGGGATACCGCCTTAAGCGTCGGGATTGGAGCCCCTTTTCCAGAACTCCAGTCCCTCGCTATAAGAGAGATACTTCCTAATCTAATTAAATCATGCAAGGGTAGATTTATGATATACAAGTGAGATGTGTTTGATAAGAGTTGTGGTTGTTGTTGTTGTTCCCCAAGCTGCCTGGCCAAACAGCCCCAAGGCCCCGAGCAAGGCCAAGGCCATAACCGAGCGCCCTCACAGAACCCTCCCGCCTACCACAATAATGCCCGGGTGACCGAAGCCAGTCCATGGCGGGGAGCTGAGGAGGGTGCGGAAACGCCCGGGAAACCAAAGCTCCACCCAGGGCCCTTGTGCCCCTCAGCAATTATGAAGAGAAAGTTGAGGGGCAAAGGAAAAATGTGACGATTTGGCTTCCAATCTTGGTAGATTGGGAGGTCAATCCACGGAAGAGATGCCGCCACTTGAGATCTAGGAAATATATAAGTAAAAGGAACAGTCAGAGTAAGCTATGGGTATGGTAGAGATCGCTCATATCATATGTCATATAGTTTAGTCATGCGTATTTTGTTGTGATTTTATTCATTTGAGCGAAACCTATAGGTGCCCGAGTGTACAGTTAAGGGGGAGGTAGTTGTTTTTTCTGGACCCACTTCTCCCTAATGTTTAGCCTCATTAGTGTTGAGATTTTGAGACGTTCACCCGATCAGTTTGTCAATTTTAAGATCTTTCGTCCCATTGCTTTATCAATATTAAGACCTTTCGTGTCATTTAGGTGTCGATTGTTTTCCTGGCGAGCGATAGCGAAGATATACAAATAATTGAGGAGGGTGCTACCAAGATAATACAAGTGAGTGCTAATTTATGATGAAGGATAATATCTCATCCAATTTCAGTAAGATGATATTTGTTTGTGCTTATTTCGCTTATGAAGGTTTAGGGTTGGTAGTACACTCTTTATTTTTAATAATAGGGGGGTAACTCGTGGCCTTAATTAAGGGGGGTCACAGGCTTTTTTTTTCTCTTTCTCTCCTTTTCTCTCTTTCCCTGGCTTGTATCCATTGGGCCCCATTCAGCCAACTGTTTTAAGACGTTTATCCCCATCCAGGTGTCGATTTCTTCCTGGCGAGCGATAGCGAGCCAGCATTGTATGGAGAAATCCGGCTTCGCCGGAGATATTTTTCTATCGAAAAATGTACAAATTTAGCTTGCTGTCAAAACAAAAATATATATATGCTGGCTCGCTACCGCTCGCCAGGAAAATATTGACACCTGGACGGGGGTAAACGTCTTAAAACAGTAGGCTGAATGGGGTCGAATGGATACAAGCCAAAGAGAGAGGGAGAGAAAGAGAAAAAAAAACGAGGTGGGCTCCCTTATAGTTTCCAATCTATCCTTAACTGAATTGAATCTTTTCCTAAACTATCAGACACAAGGGACTGGAGTTCTCGAGCCCTGACGCTATTATTGATTTACAAATTTACTCAACCCTTTCTGTACTGCGACGTCTTTTTAATTTTATTCTAGCTATATTTAGATGATTTTGTGTAGCTTAAGAAGGATCTGTGGTAGTACAAAGGGTTAATTGAGATAGTTCAAAGCCTGTTAATTGCTGGAGGCCCTTTTTTAACTGAATAATATCGTCTAATAGTAGCTACACGAAAATAAAAAAGACGTCGCCGGTACAGAAGGAGTTAATAATTCGGAAGGGCTGATAGCCTCTGAAGTCCTCGTTTAACTAAAAGAAGTATTTATTATTACGGAGGTTTGTCTGTGCTGTTTGAGGGAGCCATATTATATAAATATCCTTTTGAATCGGTTCCATGTCAGTTGAACCAGTGCCACTTCAACCAGTGCCACTTTAACCAGTGCTAACTCAACCAGTGACCATTTTAACCAGTAACCTAACCTAACCTAACCTACTGCTTAAAATGGTCACTGGTTGAAATGGTCACTGGTTGAGTTAGCACTGGTTAAAGTGGCACTGGTTGAAGTGGCACTGGTTCAACTGACCTGTCACCTTTTGAATCAGTATCGAACCAAAGGAAATAATAAGTTACATCATAAAACTCCAAATGCTCCGCTTTAAGAGGAAATAGGATTATTTATTTGTTTATATGTTATTTACTTTTTTTTCCCTCCTTGAATCTCCATCAAGCTCAAAAATACATCCCCAAGATGGCAAGATCCCCCTTTTAGATTAATGTTTATATTTTTCGGTAGAATAATGTACCAGCCGAAGGCCGGTTCATCCTAAATTACATGCTCGTTATCGCTCGCCAGGAAAACATCGAAACCTAAATGGCACTAAAAGTCTAAATATTGTCAAAGAAACGGCTTAGCCCTTAAAATCGCCAAATTAATGGGCCAAACGTCTTAAAATCTGAAAAGTAATGGGGCTAAACATGAAGGAGATGGGGGTCCAGAAAAAAAGTCGACCAACTCCATTCAAGTGTGGTTATATAATAGGGGGCCCGGGTCAGTCACTAATCCTGACCCATATGAAGCTTCGAACACCACAAACGAACCCATGCAATGTAAATATCACGTAAGGAAATAATACTCAGATTCGATTCCATTCGAGATAGCTTCGGAACTGCAATGCCACGATTTAAATGCTAGAGTGTACAGTATAGTCTAGTCTATGAACCTTAATTACACATGACCATAACGAAATATCACGCTATGGTTAGGTAATTACCACAACAAAATGGCTCCCACAGACAAATAAATAGATATTCATTCTCTCATTATAGGGTCTCTCTTAACGACTTCCCTGCCATCTGTTGAGTGAATTCTGTACTAATATTGTAGGGAGAGGATTAGCATTGGAATACTTAAAGTTACAAGTCTTTGTTTTGTAGTACGGTATCTGAGTAAGTGACGGCGGTGACCAGCCTCTGTCGGAGTCTGCTATTCTGTTGCTAACCGGCCTTGGAGGTGGAGTTCAATATGATAAGAGAAGGTATGGGATTTTACTTTATTTAGTAGGGACTCGGGTTCTCGAAAAGGGACCACAGTCCTGACTCTATTCTTGACTTACAGTGTGCTGGTTTAATAATCCAGAAGGGTTGATAGCTTCTGAAGTTCTATTTTAACAAACAATTAGTAAATATTTACGTTGTGGGACCCGCAGTGGGCCATTCCCGGCGGATTATTGAGTGAGGGTTGTGCAGGGTGATGACGCAAGGTGATTATGGATTAGGAACATTATCAAGAGAAGGGGTAGGATTGGGGAGAACATTACTGGTGATCTTCGTTCTAAAATAATAAAAAGGGAGACTATTAACCCACGGCTATGGGCTATGCGCCAGAGTATATTTTGTCTTTCTATATTCCAACTTACTCCCTCTTGGGCATATGCTGAGAGCCTGTACAGTTTGCCGCACATGTTCTATTATGTTGGGGTCGTCATTAGGCAGCGTTCGCCATCGAAAATTGAAGATTAAAGCTAAAACATTAGGCCTATAGGCTACCCCTTTAATTTTATATATTTTTTTTCTTCATTATTTTAGGCGAACCTAAATTATCTCTCTCTCTCTCTCTCTCTATATATATATATATATATATATATATATATATATAAGAACATAAGAACATAAGAAAATGGGAGTCTGCAGAAAGCCGATTGGCCTAAGCAAGGCAGATCCCTGTCCCACACAACCCCAATTACAAAGCCCAATTATAGGCTCAACACTCTAATACCCTGAGGATCATCTTACCAAAACGGTTAGAGATTAACGCAGGATTACGGGGGTCTGCAGAGTGCTGATTGGCCCAACCCTGCTGATCCCCCTTCACACCCAACCCTTCTCGTCCATATGCTTATCCAATTTTATCTTAAAGCTCCCTATCGTTTTTAATCCCACTATAGCACTTGGTAGTCCATTCCACCCATCTACAACTCTGTTACCAAACCAATATTTGCCTATATCTTTTCTGAAACGAAATTTATCTAATTTGAAACCATTGGTACGAGTTCTTTCGCTATCACTGACCTTTAGTACATTTGTCATGTCCCGCATGATATATATATGTTTCTAATCTCTGATGGATTCGAACCCCACTGAGAGATTAGAAACATTTAGTGGCTCACGTGTATTTGTGATATATACTCAATATATATATATATATATATATATATATATATATATATATATACATATATTATTTCCTGTGTGTGTGTGTGTGTGTGTTAGATGATAAAGTGTGGGATTAGTCGGCCGATTGTTTCTGCGTCCGTCTCTGCTTGTCTAGGCGGGAAATTACTGAATGTGGCGACTAGTAGTTTCATTGAATATTCAGTCAATATTGTAAAACTTAATCAACGGGTTAACAAGCTTCAATCACAAGCTACATCTCTAGAATTCGGTCCCCAAGCAGGACGTGAGAGAGGGGTAGTTTCCGGGGGGTGACCTGCTTTTTTTCTCTTTCTCTCCTTTTCTCTCTTTCTCTGGCTTTTATCCATTCGGCACCATTAAGCCAACTGTTTTAAGAAGTTTATCCCCATCCAGGTGTTGATTTCTTCCTGGCGAGCGATAGCGAGCCAGCATTGTATGGAGAAATCCGGCTGCGCCGGAGAAATTTTTCTGTCGAAAAATGTACAAATTTAGCTTGCTTTAAGCAAATATATATATATATATATATATATATATATATATATATATATATATATATATGCCGGATCGCTACCGCTCGCCAGGAAAATATTGACACCTGGTTGGGGGTAAACGTCTTAAAACAGTAGGCTAAATGAGGCCGAATGGATACAAGCCAAAGAGAGGGGGATAGAAAGATAAAAAAAAAAGCGAGGTGGGCCCCCTTAACTCAATACATGTGCTTACCTAACAATTCACTTATTAATAGGAACCTGGGGTCAGTGAAAATTCGTGGTGTCCCATCTTGCGAGGTAAATACTGATAATCTGGGTTACTCGCCCATCACAGACTTGGGGGGGATTAACACTTTGAGATAGGCGTCACGTAAACCAAAAGCCCACTAACTTACGGCTGCATTAATTTTGAAAGGTCCCTAACTTTAAGTCTGCATTAATTATGAACACTTATATAAATATATTAGTTTAGTAGTATTATAATTGACATTTCTTATGAATAGACGGTACTTTCAAGAACACGTTTAAGGAATATACAAACAAATACAAACGCACTTGCAGATGGTAAGTGCATAATTATAAGGTAATGCACATTATTAGAGAACTATTAACTATAGCTCCATTAATTTAGTTTGGGAATCCGTTGACTGCTGCTCTTGAGCTACATTATATGCGAATAGTTTCGGATAATTGTGCTTAGATTTGAAGATAATATTCAAGGACAGTAGTGCGACGTTATGAGAAACAATTTATTAGGGAAAATAGGCACCAATAGATTCGCCATATTTTTCTCCATATAGTCCGCATGGAGGATTTTTGTTATCAACAAATTGAAAAATACCCACTTCACAGACAAATACACCAAAAATCTAAGTCAAAGCGGGGGTGTGGGGGCGGCAGCGCCCACCTATAATCCTAGGATAGGTTAGGTAAGGTAGTTAGGTTAGGCTAATGTCCTTTCAAAGGGGTATAGGCTAGTAAACACTAGAATAGCCTATACCCGGTCAGAGGTAAGAAGAAGAAGAAGAAGAAGAAGAAGAGTCTTGCAGTAGTCTCCTTGAATGTTACCGATTTGAAAAATAAAGGGGTTATTTTGACCTCGCCTACTCTTATTGGCAAATAATGTGTTTCATATAAATGTCTTACAACATCCTCTATTGAAATTGCACTTCTACGTATGTTTCACTACCTTACTAACTCGTTATAGCTCTGCGACTGGGAAATGTATATATTAGTAGGCACATGGATCATATAATAGTGAAACATATCCAATACTTTAATGGTTTGATACTAACGTATATCTCGCGTAAAACAAACAGTATCGCTACAGGCTGAATGCATAATTACACGTTATATGCCTTTTCTTAAATGTGGGTGTGAGAGAGATTAAGCGTGTAAATTAAAACACACATTCATACACTTATGCAAACCTAAACAAAGACTTTACTTAAAAGTGAGAGCATACCACAGTAGATGAATGCTAACATGTTTGGCAGAAAACAATGACATGGAATGTAAATATATAATATAATTTATTTCTCACATCTAAGAAATGTTAACTAAGAGTATCTGCATAGGAAATTTGAACTGAATAAAAGACATATTCTGTCATAGTAATGCATAGAGAACATTAGTGCATGTTTCTGATGTCCAAAATGTTATTGTATATTTGCCAAACCCATTTAATTAAATACTAGTTGTATAACAATTCAAAATCCATATCGGCTATTTAATGCTATGCAATCAAAATTACACATGTAAATATATTTGATTATAATTTCACAATGAGGTAATTGGTCTCTCACCTCCCTCCACTACCACCACAGATCCCTCCATTAGTTTCCCATCCCCTACTACCGTCGCTCGGCTCCTCTCTCCTCCCCAATCCCTCCCCTCCCCTCACCACTCTTACCAGATAATATATATTTATTATATGATGACAATAAGTCATGGCGGGTGACCTATTATTGTACCCCACGGCCGATATGGGTAAGCTAATGCAAATCATCCATTAACTGAACGATGAACAGTAAAACATTGTATTCCATGAACAAATACACAAAATATTGGTAAATAAGCCTGCGAAACTGATCTTCTGGTACCATCACCGGTACAGTAGGATTTTGAATCTATTATGATTGCAAAATTATAATAGTGATCAGTATTTATAGCTGGTAATGTTCGAAATACAAGGGATTGTGTGCTTGTAGCTTGACAGTTTAAGGCTAAACAACAGGATTTCTGAATAGTTCCGTAATGAATCCTTGAATCTTGAATGGAAAATGCTGTATTGGTTAAGTTGCACAGCGGATATGTTTCTATGTGTATTACCATTAACCTAAATACAGCATAACCATTCTTGAACATAAGTCTAAAAAATAAAATTTCAGGAGTAAAATCTTATTTTTTTAAAGTATTACCAACTGCTATACTGTATTTTTATTTACATTTTATTTCCAGTTTGCCTCTGGGGCGGGTGAGGCATCCTTAGAGTGGCTACCAACACTACCACGCTGGGTTCATCACTGGGTCCCGGCCATACTTCTCTTCAGGCAAGGTAAGGAGTGGAACCGTATTAAATTTATCAACTCTGTGTAAGCAGAGTGGTATCGACTCCTCGTATAATGATACAATGCCGGTCGAAATGTCTGTCTTCTGTCTGTCCGGAAACTCTTAGACAGTTCGACGGATATTCACCAACTTCACACGTACATTCGGTGGGTGAATGCGACGGTCAGCCATAAACATTTGTTTTTGAATTTGTGGAATAGTTATGGTGTTAGGTCAAAAATATAGCTTTGCCCCCTCCCAGGGACCGCCTCTCCCCCACCCCGATGGAAGCCCTATCTGATGGTGAAAGTTGTAGTGATGATAGTAGTAGTGATGATGGTGGTAATAGTAATCGTAACCCATCGCAGAGTTGGGTGTGCCGTTTTGATTTTGGGCAGAACGGCACGTCTACTTTATAATTAATTGCGGAGAGCAAACATTATGTTGGACAAAACCATTAATTCATATTGGCAACTTATAATTAACTTATAAACTGAAGCTATGGTAGTTCAAACCCTCCCGCCAAGTGAAGGTATTTGGTTCTATTCTGACGAAAAACGTCATAGTACCATATATATAATTATTACTTATCCATATGTGCCTATTTTGCATTTTTTATGAACATATGAACATTTAAGAGCAATAAAAGAAGTGGAAATAGCATTTGGGGGGTGAAAAAGACTTATTGCCGCAAGGTCGTATCATGAGGCGAGAGCTGGGGGGACGTATATCCACCCTCTGAGTTGTAGAGCCACACTGACGGGCCTGAGTAGAAGTCTCGTTGTTGCAAGGATCTCTAACTGCCTCACCAGTGTTAACCCTCTCACGACCATAGGACGCAGAGGTTGCCAGATTAGAAATAAGAAATAGATTACTCTCACGGTTATAATTACCTCTCCAAAATTAGTTTTCTGCCCACAGCTAACTCAAAGACAACTGCAGAGGTTGAAGTAAACAAACTAAAGGTTTATAGATACCCCTGATGGTAACAAAGGCTTTAAAGTATCCCTAATAGGCTCAAAAATCGCGTCAGGATGTGAGAGGGTTAAAGAGACTGGGGGAGGGAAATTAGTGCCGAAAATTACCCGATAAAAGAGTGAATAAGAGGAAAAATAGCTGATAATTGAGAAGGGGGGGGACACATATGTAGGAGTGGTAGAAAGTAATGGAGGGGAATTATCTCACCTAATCACAAATTGCTTTGTTTTGAGTGCCACGGAGGTGTTTTCTAAAGTTTTCTTTATGCTCTGGATCTATTGAGGACGGTCGCAGTGCACCAGAAAAACCTCTATTGAGGACGGTCGCTATTTTTGGGTTAAGCAATGCCAAGTAACTGGATTATCTTAGGTTAGTAAGCCTCGAATATTATGAACTATACTTTAGCATAGATTCCCTTTATATTTAAGCAGTATAAATTCTTCCAAAACCTTTAGTTTACTAACTAGCAAACCTCGCCCTAGTAAGTAGAAGTTCCTACCTTAGCTTAGAAAATGGCAAACCATACCTGACTGTCTTTGAAACTTGTAAACTATCCTTGCACATAGAATATATCAAACAATTCTTAGGTTCGCCTAGAAACTTATTTTAGTAAGGAGTCGAGGAAATTCAAATTATCATGTACCAGGCTAGTTTTGTCTTGCATGGAAGAACAGATCCGTAGCTTTATATTATTGTTCCTATAATAAAGGCGGTGTCACACGAGCGATTTTTCAGTCATTTTTTCCGGGAAATTGTTGTCTGGCAGCTTCAAAATTTAAGTTCCATAAACATTAAACTAGCTAACCTAATTTACCTTCGATCTAGTGTCCAATTCCAATGAGCCTCAAACTAGCAAGAGAAAAACTTGCTCATCGAAAATTGCCGGAAAATGCGCTCGTGTGACACCGGCTTAAAGGTGAACTACAGGGATGAACGAAAAAACTAAGATTAATGCAGGGTCATATAACTTGGCATGAATATACTGTAATATGTATATGGGCAATATCGATATAATTCCATTAAACTCCAGAACAAAATACTAATATATAATTATAGTCGTTGGTGACGAATTGGCATTTTAAGCCAGCTGGAGTGACTCCATTGTGTAGAGACGCCGTTTGTAAACAGCATATGCTGTCCTGAACAGTGAGGTCTGTTTTTCGTAATTAACACCTTTCAATTCAATACTCAAGCTCTGCAAAAGATCGACCAACATCCTGATGATGTGGTGCACATCAAGAAATAATCCCAGCTCGCCAGCAATTAACATACATGCAGTGTTTATGCATGTTTAGCCTGGTCCAGAGTTGAGGGAACTCTGTTCTAAGGCCTATTTCGTAATGATGATATAGTTTTCTGTTCAATTTATATATCGCAGTCCCTTGACCAGACAGTGGTGAAGCCAAATGTTGAGCTGTAAACATGCATACAAATTATAAGAGTTTCTCAAATAAAAAAAAACACAGATTCACCCATTTCCCATGTCGAGAGTTCCCACCATTGGCTACAGTTACGTCATGGTAAACACGCCAGTTCGCGCCACATAAAATAACTTAGATAAGCTATATTTCTATATTGTTAAAACAAATTGATGAAAGTTCTTCAGTATCATGTACCTAAAACCAAGCAGATCCCAATGGACATTGTAGTTTGAATAGGTTTCATCCCTGGAATTCACCTTTAAGACTGGCTGATTTGAGCTTCATAGCTCCACTGCGGTAACAAAAAGATAGCTGATAATTCTAGATGTATTACTAACGTTTAACCCTTTCTGTATTGGCAACGGTTTTTAAATTATACTCTAGCATAGTTAGACTTTTGTGTAGTTTAAGAAGGATCTGTGGTAGTAAAAAGGGTTAAGTGAGATAGTTCGGAGCCTGTCAATTGCTGGAGGCACTTTAAATTTAATAAAATTGCCTAGCAGTAACCACAATAGCTAAACGGATGGCGCTGTTATTGAAAGGGTTATTTTTTTTCGTCAGCCTGACAACTTATAAATTAATAGGTGTAATAACTATAGTCTTTAATTGCTTTTAAATTAGCTGTTCTATTTAATTGCCACCAGCAGGTAATTTTGTAGATTTACTATAATATCCTTTGCTTTTTTGTATTATGAATATACAGTAAAGGGACCTGAATTATTTATCTAGTAAATCAGTTTAAAGATTATTTCAATGTTTATTTATTTGGTTGTTTAGATCATCAAAGAACATCGCTTTTGTTTACCATAATGTAAGAATGCTATTTTGGTCTGTACACTATAGAAATTATTTTGGCTAGTATTGATAGTTTTATTTTGCTTAGGATCGATGTGGGTGTCAAAGAATCCTTCCTGAGCTGAATAAAAACGTCTTTTGCCAATATATAGTGGAAACATGGTTTGCATTGGCATTTAAGTTAAAATAAGTGTTTATGGAGTGTATTGATTTTCTAATGTCTACTTTTCTCTTAGTTGCAGGTAGGGAGGTTAAGACCGTGTCACGTTTAAAACTGTTTTTCAAAATCCCATTCAAATGTTTAGTTTTGAACTTTTAGAACTTAACGTAAATTCTGGATCATCTTTCCCAGTGGCCACAAAGTTTCGTTTTAAGGTTTTATATTGTGTGGGGATTATGTACTTGCTTTTGATGTCATGACCGAATGACTTCGCGTATTATCGAAATGGGGTCTCGAATATTGCGATTTTTGTATGACGTACTATGCGAATAAGCCATTATGAACGTCCGAATCATCTAAACACATGTACTGTGTAATTGTCTAAAAGATCATTCAAATTATTACACATTCATTTGACTGTTCTTGCCCTAATATGTAGTGTCCATTGGGAAAGTCCATTATTAGAAGAAAAAACAAGTTTAAATACGTGGCGGTTTAGTCTTGTGAAAACCTCAAACCACAAGTCACCGAGGGATCTACACCATCAGAGGATCAGCCCTGAACAAAAACAACAGCTGCCAACGAGGACCAACCCCCCTCACACCATCTGCACACAAGGATCACAAAGTAAAATCGTGAGTGTTGCCTCTTTCACCCATCTTTCCCTCTTACGACCGTTCTTCTTTCCCACTGATTGCATTGCCTGTCTCTTTCTACCCCTGTCCCCTTGGTTAGCTAGGTACACTGGTTAGGCACACCTTGTAAACCTATTATTTTGAGATGCTAATACTGGTTTCTTTCCCAGGTTGCCAGAGCTTGGATTTGACGTGGGTTGTACAGGGGTTGTACTTCATTATGTAGGGGATAGGAAGGGATGGAAGACTGCACTGAAGAGAGTTTCATTGATATACCTTATCAGAGCTTCAGTAATGGGAGAATTGGTGGAAACTACAGCTCTTAGGGGATTGAGTGATTCTTGTAGTGGTGGTACTTTAGCTTAGGGTTGGGAGGATGGTGTAGGTGGAGATCCGATCTCAATATTTGTGTTGGTGGTGAAGATAACCCCAGGAGTATATACTGTAGTGGGGGAATAATTGATTTCTGGAATGGTTGTGGTGGTATAAGTGAATAAGGGGTGGTGGACAGCACAACTGAAGGGAGTGTAATATGGTAAAGTTGATCTGGGGGTGGGGGTAGAGGTTATGTAGAGTGTTAAGTGGATATATAAGCTCCGGTTTGGGTGGTGAAGGTAAAAAAGCACTGTGGAAAGCTCCGCTCATCCTACAGGGGGCGTATTTAGGCGGGATTAAGTAGACCCCCAAGAAGTTTGCGTGCTGGTGGCGAGTCATCTGCGCGGAAGATCGGCGCATCTGAACAGGTGATATTTGTTTATGCTAGTCCTTCTCCGTTTGGCTATATATTATCTTTTTCTTCTGAGCTCCCTTATGGTCGAACGTGATCCTTATTGTTTTTCCTGGTGTAGGTGGTAGAGGGGGATTGATGGTGGGAATTCAGGCTTCCCGGGTATTCTGGCGTAGTGGGGAACATTTGGGCTTGGTGTGGCCATTTTGTAGTTGCTTGGTCTTGGTTTTGTTATTCTTGTTGATGGTTGGTATTGTTGATGTTTCTTGTTTGATGGTGAATTTTCTTTCTCTGGTTGTTTTCTTTTCTTGTTCCTTGCTTCTTCCTTGTTTGTCCGGGGTGTGGTGGCTTGCAGCATTCTCTGGTTCTTTGTTCCTTTCTCTTTAGTTTCTCCTTCAGTTGTTCTCTTCCATTTTTCTTGTTGGGCTGGCATGGTGGTTATCTTTAATTTGGGTATTTTATATCCGTCACGGGTGTGATATAGTCACGGCCCCGTGACTCAAGCTGGTAACAGAATATGTCTCCGGGCCGGATGAACGTACTTAGGGTCGATAGGTAGGTTCACCAGTCTATCGAGCGTTGGTCAGCTTTTTTCAATGAGTTGGTGAAAATAGAGGAATGAAGATGCCTCGGAGATAATGGCTGCAGTTTGTGCTTAGTCAACATAACGGATCTTATGGAATTTGTTCTGGTCCTCCCTTTGTTTGACCTTGGAGATGTAGGGCGTCGTGGTGTTCATGGCGCTGCTGGACACGTGGTGAGGTAGGCTGGAGGTAGAGGTGGTGGCTGTTGCTCTTGCGGTGGTGACAGGGCAAGTGATGACCTGGGTGGTGACCCGAGGGGTTTTATTACCACGTGCGGACGTAAAAGTACCGTGGGTATGCCGAGGTGTAGAGACTTGTTGGTTGAGGGTGGAATTTGTGTTTGTGTTGTGAGTTTGTGTGAAGGTAATGCTTTGTGTGGATTGTGTGATGTAGGCGATTTGTGAGAGTTGTGGATAGAGATAGATGAGAAACGGGATGGGGGTTGGGATAGGCGGCCTAATCTTGTGTGAAAATTTGTGGTCAATATACAGGAGGCGCTACAATATTGGTAAAAAATTAAGCTCAATAGCATGTGATTAAGCGATTTTTCTCCAAATTGTTGATGTAGGTGTCATTCCCGGGAAACTAACATAATACATATTATATGGATATTTACGTTTTAAGGGTTTGTTTACACTTCTTCTTTTTCGTCTTCATCTGGGAGACTTCTTTTTCGTGACTGTCAGTCAACAACTGAGACATCTGGTGGCGAATGCAATGAACTATACTGGTGGCGTCGTAGCCAAAGTAATCACCCTACCTAATTCATGCCAAGAGTACTCGAGTTCACTGACACGTGATGTCTATCGACCAATCAGGTGATGCCATGATTTGGAAAACAGGTGGCCCAGGATATAAGCTGTCAGTTTGACTCTGGCCAGCTTGTGTAGAGGGTGTGAGCCGATCAAAGCTTTTTCCACCGTCTTTAAAAAACACTGAGGCTGCTTAAGACCTTTTCGCCTTCCAATAAGTGTAAACTGTCCAAAGTGCAATAACCAGTGTTCCAAATACAGCTGACAAGGACAGCTGGTTTTGAAATGCACATACACTTGTTTTACATGGAAAAATTCGAAACAAAAATCTACCAGCTGTTGACCAAGATGAGTGGTGATCGAGCCTCCAGCGGCCAGCCAGGCAGCCCAGTACCTCCTCTGTTCATTAAGGTTAGTTGGTTGGTTGGGACAACATAAAGGAGCCGGACCACAGCTAGCTAGGGAATCTTAATGGGTCATCGCAAAGTAACATAAAGTAAAATATTTTTTCGCATAGGATTAAACTGGCATGCAAGGGCTAGTTGGTTACCATATACTGATGTTTTGGACCGACAGTTAGCCCATCGATCTTTTTAGGCCTAATAGGTCCGGTAGAGCATAGGCTATACATCATTGCTATATATGTCATTAAGAGCTGAAATGTATTCTAAGGGAGAACAAAAATAACATAAAATACATAGGCCTACTGTAAAACAACAAGTTTTTCAGCCAGTACCCAATCAGCGGGGGTGTGGGGGCGGCAGCCCCCACCAATAATACTAGGTTAGGTTAGGTAAGGTTGTTAGGTTAGGCTAATGTTAACCCCATTCTTACTAGGTTAGGTTAGGTAAGGTTGTTAGGTTAGGCTAATGTTAACCCCATTCTTACTAGGTTAGGTTAGGTAAGGTTGTTAGGTTAGGCTAATGTTAACCCCATTCTTACTAGGTTAGGTTAGGTAAGGTTGTTAGGTTAGGCTAATGTTAACCCCATTCTTACTACGTTAGGTTAGGTAAGGTTGTTAGGTTAGGCTAATGTTAACCCCATTCTTACTAGGTTAGGTAAGGTTGTTAGGTTAGGCTAATGTTAACCCCATTCTTACTAGGTTAGGTTAGGTAAGGTTGTTAGGTTAGGCTAATGTTAACCCCATTCTTACTTCGTTAGATTAGGGTAATGTTAACCTTATGAAAACCCAAACAAAGATTTTATTAGGGTTACTGTGTAATTTTAACATGAACATTAGTAAAATCCGAGCCTTGGCTCGTGTTTTCGAAATGTCGGGTTATATGGGTATGGAAATTTACAAAACCCGAGCCAACATGTTAATAAGGTTACTGTGTTATTTTCATTTTTTAATTAGTTAAATCCGAGCCAAGTTTCATCAAAACTTGGCTCGGGTTTTCAAAAAGTCGGGTTTTATGGGTCTGGAAATTGACAAAACCCGAGCCAATATTTTACCAAGGTTACTGTGTTTTTTTCATTTTTACATTTGTTAAATCCGAGCCAAGTTTCGTCAAAACTTGGCTCGGGTTTTCAAAAAATCAGGTTTTATGGGTCTGGAAATTGAACAAACCCGAGCCAAATTTGGGTTACAAATGTGTATTATCGTGTTCTATAGTGTTCTATACGCTTTTTACCCCTCAATTTCCCTGATCTTCATAGCCCTCCCCACTATCGGGGGGCGTGTCTTTAGATTGATGGATAATGGGTAAATGCTTAATTCCCATTCAATTTCATCACTAGATTCGACTAAAACACCAAAAACAAAATCAAAATTCCAAAAAAAATACCTGAAAAACACGTTGTTGCGTCTCCTGTATATTAACCAAATTTGTTCTAGGTGGGGGAATAGGGCTGGTTTCTGAGAATAGGGCAGGTTTGAGAGAAGGAGGGAAAAGAGGTTTGTGTGTGGGAATGTTTTGAGTAGGATGTGGTGATGGGGAGGGTGGAGAGAGGGGTTGGGGTGTGGGTGGTGATTGTGTTTGTTTATGTTGAGTGGAGAGGGGGTGCCGCGGTGGCTGGCTGGTGGTGTCTGTCAACTTAGGTGATATTTGTGGGACTACGGGTGGTGGCGGAGGTTCGTTGCCTGAGGTAGGAGTGTTTGCTTGGTGTTTCCCATCGATAACCAAAGGACGGTAGATCCTCACGAAGCGATTGCGGTAGGTCCTAGTCTCTTTGTGATAGTCTAGACCCTACACTTGGTAGGGTCCTATATGTCGCGGACCGAGTTTGTTTACAATAGCTAGCTTTGCCACCATGACATTGTCTCCTATCGCGTATGGACTTTGAGGGGATGTGGCGTCATGGTTTATATCTTGGCATACCTGTGCGGTCTGCAGGGTGTTGCGTAGATGTTGAAAGGGGTCGATGTTGATTTTTGAGGTGGATGCGTGGGCGAGATGATGAAATGGTAACAGTAATGGGGCGACGCCATAGAGGCGTTCATGGGGGGTGATCCCGTCTTCTCGGGGGCATGAATTGATACCCCATTGTATCGTCTTGAGTTGTGAGGGCCAGTCTTTTGTTTGTAGGGCGATGAGGCGAGTGCGAAGTTGGTTGTTAATGGTTTTGTGACTTTGTTCAAATATGGCATTGCCTTGAGGCCAGTAGGGTGAGGAATGGGATAATTTTAGGCCTCATATTTCGGTGAATTTCTTCCATACTTGTCCAGAGAACTCTGGGGCGTTGTCGGACAGTAAGGTGACAGGTAGACCGAAGTTGGCAAAAACCTCTGTGGCTGGGACTTCTGCGACAGTTATTGCATTATGATCTTTAATAGGGTGAGCTACTAAGAAACGGGAATAGATATCGACGAATGTGACAATGAATCGTTTACCGTTACTTGCTGGAAAGGGGCCCATGGCGTCGAGGGATAGGGTTTGTCGAGGTCTATTTGCTGTTATTTTTCCTGTGGGTCCTGGCGTTTTTCCTGTCTTTTCCCATGGAGCAGGGTTTGCAGGACTCTGACTTTTTTGATAATGGTGGAGGGACTGGTGGTCCAGTAAATTTGCTGGAAAACTTTTAACATTTTGTTCTGTCCTAAATATATACCGTTTCCTTCATGTATAATAATGAGCAAGTCCTGGGCAGTGCGTGGGTCGACTGCAATGTGTCCCGACTCTGAATAGAGTTGATCGCCTACTTGATGAACGTGTTAAAAAACTTCTTTCGGGATCCATTTTGGCTTCATTTTCTTCAACCATGCTTGTAGTAACGGGGTGTCATCGTCGTGAAGTGGTTTGGATTGGTTGGAGGTCGGCGTTGAGGTCATTCAGGCTGCGAAGATGGGTGGTTGTACGTGAGGGACTGGAAGGCGGGAGAGAGCGTCGGCATTAGTGTGCAACTTCCCTGTCCTGTAGTGTATCTCATAGTCGAACTCTTCGAGTTTTTCAATCGCCATCTAACTAATAATGCTGAGTTGGTCTAGGAGCGGCGTAACCATTTTAGGGATTGATGGCCTGTTATTATGTCTACCTTGGTGCCTAAGAGAAATGATCGAAAGTGGTGGAGAGCCTAAATGACTCCTAGACATTCTCTTTTTGTGGCTGCATAGTTTTGTTGGGCGCTGTTGAGTGTTGAGCTGGCACAGGCGATGATATGTTCTCGGCCACGAGATGCTTTTTAAGGGACTTGAAGGCCTTGTCATGCTCTGGAGTTCATTTGAACTCTGTTTCTTTTCTGATTAGTTCATGGAGTGGCCTAGCTATCTCGGCAAAGTTTTTGACGAAACTCTTATAATAAGTGGCTAGGCCTAAAAATTACCATACTCCTTTGACAGTGGTGGTTATTTTTTGGGCTGCAATTGCAGATAGATTGCGAGGATTGGGGGAGATGCCTTGGGCGGAGATTACATGTCCCAAGAAATCCACTGTTGTCCTGGCTATTTCACATTTGGAGGGTTTGAGTTTGAGTCCTGCTTCTCGGATGTGCTGTAGAACCTAAAGGAGTCGCTGAAGGTGTTTCGCCCAGGTTTTCCCATAGACGATGACGTCGTCTAGGTACGCTAAGCAGGTCTCCCAAGTTAGTCCTTTCAGCACTGACTCCATGAGGTGGGAGAAAGTTGCAGGGCTGTGGCATAGTCCGAAAGGAAGAACATTGAACTCATAGAGATGCCCTCCGCTGGTGGAAAATGCGTTTTTTTTGCTGATGTTCGGGTTTGATGGGTACTTGCCATTAGCCGGCTTGTATGTTTAGGGTGGTAAACTATTTTGAGCCGTGGAGAGAGTCTAAAGAATCGTCAATTCTTGGCAGAGGTGTGGCGTCTTTTATGGTGGCGTCGTTTAGGCGTCGATAGTCGATGCAAAATCGGGTCGGGCCTTCCTTTTTTTTTACCAGCGCTACGGGTGAAGACCAGGGGCTGACTGAAGGTGTGGCAATGCCGGCATCCAACATCTCTTGGACCTAGCAATCTTCCTCTTGTTGTTGTAGTGGGTTTTTCCTAGGGATGGTTGTCGAATGGGAGGTCCGGTTGTATGGATGAGGTGCTCCTCCACGTTGGTTTTTCCTATTTCTGTGGCGGATTGAGCGAAGACATCGGAAAACTCTTGTATTAATTTGTTCATTTGGTGTTTTTGTAGTGGTGTGAGGGATTTTTGGGGGGAAGGACGATTGATATGAGATGGCTGATTTCTTTGGGGATTATGTCATCGAAGGTCTCTAAATCTCCTATGATGAGGCCTTTTTTGCAATGTTAGAACTTCTTCAGATATATTGACAATTAATGCGGCGTTGAGGTTAGGGGATAGTATTGCAGGTTGTATACGACAGCGGTCTACGTGGGTAGTGTCGGGCTGGGAAGTGAAGATCATTGCTTGTTGAGATATAGGGCATAGTGGTACTCATTGTTGATGTTGAGGAGGTATGGAGATGCGTTGGGTTGTCACTGCAGGGCTTATTATGGTGGGAGTGTGATTTGGTGCTTTTGGTTTGGGTGGCCAACACCACCATCACCGCCATCAACGCCAAACAAGGAGGGATCCACCTTAAAAAACTCGTCTGAGAATACACCCCTGGTTATGTGTACGGAACCATCAAAACACACAAACCTGGGAACCCCCTCTGCCCCATCATCTCCCAGATCCCCACTGCCACCTACCAGATCGCCAAGGCCCTGAACAACCTCCTCACCCCCTACGTGCCCAGCCAATTCAACCTTAACTCAGCCCACGATTTCTTGGAAATTCTACGAGATGCCCCCCGTAACAACAACCACACAATCGCCTCTCTCAACGTAGAAAGCCTGTTCACCAACGTGCCAGTGGATAGGACCATTGACATGATTCTACGTCAAATTTATCATTGCCCTGATACACCAACACTGGACATCCCGGAGAAGGCCCTGAAAACACTAACTGGGAGCTATGTACCAAGGAGGCCCCCTTCCTTTGCCCCCGGGGCAACAGGTACAAGCAGATAAGACGGTGTGCGATGGGCAGCCCTATAGGAGTTCTTTTTGCGAACTTTTTCATGGGTATCCTATCGAGGAAGAGCTCCTAGCTGCCCAACGACCCGCCGTCTACTGTAGATACGTTGATGACATCTTCGTGCAAATCAAGGACCTCCACGAAACTACAGGAACCTCTAGCGTCGCTTCATTACCTCCTCCGGACCTTAACTTCACCTTTGCAAAAATCTAACAAATGGACAAACTCCCCTTCCTCCGACATCCACTACCGTTATGCGCCCCTCCGTCCTCCCGGAACGGACCAAGGGGTGATCAAGATTATTAACAACCTCGTCATAATCGCATTACGACAAAAAACCACCCCCAGCGTCACACGTATACATAGGCACAGGACACCCTAGATCCCTGCCTCAACGGCCAATAGTGAATGCCCCCAAACGTTTTATCTTCTATCCTCCATCTCCGCCTATGTTAGGAGGAGCCCTCCGACGCACTGCTCTACCTGGGCGACACCCACCAGGAACTAGCAAAGAACTATCCCCAAGTTTTATGTAATAACGGATACTCCAACTCCGACATCTCCAGCACCATCAACCACCATCTTGAAAAATGGTACACCCAAAGCCCTACCAACATTTGACTCCCCCCCAATGAAGCATTAAGATCTTCTACCGCCAACTACATGTCCTCTGAACAAAAAATGACGAAGGCCGTCTTAAAAGAAATAATCTCCAAGCATGTACACCCAACCCAACCCGGAAAACAAAATCAAAATTAGCCATATACTCATTATTACAAAATTCCCCCATTCAGACCAGCCAAC
>CM064482.1:45367905-45402552 GCA_032716605.1 Paralithodes platypus | reverse complement strand
GCGAAGTAAAAACGATAAAAGCTAAAGAAAACGTCTCCGTAAATAATTTATTGTATGCTGTATTTCAATTACTGTTAACAAATGTATTCAGCTTAGGAAAGGTCTCTCTGAATGTAGCGCAAAGATCACTCCAAAATTAAATCCAGTGTACAGTACCAAGACCGATGTTATTTATTGAGATTTATTATTTGTATTAATACATTTATATATATATATATATATATATATATATATATATATATATATATATATATATGTTAGTAAAGCCAGGTAATAAATTTTCTTTAATACATACAGGTTGAAAGAAATGGCAATTTCTGCGTTGGAAATTTTATTATTCAAAGTTTCCAGGTCTCTGATGAGTTTTCGCTGGGTGGCAGGAAGTAGATGAAGGAGATGAGCAAAATTCATGGTGGTACAGGGTTACATAAATGTACATGCTGATTACAGCATCTACGCCGCGTTTCACTGGACAACCAGCATTATCAAGTAAGGATGGAATGATATAAAAGGTAAACAGGAAGGGTATATATAGAGGGTGGAGGATCAGAGGAGGCGAAAAACAAGGGGCAAAAATCTACTATTGGTGGAGGGGGATTCTGGAAAAGAGAAAGGGGGGAACCGCTTCACGCATGCGCACTGGATGCGGGATGGTGGTTGGTAGGTGGGGTCGAAGCTGATTGGCTGCGTGTCGAGGGGCGTGGCCTAAGTTGTGTGGCGCCGGCGGAAGACGAAGCGGAAGGAGGTAGCGCGGGGGGCTGCATCAAGGGCACCGGGGGGCGAGGGGGGGTGTTAGGTCCTGTAGGAAAGTGCCTTTTGGCAGAAGGAAGGATCTGAAGGTCCAGAGTTTGGTTGTTGATGTTGGGATGTAAGGCTTGGATATATAAAGCTTCGAGTATAGGTAATCTCCTTGGGTCACTTTCTTTATCGAGTATGGTGGTGTGTTAACTCGTTGCGTGTGAGGTGAGGGTGGTTAGGGGTGAGATAGTGGTCTTTGATGGCTCCAGCCTGAAGGTGAAGAGTTAGCCGACGTGAAAGACGAGTCTGTGTCATACCAATATAGGAATGAGGTCCACAGTCCTCATAATTACAGGTATGTTGGTAAATGACGTGATCGTCGGTCATCGGGCTCTTTATCTTGGTGGAGGCAGGTTTGTTGCGGAGAACGAGGTTGGAGGTCTTGGGGGATTTGTAATAAATTATTAATTTGATTTTGTTTTCCGGGTTGGTTGGGTGGACATGCTTGGAGATTATTTCTTTAAGACGGCCTTGTCATTTTTGTGCTCACAGGACATGTAATTGCGGTAGAAAGATCTTAATTTCATTGGGGGGGTCAATGTTGGGAGGGCTTTGGGTGTACCATTTTTCAAGATGGTGGTTGATGGTGCTGGAGAGGTCGGAGTTGGAGTATCCGTTATTTACTAAAACTTGGGATAGTCTTTCTAGTTCCTGGTGGGTGTCGGCCCAGGTAGAGCAGTGCGTGAGGGCTCTCCTAACCTAGGCGGAGATGGAGGATAGAAGATAACGGCGGGGGCATTCACTATCGCCGTTGAGGCATTGTCCTGTGTTAGTTGGTTTAATGTAGATGGTGGTTTTGAACCCATGGTCGTTCAGAGCTACGAGGATGTCGAGGAAGGGGGAGTTGTCCATTGTTAGATTTTTCAAAGGTGAAGTTAAGGTCCGGAGGAGGTCATGAAGCGACGGTGGAGTTCCTGTAGTTCGTGGAGGTCCTTGATTTGCACGAAGATTTCATCCACGTATCTACAGTAGACGGCGGGTCGTTGGGCAGCTAGGAGCTCTTCCTCGATGGTACCCATGAAAAAGTTCGCAAAAAGAACTCCTAGAGGGCTGCCCATCGCCACACCGTCTATCTGATTGTACATGTTGCCCCGGGGGCAAAGGAAGGGGGCCTCCTTGGTACATAGCTCCAGTAGTGTTTTCAGGGCCTTCTCCGGGATGTCCAGTGTTGGTGTATCAGGGCAATGATAAATTCGACGTAGAATCATGTCAATGGTCCTATCCACTGGCACGTTGGTGAACAGGCTTTCTACGTCGAGAGAGGCGATTGTGTGGTTGTTGTTACGGGGGGCGTCTCGTAGAATTTCCAAGAAATCGTGGGCTGAGTTAAGGTTGAATTGGCTGGGCACGTAGGGGGTGAGCAGGTTGTTCAGGGCCTTGGCGATCTGGTAGGTGGCAGTGGGGATCTGGGAGATGATGGGGCGGAGGGGGTTCCCAGGTTTGTGTGTTTTGATGGTTCCGTACGCATAACCAGGGGTGTATTCTCCGACGAGTTTTTTAAGGTGGATCCCTCCTTGTTTGGCGTTGATGGCGCCAAATGGGTGGCCAACACCACCATCACCGAGAATGAGAATGACAAGATAGTTTGAGCCATTAAGTTGAGAATTCAGAGGAGTCTAAATCGGGAACACGAGAGCAAGTGAGTTTGTTGTGCACGTATGCACAACATCCGCCTTTGGCTTTGAAACTAGGATAGATAAAGTAGGAGGATACAGAGAAGGGGCAGTTGCCTCAGACACCTGAGTTTCAGTGAGGAAAAGAAGATCTGGTTTGGAGGAGGAAAGGTGGTGTTAACAAAAACAAAATATATGTAGGTTATCAGATAGGTGCAAGGGTTGAATAGTAGATAAATATATATATGTAGGTTATCAGATAGGTGCAAGGGTTGAATGGTAGATAAATATATATATGTAGGTTATCAGATAGGTGCAAGGGTTGAATAGTAGATAAATATGGATAGATATAATAAATAGATAAATAGATAGACAGATGAATCGACAGAATAATCGACAGACAAACACACATTGATAGCAGTTTAAAAGAAATTCATGAAGAAATAAAAGGACCCCAAAACCCACATTGGTAGACAGAGCACCAAATAAAGTAGATAAACGAATGGCTGTAGCAAAAGAAAAAAACAAGAGAGAGAGAGATGAGTGATATCTGATCTTCATACTACGCATTGGTGTGTGTGTGTGTGTGTGTGTGTGTGTGTGTACTTACTCTAGTTGTACTTACTCTAGTTGTATTGCGGGAGTACAAAGGAGTACAAAGGAAATCAAGCAACAACAGATCTAGTGACCCTTCTAGGTTGCTTGTCCTCCAAAACACTGAGGATCAAGTGTCCAAACAGTGGTTTAGAGTGGGTAAGGGAACATTGGAAAGGGAACTACTGCCCTGCCACTAACGTGGCAGGACTAGGAGTAGGGGACATATGGGTTAGTAACTGAGGGGAGGATAAAGTTATTCATTTACAAACGCAGTCAGTCGCGGGTTGGATGCGAGATATTGTCTAGGCGGAATTTAATGAATAACGGTGCTGCAGTCTATAACGTCTCGGGGAAGCCCATTCCACAAGTTGACAACTCGATTGAAGAAGAAATTCTTAGATTCGTGCGAGTTAAAAGATTTACCAATAATTTTGCAACCGTTTCCCCGCGTGTAATTAGATTGGTCGATAGTGAAGTACTTACTACAGTTCATATTGTCGATGCCTTTGATGATTTTGAACACTTGAATTAAGTCACCTCTTAATCTGCGCTGGGTTTAAAGGAAATAGATTTAATTCTCTAAGACGCTCTTCGTATGGTTTGTTCTTTAGCTAGGTATCATTTTGGTAACTCTACGTTGAACTCGTTCTAGCTTGTTTATATCTTTTTGGTAATAAGGGCACCAGCATTGAACGCAGTATTCCAGAAGAGGGCGGACTAAGGAATTTGTAAAGGGTTAGGATTACGTTTGGATTTATGCTCAAATGATCTGCCTATAAAGCCATTATTTTTGTTTGCCTTCTTAACAACTTCTGAACATTGTTGACTCGGTTTTAGGTTACTCGATATTGTTACTCCCAGATCATTTCTCTGTTTACATTCTTAAGCTGAGTGCCATCATCGAATAGTTTGCTTTCTCATTTAGGTATCCGACATGTAGTACTTTACATTTATCCGCATTGAAACTCAGTTGCCAAATTTGGGCCCAACATGACAATTTATCTAGATTGTGTTGCATATCGTCAACTTGTTCTTTTGAGAGTACGCTATTTGCAATTTTTGTATCGTCAGCAAATTTTGAGATTGTGCAGGTGAGACCCTCATCTATGTCGTTGATGTAAATTAGAAAGAGAATTGGTCCTAGTACCGATCCCTGGGGTACCCCGCTACTTACATTGGTCCATTTAGATGCCTTACCGTTTATGACTACCCTTTGCTTTCTGTTGCTGAGCCAATTTTCTATCCATTTCAACACACCGTCTTGTATTCCATGCGCTTTTAGTTTTAGCAGTACCGTAAACGTTTGTGGGGAACTTTGTCAAAGGCCTTTTGAAAATCAAGGTATATAATATCTACAGCTTTACTCTCATCGTAGAGGGTTGAGGATATCGTGGAAGAAGTCTAAGAGGTTTGTTAAACAGGAACGTTTTTTACGAAAGCCGTGTTGAGTATCTTTAAGTATGTTATTTTCCTCCAAGTGATTTACGAGTCTGTCTCGTATGACCGTTTCTAGCATTTTACATACAACTGAGGTTAAGCTAATTGGACGATAGTTACTGGGTAGGGATTTGCTGCCTTTTTTGAATATCGGTGTTACGTTGGCTAGCTTCCACTGATCAGGCATAGTTCCAGACTGCAAGGATTTATTGAATAGTAATGTCAGTGGTTTGGAGAGCTCATTCTTAGCTTCCTTTAGAACTCTAGGCGAGATTGTATCAGGTCCTGGCGTTTTATTTACCTTGGGGTTATCTAAACAATTCAATACTTCTCTCTCTGTAACGGTGATATTGCTTAGAACATCTGAATTATCAATCTGAATCGGCGATGGTGTAGGGATATCACTGAGGTCTTCTGTTGTAAAAACTGATGCAAAGAAGGTATTGAGGGCATTACTCATTTGTACTTCGTCTTTGGTATTCTCCTTTTTCATCGACTAACGTCCAACAGTTGAAGTAACTACTTTTTCTTCTGATATAACTATAGAATTCTTTCGGGTTTGTTTTACTTTGATTTGCAATATGTAACTCTAAGGTCTTTTTACTTTGCTTAATTAACTTTTTGGCTTTGCGTCGTAGCTCTACAAATTTCACCCGTTCTTCGTCATTTTGTGAGGATTTTAATCTATCATTAGCACATTTTTTAGCAAGCAGGCATTTGAAATATCTTTATTCCACCATTTGGGCTTATTATTATGGCCTGGACGCCGTATTTTCGATGGTATGCAGTCTTGCACTGCTTTTAGGTAAGTGGTTTCGAATAACTTCCAAGATGTATTTATGTCGTTATTGTTAATTAAAAAGCTCCAGTCAGTTTCTTTAAACATAGCTCTAAGTTTATGGAAGTGAGCATGCTCGTTATTTCCCGCCTCCTATATGTGTAGGTGTTATATGTATCGTTGGAATGGCTGTGGATGTGTGTGTAGTCTGTATTTTTAGCCAATTGGCGACTCGGAAACGAAGGCTTAGGGTGGATCTGTATGGTACCATTCTCACTATAGACGGTACCGTCTCGCCCGAAGGCTTAGGTAGCCATCAGCTTAGGTGAACCATATGATACCCATCTCGCCTTGTACCATTTTTGCCAACCCCAGATGGGACGTCACAACGTCGTCCACTTATTCCAGGTACCTATTTACAGCTAGGTGAACTGAGGCTAACACATGAAAGGAGACAAGCCCAATTTGTCTCCGCCCGGCCGGGGATTGAACCCCCGACCCCTCGTGTGTGAGACGAGAGCTATACCTACTAGGCTACGGGCTGTGTGTGTGTGTTCAATAAGGGGCCTAGAGACCATATACTGTAGAAGGCTAGATAGGGAAGAAGTAGGGACTGGTACTAGACACTATCTGGTCCGACGTCTTGTGTGTTATTATAATGTTGAATCACTATTGAGGATTTTGCTTGCTTTGCCGTTTTCGAATAATATATTTCGTTGTCCCCTAGGCTAACAAAAATGCCTTCCAAGACTTCATTGACGCTAAAAAAATAAATAAATATATATATATATATATATATATATACTGTAGGCTATATATACCGGTATAATTATATATATATATATATATATATATATATATATATACCGGGTATATGTATATATATATATATATACTGTATATATAATAATGATGATGATAGGCCAGATCCAGATCCCCTTCAGGCTAAATTTGTATAAATTTCGATAGAAAAATGTCCCGCCCGAAGGTAGATTAATTTCTCCGTTACATGCTCGCTATCACTCGGCCATATTGAAATAGACACTGGGGTGAACCGTCGTATTGTCGCCAAAACAATGGGGTCAGTCAGTCAGTACCAGCCCTTACTCCCACAAGGGGTAGGGAGGATCAGCAAGAGACACGAAAAAGGAAACTGAGGTGAAAGGAGAACACATGATGGAGAAAAGGCAGCTACTTCCCCCTTAAACGGATATTATGTTCCTGTTAATATATACCTAATCATAAGGAGCTACAGTATTATTAAGGGAGCCCACCTCGCTTATTTTCTTTCTCTCCCTCTCTTTGGTTTGTATCCATTCGGCCCCATTCAGCCTACTGTTTTAAGACATTTACTCCCATCCAGTTGTCAAAAATTTGCTGGCGAGCGGTAGCGAGCCAGCATATATATATATTTTTGTTTTGACAGCAAGATAAATTTGTACATTTCTCGATAGAAAAATGTCTCCGGCGAAGCCGGATTTCTCCATACAACGCTGGCTCGCTATCGCTCGCCAGGAAGAAATCGGCACCTGGATGGGTATAAACGTCTTAAAACAGTAGGTTGAATGGGGCCGAATGGATACAAGCCAGGGAAAGAGAGAAAAGGAGAGAAAGATAAAATAAAGCCAGTGACCCCCTTAATGTTGCTTTATATACATACCCTTTCCGTGTACATTGGTCGGGATATATATACAGTATACATTTCTGACTATAGTAAGGGAGGGGGGAAGTCGCTTTTTCTGGACCCCCTTCTCCCTCGTGTGTAGCTTGTTAGTTTTGAGATATTAACACCTTACGAGCGGCCTATGCGGTTTATTTATGTGTACCGCCCAGCGGGGTGTTTTTAGCCAAAATAGGGCTGTTTACGTGATCATTTTCATGCCTAAATAAGACCCAGAATGTAAAACAAGTATCTATCCCTGAAAGGGCATAAACAGAGCTTTCGAATGACACCATAACGATCCTTGTATGATGGATAGTTTTCTTGCAATAACCGTGCAACGCGAGTGCAAAAAGCAGGTAATTCGGTACTTTCGGTACATAATTGAGTATGTAGCGAGTGAGAGAGGGAGTAGGGAGCTGAGATTTGTGTCAGTAGGTTCGCCGCGGTGGTCTGGAGCAGTCATACGCTCGCTAGTCTGCACCACTTGTCTCTCTCTCAGCCACATTACGTGCTGAAATTGCCACTCGAGTTATGTCGAGCGCCGCCCCATAGTCCAGCTTTATTTAACTCGACTTATGTTGCTCGCCGCTAATTAAGGGTTAATAAGCTTGTTCAGTTAGTTTGGCGATTTTGAGACCTTTCGCCTCATTTCTATGTCAATATTAAGACCTTTCGTGCAATTTAGGTGTCGAGTTTTTACTGGCGAGTGAAAGCGAGCTTGTAATTTTAGAAAGATTTTTCTACCGAAATTTTTTCAAATTAATCTTGAAAGGGGATCTATGGGGTGTTTTTTTTAAAGCTTGATGAAGGTCTATCGAGGAAACTAAAAACTAAATCAATATGTATGTATGTAATGTATGCATGTATATAAATATGCATGTATGTATGTATGTATACAGTATACTCAGGCACATGCCCCATAGCTGGAGGTGGGCGACTCTAGACAGAGCCCGAACAGGAACAACACAACACAACATAAAACAAAAATATATATATATTCACACATATCTAGGTCGCCCACGAGAAGACCCAGAGACCAAGGATCACTAAGGCACTCCATCACTCCCCAGGTCCCAGACCTCCAGGAGAGGTTCCGTTCTCAGCAGGTAGACATCCAGCAGAGCACACCACAATCCCACCTCACATCCAGGCATGACCCTTCATAATATACCAGTTCCCCGGGCCAGGCGCCTGACGGACTATTATCTAGTCCAACTGGCGCCCGACCCCCTCTTCCAACGACCGCGTTATCACTTATCTATTCACAAGCATTCTCTATCTATTTTTATTAATTATTAGATAAAAAAACAAGAACTATCCCCGTAAACGGGTATATTACTGCCATAATAAATAATTTAGTCATGGATCCTCTCCAGGAGTTAAGAACGAGGGTAGTAAATAGCCTATGTGCGTAACGAATAAACCACATCAAATAAAATTAGTTACCTCTCCAGCGCAGTTATTATCCGGTTCAAGATAGAATACGCCTTACTTCAGCATACAAGCAACACTTTATATATTCTTTTTATGTTACGCATTTCTTTTTTGTTTTCTGGCTATTATTAGGCGATGTTATTCAGATTACGAAGGGTATAATTATGAAAGCCAGAGGGTTAATTGAAATAGTATTTACCCTTTTAATTCCAACAGATCCTTCCTAACTGTATAAGATCGTCTAATAATAGTCAGAATAAACTATCAAAACGCGTCATAATCTTCAAGGGTTTAGGATGTTCGCCCCATTAGTTTGGTGATTTTAGGACCTTTTGCCCCATTCCTTTGTCAATTTTAGGACCTTTCGTGCTATTTAGTTGTCAATTTTTTCCAGTTGAGTCCTAGCAAACCTGTAATTAAGGATAAAGTACATTATCAATCCCTGCAGGATACGATGACGCGTTTCTTCATTATATTCTGGCTATTATTGGACGACTTTATACAGTTTAGGAAGCAACTCTAGGCATCATAGGGGTATAAAATATCCTAATTGTCCCTCTGACTTCCAAAATATATTCCTAAACTAAAAAAATTGTCTTGTGATAGCCAAAATATAATAAAGAAACACGTCCTGGAATACATACTGTATATGGTTAAGGTGTGTTACGGTAGGGACACAGGGTATATATTTACATCTTAGGCATGTTGGCAAGGGGGTTCCTACCTTGGAAACTGTTGGCCAAGAGTGTAACCAGAGGTTCATACTCCCCCAGAACCTTTGATTTAAGCTCGTCTGTGAGCAAGTAGTCAAAAATAAATTGTTTTGCGTAAGAGCTACAGTCACTAGCTTTAGGTCCGTCCTCGGCTGGCTTGCCGGTATTATCGTTGGTATTATGATGGCTCGTTGACTCCTCGCTGACCTCAACCGTTTTATCATGAGGGCTGCGCTGACTGGTGGACCCCTGAGTGTCATCAGCCTTGTCATCGTGCCCATTGTCATCAGCCTTACGCGGGGGGACCTTGCCTGGGTTGAAACTATTCACCAGCGTAGAAATAATTTCTTCATTGACACCCACAATTGATTTTAGATCAAAGCCCGAACGACAAGCCCCTGCTACAGATGCCTAATGTTTCCATAAGACCTGGCTCTGTGTGAGACTCCGGGTCAGCAGTAGGCCGACAGGTTACCTCAGGGAATGTCTGCACAGGGATCGAGAAGTCCACCGGTGGCGGCTCTGGCACCTGCCTCGTAACATTTCTGTTGTAAACCTTATATTTCACGAAACAGTCCGGTGCTGACTCGCAGGGACTACAGCCACCGATTAATACTTTTGTTTTTTTAAGGGTTTTATGGACAGATTTTAATTTTAATTGTATTTTAAGTGGTTCATTAACAGCTTTGAGTGGAAGAGGTATATGGCTATTTTCGTGAAAACAATATTCCCCACAGTCCGTACCATCAAATAGTTTCCCAAACCCCCAACGGAACTTGTACAAAAATGTAGTATGATAAAGTTTGTACTGGGTGGGAAACAAACTTTTTCCAAACTTAATCCTAAACTTGCGGCCCTTCCCAATCTTAATTTTGAGGGCCGTCGGCTTATCCCCGTGAGGATCAGTTAACACGCACAGCAACTGAATCACTGTCTGAATCATAGCTACTGACTAATATATATATATTAAAACAAAGTTATTGTATACTATACCTTGGTATCTATCAGTTTTACTCGCACTCGTTGTCACTGTACCTTTTACAATGCTTCCGCTATGATTACATAGAGGAATCTGGAGACCATTGATCAATACCACCAAGTACAACTTCCTACCAAGTCGGAATGTTTCCTCAAAATATCTATTTGTGTGACGACTATATTTTTTTGACCTGATGTATTATATATTGCCATATTAATTAAAATTATTTAACTAATTTACAGTACTAATGCAAATTTGCATAAATTATTATATATAATTATATAATTATATATATTATATATAATTATTATATATATTGTTCTTTTATTTAATAATTTTCATTTTAGTAAGCGTTGTTTCCACATAGCGATTTTGATAATTTAATTTGACTTTATATTGTCCTTGTCCCAATTTTGGTTTTAGTTTGCAAGTTTTACATTTTAATTAAAATACTATGATATTTTATTTATGTAAAATATATCTTGCAATATTAGGGTTTTATTAAGTTAGTCCTTATATAATTAGCATTTTCTTTCGTAGCACTTAGGTTTAGAGAAAATGGCTTATTTATCACCAACTCATTTATTTTTTAATGTTTATTTTTCTCCCACCTTATACAACACAGAGTCACAGGCACATATGCGCACAATCTTATACTCAAACATACTCACACACAATTACATTCACACCAATATATACATATATATAATTATATACATAAACAGACTCTTCCAGCTTACATAATGAAGAGTGAAAAATGAAAAATAATATTAAGAACTAGGGAGAAATTATATCCAGATGACGAAACGTTGTTTTATCGTAAGAATATGATAGTTTCAACTTGCTCTAGAGTGCAGAGAGAGTCGAAACTGTTGTTTCTTTGCAATAATACCGTTTTCCGTCAAGCAGGTATTATACTTTCATTCATGCTGTGAATATTTTTCCCAATGAAGAACTAATTTAATTTCAACAATATTCCTCCAATTACACACACACACACACACACACACACACACACACACACACACACACACACACACACACACACACACACACACACACACACACACACACACACACACACACACACACACACACACACACACAGTGGCGTAGCCAGGGTTTTCTCGGCAGGGGGGCACCTGGGGGGGGCACCACTATCATGGGAGGGGCACCTGATACTCAGGGCCAGGTAGAGACTTCATTGGGCCCTGGTGCTGTGGGCCCCTATACCTTGATAGGCGAACGAAGCGAGCCAATCCAGCTGGGGGCGGGGAGGGGGGGGGAGATTTTTTTTTTAAATTTCACTACTTAAGACTTAATCTGAAGCCATATTTTGTTTATAAATAACACTTTATCAAACTAATAATTCTAAGGAACTCCTCTTTTATTTTATCTCTAGCTTTGTCTATATGGTTAATCATTAGCCTATATTGTATTAAACTCAACTAACACTAACTCAAGTTACATAACCAATTTGGTATATAAATACTGTAAACACACAATCCTCTCAGAGCTTTATTAAACACTTGTATTTAGGGAAATCACTCAAAAGCATTAGGCTATAATTATATTGTATTGATTTGGTGTACTGTATAATCTCTAGCATTCATGGTTAGTGTTTACAAATCTGTGTGTAATAACCCAGGTTCGAATCCCGGTGGATCACATAGGCTATATGCTTTCAATAATTTCATTGGAGGTGTTTGGTGTTGTGGTGAAATTAATAAAAATATAGATTAAGGTTTAGTGACATTATTGTGTTTACACAATGCTTGCAAATTATTTTAAGAGTTGAATAGATTATAAGACATCATGATAATCGTACAAGAAATGCCACAAACCAGAAAAATTTCTTACTCTAAGTGTCCTCCCTCGTCCCTCTCTTTACCACGCAGCAATCAGCTAGGCGATTATAAACAATAAACAAACTTTTCCTAGCATTCATTCGAGAAATAATTTTCTTTTGTAGTAATATTTTGTTTCCTTTCTGCCTTAAATTAACTGACATTTTTTAAGCTTTATATATTAAGAATAAGAAATAGTTCAGATATAACATTACTACTCAATTTTCCAATCTAGGATGGATGCGCTGTCTTGAGTCGGCTACCCCCAAAATGGGGATTGGGCCTGAGCATATAGATAGATAGAATAGATAGAATATAGAGGATGGATGAAAAATCAAAGCTTCAACAGGTATGAACACAAAGAAAACGAGCCTCCAACCGATGATTAAGGCGGTAACTATCATAATTTCATACTCCTTTACAAATGTTCACTGTTACTGCTGTTGGTGAAGTGATAATTTTAAATGGAGATACTTATGATCTTTAATTATTTTAATTGTTGTTTTAGGTGGTGGTGCCTTCTATCCAGGAGTCCCTAACTTCCTATTGAATACAAATTAACAATAACAAATTAGGTATACATGTAGGGCTATGGTGTCTGGTGGGGGGGCACCTGGGGAGGCACAGGTTTCTCATGGGGGGGCATGTGCCCCCCCCCATGGCTACGCCACTGCACGCACGCACACACACACACTTTAACAACAACGTCTCCCCGAGTGTCAGGGTTTGTACTGTAGGACAACTATAAAATACATAATTACATACAGTACATTCATGCATTGCTTTAACCCGTTCTATACCGGTAAAGTTTGTTTGTATTTGAATTCCGCTACATATAGACAATTGTATGAAGCTTAGGAAGGATACATGACAGCTAAAATGATTAATACATAGCCTATTCATTGGTGAATGTCTTTCTTAAGCTGAATATAATCGTCCAAATAAAGGGCAGAATATAATGAAATGGACGTCACCGGTAATGATGGGGTTAATAGTTGTATGGATTATTTTGAAAATAGTGGTGCAGTCGGAATCAATAGTTTGCCGATAATGTTGCTCATACACTGTAATATTGAGGGTTTTATATGGGCCCCCTTTTCCCTCATGTTTAGCCCTATTAGTTTGGATATTTTAAAACGTTCGCCCCATTAGTTCGGCGATTTTCATGCCTTGTTTAGGTGTCCATTTTTTGTTTTTTTTTTGCGTAGGATAGCGAGCCTGTAATTTAGACGAAACTGGACTTTTTTTCTACCTAAAAATGCACAAGTGGATCTCGAAGGGAGGGTCTTGGATGTATTTTTTAAAACTTGATGGATGTCTAGGGAGGAACCAAAAAACTAAATATATACACAAAATATATATAAAATCACCCCTTGATTATGATGTGTATAGCAAATGTAACCCTTAGCCTGTGTAACTCAGAAAGGGCTGGAACAAACGGGCTGTATGACTGTCTGGATGGCTCTCCGTAAACCTTCTTCCATTCTCCATTATTTGGGGATCTGTTATCTCTGCTAGAATTAAGTCCGGACCACCTCGTTTGGATCGTAAGGTCTGTGTGGTTAGTGTATTTATGTAAATTTGTGTAACTCTGTGTAAATGGTAGAAATATCAGTTCGAGGTCTCAAGTCCCTCTGGAGTCAGGCCGGTGTCATACGAGCATTTTTTTCCGGCAATATTTTGGAGCAATTCTAGTCAGGTACCTTCAGAAGTAATCTTTTATTAGTCTTAAGACGCCAAGCATATTCTAATTTCAGCAGTCAAGTTCCCGATCCTAATGAAAACAAGCCCCGAAATATTAGCAAGAAAAACTTGTCCCCCCCCCAAAAAAAAAAAAAAAATAAGGATAAAGTTTGTGTGAAGCCTTAGTGAGAGGTTAGGGGTCAGGATTTCTAGACTAAATATTTTATCCCCTACTGTACCATAGGGTACTAGCATAAATATACCCACCAGTCCCAAGCAATGTGGCCAAAATGGCTTCAGATGCAAGATATAACTATCTCTCACATCAAAAGATGGAGGTATACTGCCTCTCCCAGCATGTGGGGGCTTGGATATAAGCTGAGAAGTGTTGCCAAGGTCTTAGAGCAGTGCTCAAATGTCGTGGTACCAGGTACTGCCTGATACTGGCAGTTACAAGGATCGTATATTACTGACGACTGGCAGCCGTCGCTGAGACTGGGGGAGTGATTTATCAACTGACGGCTCTCTGCTGTCGCTTGTACTGAACGGTACTTTTTGGAATAGTTGGGCACGTTATCCACTCGACCATCTGCTCATGGTGAAGTGGATATGGTGCCCAACTCTTCCAAAAATACCTGGAGTGAGTGGGTTCGAATCCTGGTCAGGGTACCTCTCTCCCAACCTGTCTGACATTATCCTCAGATCAGCATCAATGTTTGTCACAATATTTGTCAAAGTTATCGGCAATTCTCCTGGTGAATATATACACCATGTGATGAAGAGCACTTATTGACAAAATTTTGCATATATATTTTCAAGTTATTCATATGTGCGAAACGTTAACACTAAAGTACACTATCCTACTCGTTACTGGACCTCGTATGGTGTTTATACTCATGCTGTCTACTTCTAAGTATATTATTATCTACTCTCCTGGTGTTAGCTAACTATAGGTGGGTAGAGACATTCATAGTGAAGTGAATGTTTGTATGGGGAGTATTAACCCTTTCAAGATCCGATTACGTATTTCTTTTTTCTGTTTTCTGGCTATTATTATACAATTTTATTCAGATTAGGAAGGGTGTATGGTAGTTAGAGGGTTAATTGAAACAGGTTTTGATAGGGGTATATTGCTAGTGATATACCTTTCTATCGTTATGTTAAACGGGTATATTATTATGGACAATTTGTGTGTATATATATATATATATATCTATATAATATATTGTTCCTCCCAAATGAGTTTTGTAACCTATGTCATTTGTGAGTGAGTTACAATCACGAGGCCTATTGTGGGAGGCTAGGGCCTCGCTATATGTCCCTCCTATGTTGCCACAAAGATAGCACTGTTTTGTTGCAACGAGTATAATTACTTCTTTTGTTCAGCCCATGGGGGATTGTTTTCGTTGTCGTAAGGTCACACAATGATGCCTTGTATTTATTTGATTACTTTTGTACTGTTAATGAGAGCCCAAGTGATTAGTTTAGTTATCTAGTATAGCAACATTTGGCGCCCCTCCTCTTTCTCGCGAGGGCTTGTGTGACAATGTGTGTACCCTGCAGGCTGCAGCCTCAGGACTCGCTTCTGTTGCAACTCTCGTAGTGATCACATGTACTGTCCAGTCTGTGGTGGGCTTGCTTGCTAGATCCCTTAATACCGCACATAATGTCTTTGTTGCATAGTGTATAGTAGCATAGCAAACTTGGAGTCCTTTTGAGCATATTTATTTTGTCTTAACATTAATATTTAGCAGCCCAGAGTTTATTTCGTTTATCTTAGGAAATGTACTGCATTCTTTCCCCTGGCAATCTTAAGTATAAGCTTCATACCTTTTGTTCCTTCCATTTCTCTTCCATTATTCTACTGCATTGATATTTCTTATAGTATGTATATCTTATGTATTATTGAGGTTGACATCTACAGTGGTTTGTTCGGTGGCTCTTAGAAGCCCACTCCACAACCTACTGATATGTCAACCCCAGTGCATTGTTGAGCTTCTGCATTAGACTTTCCCAATGTTTCTGCTTCATATTATTCCTAATTCCTAAGCGATTGGGCATACTATGAAGTGTCTGGGAGTCTAGCAGTGTTATGTTTTGACATTTATGTGCAGTCGAGAATAACCTTAGAAGTACTCTTGAATACTAAATCGCATTATCAACCAGACTCGGGCACAATAGATATTTTTGTGTCTCCTTGTGTTACTGCTTTCACAGAGCAAAGAGGAAGATAACCCCTTTTCCTAGAGAACCTGCGTGTCTTGGTGTTTGAGTCAGATATTAAGAGCGTGTCTGTTCATGGGTAGTGTAATACGGTGGGCAGTGTTGGGTGCAGGTCTACAGCACCTCCAGCCTCCGTGCCCCTCGGGCATGGAGGCATACATTCTATTTTCTTTCTCTCAGTCTAATGCAAACAAATCTTGGTTTACGCACCACGCTTGTTCTGCTGCTGTCTGCATTAAGGAGGAAGCATTCAAACGGTACCGTCGCCTTCAAACTCAAGAATCTTGTGCTTTATATGTTTCTGCCCAGAATCGAGCCAAATCTTTTCTTCAACTAGCCAAAAACCCTTTCATCAATAAATAATGTTCTGAACTTTCCAACTCTAGCTCTTCCCAAGCTTTCTGGCATCTAGTCAAGAACTTCTCCAACAATTTCACTTCCTCATCTTTCCCTCCTATTTTTCTGTCTGACGGTACTACCATCACTTCTTCCTCTGACAAAGCTGAGCTCTTTGCTCAAACTTTTGCTAAGAACTCCACCTTGGATGATTCCGGTGCTATTCATCCCTCTCCTCCCCCCTCTCATTTACTTATGCCTAACTAATATCATAATCTCTTCAAAGGATGTACTTTCTACCTTTTCTGGGCTTAACCCTTTCTGTACCGGTGACGTCTTTATAATTTGATTCTACCTATATTTGTACTATTTTGTGCAATTTAAGAAGGATCTGTGGTAGTAAAAAGGGTCGAGCGAGATAGTTCGAAGCCTTTTAATTGCTGAAGGCCTTCTTGAAACTGATTATAATCGTCTAATAGAAGCTAAAATAATGATAAAAAGACGTCGCGGTACAGAAGGGGTTAATAATAAGAAGGCGTACGGACCGAATGGTGTTCCTCCTCAAAAAAAAACCTTCCGTGCTGACTCCCTGTCTAGACAAACTCTTTTGTCTCGGTCTTTCCTCTAACGCCTTTCCTTCTTGCTGGAAGTTTGCTCTTATTCAACCTGTCCCAAAGAAGGGTGACCGCTCCCAACCCTCCAACTATCGTCCAATTTCTCTCACTTCTTGCTTCTCTAAAGTTTTTTCATTCTTAACTAAAAAAATCTTAAGCATAAATTTCCCAACAGTATACTTTCAGATCACCAGTATGGCTTCCTTAAGGGGAGATTTCCACTTGAGGGACTTTTTTTCTTTACCCCCTTCTCCCTCATGTTTAGCCCTATTGCTTTTGAGATTTTAAGACGTTCGCCCCATTAGTTTGACGATTTTAAGAACTTTCACCCAATTTAGGTCACTTTTAAGACCTTTCGTCCCATTTAGGTGTCGATTTTTTCCTGGCGAGCGATAGCGAGCCTGCAATTTAAGAGGAATCGGCCTTCGGCCGGGACATTTTTCTACCGAAAAATGTACAAATTTATCTTGAAAGGGGGTCAAGGGGGTGTAATTTCAAGCTTGATGGAAGTCTAGGAAACACACTAAAAACCTCCCCTTAAGGGATGCTCTACTAGTGATCTTCTTGCTTATCTTAATAACTCTTGGTCATCCTCCTTTCGGGACTTCGGTGATACTTTCTCTATTGCGCTAGACATATCAAAAGCCTTCAATAAAGTCTGGCACAAATTTCTAATTTCCAAACTACCCTCCTTCGGGTTCTATCCCTCTATCTGTGCCTTTGTCTCTAATTTCCTTTCAGACCACTCTATAGCTGCAGTTGTGGATGGCCATCGCTCACTCCCTTAACCTATCAACTCCGGTGTTCCTCAGGGTTCTGTCCTGTCTCCAATTCTCTTTCTAATATACATTAATGATCTACTCGACTCTACCTCTAGCCCTATCCACTTTTATGCTGATGACTCAACCTTATACTATTCAACTACTTGTTCACAACAACCCAGTATGCAATCACTCCATGAATCATGTTGATGCGGCCATAACACGCCTAATGTCTGATCAATCAATTATTTCTGATTGGGGCAGAAAAAATCTTGATATTTTCAATACCTCCAAGACCCAATTTCTCCATTTAACTAACCGTCGCGATCCTCCATAAGACGTTCAAGGAAAGTGTGTCTATATTCAGCTCTCTCTCTCTAGCTCACCCTCTCACCCTCTCTCTCTAGCTCACCCTCTCTCTCTCTCACCCTCTCTCTCTCTCTCTCTCTCTCTCTAGCTCTCTCTCTCTCTCTAGCTCACCCTCTCTCTCTCTCTAGCTCACCCTCTCTCTCTCTAGCTCACCCTCTCTCTCTCTCTCTCTAGCTCACCCTCTCTCTCTCTCTAGCTGACCCTCTCTCTCTCTCTCTCTAGCTCACTCTCTAGCTCACTCTCTCTCTCTCTCTCTCTCTCTCTCTCTCTCTCTCTCTCTCTCTCACCCTGCATACCATCGAAAATACGGCGTCCAGGCCATAATAATAAGCCCAAATGGAGGAATAAAGATATTTCAAACTGCCTGCTTGCTAAAAAATTTGCTAATGATAGATTAAAATCCTCACAAAATGACGAAGAACGGCTGAAATTTGTAGAGCTACGACGCAAAGCCAAAAAGTTAATTAAGCAAAGTAAAAAGACCTTAGAGTTACATATTGCGAATCAAAGTAAAACAAACCCGAAAGAATTCTATAGTTATATCAGAAAGAAAAATGTAGTTACTTCAACTGTTGGACCGTTAGTCGATGAAAATGGAGAATACACCAAAGACGAAGTACAATGAGTAATGCCCTCAATACCTTCTTTGCATCAGTTTTTACAACAGAAGACCTCAGTGATATCCCTACACCATCGCCGATTCAGATTGATAATTCAGATGGTCTAAGCAATATCACCGTTACAGAGAGAGAAGTATTGAATTGTTTAGATAAACTCAAGGTAAATAAAACGCCTGGACCTGATACAATCTCGCCTAGAGTTCTAAAGGAAGCTAAGGATGAACTCTCCAAACCACTGACATTACTATTCAATAAATCCTTGCAGTCTGGAACTATGCCCGATCAGTGGAAGCTAGCCAACGTAACACCGATATTAAAAAAAGGCAGCAAATCCCTACCCAGTAACTATCGTCCAATTAGCTTAACCTCAGTTGTATGTAAAATGCTAGAAACGGTCATACGAGACAGACTCGTAAATCACTTGGAGGAAAATAACCTACTTAAAGATACTCAACACGGCTTTCGTAAAAAACGTTCCTGTTTAACAAACCTCTTAGACTTCTTCCACGATATCCTCAACCTCTACGATGAGAGTAAAGCTGTAGATATTATATACCTTGATTTTCAAAAGGCCTTTGACAAAGTTCCCCACAAACGATTACTGCTAAAACTAAAAGCGCATGGAATACAAGACGGTGTGTTGAAATGGATAGAAAATTGGCTCAGCGACAGAAAGCAAAGAGTAGTCATAAACGGTAAGGCATCTAAATGGACCAATGTAAGTAGCGGGGTACCCCAGGGATCGGTACTAGGACCAATTCTCTTTCTAATTTACATCAACGACATAGATGAGGGTCTCACCTGTACAATTTCAAAATTTGCTGACGATACAAAAATTGCAAATAGCGTACTCTCAAAAGAACAAGTTGACGATATGCAACACAATCTAGAAAAATTGTCATGTTGGGCCCAAATTTGGCAAATGAGTTTCAATGCGGATAAATGTAAAGTACTACATATCGGATACCTAAATGAGAAAGCAAACTATTCGATGAATGGCACTCAGCTTAAGAATGTAAACAGAGAAACCGATCTGGGATTAACAATATCGAGTAACCTAAAACCGAGTCAACAATGTTCAGAAGTTGTTAAGAAGGCAAACAAAATAATTGGCTTTATAGGCAGGTCATTTGAGCATAAATCCAAAGAAGTTATCGTAACCCTTTACAATTCCTTAGTCCGCCCTCTTCTGGAATACTGTGTTCAATCCTGGTGCCCTTATTACCAAAAAGATATAAACAAGCTAGAACGAGTTCAACGTAGAGTTACCAAAATGATACCTAGCCTAAAGAACAAACCATACGAAGAGCGTCTTAGAGAATTAAATCTATTTCCTTTAACCCAGCGCAGATTAAGAGGTGACTTAATTCAAGTGTTCAAAATCATCAAAGGCATCGACAATATGAACTGTAGTAAGTACTTCACTATCGACCAATCTTATTACACGCGGGGAAACGGTTGCAAAATTATTGGTAAATCTTTAACTCACACGAATCTAAGAATTTCTTCTTCAATCGAGTTGTCAACTTGTGGAATGGGCTTCCCCGAAACGTTATAGACTGCATCACCGTTGATTCATTTAAACTCCGCCTAGACAAATATCTCGCATCAAACCCGCGACTGACTGCGTTTGTAAATGAATAACTTTATTTTATCCCCCCCTCAGTTACTAACCTATCTGTCCCCTACTAACTTCCTAATCCTGCCACGGACATTAGTTCTGGGGCAGTAATTCCCTTTCCAATGTTCCCTTACCCACTCTAAACCACTGTTTGGACACTTGATCCTCAGTGTTTTGGAGGACAAGCAACCTAGAAGGGTCACAAGATCTGTTGTTGCTTGATTTCCTTTGTACTCCTTTGTACCCTCTCTCTCTCTCTCTCTCTCTGACCTTTCCCTCGCCCGCCAACCCTCTCGCTTCCTTTGATCTTTTTCCTGCTCCCTAGATTACCCGGCTTGTAGTAGAGAGAAGTTAAGGGGAGGAAGTTGGTTTTTCGAGTCCTCCTCCTCCTCCCTCATGTTTAGCCCTATTACTTATGAGGTTTCAAGACATTATCCCCTTTAGTTTGGCGATTTTCAGACCTTTTGCCCCATTTTTTGCCAATATTTAGACCTTTCATGCCATTTAGGTGTTGATTATTTTCCTGGCGAGCGATAGCGAGCCTGTATTTGAAGAGGAATCGGCCTTCGGCCGGGACATTTTTCTACCGAAAAATGTCCAAGTTTATATCGAAGGGGGGTCTTGTGGGTGTTTTTAAAAGTTTGATAGAGGTTTAGAGAGCAAACTAAACCCCTTCCTTAAACCATTTAGCCGAACCAGTAAATTATGCCGCACAATACCGTCTGAGCTCCCTTAATGGGAGGTTTTTAGTTTGTTTTCTACTCCTCCAGCAATCTTAAAAGTTCACTCCCTTGACCCTCTTTCAAGATAAATTTGTAAATTTTTCGGTAGAAAAATATCCCGGCTGAGAGCCGGTTCCTCTTATATTACAGGCTCGCTATCGCTCGCCAGGATAAAATCGACACCTAAATGGCACGAAAGGTCTTAAAATTGACAGAAATGGGTTGAAAGTTCTTAAAATCGTCAAAATAATGGGGCGAACGTGGTTAAAATCTCAAAAGCAATGGGGCTAAACATGAGGGAGAAAGAGGTCAAGAAAAAAATCCCTCAAGTGGATATCTCCCCTTAATAAGCAGACAAATATTAGGACATGTTAATAGACAACATTTAACCTCTTCCGTACCGGCAAAGTCTTTTCCATTGTGTTCTAGTTATATTCAAACGATTATGAGCAGCTTAAGAAGGATCTGTGGTAGTAAAAAGGGTTAAGTGAGATAGTTCCAAGTCTGTTAATTGCTGGAGGCCCTTTTTTTAATTAGCACATAATCGTCTAAATGTGGCTAGAATATAATGCAAAAGACGTCGCCGGTACAGAAGGGGTTAAGGGAGCCCACCTCTCCTTTTGTTTCTCTTTCTCTCCCTCTCTCTTTAGCTTGTATCCATTCGGCCCCATTCAGCATACTGTTTTAAGACGTTTGCCCCCATCCAAGTGTCAATATTTTTGTGGCGAGCGGTAGCGAGCCAGCATATATATGTTTGTTTTGACAACAAGCTAAATTTGTAAATTTTTCGATAGAAAAATTTCTCCGGCGAAGCCGGATTTCTCCATACAATGCTGGCTCGCTATCGCTCGCCAAGAAGAAATCAACACCTGGATGGGGATAAACGTCTTAAAACAGTTGGCCGAATGGATACAAGCCAGGGAAAGAGAAAACAAAGGAGATCCAGATTAAAAAAAGCCGGTGACCCCCCTTAAGAAAGACATTTCATGCAGATTAGGAAGGGTTTGTGTATGGAAGTCAGAGCTGGGTCCATTGGCGTTGTTTTTACCCTTTCAATTCCCACAGAGCCTTCCTAAGCTGTATAAAATCATTTAATGCTAACACGAATAAACTGTCCAAAAAGCGTGATAATCCTCAAGGGGTTAATGATAATAAGGGGGTAGTGTTTATTGTTTGGTCTATCTATCTATTGATGTATTTTTTAGTTTCATCGCTAGACCTCCATCAAGCTTTAAAAAAAAAAAAAAAAAAAAAAAAAAAAAAAAAAAAAAAAAAGTCCTAGCTAGACCTCCAAGCTTAAATAAAAAACACCCCCTTGACCCCCCCTTCAAGATGATTGTTTACATTTTTCGGTAGAGAAATGTCCCGGCCGAAGTCCGATTCATTTTAAAATTACAGGCTCGCTGTCGCTCGCCAGGAAATAAAATCAACACCTGCATAGCACGAAAGGTCTTAAAATTGACAACAAAATAGGGCGAAAGGTGTTAAAATTGCGAAGCTAATGGGCCGAACGTCTTAAAAACTCAAACTAATGGGGCTAAACATGAGGGAGAAGGGGGACCCACAAAACCGGCCCATCCCCCCTTAAGATAAAAGTACAAACGGAGTAAAGTGGGAGTTTTGTTACAAGAATAGAAATAGGAAGGTAGGAGAGAATTAAGGGGAGGTTTTTAGTTTGTTTCCTACTCCTCCAGCAATCTAAAAATTTCACCCCTTGACCCCCTTTCAAGATAAATTTTACATTTTTCGGTAGACAAATGTCCCGGCCGAAGGCCGATTACTCTTAAATTACAGGCTCGCTATCGCTCGCCAGGATAAAATCGACACCTAAATGGCACGAACAATCTTAAAATTGACAAACGGGGCGTAAATTCTTAAAATCGCCAAACTAATGGGGCGAACGTCTTAAAATCTCAAAAGCAATGGGGCTAGACATGAGGGAGAAAGGGGTCAAGAAAAAAGTCCCTCAAGTGGAAATCTCCCCTTAATACAAAACAATAGGGTGGATTCGGTGGTGGTAAAATTAATAACAAAGATATGCTGTGCAAAACTGAAAAAAAAATGAGAAAGAGAGAGAGAGAGAGAGAGATTTTTTACATATATTTACATATATTTACATAGATACACTGACCACACAGACCTAATTACGATCCCAGCGAGGGGGGTAGGTCAGGACGTAATGCTAGTAGAGATACCTAACCCGAGAGTAAGGGACAGTGGAAGGAAAGGATAGCAAAGAAGAGAGAGACAGGAATAGTGAGAGTGAGTGTGTGCAAATTCTAAGTGCATATACCAAGAGTGTTAGCAGAGCAAATACGTCTACCAACATATAATTAGGCTGTGCAATAAGGTGAGGTTTTTAGTTTGTTTCCTACTCCTCCAGCAATCTTAAAATTCCACACCCTTGACCCCCTTTCAAGATAAATTTGTACATTTTTCGGTAGAAAAATTTCCCGGCCAAAGGCCGGTTACTCTTAAATTACAGGCTCGCTATCGCTCGTCAGGATAATATCGACACCTAAATGGCATGAAAGGTCTTAAAATTGACAGAATGGGGCGGAAATTCTTAAAATCTCCAAACTAATGGGACAAACGTCTTAAAATCTCAAAAGCAATGGGGCTAGACATGAGGTAAAGGGGTCAAGAAAAGAGTCCCTCAAGTGGAAATCTCCCCTTAAGGTATGATGCAATAACTATAGGTAGCGCCAGCGAACTTGACAATAATCTTGACCCCTTAACTTCTTATAACTCGAAATGAATGAAAGCAATCGGGCTCACGTTTCTATCATTTGGGAAGAGTCTACCAGGAGATAGGTGTGGATATTTAATTACAGTTAGTTTGCTCTATGCCCTTTTTGAGTTACAGAGAGGTCAGGGACCAAGATTATTGTCAAGTTCGTTGGCGCTACCTATAGTTCATAGAAGGTAGGCCTACAATTACACGGTCATTTGGTTATAAGACCAAACACGGAGTTAGGACTTCGGTTCACCAAAATCTACACACACATACACACACACACGCACACTTGCACATACACACACACGCACGTACACACACACACTTGTAACTACACACACTTTGTAACTACCACAGTCAGGACCGCCACTTACAAGTTGTTTATGCTAAGGCGGTTGAGATCCCTGGGGGCGCCGGAGAATAAGCTGAAGAGTATATATAACACCTTCATACTCCCTAAGCTCACCTACGCCTCTCCCGCCTGGTCCTCCTCTCTAACCTTAACACAACAACGTCAACTGGAGAGAGTTCAGAGGAGGGCATGCAGGATCATCCTGGGTGGCACATATCCAGGGTACGAGGAAGCTCTCACCACCCTTAGCATACCTGCACTTTCAACCCACCACTACAACACACTCAAACAGTTTGCATCTAAGCTGCTTGTTCACCCACGACACAGAAACTTACTTCCACCAGACGCCCCTAGACCAACACGTGCAGCTCGTCATTTCAACACACTCCAACCAATAAGAGCAAGAACTGACAGATATAAAAATAGTCCTATCCCAACCATTGTTAATATTATTAATAACGTGTAATAACGGCTTGTCACACCATATATACGCGCCCACCTTTAATAATATATGCATAAGTGTGTGTGCGTGTGTGTATTAGAATATAATTATGTATGTATTTGCTTGAGTTTGTTTATGTATATATGTATGTGCAGTATATGTGTATGTATGTGTGCGTATATGTGTATGTATGTATGCGTTATTTATGTATATATATGTGTCTATAGTGTATACTGTTTGTGGTTCGAGCCCGGCTGAGAGTATCAGGTAGGATAAGAGAAGAGCATATATGCATGTAATGTGCATATATTTATGTATATGTATGTCTGTGTGTATGTGCTGTCAATGGTTCGAGCCCGGTTGAGAATATAAGGTATATAATATATATATGTACTGTACGTGTATTTATATGGTCATATGCACATATGTATGTAAATATACGTACATATGAGCGAGAACATATTGCTCACTAGCGCAACTTCTGATTATAAATCTATGCATAAGCATTATCTATTATTAAGTGTTCGCGTATCTTCATCCATGTATTTCCACCCTTAACAATAGAACGCCCAGCTCTTCCATATTTCGCCTTCTGTCACACACACACACACACACACCCACACACACACACACACACACACACACACTACCGAGGATTAACCTCCCATTGTAGTAGGCTGTACCTGACCATACGGACCATATACAGACTTTAATTGCTGCACCCTCTTTACCCTTCAACTCTTTACCCTGACCATACCAAAACAGTTTCTGTATGTATGTATGTTTGTGTGCATACGTGAGCGTTTGTATATACATATGTTCTGTATATGAGTAAGTAAATAAATGTGTATATGTACTGTATTTCACTTACTCTCATGGTTATTTTATGATAATTTGTATTCTGCACATGCATCATTATTGTATTTATTTATTTTGTTTGTAAACTGAGCTTACCATCCTCATATCTGTACATCTCATGTTCATCCACTAAATTGTAAAATGTGTATGTTCAGCTCATGAGGCTGCCATTCTTTAATAAACCGTTTATTATTATTATTATTATTATTATTACTTGCACATACACACACACACACACACACACACACTTGCACATACACACACACACACACACACACACTTGCACATACACACACACACACTTGCACATACACACACACACACACACACACACACACATACACACACGCCCACACACACACACACTTGCACACACACACACACACACACACACACACACTTACACACACTTGCGCACACACACACACACACACGTTGGAGGCAAAATGTCTGGACACACGGAGGTATAAAGGGTATGATTTATATGAACAGGGAAGATAGTATGAGGAAAAGATTTCCAGCGTCAACCGGTAACTCAAAACCATGAGTGAACCAGTTTTCACATTATTATGTGAAAACTGGTTCACTCATGGTTTACAGAGGTGGAGAGGATAGGGAGGAGAATGTTATAGGGTTGAACTCTTAAGGGGAGGTATTCAGTTTGTTCCCTAGACCTCCATCAAGCTTAAAATTACACCCCCTTGACCCCTTTTCAAGATAAATTTGTACATTTTTCGGTAGAAAAATGTCCAGGCCGAAGGCCGGTTCCTCTTAAATTACAGGCTCGCTATCGCTCGCCAGGAAAAGATTGACACCTACAGTATATGGCACGAAGGTCTTAACATTGACATAAATGGGGCGAAAGTTCTTAAAATCGCCAAACTAATGGGGCGAACGTCTTAAAATCTCAAAAGCAATGGGGCTAAACATGAAGGAGAAAGGGGTCCAGAAAAAAATCCCTCGAGTAGAAATCTCCCCTTAATGTTATCGTTGTCAGCTGTAATAAGTAGGTTGTTATGGCACCGTGTATTATACCAGTACTGTAGGGGGCTGGTATGACTGGTATGGTACTGTAGGGGGCTGGTATGACTGGTATGGTACTGTAGGGGGCTGGTATGACTGGTATGGTACTGTAGGGGGCTGGTATGACTGGTATGGTACTGTAGGGGGCTGGTATGACTGGTATGGTACTGTAGGGGCTGGGGTATGACTGGTATGGTACTGTAGGGGGCTGGGGTATGACTGGTATGTTACTGTAGGGGGCTGGGGTATGACTGGTATGGTGCTGCTATGACTGGTATGGTACTGTAGGGGGCTGGTATGACTGGTATGGTACTGTAGGGGGCTGGGGTATGACTGGTATGGTACTGTAGGGGGCTGGGGTATGACTGGTATGGTACTGTAGGGGGCTGGTATGACTGGTATGGTACTGTAGGGGGCTGGGGTATGACTGGTATGGTACTGTAGGGGGCTGGTATGACTGGTATGGTACTGTAGGGGGCTGGTATGACTGGTATGGTACTGTAGGGGGCTGGTATGACTGGTATGGTACTGTAGGGGGCTGGTATGACTGGTATGGTACTGTAGGGGGCTGGGGTATGACTGGTATGGTACTGTAGGGGGCTGGTATGACTGGTATGGTACTGTAGGGGGCTGGTATGACTGGTATGGTACTGTAGGGGGCTGGTATGACTGGTATGGTACTGTAGGGGGCTGGTATGGTACTGTAGGGGGCTGGGGTATGACTGGTATGGTACTGTAGGGGGCTGGGGTATGACTGGTATGGTACTGTAGGGGGCTGGTATGACTGGTATGGTACTGTAGGGGGCTGGTATGACTGGTATGGTACTGTAGGGGGCTGGTATGACTGGTATGGTACTGTAGGGGGCTGGTATGACTGGTATGGTACTGTAGGGGCTGGTATGACTGGTATGGTACTGTAGGGGGCTGGTATGGTACTGTAGGGGGCTGGTATGACTGGTATGGTACTGTAGGGGGCTGGTATGACTGGTATGGTACTGTAGGGGGCTGGTATGACTGGTATGGTACTGTAGGGGGCTGGTATGACTGGTATGGTACTGTAGGGGGCTGGTATGTCTGGTATGGTACTGTATGGGGTGAGGGTATGAGTGGTATGGTACTGTAGGGGGCTGGTATGACTGGTATGGTACTGTAGGGGGCTGGGGTATGACTGGTATGGTACTGTAGGGGGCTGGTATGACTGGTATGGTACTGTAGGGGGCTGGGGTATGACTGGTATGGTACTGTAGGGGGCTAGGGTATGACTGGTATGGTACTGTAGGGGGCTGGTATGACTGGTATGGTACTGTAGGGGGCTGGGGTATGACTGGTATGGTACTGTAGGGGGCTGGTATGACTGGTATGGTACTGTATGGGGCTGGTATGACTGGTATGGTACGGTAGGGGGCTTGTATGACTGGTATGGTACTGTAGGGGGCTGGTATGACTGGTATGGTACTGTAGGGGGCTGGGGTATGACTGGTATGGTACTGTAGGGGGCTGGTATGACTGGTATGGTACTGTAGGGGGCTGGTATGACTGGTATGGTACTGTAGGGGGCTGGGGTATGACTGGTATGGTACTGTAGGGGGCTGGTATGACTGGTATGGTACTGTAGGGGGCTGGGGTATGACTGGTATGGTACTGTAGGGGACTGGTATGGTACTGTAGGGGGCTAGGGTATGACTGGTATGGTACTGTAGGGAGCTGGTATGACTGGTATGGTACTGTAGGGTGCTGGGGTATGACTGGTATGGTACTGTAGGGGGCTGGTATGACTGGTATGGTACTGTAGGGGGCTGGTATGACTGGTATGGTACTGTAGGGGGCTGGGGTATGACTGGTATGGTACTGTAGGGGGCTGGGGTATGACTGGTATGGTACTGTAGGGGGCTGGTATGACTGGTATGGTACTGTAGGGGGCTGGGGTATGACTGGTATGGTACTGTAGGGGCTGGTATGACTGGTATGGTAACTGTAGGGGGCTGGTATGACTGGTATGGTACTGTAGGGGGCTGGGGTATGACTGGTATGGTACTGTAGGGGGCTGGGGTATGACTGGTATGGTACTGTAGGGGGCTGGGGTATGACTGGTATGGTGCTGCTATGACTGGTATGGTACTGTAGGGGGCTGGTATGACTGGTATGGTACTGTGGGGGGCTGGGGTATGACTGGTATGGTACTGTGGGGTCTGGGGGTATGACTGGTATGGTACTGTAGGGGGCTGGTATGACTGGTATGGTACTGTAGGGGGCTGGGTATGACTGGTATGGTACTGTAGGGGGCTGGTATGATTGGTATGGTACTGTAGGGGGCTGGTATGACTGGTATGGTACTGTAGAGGGCTGGTATGACTGGTATGGTACTGTAGGGGGCTGGTAGGACTGGTATGGTACTGTAGGGGGCTGGGGTATGACTGGTATGGTACTGTAGGGGGCTGGTATGACTGGTATGGTACTGTAGGGGGCTGGTATGACTAGTATGGTACTGTAGGGGCTGGTATGACTGGTATGGTACTGTAGGGGCTGGTATGACTGGTATGGTACTGTAGGGGGTGGGTATGACTGGTATGGTACTGTAGGGTGCTGGGGTATGACTGGTATGGTACTGTAGGGGGCTGGTATGACTGGTATGGTACTGTAGGGGCTGGTATGACTGTATGGTACTGTAGGGGATGGTAGGACTGGTATGGTACTGTAGGGGCTGGTATGACTGGTATGGTACTGTAGGGGCTGGTATGACTGGTATGGTACTGTAGGGGGCTGGTATGGGTATGTACTGTACGGGGCTGGTATGACTGGTATGGTACTGTAGGGGCTGGTATGACTGGTATGGTACTGTAGGGGGCTGGTATGACTGGTATGGTACTGTAGGGGGCTGGTATGACTGGTATGGTACTGTAGGGGGCTGGTATGACTGGTATGGTACTGTAGGGGGCTGGGGTATGACTGGTATGGTACTGTAGGGGGCTGGTATGACTGGTATGGTACTGTAGGGGGTGGGTATGTTTGGTATGTTACTGTAGGGGGCTGGTATGACTGGTATGGTACTGTAGGGTGCTGGGGTATGACTGGTATGGTACTGTAGGGGGCTGGTATGACTGGTATGGTACTGTACTGTAGGGGGTGGGTATGACTGGTATGGTACTGTAGGGGGCTGGTATGACTGGTATGGTACTGTAGGGGCTGGTATGACTGGTATGGTACTGTAGGCTGGGGTATGACTGGTATGGTACTGTAGGGGGCGGGTATGACTGGTATGGTACTGTAGGGGGCTGGGGTATGACTGGTATGGTACTGTAGGGGGCTGGTATGACTGATATGGTACTGTAGGGGCTGGTATGACTGGTATGGTACTGTAGGCTGGTATGACTGGTATGGTACTGTAGGGGGCTGGTATGACTGGTATGGTACTGTAGGGGGCTGGTATGACTGGTATGGTACTGTAGGGGGCTGGGGTATGACTGGTATGGTACTGTAGGGGGCTGGGGTATGACTGGTATGGTACTGTAGGGGGCTGGTATGACTGGTATGGTACTGTATGGGGCTGGGTATGACTGGTATGGTAGTGTGGGGGGCTGGTATGATTGGTATGGTACTGTAGGGGGGTGGGGTATGACTGGTATGGTACTGTAGGGGACTGGTATGGTCCTGTGGGGGGCTGGTATGACTGGTATGGTACTGTAGGGGGCTGGTATGACTGGTATGGTACTGTAGGGGGCTGGGGTATGACTGGTATGGTACTGTAGGGGGCTGGTATGACTGGTATGGTACTGTAGGGGGCTGGTATGACTGGTATGGTACTGTAGGGGGCTGGGTATGACTGGTATGGTAGTGTAGGGGGCTGGGGTATGACTGGTATGATATTGTAGGGGCCGGGTATGACTGGTATGGTACTGTAGGGGGCTGGTATGACTGGTATGGTACTGTAGGGGGCTGGTATGACTGGTATGGTACTGTAGGGGGCTGGGGTATGACTGGTATGGTACTGTAGGGGGCTGGTATGACTGGTATGGTACTGTAGGGGGCTGGGGTATGACTGGTATGGTACTGTAGGGGGCTAGGGTATGACTGGTATGGTACTGTAGGGGGCTGGTATGACTGGTATGGTACTGTAGGGGGCTGGGGTATGACTGGTATGGTACTGTAGGGGGCTGGTATGACTGGTATGGTACTGTAGGGGCTGGTATGACTGGTATGGTTCTGTAGGGGGCTGGGGTATGACTGGTATGGTACTGTAGGGGGCTGGTTATGTCTGGTATGTTGCTGTAGGGGGCTGGTATGACTAGTATGGTACTGTAGGGGGCTGGGGTATGACTGGTATGGTACTGTAGGGGGCTGGTATGACTGGTATGGTACTGTAGGGGGCTGGTATGACTGGTATGGTACTGTAGGGGGCTGGGGTATGACTGGTATGGTACTGTAGGGGTATGGTTCTGTAGGGGGCTGGTATGACTGGTATGGTACTGTAGGGGGCTGGGTATGACTGGTATGCTACTGTACGGGGCTGGTATGACTAGTATGGTACTGTAGAGAGCTGGTAAGACTGGCATGGTACTGTAGGTGGCTGAGGTATGACTGGTATGGTACTGTAGGGGGCTTGTATGACTGGTATGGTACTGTAGGGGGCTGGTATGACTGGTATGGTACTGTAGGGGGCTGGTATGACTGCTATGGTTCTGTTGGGGCCTGGTATGACTGGTATGGTACTGTAGGGGGCTGGTATGGTATGGTACTGTAGGGGTCTGGTATGACTGGTATGGTACTGTAGGAGGCTGGGGTATGACTGGTATGGTACTGTAGGGGGCTGGTATGACTGGTATGGTACTGTAGGGGGCTGGTATGACTGGTATGGTACTTTAGGGGGCTGGTATGACTGGTATGGTACTGTAGGGGGCTGTTATGACTGGTACGGTACTGTAGGGGGCTGGGGTATGACTGGTATGGTACTGTAGGGGGCTGGGTATGACTGGTATGGTACTGTAGGGGGCTGGTATGACTGGTATGGTACTGTAGGGGGCTGGTATGACTGGTATGGTACTGTAGGGGGCTGGTATGACTGGTATGGTACTGTAGGGGGCTGGGGTATGACTGGTATGGTACTGTAGGGGGCTGGTATGACTGGTATGGTACTGTAGGGGGCTGGTATGGTACTGTAGGGGGCTGGTATGACTGGTATGGTACTGTAGGGGGCTGGTATGACTGGTATGGTACTGTAGGGGGCTGGGGTATGACTGGTATGGCACTGTAGGGGGCTGGGTATGACTGGTATGGTACTGTAGGGGCTGGTATGACTGGTATGGTACTGTAGGGGGCTGGGGTATGACTGGTATGGTACTGTAGGGGGCTGGTATGACTGGTATGGTACTGTAGGGGGCTGGTATGACTGGTATGGTACTGTAGGGGACTGGTATGGTACTGTAGGGGGCTGGGGTATGACTGGTATGGTACTGTAGGGGGCTGGTATGACTGGTATGGTACTGTAGGGGGCTGGGGTATGACTGGTATGGTACTGTAGGGGGCTGGTATGACTGGTATGGTACTGTAGGGGGCTGGTATGACTGGTATGGTACTGTAGGGGGCTGGTATGACTGGTATGGTACTGTAGGGGGCTGGGGTATGACTGGTATGGTACTGTAGGGGGCTGGTATGACTGGTATGGTACTGTAGGGGGCTGGGGTATGACTGGTATGGTACTGTAGGCGACTGGTATGGTACTGTAGGGGGCTGGTATGACTGGTATGGTACTGTAGGGGGCTGGTATGACTGGTATGGTACTGTAGGGGGCTGGTATGGCTGGTATGGTACTGTAGGGGGCTGGTATGATTGGTATGGTACTGTAGGGGGCTGGTATGACTGGTATGGTACTGTAGGGGGCTGGTATGACTGGTATGGTACTGTAGGGGGCTGGGTATGACTGGTGTGGTACAGTAGGGGGCTGGTATGACTGGTATGGTACTGTAGGGGGCTGGTGGTATGACTGGTATGGTACTGTAGGGGGCTGGGTATGACTGGTATGGTACTGTAGGGGGCTGGTATGACTGGTATGGTACTGTAGGGGGCTGGTATGACTGGTATGGTACTGTAGGGGGCTGGGGTATGACTGGTATGGTACTGTAGGCGACTGGTATGGTACTGTAGGGGGCTGGTATGACTGGTATGGTACTGTAGGGGGCTGGGGTATGACTGGTATGGTACTGTAGGGGGCTGGTATGGTACTGTAGGGGGCTGGTATGACTGGTATGGTACTGTAGGGGGCTGGTATGACTGGTATGGTACTGTAGGGGGCTGGTATGACTGGTATGGTACTGTAGGGGGCTGGTATGACTGGTATGGTACTGTAGGGGGCTGGTATGACTGGTATGGTACTGTAGGGGGCTGGGGTATGACTGGTATGGTACTGTAGGGGGCTGGTATGGTTCTGTAGGGGGCTGGTATGACTGGTATGGTACTGTAGGGTGCTGGGGTATGACTGGTATGGTACTGTAGGGGGCTGGTATGACTGGTATGGTACTGTAGGGGGCTGGTATGACTGGTATGGTACTGTAGGGGGCTGGTATGACGGGTATGGTACTGTAGGGGGCTGGTATGACTGGTATGGTACTGTAGGGGGCTGGTATGACTGGTATGGTACTGTAGGGGGCTGGTATGACTGGTATGGTACTGTAGGGGGCTGGTATGACTGGTATGGTACTGTAGGGGGCTGGTATGACTAGTATGGTACTGTAGGGGGCTGGGGTATGACTGGTATGGTACTGTAGGGGGCTGGTATGTCTGGTATACAATTTAAATCATCTATTAAGGGGAGGCTGGCCGTTTGTTTGATCTATTAATTAATTTAGTCATATAGCTGTTTAGTTTCTTCCCTAGACCTCCATCAAGCTTAGAAAAACACCCCATAGATAAATTTGTACATTTTTCGGTAGAAAAATGGCCCGGCCAAAGGCCGGTTCCTCTTAAAACTGCAGGCTTGCTATCGCTCGCCAGGAAAACATCGACACCTAAATGGCACGAAAGGTCTTAAAATTGACAACGAAATGGGGCAAAAGGTGTTATAATCGCCAAACTAGTGGGCCGAACGTCTTATAATCTTAAAACTAGTGGGGCTAAACATGAGGGAAAAGGGGGACCAGAAAAACGGTCTGCCTCCCCTTAAATTTACCGGCAAACGCATTAGGCCTACAAATCTACGTGTCATATTGAATGTCATTATTAAATTCATAGAAAGGTTACGTGGTTATCACACTTGTATTGCAATGTCATCCTGGTATGTATATCCTAGTGGGTTCCATTTCATCTCAACCAGTAGACCATTTCAACCAGTAGCTCTCAACCAGTGCCAAATCAACCAAGACCAACCAAACCAGTTCCAAAATATAGTACTAACCTAACCTAACTAAACCTAACCGTGTTGGTTGATTGATTTGGTACTGGTTGAGAACTACTGGTTGAAATGGTCTACTGGTTGAGTTGACCGGTCACCATCCTAGTGTGTCATGTTCGGGTGTGCAGGATTGACACACGGGTTCCCACCATTGTTTAGGCCGACAGCCACCCAAATTGGATCTAAACTTGGCCACATGTGAGTTTCGGACTCTAAGGCATTGCAAGCTCTATACTGTACATCCATCAATATTAAGGGGGCCCACCTCGCTTTTTTTTCTCTTTCTCTCCTTCTCTCTTTGGCTTGTATCCATTCGGCCCCATTCAGCCTACTGTTTTAGGACGTTTACCCCCATTCAGGTGTCAATATTTTCCTGGCGAGCGGTAGCGAGCCAGCATATATATATTTTTGTTTTTACAGCAAGCTAAATTTGTACATTTTTCGATAGAAAAATTTCTCCGGCGAAGCCGGATTTCTCCATACAATTCTGGCTCGCTATTGCTCGCCAGGAAGAAATTGACACTTGGATGGGGATAAACGTCTTAAATCAGTTGCTGGATGGGGCCGAATGGATATAAGCCAGAGAAAGAGAGAAAAGGAGAGAAAGAGCAAAAAAAGCATGTGACCCCCTTTAAGCCGAAATACAAGCTAAGATACACTAAGGCTATTATATTACACACCAAAGCATAATAACCTGCATAACATTACACATAATTTCATTTCATCACTAACCCCCTACCCCCTTATATATTTTGATAAGTCTACCAAATGTCAATGTTTAAAAAATGACACTTCCTGGAGTCTGTTCAATCTAGGTTGGGGCAGAAATCGTAACCTCTAACCTCTCCTAACTCAAAATGAACTACTAGAGAAATCGAGCTAATATGTCTTTCAAATAGGAAGTTTGGGCTAGGGAATAGGGGTGGAAATGTACAGCCCATTTGCACCAGCCCTTTTTGAGTTACAGAGGTTATGATTTCTGCCCAACCTAGCATGAACGGACTATAGGAAACCACTTGCGAGTTTCAGGCTATAAGGAAGTTGGA
>CM064482.1:45330405-45362905 GCA_032716605.1 Paralithodes platypus | reverse complement strand
TCTCTCTCTCTCTCTCTCTCTCTCTCTCTCTCTCTCTCTCTCTCTCTCTCTCTCTCTCTCTCAATTCAGGTGTCGGCTTCTCTTCCCGTATCCTTTCCCCCCTCCAAAATTAGTTTTTCTTTCTTATGCCAGAAGCCCTGTGTTATGTCTTTGAACTCTCTCTCTCTCTCTCTCTCTCTCTCTCTCTCTCTCTCTCTCTCTCTCTCTCTCTCTCTCTCTCTCTCTCTCTCTCTCTCTCTCTCTCTCTCTCTCTCTCTCTATTAGAATTTTACTAGAATTAAGTCCTGACCGCCTTGCTGGGATCGTCAGGTCAGTGTATCTAGTATATCTATGTAAATATCTCTCTGGAGTGCCTCAGGGATCGGTCCCGGGGCCAGTTTTGTTTCTTATCTATATTAATGAAATCGATGTAGAACTAAATAATACTATCTCAAAGTTCGTTGATGACACAAAGATAGGATATTCAGTATTAATTGAAGAAGACAGAAATAAACTTCAATCTGACTTAAATAAAATAGTTGAGTGGTCAGAGAAATGGCAGATGCCATTCAATGTTGACAAATGCCAGGTCTTGCAAATAGGTTATAAAAACAAAGACCCGGGGTTCTTATATCTGAAAACTTAAAGACTTCAGATCAATGTGCAGCAGCTGCGAACAAGGCCAATTGAGCATTGGGGTATATTAAAACAAATTTTACTTATAAAAATTAGAACATTATAGTACCTTTATTTAAAAGAATAGTGAGACCCCATCTTGAATATGGCGTGCAGTGTTGGTCTCCTTATCTGAACAAGGATATTGGGAAACTCGAGTCGGTGCAGCGTAGAGCGACAAAGTATATACCTTCACTAAGAAATATATCATATCATGAAAGATTAAAAAAACAAAATTTGTTTTCACTTAAGGAAACAAGATTGAGAAGTCAATTAATCGAGTGTTTCAAGATATTAAAGGGTTTTGACGAAATTGATGTAGATTCACTTTTTAAAATCGATAATAGTTCATTAACTCAGGTAGATGGAATGAAATTAAAAACCAGGAGAGCAAATCTCGATGTCACAAAGAATTTCTTCACCTACAGTGTGGTCAACAAGTGGAACAAACTGCCAGAGAAAGCGGTACAATGTAAGATAATTGACACATTCAAAAGGAGTCAAGACATCCACTTTGAGGAGGTTGGAAAAATGTAGGTAAAAAAGGGAAAAAAAGGAAAACCAAAATAGGTTAAGCATCAGTAGTATATAATATTTATCAACTTCATTCTTTACTATAAATTTCCCAGTAGAAACTGTCTTCATTCTGCTGGGGGACTTGTTTCCCCAACTTTATTGAGGGAGTGGTGGGTGGGGAGAGAGCCTTCTGCTTTGCTAACCTTGCCTTCCACTTTGTAGCAAATTCTATTTTAGCATTAAGTCCGGACTGCCTAGTAGGTACCGCAAGGTCTGTGTAGTCTGTGTATGTATGTATCTCTCTCTGTCTATCTATCTCTCTCTCTCTATCTCTCTCCCCTCCCTCTCTCTCTCTATCTCTCTCTCTCTCTATCTATCTCTCTCTCTATCTCTCTCCCCTCCCTCTCTCTCTATCTATCTCTCTCCTCTCTCTGTGTCTGTCTGTCTGTCTCTCTCTCTCTCTCTCTCTCTCTCTCTCTCTCTCTCTCTCTCTCTCTCTCTCTCTCTCTCTCTCTCTCTCTCTCTCTCTCTCTCTCTCTCTCTCTCTCTCTCTCTCTCTCTCTCTCTCTCTCTCTCTCTCTCTCTCTCTCCCACACACACATAAGGTCTGACTATATCCCCCTCAGCATTCTTCCAATGTTTTCCTCCCGCCATTCCCTTCCCTACAATAACTCTGGTGGAATATCTTGGCTATCCCTCCCTGTGAGACTGTCTCATACTTTGACTCGCTCACTGCTAACTTCCGCTGGGGCTGACATGGTTATCTGCGGCCGGGAACATATTAGAAGTCATGTTTTATAAATGGTGTGTTTTATATTCTATTGCTATTCGATCTATTTGCTCCGGCCCTATCCCCACTTTTCCTTTTTTTTCTCTTTTTTTTTTTTTTTTTTTTTTTTTTTTGGTGACCGACTCAAGACATGTAATATATGCTATAGACAAATCAGGTCATGTGTATTGTAGGTAAACGGTGACATATTTACTCCGAGTTATGTATAGCATAATAGTGTTGAGATTTTAAGACGTTCCTTCCTTTAGTTTGTCGATTTTAAGGCCTTTCGCCCAATTTCGTTCTCAATTTCAAGACCTTTCGTGGGATTTAGGTGTCGATATTTTCCTGGCGAGCGATACCGAGCCTGTAATTTTAAGAATCGGCCTTCGGCCGGGACATTTTTCTATCGAAAAAATTACACATTTATCTTGAAGGAGGGTCTATTTTGTTTTTTTTATTAGCTTGATGGAGGTCTAGGGAGGAAACTAAAAAAATATATGAATAATAAATTAATAGACCAAACAAACAGCCCCTGTCCCCTTAACTAGGAACCCAATGTAATATATCCTATAGGACAATCAGATTATGTGTCTTGTAGGTTAAGTGTCACAAATTTACTCCGATTTTTTTTTTTTTTTTTTTTTTATCCTTTTGGGAGGATAGCCATTATAATTATAGATTTCTTAATACAATATACTTAAAACATATTAATTTGTATTGTTTAATATAATGCTTGATAAGGGAATCCACAAGCGCCTGCTATATATTCATATTTTTTCACCAACCAACTTTACTACTGAACTCAATTAATGAAACCAACAAATACATGTGGCACTCCAAGGACTCAACCTAGGACACTCACACCGAAATTCCGCGCACTTATGCATTACGCTATCTATCTATCTCTATCTATATCTATCTATCTCTCTCGCTCTCTCTCTCTCTCTCTCTCTCTCTCTCTCTCTCTCTCTCTCTCTCTCTCTCTTTATTGCCGGACGCCTTATTCCCCTTAACCCCTTCAGTACCGGCGCCTTCCTTTTAACTTTATTTCGGCTACGATTTTACCATTTTATTCAGCTTAAAAAGGGCCTCCAGCAATGAATTATCAGACTTCGAACTATCTCACTTAACCCTTTTTACTACCACAGATCCTTCTCAAGCTTCACAAAATCGTCTAAATATAGCTAGAAGAAACTTTAAAAGACGCTACGGTACAGAAGGGGTTAAGGGGAGGTCTCCACTTGAGGGATTTTTTTTGTTTACCCCTTTCTCCCTCATGAAATTTTAAGACGTTTGCCCCATTAGTTTGGTGATTTTAAGAATTTCCGACCCATTCTGTCAATTTTAAGACCTTTCGTGCAATTTAGGTGTCGATTTTATCCTGGCGAGCGATAGCGAGCCTGTAATTTAAGAGTAACCGGCCTTCGGCCGGGACATTTTTCTACCGAAAAAATTACAAATTTATCTTGAAAGGGGGTCAAGGGGGTGACATTTTAAGATTGCTGGAGGAGTAGGACACAAACAAGAAACCTCCCCTTAATGAGCGTGGCCATACACAGCATTACGCTATCAAGACAGTTCAATAATTATGCACAAGCCTACGATTTATTATGCAGTTTCGAATCCTGCATGTACATATATTCCAACTGTGCTATGGTAGCCTAATGTATAGACGAACGGAAGGAGTAATTAATGGGGCACTTAAGGGGAGACAGACCGTTTATTTGGTCTATTAATTAATGTATTCATATATTTGTTTAGCTTCCTCCCTAGACCTCCATCAAGCTTAGAAAAACACCCCCTAGACCCCCCCTTCAAGATAAATTTGTACATTTTTCGGTAGCAAAATTTCCCGGCCAAAGGCCGGTTCCTCTTAAAATTGCAGGCTCGCTATCGCTCGCCAGGAAAAAATCGACACCCAAAATGGCACGAAAGGTCTTAAAATTTACAACGAAATGGGGCAAAAGGTGTTAAAATCGCCAAACTAATGGGCCGAACGTCTTATAATCTCAAAACTAGTGGGGCTAAACATTAGGGAGAAGGGGATCCAGAAAAACGGTCTGCCTCCCCTTAACCCTCGGGAAGGCTTTATACCCTGTTCCAAATAGGTGGGCCAGGAATCCTGAACTCTAAAACCTCTGTTACTCAAAAAGGGCTGGAGCAAATGGGCTGTACATTTCCACACCTATTCCCTGGCTGACCCTTCCCAAATGGTAGAAATGTTAGCTCTGTAACTCAAGAAAGGGCTAGAGCAAATGGCCTGTACATTTCCACACCTATTCCCTGGCTGACCCTTCCCAAATGGTAGACATGTTAGCTCTACGACTCTACTCGGTGGTTAGTTATAGAGGCTGATGTTGAAGAGTTGTGGCCTATATGTGTGGAACAGGGTGTAGTATTGGGGGCTTGGATCAAGTTTAGAAATGGCTGATGGGAATTAAGGGGAGGCTGGCCGTTTGTTTGGTCTATTAATTCATTTATTCATATGTTTGTTTAGTTTCCTCCCTAGACATCCCTCAAATTTAGAAAAACATCCCCTACACCCCCCTCAAGATAAATGTGTACATTTTTCGGTAGAAAAATTTCCCGGCCGAAGGCCGGTTCCTCTTGCAATTACAGGCTCGCTATCGCTCGCCAGGAAAAATTCTACACTTAAATGGCACGATAGGTTTTAAATTTTATAACGAAATGGGACGAAAGGTCTTAAAATCGCCAAACAATTGGGTGGAACGTCTACAAAACTAAAAAATAATGGGACTAAACACGAGGGAGAAAGGGGACCAGCAAAACGACCGGCACCCCTTAACAAACCGACCTAACACTTAGCTCCATATTAACGAAACTCAATGATGACATTTCATTCACTTTCTAGATTCGACATATTAATGTATATGACGAGATTAATTAAATAAACACGTCGTTAATAAGGTTCAATGATTTTAGTTGATTTTTACATTTTATTTATTTATTTATTTATTTTTAATTTTGTATCTCGCTGCACTGGCAAGTATTGGTGCGCAATTCTATATAAAATTGCCTTTCGTTATGCACTACTTTCCTTAAGGGAGCCCACCTCGCTTTTTATTCTTTCTCTCCCTCTCCTTTTGGCTTGTATCCATTCTGCCCCATTCAGCCTACTGTTTTAAGACGTTTACCCCGATCTAGGTGTCTGTTTTCCTGGCGAGCGGTAGCGAGCCAGCATATATATATTCTTGCTTTGACAGAAAGCTAAATTTGTATATTTTTCGATAAAACTTTCTCCGGCGAAGCCGGATTTCTCCATACAATGATGGCTGGTTATCGCTCGCCAGGAAGAAATCGACACCTGGATGGGGATAAACGTCTAAAAACAGTTGGCTGAATGAGGCCGAATGGAGGCCAGGGAAAGAGAGAAAAGGAGAGGAAGATAAAAAAAAAAAAAAAACGGTGACCCCCCATTTAAAATTCACGTCAGCGTGAACTCAAATACATTCAGTGAACAAGTTTTAATATAATTAGCGCATTTGAGCTTATTCATTTAAATATTATTTTCAATCTAGTTTTGAACATTTCGAAATATGCAGACTCATTTTTGCAGCTAAATAATAAAAAAAATAGGAAAAGTGTGGATTGGGCCAGAGTAAATAGATAGATAGAGAGATAGATAGAAATAAAAAATACCCTCAGTATTTTTTAGCACAATTTTATATTCGCAAAGTGAGGATATTTAGAAGTGGTATAAATATCATCAGTGGATATGTATGTGTGTGAATTTGTGTTTTGGCTGTGTGTGTGTGTTCGTAGTGTTATGTTGTGTTTTGTGTTGTCCCTGTTCTGGCTCTGTCTTGAGTCGGCCACCCTCCCCCCCCCCCCCCCAAAAAAAAAGGAAAAGTGGTGGATTGGGCCTGAGTATAGATAGATAAATATCATCGGTGGATATATACATGTTGGGCCGAGGATCTGGTGGTTGTTTTATATAGTGGGAGGGGGGGGGGGGGGGGGGGGTAGTGCAGGTTATGACTCCCGTGTATTGCAGTGGAACATAATATTAGGATGACGGCTGCATAATTCTGTCGGATATTACACCGCGGGAGCATTACACTGGGGCTGCTTTACTACCACAGAAATCACGCTCCAAAGACCTTATTATTTCTGACTTTATCACACCAACAACATGAAGGGGGCCCACCTGTTTGTTTGTCTCTCCCTCTCTCTCTCTGGGTTGTATCCATTCGACCCCAATCAGCCTACTGTTTTAAGACTTTTACCCCCATCCAGGTGTCAATATTTTCATGGCGAGCCAGCATATATATATTTTTGTTATACAGCAAGCTAAATTTGTAAATTTTTCGATAGAAACATGTCTCCGGCGAAGCCGGATTTCTCAATACAAAGTTGGCTCGCTATCGCTCGCCATGAACAAATCGACACCTGGATGGGGATAAACGTCTTAAAACAGTTGCCTGAATGGCGCCAAATGGATACAAGTCACAGAAAGAGAGAAGGATAAAAAAACAGGTGACCCCCCAATAAACAACATTGTCTCTTTGTTATATCTATCTATCTATCTATCTATTGCCTGACGCCGTGATCCCCGAACCCACAAACGAACCGCCCCCATGCACTTCTGTCCCCAGTCAGTCAACGCCCCTCCTCCCAACCAGCACCGCCTTCATTCATATACTTCCTCACTCCATCCTTCCACCTCTCTTTCGGTTTACCTCTCCCTCTCTGTCCTTCTCTCGCTTCCCATACGTTCCATATGGCCGAACCATCTCAAGGTGTTCCTTTTCACACTTTCCAGCACATCTACCTCCACACCACACCTCCTTCTTACTTCCTCATTCGTCTGTCTATCCCTCCATGTAACTCCGCACGCACTTCTCAAGTAACTCATTTCCACGCCTCTCACTCTTGGTCTGAGTCTCTTCTCCAACGTCCATGCTTCGCTTCCGTAAGTCAGTGTTGGGATTACCACACTGTCATGCAAGGATTTCTTCACTTCCATACTGACCACCCTATTTCTTGTTACTGCTTTCAGGGTTCCTACAACCCTCTTCCCCTGTTGCACCCTCTCCCGCACTTCTTCATCCATAGTCCCATCTTTACTCAAGACACTACCCAGGTACTTAAATGAGCTGACAATCTCCATAGCCTGACTGTTCAACTTCACCTCACACTCTGTGGCTTCACCCCTTTCGAAGACCATAACCTTGCTCTTCCCCGCATTTACCTTCAGATTCCGTTTTTCTCACACTATTCCAAACACATTTACCAGACCCTGCAACTCCCATTCATTATCGCTCAACAGAACTATATCACCAGCAAACAGCAGTACAGGTAGCTTCCAGTCATTTCCCTCCCTTATCAGCGATACACTAACATAATTATATACTATATAATTATATTTTGTCGGTGAACTGTCATTTGTATGTGCATAGTATAGATCTATTGATATATGTCTATACTGGACCAATGCTTTCCCTTCTAGAGATTATGTTAGTCGATTTAAAATGGTTTCTTGTCGAATATATAATTTGTATACACTCTGTCAAGTTGTTAGACACATGCCCGGAAAACTCTGAAAGAATGATATGTCGAGCTGCAAAATGTTGTAAATAGGCGCAAGCAATGTGTTCTGAGGGTTAAGGGGGGTCACCTGCTTTTTTCTCTTTCTCTCCTATTCTCTATTTCTCTGGCTTGTATCCATTCGGCCTCATTCAGCCAACTGTTTTAAGACGTTTATCCCCATCCAGGTGTCGATTTCTTCCTGGCGAGCGATAGCGAGCCAGCATTGTATGGAGAAATCCGGCTTCGCCGGAGACATTTTTCTATCGAAAAATGTACAAATTTACCTTGCTGTCAAAACAAAATACATATATGCTGGCTCGCTACCGCTCGCCAGGAAAATATAGACACCTGAATGGGGGTAAAAGTCTTAAAACAATAGGCTGAATTAGGCCGAATGGATACAAGCCAAAGAGAGAGGGAGAGAAAGAGAAAAACAGGGAGGTGGGCTCCCTTAACAATAGTTCAGGTTTAGTTAATTATTTATGCTGTATGATGTGGACATGTTAGTGCAGCTCGGCTTAAAACCAATCTCCTATTGAGGTTAAATAAAACAACTCTCCTATTGAGGTTAAATAAAACAACTCTCCTATTGAGGTTAAATAAAACAACTCTCCTATTGAGGTTAAATAAAACAACTCTCCTATTGAGGTTAAATAAAACAACTCTCCTATTGAGGTTAAATAAAACAACTCTCCTATTGAGGTTAAATAAAACAACTCTCCTATTGAGGTTAAATAAAACAACTCTCCTATTGAGGTTAAATAAAACAACTCTCCTATTGAGGTTAAATAAAACAACTCTCCTATTGAGGTTAAATAAAACAACTCCTATTGAGGTTAAATAAAACAACTCTCCTATTGAGGTTAAATAAAACAACTCTCCTATTGAGGTTAAATAAAACAACTCCTATTGAGGTTAAATAAAACAACTCTCCTATTGAGGTTAAATAAAACAACTCTCCTATTGAGGTTAAATAAAACAACTCTCCTATTGAGGTTAAATAAAACAACTCTCCTATTGAGGTTAAATAAAACAACTCTCCTATTGAGGTTAAATAAAACAACTCTCCTATTGAGGTTAAATAAAACAACTCTCCTATTGAGGTTAAATAAAACAACTCTCCTATTGAGGTTAAATAAAACAACTCTCCTATTGAGGTTAAATAAAACAACTCCTATTGAGGTTAAATAAAACAACTCTCCTATTGAGGTTAAATAAAACAACTCCTATTGAGGTTAAATAAAACAACTCTCCTATTGAGGTTAAATAAAACAACTCTCCTATTGAGGTTAAATAAAACAACTCTCCTATTGAGGTTAAATAAAACAACTCTCCTATTGAGGTTAAATAAAACAACTCTCCTATTGAGGTTAAATAAAACAACTCCCCTATTGAGGTTAAATAAAACCACTCTCCTATTGAGGTTAAATAAAACTACTCTCCTATTGAGGTTAAATAAAATTGATAGCTTGTCGGAAAATAGGACTAAAAAGCTATAGTCTATTCGCTGCAAGTAGGCGAGAAATCATGACCGCTATCCTCTGTAACTCAAAAAGGGCTAGAGCAAATGGGCTGTAAATTTCCACATCTATTCCTTGACTGACTCTTCCCAAATGGTAGAAATATTAGCTCGATTACTCTAGTCGTGTTTTAGTTACAGAGAATAAAGATCATGATTTCTCGCCTACTTACAGCGAATAGACTATAGTTCGTAGCTCTACAGTAGGTATTTAGTTAGAAATATATTATTGTTCCTTTATTCAGACGCTGGATGTGTCAACTTCTGTGTTTCTCAACTCTTATAATGCCAAATATTGTTTATACGACACATAAATCCAAGTGAGATATCATGTGTTCTCACTGGGCGCATGTACTGTATACCATAATGATGTTTGACACTTAATAATTGTCAGGAAAAATCGAGTTACTCTCTTAGTGTCTCTTTTGTAAGATTATAGGTCTTTATATTAAGAAAACTATTTTCTCTGTTTCATTACTATACAGTATATACGTCAGTCGGGGTAATGTCATTCAGTCGGGGCAAGACTATCCATTACGGGGTAAAGGCAATCAAAAGCTCTGGAAAGCTGATTTTGCTTAAAAATGGATAAACGTACACTTCATTTTGTTCCTTTTTTTATGTTCTTTCATTTGCAACTATTATTTTGTTCATAATGATGAAAATAAACAACCCCCCGCTGATTTTCGATTTTCAATATTTTCCAGATTTTGTAATCTGTAGGTTTTGCTGTGAAGAGTACAAGACCCGTATCAAGATAGCCAACAAATATATTATCAAGGTATGTAGAAATAATGGTTTGGTAACATAAATTTCATTATCAATGAAGTATTTGTAGCAAATGATGCAATATTAATTCTTCGTGGCAATGTGAATCACCATAAGGGGCAATGTGAATCACCATAAGGGGCAATGTGAATCACCTTATGGGGCAATGTGAATCACCCATGGAGCTTAGATTTTACGACTGTTTATGCCTTTTCACATTAGTTTTTAGCTAATCAGCTTAGATTTTACGACTGTTTATGCCTTTTCACATTAGTTTTTAGCTTATATGGCTTTTCTTTCTCTTATAAGATGGTGAGGACATACAAACGGAAGACGGGCGACTCCCAAAAGCCTTCGGAGGATGCGATTGCCCGGGCCCTCTTGGACATTGCCAATGGGATGGGGCAGCGACAGGCTTCCCGCATATATGGCCTCAATCAGGCAACATTAAGACGCCGTTATCTGGGGCTTACCCGATCCCCCGGCAAAGCAGGACGTAAAATGGCACTCCTACATAATGAAGAGTTCGCGTTAGCGAACAACCTTGCGGTCCTGGGTGATTTTGGCCTGGCATTCGACTCCTTGGAGCTACGAAATTTCATCAAGTTCTTCCTCGACACACATGCAAGACACATTGAAGAGTTCCGAGACAATCGCCCTGGCCCCGACTGGGTGTATGGCTTCCTGAAAAGGCACTCTAACATCCTGTCAAACCGCATGTGCCAGAACATCACAAGGAAGCGGGCAGCAGTATCCGAGGCAGTTGTCTCGGAATACTTCGACAACCTTCAAAAGAGCCTGCAAGACGTTCCACCTCAAAACATTGTAAATTATGATGAGACGAACATAACAGATGACCCAAGAGGAAAGCTGCAGATCTTCCGCCGGGGGACAAAGAACGCGGAGAGGATAATGAACACCACCAAATCCTCCACATCTGTTATGTTCGCCATCACGGCTAGTGGTCGGAACCTGAGCCCATATGTCGTTTATAAGGGAGAGCGGCTACAACCAACATGGATTGAAGGGGGACCAGTTGACGTTGTGTACAACGTCACAAAGTCGGGATGGTTTGACAGCCTATGCTTCATCAACTGGTTCCAGAAGGTTATTCTGCCATATGCAAAATCCCTGCCCGCGGAAGAGCCAAAGGTCATCATTGGTGACAACCTGCCCTCCCACATAAATCATGAGGTGGTCGAGTTGTGTGAGTTGCACAACATAAGGATGGTATTCCTACCACCCAACTCGACCCACCTCCTATAGCCACTGGACGTCGCCGTATTTTCCTCACTAAAGAATGAGTGGCGGAAAATCATCACACAGTGGAAGCTGACCGGGGGGAAGCACTGTTCGACCCTTCCCAAGCACATGGTTCCGCCACTCATCCTCAATCTGGAGATTGCGATGAATGACAAGTGGGCAGACCTGGCTAAGGCAGGCTTCAAAGCCTGTGGGATCCACCCCTTCAACAAGGAGCATGTCTTGGCCAAGGTGAGACGGGTCCCAGAAGAGGAACAAGGAGGGACTGAGCATGTCAGCCCAGTTTTGCTGACATACCTCCAACAGGCCAGGGAAACCAGTGTCTCGACCCGGGGAACATCATCACATGGCCGTGGGGGTCGAAGACGTATCCCACCTGGCCAGTCCATGTCTCTGAAGGACCTACAGGACCAAGAGGAGTCTGGCCCTTCCAACCAGCAGGCGGTTCGAGGGAAGAAAAAGAACACATCGAGGAGGCTGGTTTTCGATGACAACTCCTCGTCAGAGGACAGTTCCATCGAAGACAGCGTGGAGCTGGAGATTTCCTCGAAAGAAAATGATGTGGGAAATGACAACGATCTGCAAGTGTCCGAGTATGTGCTTGTTATGTTCGCTTCCAAACGACAAACAAACAGGCACTATGTGGGGAAAGTGATGAAAGTGCTCCGAGACGAAGTAGATGTGGACTTCTATAGGAGAACTGAATATGATTCTGAAAAACTGATGGGTTTCAAGACACCGACAAGTAAGGATGAGTACTCGGTGGAAATAAAGGACGTGGTAAAGAAATTGAAACTTAAACTTACAAACAGAGCCACAATCTATTTTGATAGAGCCAATTTTAGTGCCCTGCTCGTCAGGTAGACACCCATGAATGTGAACAGTGTTGGACAGAACCACAATGGACATTTGTTTACATTAATTACTTATATTTTAGTTTAAGTTTTGAAATTAATTAGAAATGCCGTACAATCTACAGTCACCTCATTTGTGGCCAAATATGTGTTTTTTTTTTGTTTTTTTTTTTAGTTAAATGTTACATTTAGTATTTATTTACTTTATGAATTGCTTATTTAAAGGTTTTTCTAATCAATTTCATTTTAGTTTAATTTTTGAATATGAATCATATTACCCCTCGGGGTAACCAGAATAGTTTGGGGCAACCTGAATCACTGAATGACATTCCCCCAGCATATGTATGTTTTACTAATTTTGCATTAAATTTCACAAATCAATATATTACATTTAGATTTCAATTCAAATATGGTACAAATGTAGGTTAATCTTTATATTTTCATATAGGATTAATGAAAATGATTGAACTGTCCTATGATTTTTATTATAACCCTTAGTATACATAAAAAGGTAGAAATTTGAATAACATTACCCCGACTGACCCGGTATATATCTATATTATATATATATATATATTGTCACACATGACATTTATGCAACCGGTTTTCATATATTTTAATTAACTCTATTATTTGGTGTGTGTAGTTCTGTACACTTAAGGGGAGGTTTTTAGTTTGTTTCCTACTCCTCCAGCAATCTAAAAATGTCACCTTGACCCCCTTTCAAGATAAATTTGTACATTTTTCGGTAGAAAAATTTCCCGTTCGAAGGCCGGTTACTCTTAAATTACAGGCTCGCTATCGCTCGCTAGGATAAAATCGACACCTAAATGGCACGAAAGATCTTAAAATTGACAGAATGGGGCGTAAATTCTTAAAATCGCCAAAATAATGGGGCGATCGTCTTAAAATCTCAAAAGCAATGGGTCTACACATGCGGGAGAAAGGAGTCAAGAAAAAAATCCCTCAAGTGGAAATCTCTCCTTTTAATAGTGGCTTCCTTGGGATATGGGATATTATCGTAGCTAATCGTGTAATATGTCTATAATGAAATGGATTGAGTACGTAATTACCATGATGTTAGTTGTGCAGGTGTAAATGGATTGAGTACGTAATGACCATGATGTTAGTTGTGCAGGTGTAAATGGATTGAGTACGTAATGACCATGATGTTAGTTGTGCAGGTGTAAATGGATTGAGTACGTAATGACCATGATGTTAGTTGTGCAGGTGTAAATGGATTGAGTACGTAATGACCATGATGTTAGTTGTGCAGGTGTAAATGGATTGAGTACGTAATGACCATGATGTTAGTGTGCAGGTGTAAATGGATTGAGTACGTAATGACCATGATGTTAGTTGTGCAGGTGTAAATGGATTGAGTACGTAATGACCATGATGTTAGTTGTGCAGGTGTAAAGCTGATTGTGATGGATAAATGTACCCAAGAATACAACTAGATCATTTGCATTAAGGGGGGTCACCGTTTTTTTTTTTTTAAATTTCTCTCCTTTTCTCTCTTTCCCTGGCATGTATCCATTCGGCCCCATTCAGCCAACTGTTTTAAGACGTTTATCCCCATCAAGGTGTCGATTTCTTCCTGGCGAGCGATAGCGAGCCAGCATTGTATGGAGAAATCCGGCTTCGCCGGAGACATTTTTCTATCGAAAAATGTACAAATTTAGCTTGCTCTCAAAACAAAAATATATATATGCTGGCTTGCTACCGCTCGCCAGGAAAATATTGACACCTGAATGGGGGAAACGTCTTAAAACAGTAGGCTGAATGGGGCTGAATAGATACATGCCAAAGAGAGGGAGAGAAAGAGAAAAAAAGCGAGGTGGGTTTCCTTAATTCTATAACATGGTGAGATAAGCCAACGTTCTCCCACCGGTCATATATTTCCTTGTGGCTGTTCCCAACCAGTGTTACCTCCCTGTCAAAGCTGCCAAACTACCCCTGTGACCCACCATCAATAATATGTGTAAGGAGAAGATGGAAGCAGTGTCTGACAGTATAAGGATGGAATATATAGTTCATATAATATTAACCCCTTCTGTATCGTTGACGTTTATTATTCATATTTATATATATATATATATATATATATATATATATATATATATATATATATATATATTGATAAAGGATCAGCAGTCGTCCTAATGGACAGTATTTTCTATGAACATAAAATTATGGAAATATTGAACGATCAAGAAATATATAAAAGGATTCCTAACAATGTTGATAAAACCACCATCAACAAAATCAAAACTGCATTAAAAAAATACGAAAGCTCCCTAACTAAAGATGAAATAAAGTACCTTGCAAATTTCGAATATAAAACTAGTTTATTTTATGGCCTTCCAAAAATACACAAATCAAAATCCATAATCAAGTCTATCGAAGAAGGGAATTCAGAGTATATATCGGTCCCGAACCCTTCAGATTTAAAGATGAGGCCTATTGTTGCTGGTCCTGCTTGCCCTACCCACAGACTCAGTCACCTCCTGGATATTTTACTACAACCTTTTCTAAAACTTATCCCTGCCTACATACAGAATAATCTAGACTTTTTAAATAAAATCCCTTCTCAGCTGAGTGACTCTGAAATTGTTGTGACTCTAGACGTAGTTAGCCTATATAGCAACATCCGTCATGAATTGTGTGTGACTCTAGACGTAGTTAGCCTATATAGCAACATCCGTCATGAATTGTGTGTGACTCTAGACGTAGTTAGCCTATATAGCAACATCCGTCATGAATTGTGTGTGACTCTAGACGTAGTTAGCCTATATAGCAACATCCGTCATGAATTGGGATACAAAGCCATAAATTATTGGCTTGAAAATCATTATGAACAAACAAACCGTTTACCCTCTAGCCTGATTTCGGACGGGTGCAAATTGATCCTCGAAAATAACTCCTTTGAGTTTAATGGATCAAATTATCTGGAACAGCAATGGGAACGAAGTTTGCCCCAAATTATGCAAATCTGGTCCTGGGATATTTGGAAAATACCTTCTATTATAAAATACTCTCCTCGTTTGGCGAATCCACTGCCAATAAAATAAAGAACAACTATATGAGATATTTAGATGAGGTCTTCATGGTATGGGATGAAAGAGATGGTGATGTATACACGCTAATAGACTTGATGAATGAGCTTGATCCCAAAATGTATTTCACCTGTGATAAAATAGGAGATCCGGTAACTTTCTTGGATGTTAAAATTATGAAGCAAACAAAGGCAGTGATAACAGATGTCCACTATAAAGCTACTGACACAAAACAATATCTGGAATATAACTCGAACCACCCGAGACACGTAAAAAACAACATTCCATTCAACTTAGCACGCAGAATTTGCACAATTGTTTCAGAACCTACTCTGAGAGATATAAGATTAAGTGAATTAAAAGACTTTTTATTGGCTCGTAATTATCCTAAAGGCATAATAAATATTGGAATAAGTCGCGCAAAGCAGATCTCCATCAGCGTACTACGCACCAGTGATAAAGCAACTGACAATACATCCAATGATATACTACCATACATAAGTACATACAATCCAAACTTCGATGATCATTTCAGTGGAGCAAAATCCGCAATTGCCCTATTAAAAACCTCTCAAGAAACTAAGCATATATTTAAAGATGTTTCATTAATAAAGTCGAAGAAACAACCCAGTAACCTTAAGAATTTGCTAACCAAGGCCAGATTCAATACGGTACAAAATCAAGGGGTGACGAAATGTGGTAACCCAAGATGCAAATTATGCACACAAATAATAGAAGGGAATCAATTCAAATTTGTAGATACTAATTACACGTTTAAAATTAATCATAATATGAATTGTTCCACGCTCAATTGTATCTACGTGATTCGCTGTAATGGCTGTAATTCCATCTACATTGGCGAGACTTGGAATCTTAGACTTAGAACAAACCTGCACAGGGACCACATTAGACATAATACAGGGCTATATGTTAGTACTCTCATATCAAAATGTGCTAAAGATAAATCTCCTAATTTTAATATAATACCCTTTTACAAAGTAAAGAAAGATGACGTTGCTTTGAGAAAGAGTAAAGAAAGTCACTTCATAAATAAATTCAAGCCTCATTTGAATAAAGAACTATAAATAGACTCTGAACGAAAAACAATATTGGAACAAGAACGAAGTATTTTTTTAACTATCATAACCTAAGACAAGTCTAAACCAGTGACTGGAAATCCACAGAAGAGTACAGAACAAATACCTGACTCTGGAGCCAGCCACTCTTGCATTTTTGTTTATAATAACTGAAGATCTACGAAAGTAGAGAAATGCATTTTAACACTTTTACATAAACATTATTTTAATATGTACACAACAGTCCGAGCCTTCTAAAAAGATACTCGGACATACTTTTTAAACCCTTATTTTGTGCATGCAATATATTTTAGATGCAATTTAATTTTAGCACTAACAAATTTTAAACTTTGTGCAGTGAACCTACCCTTTTCTACACACCTTTAGTGTGGAAGCATATTCGCATATATTTTTACCACAAGAATCAATATTTTTCATGTTTTATATATATATATATAATATTATATATATACTGTATATATATATATATATATATATACCGGTATATATATATATATATATATATATAAACTGTTGGTTAATTTACTCTATACTACTTACTTCAATGGCTGCTCACATCCATATCCATTAAATGATTTCCGTGGACTATTTTTTCTCTAATTGGCTGTTTGATGCCTTAATGAGCGTGAGTTTGATGAAAATCCTTTGGTCTGTTAACCTGGACCACTTCCCAGGCTTCACCCAACACAGGCCTCTAACACATATACCAGATTATTAAGGCCAGATTTTCTGTTTGCTCCAAAGACCCCCTTTCAAGATAAATCAGCACCTCCTGTCCGGGAAGCATACTTCCGAAGTACAGACTAGTAGGTGCCATAGGGTAAATTAGGACCAATCACAGCTCGAGTTTACCCTAGGATGACTATTACCAAGTCACAAGACTAACTTCAACCATGCATATAACCCTGGACAGCCAACATTGTAGCACTAAGTCATGAAAATATTACTACAAAGTAATAGGAAATTGTTATAATAATGCCCTCGGTACTTTGAATTATGCAAATAAATATATCCCATTATGTTTTACGATAGTAAGAGTTAAAGCGTATCTGGCAACAGTGTTTAGTCCCAGTATAGCGATCATTCGGCATTCAGTGTATTCGCCTTAATACTATATATTATCCTATTATAATAGACACTTATTACTATTTCAATATAATACAGCCATAGACAATGCCATTACATATTATTTGAATATGATAGAAAGTTCTCCACTATACAATATGTTAAGCATGAACAGTCATGACAGAGCCGAAATCTTCTCTATGGACTGTAGTTCACAGAGAAGGTTTTGGTTCTACTGTTATGACTCATGACTTGTCGATTGAGATCATTTGGCTTAAATAATAATTATAATTTATTCCAGATATTAAAATATAATAGGAGTACACTTGAATAAGTCAATTCTACATATAATTTAGTCGTGAGTGGAGGGGTTAGACGAGAGAGAGAGAGAGAGAGAGGGGGGGGGGGTGAGTGGAGAGGGGAGCGGAGGGGGTGAGAAGAGGTGGGGGTGAGGGTTGAGGAGAATACCAAGAGAGGTGGAGTGCAGACTGAGGTAAAGGGTTGTAGGTGATGTTAATTGGTTGTAGTGATGGGATAATATTGTGATTATGATAATACGTTTTGGGCATCACTTGATGAAGAAGAGGATTTAAGAAGAGAACCAATTACTTTTGAGATTTTAAGACGTTCCTTCCGTTAGTGTAGCGATTTTGAGACCTTTTGCCCCATCTCTTTGACAATGTTAAAACCTTTTGTGCCATTTAGGCGTCGATATTTTCATGGCGAGCGATAGCGAGCCTGTAATTTTAGAAATAATCCGCCTTCGGTCGTGACAGTTTTCTACCGAAAAATGTACACATTTATCTTGAAAGGGAGTCGAGGGGGGTGTATTTTTAAGCTTGATGGAGGTCTAGTGAGGAAACTCAAAAAAATATATATATAGTGTTACGACTGAGGTTTAAATATATCAGGGTTCTTATTCATTGGACTAGTAATGGCATAAATGCTACAACGGAAAGCGCTAGATCCAACCTCTGATGTATATTCCCAGTGAACAAAGAACACAAATACTCTCCAGAGTTCTATATTCAATAATAGGTTATTAAACTCTCAATAAATGTGCATCTACTCTAGGCTTAAAGTTATGTGAAAACAGCCTATTAATACCTATAACCGAAGGTGCTTGGTTATGGTATGCAAAGTAAGGTGGTAAAAGAAGTTACAGCTTACGTTACTTTAATCAATAAATGTCAGGCACTCCTGCATGAAAGAAAGTGCACTACATTCCTTCAACACCAACAAGGAATCTTCTTTAAATGTTAGATGCTATCAAGATGCTCGAATCGGAAATGGAACCCAAAAAGGCAGGCAGCGGAACAATGCTCGTGCAGGCTATGCACACAAAAAGGCAGGAGATATAATGCAGTCGGAGCCAAGAATATCCTAAACGCCACAACAATAATAATAATCGCCACGACAATGCAGTATTCCTAAGTCGTTTGTGTCTCAATACATCAAACTAGGCTGCGAAAGGCTTGTGTAATCATAAACGGGTATGCATAAAAAGAGTAATTGGTTTAATATACTTAATGTCTACTGTGACTGATAAAGTCTAGCTAGAGTCAATGATACGAGATACTGGTGCGCTTGGCATGCCGCATAGCCTAGTGCAAATCTCAAGTCTGTGCGTCAAATATTACGTTATAATGAAGGGTAGCTCTCTTGAGAAACCTTAATACCGAAGTATTAAGTGTTCTCCTGGTGTACCTCAAAGACAAACAACAAGCTTAGAACAGTGCAGAATGGTATAGGCAAAAAGCCCTCATTCGTGCATGCTCTACTCTCAATGGCACACAGACTAGAATTTACCCAATCAACTCCAGTTCTCAGGTATGTCGTGCAGCTTTTAACTAAAGCCAGCACCCATCGGAAACAATACCTTATAGTATCAGACTCCTAGTCTAGCATTATCTAATCCAGGAGAACACTAATAATTATAGGAAGCAGTACTGAACAATATGAATGCCAACCAATGCTTCGTGATCAACTTATCTTAACAACTAACATACATGGGTTATATCAGACCTTAACGCACAATACAACTGGCCAGCATGAAGCTGATTATGCAGAGTTAACCAGAGGGGATATAATATTAATAAAAGGTGGTGAAAGGTATGGAAAATGAGAGAGATAGGCAGAGGAAAAGGTTCTCAGGTGCAGAGAGGGGGACAGATATCAAAGGGATAAGAGGGATGCGTTCTAGAAACCAGATCTGAGGGAGAGAGTAGCGAGGGAGCTGTATATATACTAGCACTAGCTCGAACCGCGTAGAAAAGCGGTAAAAAGTCCTCTAGCCAATGCTAAAGAAACCAGCTAAACATGACGTCACCAAGCATGGTAAAAACTCCTCCAAGAGGCCAGCCAGCTGTGACGTCATCAAGCATGGCAAAAAACACTGCGCACCTCCTCTCACTCTGTTCTACTCTCTCTCTCTCTCTCTCAAATCCTATCATTACTACTTAATGATAAAACATATACTTTGCAATTAAATATATAAAGCCTTGACATGGGCGAAAACAAAGAGCCTTTCTGGACTGCCCATGACACAAGCTTTCATATGAAATAAAGCACACAATAATACATCAACTGTAGCCACATCCACTGCCCTGGCGATCCTAGCGAGTTACTGTAGGACAAGTCATGCGGTTCTAACGGAGTGGTTAACGTCACACCCCCCCCAAGATTTTTCTCAGAGACCCAAGGCTCACAAAAATCTGATTGTTAGAACCCATGCTATATCTCTACTTCCCATCACCCAGCGGCAGTAAAATATCTGGCACAGTTCTCAACATTTTACAAAATTATAACCCTCCCCAACACAATAGGTTAAATCATATGTAGTTATGCTCCTCAAGAGCGAGCTTCTCTAGCCCAGCATTCTGAGAGGAGTGCAACTCAGAATTACTGCTATAACATACTGAAAAAATTCAACTATCAAAGAAAGAGTTTTTATTTGATTTTTATGTTTTTAATTTGTTTATTTCGGCTGCACTATAGGGGCAAGCCTAGTTTTTTCTTCTATACCAAACGCTCAACTCCTGCTTTACGACCCAATACGCTGGGCTACAACCGCGAGCCAACAAGCACCAAGCGCAAAATACTATTCAAAATAAAGCAGGAGGCTACCCCTGATTCAATCTACCCAGGATCATATACCCTTGAAAGACAATCTGCAACCACGTTGTCACAACCGGCAATATGGCGTATGTCCAGGTTATATACCAATAACCTTAGTGAACACCTGGTCAGCCTCATATTCCGATTGTGAAACTGGCCCAAGAACTTGAGAGGGTGATGATCTGTGTAAACTACAACGACCGGACCATAGGCTGGAACATAGATCTTGAAATGCCCAAGCACAACAGCCAGTAGCTCCTTCTCGACAACAGAGCAGCTCCCCTGGGCCGAATTGAACTTCTCCAAGCAGAAACTAACCGGATGCTCCAGCCCATCATCGTCCTTTTTCACAAGGACGGCACCAGCCCCCACACCACTAGCATCCGTTGATAGTTGGAAAGGTAGGCTAAAGTCAGGGGCCCTGAGGATCGGGTGAGTGCACAACAGGTGTTTTACTACTCTAAACGCCTTCTCACACTCAGGCGCCCATTTGACTTTCTTATCCTTCCTGTTATCCTCCACCTGAGCCTGACTGTCCTGTTCTCCTTCTCCACCTTGACTGCTAAACGTCATCACAGGCACAGTGAGAGGCTCAGGGGGGTGCCTCACATACTCCTTCATGAGATTAACGTGACATAACTGATTGCGCATACGTCTGTCTGGAGCGGCCACCAAGCAATCCAGGTCCGATAGCCTCTCACCCATCCTATAAGGACCAGTGTACTTCGCGGATAAGGGATGACCTACAAGGGGCAGTAGAATCAACACCTCCTGACCCACGTGAAACTCCGAGTTTAACCTGGAGGTCGTACCTGTCCTTCATGAGGGCCTGAGAGCTAGTCGAATTACGGCCAGCCAACTCCAGACTGCGCAACATCCGTTCTCGACTGTCGAGGACATACTTGAGCATAGAACAAGGTTTATCTGCACCCTCCCATATTTCTTTAAGCATATGGAGAGGCCCTCTGACACGGTGTCCAAAGACGAGCTCATTAGGGCTGAATCCCAAACTTTCCCCAGGTACCTCCCGTGCAGCAAATAAAAACATATGGCAGGCCAAGATCCCAACCTTTCCCACTCTCAAAGCAACAATAACGAAGCACAGATTTCAAGGCTGGGTGCCATCGCTCTAACACACCCTGGCTCTCTGGATGATACGCAGATGACACAACCATAACAATCCCATGCTGCGGGACTGCTTGAACAAAGAGGCTAGAAGTGAAGTTGGATCCTTGGTCTGACTGAATTACCTGCGGGTAACCATACCGGAAAAAATACACTAGCAAGTTTCGGACCACCGTCTTCGCTGACCCATTTTTCATAGGGTACGCGTCAGGGTACCTTGTTGCTACCTCCATGATGGTCAGGGGATACTTGGAAAAATCTCCCGACTGTGCATCACTGTCCTTCTTCAACTCGACAGCACCGGTACCACATTCAAGAACCTCCGGGTCTTCTAAGTGCAATTTACGAATGTCCGAAGGAGCAAGCTTATCTAAGTGTTTGCGAAACAACTCATGCCCCCCTCCTACACTGAATTTAGCCTCCCGTTGCTCTCTCTCTGTGTATCGTTGCTGTCTCTTCGTCTTTTTAAGCCCATCCTCTGCCTTCTTACTAACAGTTAATGGGTCTTCTCCAGACTCGAAAATCGGTCCTAATAATGAGTCCCCGAGAATGTCCGCTGATACTAAACTCTCAACCGCATCAACTTCCAACCCCTCCTCGGTACCTTTCCTCCGCTTGTCTAAAGACTGTTGACCAGAATGTGACTCCCTGGATGCAAGAGATCTGGTGACAACACACGCCATAGGTTGCACCGGACACTTCTCAACCCACTCCTGCTCCTCCCTACTCACGTCGGCCGGCTTCTCGGCAACGACCAAGGGTGGAGCCTCAGAAGTAGGCCCCGCAAAGTCGTTGCCGAGAAGGAGGTCGACGCCCCCAATAGGTAACTTCTCCACAATTCCTACATCCAGGTCACGAGTACAAAGGAGTACAAAGGAAATCAAGCAACAACAGATCTAGTGACCCTTCTAGGTTGCTTGTCCTCCAAAACACTGAGGATCAAGTGTCCAAACAGTGGTTTAGAGTGGGTAAGGGAACATTGGAAAGGGAAATACTGCCCTGGAACTAATGTCCGTGGCAGGATTAGGAAGTTAGTAGGGGACAGATGGGTTAGTAACTGAGGGGGGGATAAAATAAAGTTATTCATTTACAAACGCAGTCAGTCGCGGGTTTGATGCGAGATATTTGTCTAGGCGGAGTTTAAATGAATCAACGGTGATGCAGTCTATAACGTTTCGGGGAAGCCCATTCCACAAGTTGACAACTCGATTGAAGAAGAAATTCTTAGATTCGTGTGAGTTAAAAGATTTACCAATAATTTTGCAACCGTTTCCCCGCGTGTAATTAGATTGGTCGATAGTGAAGTACTTACTACAGTTCATATTGTCGATGCCTTTGATGATTTTGAACACTTGAATTAAGTCACCTCTTAATCTGCGCTGGGTTAAAGGAAATAGATTTAATTCTCTAAGACGCTCTTCGTATGGTTTGTTCTTTAGGCTAGGTATCATTTTGGTAACTCTACGTTGAACTCGTTCTAGCTTGTTTATATCTTTTTGGTAATAAGGGCACCAGGATTGAACGCAGTATTCCAGAAGAGGGCGGACTAAGGAATTGTAAAGGGTTAGGATAACTTCTTTGGATTTATGCTCAAATGACCTGCCTATAAAGCCAATTATTTTGTTTGCCTTCTTAACAACTTCTGAACATTGTTGACTCGGTTTTAGGTTACTCGATATTGTTACTCCCAGATCGGTTTCTCTGTTTACATTCTTAAGCTGAGTGCCATTCATCGAATAGTTTGCTTTCTCATTTAGGTATCCGATATGTAGTACTTTACATTTATCCGCATTGAAACTCATTTGCCAAATTTGGGCCCAACATGACAATTTATCTAGATTGTGTTGCATATCGTCAACTTGTTCTTTTGAGAGTACGCTATTTGCAATTTTTGTATCGTCAGCAAATTTTGAGATTGTACAGGTGAGACCCTCATCTATGTCGTTGATGTAAATTAGAAAGAGAATTGGTCCTAGTACCGATCCCTGGGGTACCCCGCTACTTACATTGGTCCATTTTGATGCCTTACCGTTTATGACTACTCTTTGCTTTCTGTCGCTGAGCCAATTTTCTATCCATTTCAACACACCGTCTTTTATTCCATGCGCTTTTAGTTTTAGCAGTAAACGTTTGTGGGGAACTTTGTCAAAGGCCTTTTGAAAATCAAGGTATATAATATCTACAGCTTTACTCTCATCATAGAGGTTGAGGATATCGTGGAAGAAGTCTAAGAGGTTTGTTAAACAGGAACGTTTTTTACGAAAGCCGTGTTGAGTATCTTTAAGTATGTTATTTTCCTCTAAGTGATTTACGAGTCTGTCTCGTATGACCGTTTCTAGCATTTTACATACAACTGAGGTTAAGCTAATTGGACGATAGTTACTGGGTAGGGATTTGCTGCCTTTTTTGAATATCGGTGTTACGTTGGCTAGCTTCCACTGATCGGGCATAGTTCCAGACTGCAAGGATTTATTGAATAGTAATGTCAGTGGTTTAGAGAGCTCATCCTTAGCTTCCTTTAGAACTCTAGGCGAGATTGTATCAGGTCCAGGCGTTTTATTTACCTTGAGTTTATCTAAACAATTCAATACTTCTCTCTCTGTAACGGTGATATTGCTTAGAACATCTGAATTATCAATCTGAATCGGCGATGGTGTAGGGATATCACTGAGGTCTTCTGTTGTAAAAACTGATGCAAAGAAGGTATTGAGGGCATTACTCATTTGTTCGTCTTTGGTGTATTCTCCATTTTCATCGACTAACGGTCCAACAGTTGAAGTAACGACTTTTTTCTTTCTGATATAACTATAGAATTCTTTCGGGTTTGTTTTACTTTGATTCGCAATATGTAACTCTAAGGTCTTTTTACTTTGCTTAATTAACTTTTTGGCTTTGCGTCGTAGCTCTACAAATTTCAGCCGTTCTTCGTCATTTTGTGAGGATTTTAATCTATCATTAGCAAATTTTTTAGCAAGCAGGCAGTTTGAAATATCTTTATTCCACCATTTGGGCTTATTATTATGGCCTGGATGCCGAGTTTTTGATGGTATGCAATCTTGCACTGCTTTTAGGTAAGTGGCTTCGAATAACTTCCAAGATGTATTTATGTCGTTATTGTGAATTAAAAAGCTCCAGTCAGTTTCTTTAAACATAGCTCTAAGTTTATGGAAGTTTGCTTTCTTGAAATTAGGGACTTTTCGATGCTACTATTTGGTTCGTTACTAGTAAACTTTAAAGTGAAAGTTATCGTACGATGGTCGCTGTTACTGAATTCATCACCAACATTCAAATTCTCTATTAATTCTTCTTTTGTTGCAAGTACAATGTCAAGAACGTTATTACCACGGGTCGGCGTTCCAACAAATTGATAAAGCGAACTCTCTTGCAAGTTCGTATACAAGTCATGTCCGGAGTGTGAAGTAAGAGTATCGCCCCACTTGGTCACAGGTAAATTAAAGTCACCAAAAATTACGGTATCTTGTGAGTTACTTACATCTGCAAATATTCGTAAATTTCTCGGTCAGTTTGCACTGATTGAGCTGGAGGTCTGTATATTAATGCAAGTATTATTTTTGTACCTTTATTATTCTTTATTAGCACAAAAGATGCGTCGACGTTCACAATTTGAGGTTTTGACAAGAGGGTAGGGTTAAGACTTTCTTTGATATAAAGTAAAACGCCACCTCCATTTCGATTTATTCGGCTTTTCTCAAACATTACATAACCGGGAAGTGAATACTCTGCTAAAAAGTCTCTATCTTCTGTATTGAGCCAAGATTCTGTTATGCCAATCACATCATAATTTTCTGTGAACACTAGCTCCTCTAAATCTGAAAATTTATTGCGTATGCTACGAGCGTTTGCATAGAAAACCTTTAAATTTGTTATTTTAGAACTCACGGAACGCTCTTTAATAATATTTTTGGTTCTTGTCGGATCTACATTTATGTTCATGGCTGTCCTCGGTCCTCGCTCTCTTCGGTCCTTATCGCTGGTGGTCCTCGGTTGCCTCTGTTTTTTTCTTGGCGTTGGATGATGAGTCACACCATCAACTTCCATCTTCATTCTTACAAGCGGGTATGACCTTGTTGCATTAACTCCCTGAACCACAACCACCCGCGCCGTATTTACAGGTTTACCAGTGAAATTTCTCAACAATGTTTGCGATGCCCCAGTGTCACGCAAAATTCTCACCTCATGTCTTCTACCCTCCCACTCCACACAACCGAGTCCCCTGTGGTCACTAAAGGCATCACGGACAGGGAATAAGCCTTCCGGATCCTTCTGCACTGGCAGTGTATTTACCTCGGAAGAATTGCCTCTAACAAACTCTGATGTCCTCTTGAACACTCCAATGCCGTGAGCAAAAGACACGGCTGCCGGAGGAGGTCGACTAGGGCACTCATTTGCCTTATGACCCTCCTGGTGGCACTTAACCCCTAACTGTCGGCGCGCAACATAAGTCGAGTATAATAAATCTGGACTATCTGGCGGCGCGCGACATAGGTCGTGTGGCAATTTCAGCACGTAATGTTGCTGAGAGAGAGAGACAAGTGGTGGCAGGAGAGTAGCGAGCGTATGACTGCTCCAGACCACCGCGGCGAACCTACTGACACGAATCCCACCTCCTCCCTCCCTCTCTCACTCGCTACATACTGAATTGTATGGGGAAAGTACCGAATTACATGCTTTTTTCACTCGTGTTGCGCGGTTGTTGCAAGAAAACTAGCCGTCATAAAAGGATCGTTATGGTGTCATTGGAAAGCTCTGTTTATGCCCTTTCAGGGATAGATACTTGTTTTACGCTCTGGGTCTTATTTAGGCATGAAAATGATCACGTAAACAGCCCTATTTTGGCAAAAAACACAACGCTGGTGGCTACATATTTTATACCGCCTAGGCCGCTCTTTAGGTGTTAAAACACATAAATTTCGGTCTCGGCTTATACTGTGATGTAAAAGGCCCCTGACTTTTCTCATACGGCTTGGTGTTAGGTTTGGCTTCAGTTTTAGTTTCATTGCTCTTTTGTTTAAATGTGTCATTGCTACGGGCAGGGGGAGGATAACGGTCCCTAGCACTTGCATCGTACTTCTGTGAGGACCCGCAACCCCGAATCAACGACAGCCGTCTATCAGCCATTTCTGCTGCTTCGACTAGAGTTCTTGAGTTCTTTTCTCCTTTAAGTTCAAAGTTAGATCACCGCCCGTGCTCTTAAAGAACTGCTCCAACATCATTAACTGCTTAATTCCATCAAATGTTGTTACCTTCTCAGATCGGAGCCAGTTCCCCAAAGCATCGGACAAGTCCCGGGCGTGTTCCAAAAAGGTGCTATCTCTTCCCTTGGTTACACCCCGGAACTTCAAACGGTACGTTTCTGGTTGCAGTTCGTAAGCCCTCAGGACAGCCTCCTTGAGATCCTCATACACAATACATGGCTCCAAAGGTAACGCATCGTAGGCTTTAAGACCCTTGTCTATTAATCTAGAGGATACAAGTGCTGCCCATTTATTCTCTGGCCACTGGTGTTCCTGGCACTTCTTCTCAAAGCGTGCGAAAAATTCTGTTACACCACTCTCATCAAACACCGGAACCAGTTTCAATAAGTGCGAGAGAGATTGATCATGAACACGGTTACCAGCCCCAAGTCGCTGTCCCGTTGTCTCTACCCGCGACTTCTCTACGTCCATGTCGGCACAGTACCTAGTCGACTCTAAATCAGCTTGGATTTTTGCTAGCTCTATGTGCTGATGACTAATAGTTTTTCTCTCTTCTATCTTGGCTAATTCTATTTGCTGCTGAAGCTGAAGCTCAGATACCCTGATAGCCTTTCTCTCTTCGATCTTAGCTAATTCGAGCTGATACAATAATTCTGGAGTTAACCCTGGAGGAGGTGAAGGTGCTACAATGTTTGAAATTACCGGTGGTCCCCCCAGGGGCAACCCACCCTGCCAGTCACCACCCACCTGTGGAAGCGTACCCGGGGTCGGCAAACCACTGGGATGGCTGGGAGTCTAGTGTAGGGGAAGCATGGCCGAAGGGCTCTGAGCACTCAACCCATCTCGCTCACCAGTCACCCTGCCCAGTACACACGTTATCAAGTTATCCCTGGTCATGCTGCTAGTACCCGCTTGACTGATAGCTGTGGCCAGGCATTGAAGACCGTACCGATCCATACCCTCCAACTGCTCGCAGTAACAGGCCATTGCAAAAATATCCTAGCATCCTCCTCACAGTTCACCTGATTAACCCTTTCATCATACTGCTGTTCCTCAGTTTCGACATTACGTACTGTGTCTCCATTCTCCTCTGATCCGGTATAAGACATGATGCTCACAAAAATTTCCCACCTCAATATTCAGAAAAGAAGCACCCCAAACTCTTATACCTCAATATACACACAAAAATTATCGGAAATACTCAAGGGCTATACTATGTTGCAAATTTTTTTATTCTTGCTGAACCCCGCAAAATATTCCCCAAAACAACAAATGTTCCCTGATAATAAATGTAGGTTCACCAAATCCTAGGTAAGATCGCCATTTGTTACGACTGAGGTTTAAATATATCAGGGTTCTTATTCATTGGACTAGTAATGGCATAAATGCTACAACGGAAAGCGCTAGATCCAACCTCTGATGTATATTCCCAGTGAACAAAGAACACAAATACTCTCCAGAGTTCAATATGCAATAATAGGTTATTAAACTCTCAATAAATGTGCGTCTACTCTAGGCTTAAAGTTATGTGAAAACAGCCTATTAATACCTATAACCGAAGGTGCTTGGTTATGGTATGCAAAGTAAGGTGGTAAGAGAAGTTACAGCTTACGTTACTTTAATCAATAAATGTCAGCACTCCTGCATGAAAGAAAGTGCACTAAAGTCCTTCAACACCAACAAGGAATCTTCTTTAAATGTTAGATGCTATCAAGATGCTCGAATCGGAAATGGAACCCAAAAAGGCAGGCAGCGGAACAATGCTCGTGCAGGCTATGCACACAAAAAGGCAGGAGATATAATGCAGTCGGAGCCAAGAATATCCTAAACGCCACAACAATAATAATAATCGCCACGACAATGCAGTATTCCTAAGTCGTTTGTGTCTCAATACATCAAACTAGGCTGCGAAAGGCTTGTGTAATCATAAACGGGTATGCATAAAAAGAGTAATTGGTTTAATATACTTAATGTCTACTGTGACTGATAAAGTCTAGCTAGAGTCAATGATACGAGATACTGGTGCGCATGGCATGCCGCATAGCCTAGTGCAAATCTCAAGTCTGTGCGTCAAATATTACGTTATAATGAAGGGTAGCTCTCTTGAGAAACCTTAATACCGAAGTATTAAGCGTTCTCCTGGCATACCTCAAAGACAAACAACGAGCTTAGAACAGTGCAGAATGGTATAGGCAAAAAGCCCTCATTCGTGCATGCTCTACTCTCAATGGCACACAGACTAGAATTTACCCAATCAACTCCAGTTCTCAGGTATGTCGTGCAGCTTTTAACTAAAGCCAGCACCCATCGGAAACAATACCTTTTAGTATCAGACTCCTAGTCTAGCATTATCTAATCCAGCAGAACACTAATAATTATAGGAAGCAGTACTGAACAATATGAATGCCAACCAATGCTTCGTGATCAACTTATCTTAACAACTAACATACATGGGTTATATCAGACCTTAACGCACAATACAACTGGCCAGCATGAAGCTGATTATGCAGAGTTAACCAGAGGGGATATAATATTAATAAAAGGTGGTGAAAGGTATGGAAAATGAGAGAGATAGGCAGAGGAAAAGGTTCTCAGGTGCAGAGAGGGGGACAGATATCAAAGGGATAAGAGGGATGCATTCTAGAAACCAGATCTGAGGGAGAGAGTAGCGAGGGAGCTGTATATATACTAGCACTAGCTCGAACCGCGTAGAAAAGCGGTAACAAGTCCTCTAGCCAATGCTAAAGAAGCCAGCTAAACATGACGTCACCAAGCATGGTTAAAAACTCCTCCAAGAGGCCAGCCAGCTGTGACGTCATCAAGCATGGCAAAAAACACTGTGCGCCTCCTCTCACTCTGTTCTACTCTCTCTCTTTCTCTCTCAAATCCTATCATTACTACTTAATGATAAAACATATACTTTGCAATTAAATATATAAAGCCTTGACATGGGCGAAAACAAAGAGCCTTTCTGGACTGCCCATGACACGAGCTTTCATATGAAATAAAGCACACAATAATACATCAATTGTAGCCACATCCACTGCCCTGGTGATCCTAGCGAGTTACTGTAGGACAAGCCATGCGGTTCTAACGGAGTGGTTAACGTCACAATAGATAAATACAAGTACAGTATTTAGACCAAAAACCATGCACCACCCCCTTAACCCCTTCACCGCCATGACGTAATGTCCATCATATTCTGGTTACCATTCGACGCTTTTCTTTAGTTTGTGATCTACCTATAGAAACGTTGCATCCCTTGCATTATTCTACAGATATTTTAACAACAATTGTTCCGAGGAACTTGCTTCAATTGTGCCGCCTCTCCACATCTTTCCCCGTAGAACTAGGGCAGCTGAGAGCGCCCATGAATTTTCACTTTCTCCTCCACAATGCAGAACTTCTGCTTATCAGAATTCATTTATCCCCAGAGCTACTACTCTTTGGAATTCACTTCCCTCGAATTGCTTTCCACAAACTTACAATCTACAAATGTTTAAATCCAGTTGTTACAAAAATGTTATGAATGGAGGATGCCTTTAGGCACATGGACCTTTTTGTTTTATCTGTGTTTTTCCTTCCTCCGTTCATTGTCTTTTTTTTAAACGACTTCAATGGGTAAATACGATCTCAATAAACCCTCTTAGTAACATAGGTCCTTCTTAAACTGCATACAATCATCTAATTGTAGCCAGAATCAAAGGTAAGAAGGCGTCATGGTGCTGAAGGGGTTAAATAGCTAGTGGGTATAAAACAAACACAAAAACAACATATGGCAGATAGAAGAAGCGGGTGGCCAAATTCCCAAGATATTTTGATTCTCCAGTTTCATCGTGCCAATATATTTGACTAACTGTGTATTGGCAGCAGCACCCGGTAGTGTCTGCTCAATAATCTAAACTTTCTCGCTCTCTCTCTCTCTTTCCGTCTCTCTCTTTCTCTCTCTCTCTCTCTCTCTCTTTCTGTCTCTCTCTCTTTCTGTCTCTCTCTCTTTCTGTCTCTCTCTCTTTCTGTCTCTCTCTCTTTCTGTCTCTCTCTCTCTCTCTCTCTCTCTCTCTCTTCCTGACTCTCTTGTCCGTCTCTCTCTCTCTCTCTCTCTCTCTCTCTCTCTCTCTCTCTCTCTCTCTCTCTCTGTCGGCTTAAATTAACATCATTCCATTACATTCCATTCTGTACCGGCGAAGTTTTTGTAATTGCATTCAAGCTATATTTGGACGATTTGGTGCAGCTTAAGAAGGATCTGTGCTAGTAAAAAGGGTTAAGTGAGATAATTCGAAGCCTGTTAATTGCTGGAGGCCCTATTTAAACTACATAACATCTTCTAAAACCGGTATCACACGAGCGCATTTTCACTCAACATATATCCTCAATACTGGTCTGGCAGCTTATGAGGTCAACAATATACAATATTTTGGTTGCCTAAATTCCTCTATCATCAGTCTAGTTTCCGATACCAGTGCAAAATATTCCCAAAATGTTGCCAGAAAAATGTTGATCATCGAATGTAGACTATAAAAGCTCTCGTGTGATACCGGCTTAATAGTAGCCAGGGGGGTTGGGTGGGTATAATAATTCACCTGGGTCTGGCACCTTCATGTTTCTCAACGGCGGCATCATCAGTCAACACAGAACACTTTAGGGGAGATGCAAGTATATATTTCCTCGTGTATGTGTCTTTCTATCATATTTTTAGTTTTCTCCCTAGAACTCCATCAAACATTTAAAAATCCCCCCCACCCCCAAACCCTCCTTCAAGATAAAATTTGTAATTTTTTTATTTTTATATACAAATATTATAGGCTCGCTAACGCTCGCCAGGAAATAAATCAACACCTAAATACCACGAAAAATCTTAATAATGACAGAAATTGGGCGAAAACTCTTAAAATCACCAAACTAATGAACCGAACGTCATAAAACCGCCAAACTAATGGGGCTAAACATGAGGCAGAAGGGGGGGACCAGACAAACGCCCCACCTCCCCTCAATGGCTGCACCATCATCAGTCATGCACAGAACACTAACAACAACAACAACAACAACTTGCAGGCACTGGGTCTTGGGGGGTGGGGGGGGGAATAGCATCGAGCTGTCTCTCTCAGATTAATAAGGGGGCTCATCTGCTTTTTTCTCTCTTTCTTTGGTTTGTATCCATGTGGCCCCATTCAGCCTACTGTTTATCCCATCCAGGTGTCGATTTTTTCCTGGCCAGCGATTGCTCGCATCCCTAAATGTTTAATTTTAGCAGTGCGGGTGACGTGCTAAATTCTATTATAGTCTATTATATTCTAGCACTACGTAGACGATTGTTAGCCTCTTAGGAAGGATCTGTAGTAGCTAAGATGGTTAATTGAGATAGTCACCTTTGTATTGCTAGAAGTCCTTCCTAAACTGAATAAAATCATCTAGTAACACCCAGAATATAACGAAAAGACGTCACCTGTACTGAAAGAGTTAAGAATATTGCCATTAGACCTGGACTACAGATATGACGTTACATAGATACACAGACTGCACATACCTCGCGGCCCCCTACTAGGAAGTCCGGACTTAATTCTAACAAAATGTACAACTAAGTGGAAGGTAAGGATAGCAAAGCAGAAGGCTCTCTCCCAACCCCCCACCAGTGAGAGTGAGTGTGAGTGTGAATGTGAGAGATTTACATAAATTTATATAGATCCACTGACCAGACAGACCTTACGATCCCAGCAAGGTGGTCAGGACTTAATTCTAGTAGAGATAGCTAACCCGAGAGTAAGGGACAGTGGAAGGAAAGGACAGCAAAGGAGAGAGAGAGAGAGTGTGTGTGTGTGTGTGTGTGAGTGAGTGAGAATGTGAGAGTGAGAATGTGAGTGAGAATGTGAGAGTGAGAATGTGAGAGTGAGAATATGAGAGTGAGAGAGAGAGAGTGAGAGTGAGATT